>JAZGUH010000131.1:0-600000 GCA_037893225.1 Hippasteria phrygiana
GGCGTACCCCCCCCCCCC
Organism: Hippasteria phrygiana; assembly: GCA_037893225.1. Classification (NCBI taxonomy): domain Eukaryota; kingdom Metazoa; phylum Echinodermata; class Asteroidea; order Valvatida; family Goniasteridae; genus Hippasteria; species Hippasteria phrygiana. Next base: position 19 of record JAZGUH010000131.1, read on the forward strand.
ACCCACGCCTCCCCCCGCCTCCCCCCTCCCCCTCCCCCCCCACTTAGCTACGTCATTGGCACCAAGTCACGTAGCATTAATGCGAATGTTCAACAATTTTGTAGAGATTTCATCCCCTCGTTACTGGATCTATTAATGTTTTACGGAAGTCATTGTCCGAAGGATACATTTATGTCTTCTCAGCCCCAAGGAAACAGCAGATCACGGTACTTCCTCTTCGGTGTCATTTATGCTTAAGTTCTCAGTCTCTAAGTTTGCGTGTTCAGGGTTGCCGTGAATTGACAACGAGGCATTTTGGGTCGATTCTAAAGGTCAACGATGCAAACAGTTAAAAGAGCTCTCTTGGCGTCTTAAAGTACCGGTATAGCCTAGACTGGCCCCTGGTCCGTGCATTATCATTCTGACCTCCATGGGGACCGGTAATGATTAATGCTAATTAGCATATTCCTCTGGGTTTATGCAAATGAGGTTTTTATATTGATATACCCATAATGCATTGCGATGTTCTCGACCACTGCAAAACTTGTCAAAACACACGTACAAAATATTCAAAAATCATTTCTCCATCCTCCAACGTTTTCGAAAATAAAACAGCGTCCAACTCTAATCGGAATGTTTTACAGGGCTTGCGCAGCAGAGGGCCATGGCATATTCACACCAGCTGTCGGTCCCCATTGTATTGAGGAACGACAATTTGAGTTGTTCATCTGCATTTTTTGCATCATTATGTATAATGTCACCACTTTCCCACTCTTTACTGGAAACGAAGAATGGTTTTTAGTATGTCACACTCCAATATTTGATGTTATGCTAATGAGATTTCCATATTCATGACAGTGCAGTTATGGCCAAACACTGCAGTATATCTTCACTAGTTTATACTTCTTTGTTCTTGAAACTAATGTTATTTTAAGTAGTTGAGGCAGTAACCATTTTATACCGTCTTGTTAAATGAGATATCGATAACCTCTGTAACCAGTCAGTTAAACTCCTTTCTTGGGCCATGCTCGCAGATTTTCTCCTTATTCTATGTGTGCTCTTTTGCCACTGTGATCTCCTCATGACGTCACAGAGGGCCAGGGTGGCATTACAAAGCGCCCTCATTCATCAGTAAATATCATGAACAATCCAAGTAGCACGCAATGAGCGCAATATTTGAAAGTAAAAGAGACGTTGTCATTCTGGTCTAACTGGCCATCAGTATAGCTAGCTATGTCTCAGAAAAAAAGACATGGATGTGACACTGCAGCCACTCTGAAAGGGCGCAACAGGAAACCTTTACACTGTAAAAAAGTTGGTCAAAATGGGTTGATGTTTTGCCCAATGTTGGCAACATATCAACAACCCAAAATCTTGGGCAAATTCTTCCAATAATTGGTCCATTTTTATCTGAATTAACCAACAATGTGGTAAATTAATACCAATGTTGGGTAAATAACAGTTGCCCAATTATGTTTTACCCAACGTTTTTACAGTGCATTTGGAACAGTCTTAAGATATTTCGGTTTCGTTCTGTATCTTGTCTGTTTTGCGGGGGGGGGGGGGGGGGGGGGGGTGGCTTGGGGCTATATCTCTTAGCCCACCTCCCCCAAATTTCCTCCCGAATTTTTGTTTATGTGTTTCAGTGAGTAACTTTTTCGAGAATGTATCAAAAAGGCCTATTTAGAAAATTTCGAACATTTTAGATTTGTTACAATAAAAATAAAAATAAAAATACAGGCTGTCAAATAGGCCTATTGGTTAAAAAACAACAACCTGGGAACCGCTCCCGATAGGGTTCATTTCGGCCGTTTCAAAGAATACAATTGTGTTCGCCTGGTGGTTTGTCAAAGGCACTGGTGTAACATGTGAGATTTGAAGGTTTGCATGGCGAAAGGGCACTAGATTAGAATAACTGGTTTGCGGTAGCACCATGTAATCAATCTCCTTTGTGAGTTTGTGTGGTTCTGAAAAGAACCGGAGGGAACTCAACGTTTCGGACAGTATGCTCTGCCCGTCCTTTTCAGAAGCAATGGTATAACATATTTTATAAACTCCTGAGAGTTCATGGAGCGTCGTATAGCCGTTAGTTGCTCAAGTTATTTATTAAATTCACAGATTATTTCAGAGGGTAATGAAATGATCACCGGCTGCAGTGCCACCAAGTTTTCGGAGCGAAGGACGTGAAAGTTTCAAAATGACGCCTCCTCAATTATTTCATTACTGTTTTATGAATATCTATTGTGCTACTCAAACAGTCGTCGTATATAAAACGAAACTGTGCAGGTATGCATTTTTGTGTGTGAAATGAATCGCAAGGATATTGCGCAACTGCGCAACATTAATGTGACGTAAAATCATGTAAGTTACGCATTTCCTGAAATCTGCCACGGAAGTACAAATTAGAAAATCAGCGTTTACTCCCAGAATATTTTGAAAGACACACTTTGTACTCATACTAGATCACGCTCAATTTAAAACTCCTCGATGTCTTCATTAACACGTGTCCTTCCGAATTTTTCAGAAACACGCGGGAAAACTGAGTCACGTCATTCACCACAATCCTATACATACTTCCATCATATCATCGTCCAAAAAAGCGTTAATACTTTTTGACATTACGCCAAGGTTGGGTTGAGCTGTGTTTAAGTTCATGTTGGAAGTACCGGTCGTTTGATAATCTCGGAAATCGAGGATGGCGACATCAAATTAACTTTCATTTCCTTCCATTGTGTGATCCCGGATTATCACTTCACCAGGGAACACACCAACAGACAACCTTTTCCTCCGAGGCAATTACCGAAGCTCTTAGATTTAATGTGTCAGTTGGACCGAAGCTCTTAGATTTAATGTGTCAGTTGACTGTTTCCGATATCACTATTACTGCAATAGAATGAGTCTTTTTCTCGTTAACCCTAACCCCTAGTATAATTTACTAGGAACCATAGGCTACCCATCCTTGCAAATGATGCAGCGCTGTGACCTCGTGGCTTAGTGTATCAAACTCCAGATCTCGGTGATATTGTGGGTTCGAGACCGGCTGGGGTCGTGGTGCTTGTGTCCTTGAGCAAGGCACTTTTTTGTCACAAGTTGCTTCTCTCCACCCAGGAGTAAATGGGTACCTGTGAGGGCAGTGATGGTTATGTGTTTGATTAGCCTGTGTGTGCTTAAATAGCAGACAGGGCTGTATACTCCCCAGGGAGCTGAGAAGGTTTCAGGAATGATTAATGGGCCCGATGACCAGGGGTAATATTGTAGCACCGTGGTCTTGGTGGATACGTGCGCTTTAAAAAATGTCCATTGTTCTTCTTCTTCTTCTTCTTCTTATTATTATTATTGCAAATATGGTAAAATGTACACACAGATTGTTGGACTCTGATTCTGGTGGTATGGCAAACTCGGTGTAAGGGGGTCCAGTACCCATCCTAACAGATTCCAACCAAGCATGCTGTTGGGTTTGATGGGTTGAGTAATGTTAGGGTTAAAGTACCTTCCCTTATCTGAACTGTTACAATTAAGCGGGTGGATGACACTTCGAAATAGCCCAGATAAACAATATGGGAAGCCTGATCAGTGGCGTAAGTACGGGGGCCCCGGGAGGGGGAACGGGGGCGCGGGGTCACGGCGGGGGAACGTCCCCGAGCTAACATCTGTGCCCCCCCCCCCCCCCGGGTGCCCCCATTTGAAATCTTGAAATTTACATAACATTATACAAGCTGCAGTTCATGTAGGCCTACTTTTGTGTGCACCCACCCCCACGTTTCCCAGAAATTTCACCCAGTCACGGTACTGAGCCTGATCAACATGGGCACTACGAGTAGAATATTGTAATGCTGGGCTTTATGGTATAAATAGTGCGGGTGTAAATCCAGGGGTGGGCATATTCCCCATTTTATCTAGTGGTCCATGGGATCGTTCCCCTGCAGACATTTCACTACCCTAAAAAAATGTAAGCGTATTTCCAAACAAAAACGCCAAAATGCAATAAGCTGTGAGCACATGTTCATAGATTCGTGCGTATTTTGGTTTATCTGTTTCTGAACGATCGTACTCCACCCCGCCGCCCTCCCACTTTTCGATTTTTATTGTCCGAAAAAATCGTTTGGCACTGGATTTACGCACTGATCAAAAATAGCAAACAATTTTCACCCACCTGATTTCAAATTGAATTGTAAAACTTCCAAGATTTCATTTCCAACGCATACATCAATTCAATTTAAGAAACGATTTACACGGATACGTTGGCAAGACCTCACAGCGTGTTGTTATTTAGACGTCGTCAGCAGTGGCGAGCCAATTAAGCCTTTCATCTTGGGATACCCCACCTCCCCCCACAACTATACACACACACAATGTAAGAAGAAATTTCCGAAAACCTTAAACCATCACTATTCAGTGGGATGGGGTTGCAACCGTTGCATGTTGACTTCGAATTTTGACGAGACAGGGACGTGAGGTTCGCCATAAAGTCATGGGCTTGTAATTTTTCAAATGAAACCTCGGGGAAAGGAGAGCTGAAGGTAGACGTGGTTCTCGACTGGAAATTGAGGTGGGGCTAGCAAATATCTTCGTCATTCACCACAGGACAAAACTTTCAGAAATTATCGGAAAATTTGTTATTCTTTTCTTTTTGGCCGAAGTCTAAGTTGGAGTCAAATTCTATAAATACTCCGCTGATTGAAAATTGGGTGCTCACTATAGATACAGAATGGTGTTAATTTAACAACACCATTTTGCAGAGTGTTTTGTCCACTTCTAGATGGACAGAAGATGGATTTTTTTCACAACTGAAAGCAGCAAAGACTGAGTATTTATCAGGGTGGTAAATTGCATGATAAACGTTGAAACAAATTACGCTTTCATTCAAAAGTATTTCAATTTCCAATGGTGCAACGCAGCTTTAATGCAGCATTTGAGGCGTCATTATTGCCTTTTCCTTTCATTGTGTTGGGCGAATGTCAACATTAATCAACACCCCCAAATGCTTTGTATGGATCCTGCCCCTGCCTAGTGCAGTAACGTGTGACATTGGTAATCCACCTGGCGTACAATCAATCAATTAACAGCCCTTCCTCTCATTATTGCTAGCAGACAAACGAGACTGCTGTTCTCGTTGACACTGCTCTCCGTCATTGTCTGAGAGGAATGTGATTATACATGACTGTGATTTGAGTACTGACACAATGGGGTTTGTGTACGAAGAGATCACGCTTACCCTAACTCCCCCTGTGCCCCCCCCTCCCCCCCCCCCGCCTCCAACTGTGATTGCAGATGTGCGCAAATCGGGAGTGAATCCTGCTGCATTTTATTTTCTTAGTTCCCCTAAAAAAATTGGCGCACCCCGGGTTCCCCTGTAAATCGAGCACTAGTTAGGCGACTGGATTTAAGGTTTAACACGGTGAAGAGCAGTGGCGGATCTACGGGGGGGGGGGGGGGGCGTTGGGGGTTTAACCCCCCCCCCCCCCTCGGGCTGTACGGGTTTAATGCCCCGGACCCCACTAGCAAGGCGTGCCTTCGGCACGCTGGGGTGTGTAGGCCAATCACCTCAGGTAACCCCCCCCCCCCCCCCCCCCTTAGTTAAAACCTAGACCCGTCCCTGTGAAGAGTATAGTACAACTATAGAAAAGGCATTTTGGGCATTCTTCTGACGACGATCAGAGCATACTGATCGAAACGTCAAGTTCATGTTCATGTTCGTTATATTTCCCCAGCATCAGCATTAAAAATGCACAGTAATATAAGTGTACACTGAAATATCAAGTAATGCATTATTACCGAAGCATGGTCCTGAAGAGGAACCCATTAGAAATCAAAGCCTGTGATGCGCAGTTGATTGTGCGCATGTAACATGTATTACACCTGTACGTATACAATACGGACTCCATTTCAACATAACTGTGATTTGTATGATCATAGAGCAAGTTATGGTATGATGAATATAAGCAGTTTTTGCTATGGCATGACCCTAACCTGACCCTAACCATTACCCTAACCCTATCACAAATCCTTAAACCTACCCTAGGCCTAACCCTTATCCCTTTTCTCACCCTTCTGTTTTCCTTCCTCCATGCCCTCACTCTATACTAGTAACACTAATACCGTACGTCGGCCCAAGGAGCTATTCTTGTGTATAGTTATAAAAATATCGACGGCGCGACAAACTGACCTCAGATAGAGTTCTTTGAAATACCATCTGACTTTGATGGTTCACCATTGTGTGTGTCTAGGGGTCAGTCGTAAAATAATAAAGGTGAGGTGATACACATGTTCAATTTGTCGGTGGCTTGAGTTATTAGGCTAGGGACCTGTCTGGTGTGTGCTGGGGCCAGCTGTGCGCCTTCCGCAGGTGTTGACCGTGTGATTCGTGGATCCAGGGGGGGGGGGGGGGGGGGGGGGGTGTCGAAACCCCCTTGCTTGTTGGCATTTTTTATTTTTTTTTGCTTTTGGTTGTAGGGGCCTACGCCTTGCAAATACAGGTCTTATTTTGCCTATGGGTGAGAACAAAACAAAGAGGTTAAATGGCGCCACCAACGGTGAGAAAGTGTATCTGTCGTGGAAGATAACGCCGACATCAACTATAAAAGATGATTACTGTGCAGGGGATTTTCTTCGGGAGCCACAGGGTCGAAAAACAGCGTGGAAAATGCTAGTGTATGTAAAAACGTATACTAGCCGCGGCGGTGAACCGTCCCCCCACCCCCCCCCCCCCCCCCCCCCCCGTGATGAACTGCGGTAAACAGTACGTATAACGTCATCAATACATAGGGTTATTCAAAATCAGAATTAAGGTCCGTAGTCAATATAAACTGAATAGGACAACACAAAGAGACAGGCACAGTCAGTAGGCGTGCAAAGTGTTTTGTAAAGAAAGAACAAAGTAATTAAATTGTATGAAAAGTAATTAAACAGTTCAAACATAATGCATTTACGCCTATCACAACATATGAGGGGTTTCATTTGCTTGTATTCTTAATCCTTTGAATTTAAATACTTTAAACAAATTAAAGTCATGAAAATGCGGACGTTTTCGGATGGGGGGGGGGGGGGGGGTGTACGCACCATCCGTTCAAAGATATAGCCTAGTCTGGTCATGTTTCATGTAAGAAAACTGCCAAATTCAGACTGTACAACAACCTGACATGAATCTAAAAATAATCCAAGACGGATAATTTGATTCCAGCAGGTGACCGTAATCCTCATCAGTCTTCTGTAGCAGCGGCTACATCCATCCGTCCAGCAATTAATAACCAGATCTTTTATTTGCATGTTGCTTCCTTTAATTTCCTCCACAGGTGTCATGAAACTGTCGTTCGTTGTTAATTAACACAGGGGCGCCCATCCATTCTATGCGTGACTTCGCACAACAACCGTGGTTCATTCCGGAAGAGCCGTATTAATGAGAGTATAGAGTACCGAAGTGATGACGTCAATCAATGCAATGTTTGGAACCAGAATACATTCTAAACTGCATGTGTTTGGAACCAGTTGCCGCGGCAACTGACGTCAGACTTCGGTACTCTATTATTAAAGCAGCCGGCCAGCCTTGCAATGAGAAACTTTGAGACGCTAGTGACAGCAGACACACGGTCCTATTTGCTAAGCGGCGCAGTTCTGAGCCACACTAAAATAGGCCACACTAAATAGGCCAAAATGGCTGCGCCAACTGATTAGCATAAATTGTAAACCCACAACTTTTTTGAATAATAAAATTTTCGGGGTCATGCAACTGATAAATTGTGTAATTATAATCAGCTATCACAACCTGGGGGTTCTGTACTTCAACTTTTGTGAAGACGTGATCAATTTTGGCTTTAAAATTGGTCCTATTTGGCCTGTGAAGTGGAGGGATGCTTTATGAAAAATGGCAGCTAGCCGGTTTGGGAAAAACCACATTTTGGGGGGTGGTACTCTCTGGGGACAAATAGCAAAAAGAATCAACGGCTTACCTGCCAAAATTGAAAAGAATTTGACAGATTAATAATCAAACTATAATTATTTTCAGTTGTGTCACAAAAACTGAAAGACTCCTGGATAAGGATTTGTTTCACTGTGAAGTTGATGGATTTTACACTAAGGTCAATGGGAGTTTATTTAGGTGTGGTGCACCCGTAGGAAATGACAGGTGGGATGAACCACTGATCTCTATGTAAACTGGATAACTGAAGCCAGTAGCCTCCATATTAACACTCTATGTAAGGAGAATGAGGATGAAGTAGACCCTGGGGACAAGGTCTGAGAGTGATAATATGGCGGGCGGTGGCTTAAACTCGAACAGCCGATGCGCTATCCAGTTTACATAGAGATCAGTGGGATGAACAAGTATTTTAATGGATTATTTTTATGGTCTACCAACTTATTCCTAGGGTCTACTATCAACCTCGTTCTCAATAGTAGACCCACAATATATTGGTAGGATTGGTAGATGTGTCCAACCAATCCAATTGGTTGGACACAATGTCACAAGCAATAATTGGTTGTTTTAACCAATCCGTTTTTAAAGTGTACGTTTAAAAAGTGAAATATTGGCTGAAAATCGATTACCTGCAATATAACTCCAATTGGCCCTAAATAGGACATGATTGCAAAAGCATGAGTCTCCAATACAACGTGACTGATACAACAAAAATGGCAAAGAATTCCATAGAATTCCATAGAGATACAGAATGAGGGAAAAGCTATTGGCATAGCTTTTTGTCTTACATCAAGGTACAGCTATAATTGATGAGAACAGGCGCAAAGCAGAGATTCATTAAGACAATAGTTAAAAATGAACGTGGTATCAGATGATTTTTTTATCTTTTGATGTTTCTACGGTCCGTCGAGATGACTTCGTAATTGATTCTGGATTTTTGTATAGATATGACAAAATTTCAAGATGGGAACAATAAGCTGCAAAGTATTTGTTACGGAATAAGTTTCAATTTAAATTCTTCACAGCATTTTGAAGAATTTGGTTTGGAACATTCGGTAGAATTTAATTCACTTTACTTTCCATTTGCTGTTGATGAACATGTGCTGTTTGGTTATATTTAGTCAATTTATTATTTCAGTTGAAGCTTACATGCATGTGTCGTAACTACGGGGGAACGGGCGGAACGTGCCCCCAGCTGACATCCGTTACCCCCGGGTGCCCCCGCCCCCCCCCCCCCCCCCATTTGAAACACACATTTAAACAAGCTTTCGTGTTTTTTCAGTTCCCCTTGAAAAAAATGTGTGTATCCCCAGGTGTCCCCCCCCCCCCCCCCATTTCACCCAGTTACGCCACTGCTTACATGTGACGAAAATATGAAGGAGAAAAATAAGTAACTGTAATCATCTTGTCAAGCTTTTGTAATTTGTTCTGATAAACAATTATATACGCTTGACTTGGCCGAGTTATTCTGCACAAATGTTATGATGCTACCATAATTATAAACAAGTCATGAATGCTTTGTAGAGCGTACCATTAAGTTCACTTGGAAAAAAAGAGAGATCTGGTGAAAATACGGCCATAGGAGCTATAGCTCGTTCGCCGGCCTATTTTATGCAACTATTCTGTTTTCTGACTGGGTTATAGATAACTAAATGTAGTTTTGTAACACAAAACGAGGCAATTCAAGTAATAACATTTTGGAAATATTTTAATTAAATGATCAGAATAACAATGAAAATTTTGACCTCACTTTCGGTCAGTCGATAATACAGAATGCTAATGGTTAAAGACAAGATAAGGAGTCCGTTCCTTGACTAGTCAGTGCTTAGTACCCAGACGTTTACATACAGAGTAGTCGTGAAGTCCTGAAACTTTAACTTGAACTCTCTTGAATCGTAGAGCTTGGACACAGAGTGGACAAGGCTATAAAAGAAAAATGGTGACATGCCTGAACAAAAATATCTCAATGTGCCATGGACGATACGTCAAGCGGTTGAATCTTCCCGTTCTTTCAGCTGTTTATCCCAGTTTATCTCTAAAGAAGCAACCTAAACCATGATTTCCTCTGTTGATCTACTGTGTGATCCCCTTGGTAACCTACAAAAGCAACTTGGGGGTGACTAAGCGCGAATATAACCAGAAATGATACCCCGTGTACGCAGCCATCATCCTTCATCGAGACGAGAGTTCATCACCCTGGTTGGAGTGATCGTGCTTACTTGCAGGATCCTGTAACGCGTTGATTTTGAACTGTCAATTTTCATATTTGCTCTTATTAAAGATATGAGCATACTGTGGTCAGTTTACAGTAAAATAAAAAAAATCTTGGCTAAATATCGATTACCTGCAATGGGATGGGGTACGGTGGGATGGCACTCCTCAAAGTAAGGAATTTATGTCAGCTATGGACCATTTGTTTTCACTAACGTGACCAGATAGAGTGAAATGTAAAAAACAAAAACATCTCTAATCTTTCTTTTCAATTTATGGGTGAGCAATGGTCATATTCCTCTCCAAAGGAGACATTCCTGCAAGTAAACCCACAGCTCACGATCAATTCGCTCCACAGTTAAATAGGTCCGATTCTTGGCGGCGTTTCGTCCAAAATGCTCAGAATTGGCTCGCAATTATTGATTGATTGATTGATTGATTGATTGATTGATTGATTGATTGATTGATTTATTTATAACATTTCTTTATTCAGTTTAAAACTGGTTTCTATTGGGGCCCTGCATATACATTTGAATTAAAAATGAATATTTTACGCACATACAAAAATATGTACACAGATGTAAGAATATTTACACAAGTAAATCTAATATACGGTAACTTTGTTTGGCGATCCAGTGCTAAGCTATTGCTGATTTACGGGATGGGCGAAAAACCATTGGAGAAAAAACAAGGGGGAATACAGTGCCATGTGGGTTGGTTGCCTTGTTTCACGAATCACTATAAGTTGTGTGAAAAGATGTACGAAGGAGTCATTTTGTTGAGACTTTTGAAAACAAGGAAACAGCTTTTTTGGACTTATTAACTCTTTCAGAAAAAAAAAACCCAATTTAGTCTAACAAACATAACCGCTGAAGGGGCAAGGGAGGAACATTTAAGGATTATCTGTGCGGCTCTTTTAAAATTTTAGACATTTTGTTGAGAATATTTTCGTGAGATTTGTACCTTCCTACCAACACAGCACAACAATACTCTAAAGATGGCATAACTAAACTTTTACGCCTCCAGACTGAGGTGGTACATTTGTCTTTATCCTTCAACTGCACGACTCTCAAAACGCTCTCTGGAAAAATATGTTCACAGCATGGAAAATGTGACCGCCCCAACGACCCGTAATCCACACCTTGAATGTGGCCTGACAGCTTGTGGAGTTATTTAATAATGATAAATCACTACCCCTTTCAAGGGAATCGCAACGTTCAGAATCATTATAAACACTGACCCTTCCAATAATCCACTTTCACTACAGGGGATTAGGGAGAACGGATGGGGAGATTATGGACAGGATAATTATCAAGGATGTCATCAGCTGATAGGATTATCTCTTCACATCATTCCCTGCTATGAATTACACCAATAATCTCCGACAAATCCTCAATAATCTACAAACAGTTTCATTTTTTTAACGTATACGTATACAAGGATCGGAGAAAAAATCAGGTAAGGTTGCATGGCATTGGGGAAGGCATAAAGGTTTTATAGCTGTGAAAGACTTCCGTTGTCTCCCATTACTTCTTTTGTAAAATACAGCCACTTTGAAGAATTTCTTTAAAAAAAGTAAATCAAAGTCCAGACTTTTCTTTACTGTTTTTGTAAATATACTAAAATGTTGAAACTGAAACTGTTACGTTCGGTTGAGTTTAGATAATTATTTCCAACTGGATTGCGTGCAACATCCATAACTCCTGTAACTATCATATGAAGACTTGTTAATTTCCAATGAATTTTCAAAGTGATGAAAAAGAAGACAGGGGTTGGATTTGAACCTGCGACCTCCGGAATAACGTACCTGTGCTCTGCCAATATCTTGCTATGTTGGCGGTCCCCTAATTGTCAGTATGTTTCTTCGTGGGGGCGCTAGTCAGAATTTTGAATGCAGATATTTTCTTTCTCAAAACAATTGAAATTTCCATAGCTTGGCCGCACCTGACCCACAGCAATACTTGTAGCATTTTATACAAAACAAAAATAAGAATATAACAATAAGAAATACACTCAATCAGCTACTATTTTAATTGCGTCCTGCTTTTTTTTTTTAAGAAAAGGAAGAAAGCAGTTTTACTCCCATCGCCAAGATGGCTGCCTCTTTTGTTTCCGTATTATCGGTAGTGGAGTCCAACAAATTAATTTAAAACGCGTAACAGAAGGACTAGGAGGAATTTCACTTCATACTTTAGCACTTTTTATGGATTCTTCGGAGAAAAGGTATTCTTTTTACTTGGCCAAAATATTCTAAGTTACATAATATTTTCGCAATTCCAACGCGGGTGCGCACATCATGATTTATGATTAAGTTTCGTGAGATAAACAGTTCGTCACACGCGTGCAAAATCATAGAGTTTTTTTTTACGACAATGCGGTTTAAGATGTTTTGTACGGTCCACCTTGTTGCTTCATCTTCTTTTTGATTTGATGACAAATTACAGAATGCGGATTCGGTTACCACGTCCCTCATAGACTTGTGTGCAACTATCTGTTTTTTTTATCTCCCGAAACCAATCGTTGATGTGCGCACGCGCACTTGAATTTGCCAAAAGGCTTTTTGACTACCCCCCCCCCCCCCCCCCCCAAATAAAAATCTGGATGTACGCCAATAATATTGTGAACCAATGGCAGGTAAATTCGTAGCTAGCTCATTGCAGTTTAATCTGTAGCCTTGCCTCGGCGTAGAATGTTCCAGATGAGTTAGCGGGTAAGTTATATGTTTGGCATCCCAATTTCCCATAGAGGGCGTTTTCGGGCCAGCCTTGTTGACACTTTCTCCGTGGACCGTTTCACAATCGAATTATTAATAATCCTTAAATATCCGATCCTTTTGCCGCCATCCGATCCGAAAATATCCACGAAGGGGAAGCAATATTGAGGGAAGGTTGCACCATATTTCAGGGCAAAGGTTGATGAAACCAAGAAGCATGAACGGGGAGAGTCCCAGCTTCGTGAAGGGTGCTCGGGCTGGGTCAAATACGGGCAGAAGGCCGGAGTTTAAAGAGATCGTGCAGTAGGATTTTTATGACTTGAAATACAGCCTTTTTCCATGCAACTATCAAATTCCAGGTTCTCTGCAGATAAATATTGAAGGTAGCACTTTAAAAACTGACTAAAATTAAAATTATGATATGAGCTTTTGTATATACAGCTACCTCATCAGATGGAATGTTCTTTGAAGTAGATGTAGCTATATGTATATACGAAAGCTTACCTGACTAGGTAAATTTGAATACATTTTCAAAGTGAACAAAGAAAACTGGCAGGAGTGGGATTCGAACCTGTGACTCCGGAATACCGTACCGGCGCTCTACCAACTGAGCTATCTTGCCCTACTTTGGCGGTCTCCCAAATTGCCAGTATTTTTTTCGGGGGAGGGGGATATAATTTTAGTTAGTCTATAAAGTGCTACCTCCGATATTTGTCTGTGTCTAGCTGACTAACACGGCTGTATACAAGTATCTTCTCAGTAGCAATTATAGGCTGTGACTGCAATTGTATTTTTATTTTTAAGTGAATGCAAATTTGGATGTTCACGAGCCAAAGCATTCATGATGTCATCAGAGGTACAGCAGTGGTGTCTCTTTAGGTTTGTGAACAGACAAAATATTGAAAATAATGCCATTTTTGTAAAAAGAATTGGGAGAACTTAGGTCCATGCCTAAGTCGGTTTTTATATTAAATAGACTGTCGTGAATCCATTTCTGATGAACATTTCTGCAAAACATTATTGAGTTATTTTTGGAGGAATACTTTTTGTACAGTCATTATGCTCGTTTGACAAGGGTTTACAAACAATGGAAAGATTTTTTAAAGAATTAAAAACCACTACCTTTTTTATCTGAAATGAAAACAGGCAATTAGATCATCCTCGTATTGTTGTAAAACATGACTCCATGTGTGAAAACAAGTTGAACTGGGTCTTTATTGCATGGTTCATTTAAAAATGTATGACATATCTTTGGTAATGATCAAATGTTTTGATTACTTTCAATTTGAAAGCTTACTGTTTATAAAAACGGTAGCAGTACCGATCCTCCTGAGCAGGGGCGGATCTAGGTTTTACCCAAGGGGGGGGGGGGGGGGTTTACCTGAGGTGATTGGCCTACACACCCCAGCGTGCCGATTTTTGGACACCCGACACTGGTTTTTTTTTTTTTTCTCAGCCCAAGGGGGGGGGGGGGGTTTAAACCCCCAAAACCCCCCCCCCCCCCCCCGTAGATCCGCCACTGCTGAGAGATACTTCCGTTTAAAATGCTGTCATATGAAACAAAATAACTGAAGACCTCTAAACACACAGTGCTTTATTTCGATTTCAACAATCAAAACAGGCCCGTAGGTTCGGGGGGTTCGAACGAACCCTCCCCCCCCCCCCCCCCCCCCCCCCCCCGCTTGGTGACGAGTTCCACTCAGAAATAAAAACAAAGTCCAGAAAAATCGATGTCACTATATAACTCAGGCTACCCTACTACAAATGTTGCCTTAAAAGTACAATTATCACCGAATGTTCCACTTTAATACGGTAAATGCGAAATTCTTCTGACCTGTACGACGCTTAAAGACTTCGTGATACGTAATTATGTATGTGTTCACAATGTTGCGCATATGCCAAAACTTCCACTATGGGGTTTGACGACCCCCCCCCCCCCCCTTGGGGGGGGGGGGGGGGGGGGCAGGCAAAGGGCTTGAAAAATAACTACATGTGTTCACAAAATTAAAAGCCGAATGGTTTTTCTCTATTTTTCTCGTTACTTGGATGATGGATTGAGCTCAATTTATCACAGGTTTGTTATTTCATGTAGGCCTATGTGTTGAATCACAGAAAATAAGAAGACTGCTTGCAACTCTACCAATCCTGTATCGTACCTTTTATTAATAACCGGGCCAACTACATGTAAATGACAGCAACTTCCCCCCGTCCCCCTACCTGGTTGATTAATTCCCCCCCTACCGTCTACAGCGCTTAGGCAGCCGATCTGGGTATTGTATCAGAGCAGCTGAGGAGACAACATCCGGAGGAATATTACGGTGAGGGGAAACATATTGCTGCAGGTGTCTCCTAGGGGGTTAAGTGCCTGATGGGGTCAATGCCAGGTCACCGAGAGGATGTAGAAGAAGAGGTGCAAGACCTTCAAGGACGAAGGTTCATGACAGAAGGGGTAAAGGAACAAGGGTGCTACACATAGCATCTAAAAATTTGACCAGCTCAAATCTTCGTATTTATTTAGGCTCTTTGTTTAGCACTTAGAGCCTCGGTTTCAACGTGGAAGAGCACGTACGGGGCTAATGTAAAATTTTCTACAGTCCTACATCTGATGTCCAACTTTTTCAGAATTCAAAACTAACTTTGGCCACTTCCGAATCCGTAAGAGCAGGAGACAGTGTGCAGTGTGCTACCGGGTATCTATTACCTAATGAAATGTCACCCGAGTTTAAGTCCCCTTCAATATCCCCTCAATATCCCCTTATCAGTCAGCCTGGTTATACAGACTGTCATTATTTTTACCTCATTTGTCCCTAAACTTGCCATTCACGATTTCTTGCCGTGTACTGAGTAGGAAATTGAAACAGACACCCATGCATTAAAAGGATTACTCGGTCATGGTGCAATCTTCCGTGTCGAAGCTCAGATTTTCCAAAAATTTCTTAGGCATCTGTCTTGTCAGAAATCTTACTCAACAAGGGTCATTCGGGAAAACTGTGCAGTTACAAGAGCTATTAACCAGAGGCGCTTAAAGCAGCGATACAAATGAGAGAATTTCCTGGTAAAATTTTGCTAATTTCCTCGTAAAATTTAGCTATCCCTTGGACATAATAGTGGTCATTTTTTAGAGTGTTACTGAAATTAGCCTTTAAAGGCAGTTTTTGTGTGCACTAGATGCTGAGAAAGCAAAGAGAAAAAAATGTTCTTATAGTCTGGTTCCCTGGCCCTATACTTCATACAAAACATAGACGCCAGGGAACTATCAGGTCGGGGAACTAGACTATTTCCAACGATGGTCGGCCGACCATCGCTGGAAATGGATTTTAAAATTCCACTTTTCTTGATAATGACAGCACGCCAGGTGCCATGATTTCACACGATGCTTGAGATTATTATTTACTTACAGTAAAATCAGATATTTCATAATAATTCAGTTGTTTTGGATGTTAGTAAATGTTGCATATTACCTTTAAGATTTTGGCTGAAAATCTATTACCTACAACTTGACCTGAAATAAGACACGCCTATGAGCAACTTTCCATTAATAATATAATCATGTAGTGCTTTTATACATGTAGAAATGCTTCAAAGCCCCTCACAATTATTACCCCTGGTCATCAGACCATAAAAATAGTTCTGTGCTATTGGGACAAAAGTGGGGGTACCCCTACGTCCCATGTCGTGCTGGTATCTGTTCTCTACCCTCACATGTACCCATTTATACTTCTGGGTGGAGAGAGGCAATAAAGTGTCTTGCCTAAGCACACAAGTACCAATCCCCCGGCGGGGTTCGAACCCACATACCATCACACGTGAGTCAGACACGGTAGCCGTTAGACCACGGCTGATGAAAATCATTTCGGGGACGCCAGTTTGGTTCGAAAAAGTTGGAAGTTGGAAAATTTAGAGTGGTGCTCTCGGTCTGTAGTGCTTTGGTTGCGTACACGCTGCACTATTTGCGGCGCCAGTCTGAATATTCGGATGCCAATGTTTGTATACCCAGCACGATATGGGGCACAGGGGTACCCCCCCCCCCGTCCCTATACCCTATACACACTCCATACTATTGTTACCTAACACATCCTCCAGATTTCTGAGAAGAATTCCTGGGATTCCGGGAACACAGTGACCAACACAAAAGGGGGGGGGGGGGGTTTCCCTCTGCCCCATATCTTGCTTCATATGCAATGCTTCGGTTTCGTCCTCAATTCCCCGTAATTATTACACAGAATTTTTACACTCGGACCTTGGAAGAAAGTAGGGTAACTAACCCAAGAAATTAAATTTGGGGGATTTTAGGGCAATGCTTGCCTTTAAAAGGCTAATTTCAGTAACACTCTAAAAAATGACCACTATTATGTCCAAGGGATAGCTAAATTTTACGAGGAAATTAGCAAAATTTAACCAGGAAATTCTCTTATTTGTATCGCTGCTTTAAGCGCCTCTAGTTAATAGCTCTTGTAACTGCAGAGTTTTCCCGAATGACCCTTGTTGAGTACCGGTAAGATTTCTGACAAGACAGATGCCTAAGACATTTTTGGAAAATCTGAGCTTCGACACGGAAGATTGCACCATGACCGAGTAATCCTTTTAATGCATGGGTGTCTGTTTCAATTTCCTACTCAGTACACGGCAAGAAATCGTGAATGGCAAGTTTAGGGACAAATGAGGTAAAAATAATGACAGTCTGTATAACCAGGCTGACTGATAAGGGGATATTGAGGGGATATTGAAGGGGACTTAAATTCGGGTGACATTTCATTAGGTAATAGTTACCCGGTAGCACACTGCACACTGTCTCCTGCTCTTACGGATTCGGAAGTGGCCAAAGTTAGTTTTGAATTCTGAAAAAGTTGGAAATCAGATGTAGGACTGTAGACAAATTTCACATTAGCCCCGTCCGTGCTTTTCCACGTTGAAAGCGAGGCTCTAAGTGCTAAACAAACACATTGCTATTCAGTAGCGTATCCAGCCTTTTGTGGCCGGGGGGGGGGAGGGGGAACAACGTCTGAACCGTCTTAAAACCGTCGTAAAAACACTATTTCCTGTTTTTAATGACGCCTCAAATGCCGCCAGGGGAAAAAGTTTTTCCCCCGCTGGATATGCCACTGGTGCTATTCGGCAAAATCCATTCATGTATACATAAAATCACGGCAAATGACAGCGTAGCGCACGGGCAGCATGGTCAAGCGGTACCGGTTCATCACGACAGAAATCATCAAAATTCATTCTTAATTGATATGACATTTAACTACTTCACAGAACAATGGTCCTCAAGTAAACTTACCTGCACTAGATTCTTTTTGAACGACTTGATCAGCGGCGTTTAAAAATTCAAAATATTTTACCGAGTATAAATTGCACACGAATGAACGCGACATATAGGTTGTTTACTTAGCACTGAGCCTCGCTTTAAACCCGGAAGTGCGCAGATCGGTGCTATTTTCGGTAATGTGAAATTCGACTATTGGTAATTGTACAATCGTTTTGTCCCACAATGCAATATAATTTAATGCAGGGCGGATCCAGAGTGGGGGGGGGGGGGGGGGGGGGGGGTTCGAAACCAATATAGGCAGTCAATACCGCAACTCAATAATTCAATCTATGGTTTCATATTGGCGATTTGAGTGGTTTCTAATCAATACCGCAACTCAATAATTCAACCTATGGATCAATACTTGAGATTATTGGTGTTATTTCAGTACAGCAACTCAATTATTCAACCATAGATCAATATTTGAGATTATTGGTTTCTAATCAATACCGCAACCTTGAAACAGCTACCGGGTAGTATATCAGTGCATGGGTTTAATAATTTATTTCATAATAGCCTGCTATGAATCAGTATTTGATATTTTGTTTAGTGATCCGCACGACAACCAATGGATCAATATTCACCAGATGACCAAAGTGCAGCATAATATTAAAACTAATGAGTCGCATCCTTTATTTACATGCCTCACAAAGATCGATTACAATTAATCTCTTGTAATACACCTTTAATATTGAAATTTAATGTACTACTAAACAGTACAATTTGTATTTACATAGACGAAGAAGCTTTATAAATAAGTCCATATCAACGGTATAGGGACGTTGAAGGATAAGCATAAATTATTTAAATAACATCTTTAGGCAAACTAGTAATTTGACATCAGTAAATATTTTGAGTACTTTTATTTACAATTAAAGGAACAAATACGCCGCTTAGATAGTTACTGTAAAAAGGTAGACCAAGCGGGGTGGTGAGGGGAGGGAGAATTAGTGTGTTGCAAGTCAAATCTCCCCTCCACATCTCGGACAAGACACCCCCCGCAAAAAAAGCAAAAAAATGAGGGGGTTTTCAGTAAATGAATTTTCGAGATTTATTTTTAAAGTACCCTCCGAAAATCCTAAACATATTTCCTCTTTAAACTCAAACATTTTCCAAAAGCATAGAACAAATCTCCAGAAAGATATTTTAAAATTCAGGTTTTAAACAAAATTTAATTAGTTAAATTATTCAAAGACATGTAGCCATTTCGGACTAGAAATGCGACTGATGTCCCATCTGACGGACGGTTCTACCCTACAGGTCACGTGCCAGAAACTGACTGCTGAATGTTCAGCACTATAATACCTCTCTTTAATAAGTATGTTTCTTTTTGAAAAAGTGATTATTTCTTTAAAAATGGGAATTGCCCTTATAAACAAGGCTAAAAGCCACTCTATAAGTAAATGGCTACAAACAGAGGTGGTGGGGTTGGCCACATTTTAGGTTGCCAGCCCTACCACCCTTAAGGTTTTCCTGGGTCCAGATCTAAATAGAGGATAAATCTTCAATAGATACCAAAGAAATCATCCCAATTTTCAGACCTATAGACCCAGGCGGGGTAACTTCCACTATTGGTGAAACCCAACTCGCCTCCCCATTGAAAACATTTACATATATCTATGTATACATGCACTTAAAAAAAACGTATATGCAAAAGACAACTAAACAACAGGTTCTTGAGTATTTGCGATGATGCAAATAAGTCAATGTCCTCATCTGGTGAGTCAGGTAATCAATTTAGGTTTCCTTTGCGTATACAAATGACGAGTGCGGATAAAAATGTACAATGTTGGAAATTTGTTTCTAGTGGAACTAAGCAGTGCAGGGCAGCAGAAATTATTTCCAAACCCAAAGTGAAGTAAATATCTAGGTAAAATATACAGATACTCTAAACTTTGTACACTTTTGTGAGTACTGTTGCGACAGCGACTGAGGCGCCTACTTACACAAACCTTTAAAATCACGGCAGTCCTTTATGCCGAGAAAGAAAAGAAAACCACCGCAGTTTGATTTTGGGACACGCACGTTTGCCTCATTTTGTACAAAATGGCGGTGCTGATTGTAAGAGGCAAGCGGACGGAACAACGCCACTTACTGACAGCCGTGCGCTGTGCAGACGGGTATTCTGATCTGTTGTCACCTGTTGGATTATGAATTATAGGATTATCAGATTACCTATGAAACCCTGACCCAATTAAGTAATACTAAAGGGCACTTGATACGTTGTACGTGGGCGAAACTTCCCCCATTAGTTCAAGCGAAATAGACAGGGCATTATTTAATAACCAAATGGGTAGCTTAAGAGCAAACTGAACACGACCATACAAACGGGATAATACATCAAATGCAAGATTTGTTTCTGGCATAGCACGAAGAAGAATTATTTAATGTACTTGTCTATAGGGAACTGTTTTTGCTTCACAACATTCAAAGAACAATCTTATCGGGTAGGCCTATAGGATAATATGAATAAATCCTTGGTATACATTTTCTTTTAATATCTATCGCAAGCTGGTCGAAAACTTTAAAAGAGAGTCATGGAGATGTCTGAGTAATTTCGTTTTTACTCGCCGCATAATATCGGGTATGATTGGAAAGGCCACATGAGGGCGCTCTAAGGACATAGTTTGAGGAGTATAAACATTGTGCTTTGCAGGCCTACGCCTATTAAAATGTAAAGATACAGAGGAGTCCCGAATTAACGAGAATAGCACCGATCTGCGCACTTTCGGGTTTGAAACCACTCACTATTGGGGTTTTTGAAACCTTGGCTTCGTCTCCGAATTCGGCTGCGTCTCCGACTTCTGAATAACGAATTTGCTGAATAGCACTGTTTGTATGGGTGTGTCTCTCTTTCAACCCGAAAGTGCGCAGACGGGGCTAAATAAATGTGAATTTCGTCTATACTGTCAGTACTCTTCAACCAATCTGGTTTTTTTCTCAGTACTTTCTTCTGATATGTTTTATTTTTCCGAAAACCTACTTTTTGCAATTTTTTGGGGCGTTTTCAATCCTCCAAAAAATCTTTTTATTCCGGTCTCTTTCGCGCATCTAATGCACACAAAGAGAAGCCCGTAATATTGTTGAGTCGCAAATAATTCGATATTTGTAACGTAATTATTCGATAACTAAATGTTGCTGGCTTCCTCTTTGGATGTCTCAATAAAAGAAGTGAATAAATTGCGTATCGCTTGAACAATAGAAATAACAAAAAATATCTATTTTGTTCGGAGTGAAACTCAAAAAGAGCACGGACATTAAAAAGATAAAGTAAAATTATTTTCATCAAAATATTACTCTAAAAAAGGAATTTTTTAATTAATGCAATGTGTAAACGTTACAGCACCCTCCTTCGCTAAAATATGGCATTTTGGTCCTTTGAACGGTTGAGCTGAGAGCAAGCCGATACATGGTCAGCTTTGGTTACTTCAAGGAATTCTTATGTAAAAGTTTAGTATCTTACGTAATAGCCTACATAGTAACGAAGCGAAAGCGTGTTTTGCATGTAAAGCCTCGCTTTCAATCCAATATGGCGAAACCGTGCAAAGGGCAAATTGAGTAATCACACCACGGACGTACGTCCGTGAATCACACAAGCATTTCGAATTTACCAAATTGTGTCAAGAGAGGGCGCACTGACAAGTCACCGAACAAGAAGGCTACAAACAACAAGATGCCGAGGGCGCTGTTCAAAATTGGGAACAAAATATACAGCTACCTTGTTACATACAGTAGCTTCGGTCTCTGTCCAATTTCATCTGCGATCATTGGTCGCTCCCCAGTTAGCGGTGTTCAATCTAGTTTACCCATCACCATCTACCTGCCCCGCGTCCCGGTCCAGAATCCCCTTGGGCGTCGTAGGGATCTCGTAGTCGTCCGCATCGGTCCTCGCGTACAGCGGGTTATCTACTTGCCCGGCGCGTAATTCGTCGTAGATCTCAATGTACGGACTCGGAGGGCCGTTGGCGGGGTCTTGGTCGCCGGGAATCGTCTCGTATTCCTGGGCCTCATTGCCGGGTCGCGGGAAGGTGGCTGGGCTTCGGGGTAGCGGGGTGGGTGCTGCCGTGTAAACGAGTACAAGGAACAGAATGATTGAAATGCCTCTGTCGAAATTACATTGAGCACCTTGACTGAACCAAGTCACGTCACAGTTATCACAGTGTAGCCGCTTGTGGCATGGATGCATGTTTAACCCTGCCAATTCCTACTGACGCGGTGACACTGCCTGCTTCCTTTGGGGAAGCATGCGCTTGTAGCGTTTTAAAAATAAAATAATAAATAAACCACATGCCTTCCCAAAGCTAAGACCTTGGGCCTTGACTGGGTCGGCAGACTACAAAGGCCTGGCCATCTGGAGCTGGGCTATTGACATATCATTTACATGCCTGTGGTAAAACCAATTATGAACAAACAGGAAGGAGGTTTGTGCACAACCCTATGGGACTTTCCCTGAGACATGCATTTCTATGGCTTACCCTGGCTTGCCCTCCAACCCAGGCCACAAAGTGACTATACAGTGCTTTTCGGCAAGGACCAGGCTAGGCATATCTGGAGTATCAATGTATGGGTTTTATTTTGTTTTTAAATATAAAGGAAAAACAACAAAAACGGCGTCCCTTGGGGACGCCGCCAGTGCTGCGCAGTGGTAAAAAATGCTAACGTCTAGCATTGTCACAATACTAGTTTTCTCTTCTGTTTTGGAGGACGACTACATTGTTTCTGAGGCTGTCTGCGTGCTTTCTTTTCTTTTCTTCTTCTTTTAATACCTCAAGACAAAATGCAGAGGGAATATGCCTGCTTTTTGTTTGGGAGAGGGGGAGGGATAACGAACTCTAAAACTGCCAGCGGCCAGCTTGAAAAACAAGTTGGGCGGCCATTTTAGAAAAGAAAATCAGAGGGTCATTCCCTTCCCTTTTTTAATATTTTGTTTACGGATCAAAGAGGAATGGGCAGCAGGATCAGGAGGAGTTGCTTTTAACAACGAGGGTCCAAAATCACATCTAGAACCACAATGAGGCTTAAGCATTCAAAACTTGCATGCAGGAGGTGAGACAATGGTTTACAGGCTTTAGGTGTAATATTGTAATACCGTATCTCAATTTTCAGACCTATAGGCCCAGGCGGGGTAACTTCCACCGTTAGTGGAGGGCTACATCCTATACTTGATGAACACAACCTACACGATAATGATACATCAATTTGGCCCTTTTGTGAGTCGGTATCTCACCTACTGCATGGACGCTGGAATCGATCTGGTATCTGAGCGTCCCGTTGGCCGGAGCACTGTCTGCCTCAGACCCACGCCCGGCAACTCCGTTGGCTTGGAGTGGCCTCTGTTGGCTAGGTCTTAAGTAAAAAAAAAACCACACGAGATTTTCATTATTAAAATGTTATAATAATGTGTAAAGCTACACGAAATTACCAATTGTAGAGTGTGCGTGCCCGTGTAAAGTTAAACAACATACTTGCCTTTTTTCACACCGCATTACAAAGCTTTAGCAGTGAACAGCATGACATTAATAGCGACTCAGATCTGCAGTTCTGTCCATCCCGTTTTGTAGAATTGCTGCAGAATCACTCTTGAAGTAGTGTTGATGTAAGTTGTAAAATGCAAAATTATGATTTCTCATCTATTACAGATAATTTCTAACAAGCCTTTACGATTTGGTTTTGGCAATCCAAACAACCATAACGCATGTTTTACAAAACAATCAGATGGCTTAAAGCCCTACAATGTTCAAAAAAACCAACACACATTTTTGTATGGAAAATGTCACCGAATTGGGGAATTATTGTCAAATTGTTTTCACATATTCGTCAACTACAACGTCTTTGTTGTATATGGTGCGAATTGTGTTAAAACTAAAGCTCAAATAAAAAAAATTCTTAAAATGGTCAAAAACCAGTTTGTCCACACGCAAGTCAATGGAATTTGGTAAACAAACTTAAACTCAAACTCCAATAAATGTATTTTCAAAGTGAACAAAGAAAGTGGCAGGAGCGGGATTCGAACCTGCGACCTCCGGGTTACCGTACCGGCGCTCTACCAACTGAGCAATCTTGCCCTATGTTGGCGGTCTCCCAAATTGTCAGTATCTTTGTTCGTGTGGGCGCTAGTCAGAAGTCATAAACCCAAAATGCCGTATAACCAAGGATCACACCCAATTTTACGATACAACCTGGGAAGCGACATTGTGGGGATCACTCAATGAGGATACGACTGTTTTTAACTTGTAATTCGTCAAACAATCCACAAGGGAAACTGACTAGATAAATTTGAATACATTTTCAAAGTGAACAAAGAAACTGGCAGGAGCGGGATTCGAACCTGATACATTGATCACAATCATCCCCTCTGTCAATGAAAAATAAGTGTTTACAGTGAATAGCATTCGACACAATAGAACAGTTGAAGTGTTCGTTATGTTGTGCTTTTGTTTCTTCCGGGGTTATTGAATACTTAGGCTATTACTTCCATATTGGGTGGAACTATAAGTATCGATTTTTGTAGCATGCATGACTCCTATAGACTTGCGTGCGGACAATCTGTCTTTTTGCCATTTTTCTTTAAACCGATGCCATTTTTGGTTTTTATTTGACTTTTCTTTTTGGCGTAATTTTTAATAAATAGGCCTAAGTTAAAACAATTTGGCCATATTTCTCCAATTCCGAGACATTTTCCTCAACAAAAAAGGTGTATGTTTTTTTGAACCACCTAGTGCTCTGACAGAACAGTTCAATTTAGTGGATTTCTCGCTATAAATGAATTATGGAGGAACTATTTTGGAACGAAAAAAAGCATTTACTATATACTCTGCACAGTATTGGTCTCCCATTTTATTGTGTGCTGCGCGTGAATATTGCCCCTATACATGTACATTTACACCGTAATAATAAGGAGCGTCCTGCTCCAATTCTAAAGTTTAAACTTACATCTGTTACTTATCAGAGACCGATTTTTGTTCAGTTTAATGTCTGTAAGAAAGCTCATAACTTATCTCATGCTAACAAATTAGCAATTCAATTTGAAGATGTATTTTGTGGCGTGCCACTTCTAAAATGCAGGAACACAGCTATCTTTAAATTTCTAAGGATATAGGTTTCAAAACTGCCATTCCCTTCATTACAAAGCCCCGCTCTAAAAATTCTGATTTAATGTACAACAGTTAATCAAAATCCTTAACTTGAGGCACTTGATATATTTTATCATTTCATGTATCTCAGTTACCTAATTTGAGTAACTTTTTCCACCCAATTTGTAGAGTCCTTGAAAAAGTAGAGATTTTCGAAAGTTAACGATGGATGTAAAAAAAAAAAAGGACAAACTTCATAATATCATATGAGTAAAGAATCTTTTAAGTTTCAAAAACACTCCGTATGTGGCAAACCGCATGAGCAATTCTTTGAAGTTTATTCACGAGTCAAAGTAGAATGGCAGTACAAGATCAGATATTTACGGAGCCCCTAAAGGGACATATGATGAAAAAAAACACGTATGAAGAAATATTTTGAGTTCTTTATTTCGTGCGCTCGAAATCATTTTGTGAGTACGAAATGATTTCGAGCGCACGAAATTTTATTGAGCGAACTCAAATAATGTTTGTATACGTGCTTTTTTCATCATATGTCCCTTTAGGGGCTCCGTAGATATTTCTGCAATCAGCGTACTTACAATTTTGGTTGACGACGACGTCTCAGAATAAAGACCAAGCCTCCAATGATTACCAGGGCGACCAGCAAGATAGCCGACCCGACGATCCATGCGATGGCCCCGCTACTTAGACCCTCTGGGTCCCGGATATCGTCTGGTGGCGGAGTTGAGGAACTGGAACCACTGCCTACAAAAAAATGTAGAATGAATCTGTGTGGTTTTGGCGCGCACTCTATAGAGTACCGAAGTCTGACGTCAGTTGCCGCGGCAACTGGTTCCAAACACATGCAGTTTAGAATGTATTCTGGTTCCAAACATTGCACTGGTTGACGTCATCACTTCGGTACTCTATTGCACTCTTTTAACCTGTTGCAGGAGGTCGTGGGTTCGATTCCAACCGAGTGGCCTAATTTGTTTTCACCAGGGGCACTGTGACCTGTTTTGAGCAAAAAGCGCTTGTACAATGTCTAGAAGGACAACCTTTGAATTGTTTGTATGTAACTGAAACATTTCTAATAATAGCATGCAATTTCTATACTCCTGCGGTGATACGTAAATACTAGATACATTGGAGTATGGCGGGAAAACAATTACCGTATAGAATTGTTGACACTTTTACGCGACAGAATTACTGACTTATATTGGTACGGTAGTTATACTACGTATTAAGTCCAGGTGGGAAATACAGTTTCGTTTTGCTCGGACGGGGGAAGGGTGAGAAGTAGAAAATATTTTGTGAGGGCTACAGCCCCCCTCCCCTAGCCTAATCAGACTTTTTCCAACAAAAGCAGCAGTTATCAGGGTTAAAACCGCTCTACCTTTAATCTGTTATTTTGTACATGAGAAAATAAATCAAGCAATGGACCGTCAGTGGTGTTTCAATTTATGCCAGTGACATTTAATCTTCGGAAATGTATGTATATATATATATATCTTAATGTTGAAGGATAATTCACAGCGGAATGTTATCTAGATCAACCCAAACCGAAAACAAAACTTGAATAAAAAACAAGGAAAAAGACAAATCAAAATTACAAACAGAAACAAAAATTAAAAATGGGCCTCTAAAGTATGCAATTAATACAAAGACACCAAGACGGTATTTTGTTTCTTTTTTTATTTTTAAAATATGCATGCACTACAAGATTCTTCCCTGTACATCGCTAAACATTTCTCGTACAAGTGTGTTTACATCATTACATCAATAAAACTTCAATTGCATTGAAAACTCACAACAAAACAACGTTCATTGTTTTATGAAGTCAAAACAAATGCATCTTACCACAATCTTGACCATGT
The DNA here is from genome assembly GCA_037893225.1 of Hippasteria phrygiana. NCBI lineage: Eukaryota > Metazoa > Echinodermata > Asteroidea > Valvatida > Goniasteridae > Hippasteria > Hippasteria phrygiana. The sequence continues at coordinate 27,092 of JAZGUH010000131.1, forward strand.
AGAGCTTGACACATTTTTGATGCTCTCATCCTCACAAGTAACAGTGCGTTATTTCATTAACAGTACTAAATTTAAGGTCTCATATCCTTGCTGCAATTCTTTCTTGGCATACGGTGTACTAGCATAAGCCTTTGCGTCACGCCTGCTTCATTCACGCGGATGACATTAACATCATCTACTTGACATCCTTCATTGATCACTCAGAAATGATTGTCCAATATGCAATTCATCAACTGCAAACGCAATAAAACGCGATATTATAGACCACCGCCATTTTTCCGAAATGGCTTTATTTCATTTAGCAACGCACCGAGTATTTGTCTGACAAGGGAGGGAGGCTCATAAATTTATGTCCACAATTTCTTTTTAAAACAATTCCAAAAACTAAACCTAGATTTTTTTCCCGTCAGGGCTCAAGCCCTGCCCTCCCCCATTGTCTACGCCACTCATCTCAGTGAGGGAAATTGCCTTTTCTGATAAATAATAAATTAAGAATACGATGCTCTTGAATGAAAAGTGAAATTATACCGGTACATTGATCTGTTTAAAGTTATGTGTGCATAGATGCTGGGAAAACAAAGAGAAAAAAATGCTGTTCTTGCAGTCTGGTTCCCTGACCCTACTTCAGACAAAACACAGCAATTTATAGATGTCAGGGAAGCAGACTATTCCCAACGATGGTCAGCTGACCATTGCTTGGAAATTGGTACAAAAATTCCACTTTTCTTGAAAATTAGAGCACCCCAGGTGCCATGATTTCACAGGATGCTTGAGACTACTATTTACTTACAGTCAAGTAAGGTATTTCATAATAATTCAGTAGTTTCGTTTTTGATTTGCAATTGTTGAATACCTTTAATTAAAACTCTTTAAGGAAACTGTCCTTTGGACAAAATTGATACCGGTAGTCCACTTGAGTAACATGATGGTCACCTTGTGTACAAACTCACTCAGGATGAATAATCTCAGTATGCAGCTCGTGAAAAGGAAGTGTAATTTCCTCTCATCTGACAAAATTTCATTTTAAATCGTTGGACCTGGTGATACTTAATGAGGGTATAGTTCTCCACTGTTGACATATTGCAGCATAATCTGCTCAGTCAGGATTGTGCAGAAAAACCCTCGTTATCGGATCCGTTTGTTGTAGTGCAATAAACCTAGGCTCTATAGAGGGTGTCCGCCCGATAGTCCGAATGTTCGATTGTCCGAAGGTTGATTGATCCGAAGGTTCGGTAGTCCGAATTTAGAATAAGGTTAATTGGTCCGAAGGTTCAAAAGTCCGAAACGAAAATAAGGTTCAATAGTCCGAAGGTTCATTATTCCGAAAGCACACAACCGATAGTCCGAATCGGCAATAAGGTTATTGTCAATTCGGACTATCGAACCCTATTGTCAATTCGGACTATCGAACCCTATCGTCGATTCGGACTATCGCACCCTATCGTCGATTCGGACTATCGAACCTTCGGATTATTTAACCCAATTCTCTTTTTGGACTAATGGGCCCTTCGGACTATCGAACCTTTGGACTATTCGAACCTTCGGACAATCGGGCTGTCACCCTATAGAGTTACAGTAGTTCAAACATGGAACCAGCTCTTCTCAACGTTTCGACTAGACTTCTGTAGTCGTCGTCAGAAGACAGCCTCCTGATAAGCACTCAACATGCTCCACCATGCAAAGATGTCCAGCATTTACAATTACATTTGACTAAAGTGATTCTTTGAAGATTCTTTGATTCTTTTCTGGAAGTCTTATATTTACGCGACAAGGGCAGGCTAACGTTTCGAACAGAAAGCTCAGTTTGTTGTTTGGCTTTCAAATCTTACCACAAGCCTTCACCGAATGACCTCATGAATGCAAAAAGTACCACCCAGACCGTCACAACATGCATTTTGACTGGACGTTAAACCCTGCAGAGTTTAAAGGCACACATTAACCCGAAATCCCCTCAAATTTAATCTCCTTGGTTAGGTTATACCTAACATATTTCCAAGGTGAGTTTACAAAATTATATCATATTGTGTAATAGTTACGGAGAAATATGGGAAAAAGCGAAACATTGACATCCGGACATTCAGACTGGCGCCGCACATAGTGCATCCTGTACGCAACCAAAGTGCCAAGGGCACCACTCACTCTGAAATCCAACGGTTCGCCTTTTCCGAACCAAGCCTGCGTCCCCGAAATTCAGTTATTTTCCTCAATGGCAAACGGCGCATTTTCAAGGGATGGTCGTGTACATTATATATTCTTCTTTTTAATGATCTTTCCAACCACAGCAATTTTAGGACAAACGCTTTTTGTAGCTCAATTGATCGGCCTCCAAGACAATGTTAACATTTAATACTCAGTATCATATCCATAGCATATCAATTAACAAGGCTTTCTCGAAATTTCGAGACCTGCGTGCGCATCATATGGCAAGGTCACGAAATTCGTGACAACCAGACTATTTTAATCTGAAAATGCTGCGTGCAGTGGTGCATTATTAGGCTTATCAAATAACACTCGTCAAGGAACACAAGGACTTATGACGTACGTCCTCGACATGGCGGTTACCAACCCCGGAAATTGTCGACGTCAAAATTAAATTCTACCTGCATTGATGATTCTGGTTGCTATCAGAGTAGTGGTCATATATAGCGACCTCTGTTGACTACGACCACTTTGTACACCGAGGAAGAATTATTCTATTTACACTTAATTTCCATATCAAGGCACATACAGAGATAATACATCCAACGATTGCTAGAAATTTGGATAATTTTTTGTTTACTGTTAATAGTACTCACGACATATCTCCCTGTTTACAATTAGCGACGAGTGACTGGCTTACTTTAATTAGGGGAAGAGATGTGACCATTTACAGACGTTCTTTCAAAAGCCAAACATGAGTCTTACCTTGACAACTTCCAGTGATTGGTTCACACACTTCCGAGTCTGCACAGTCACAATTCTGGGAGCAACTTTTACCCCAATGATCGGCTTCGCATGCAGAAGTGCAACTGCAGAAAATAAACAAGTCAACGTAGGGTTTTAATTAACAAAGAAATTCGACCAACAAATCGAACTGCCACAAAAATGAGATTTCCATTTCAAGAAATAATTTGAATTTGTATGTCTAAGTTACAGACTTGCAATATAAATCATCACCGATTGCTTATAAAATAGGGACTTTTGAGACGCTGGTGGCAGCAGACATACCGGTTCTTTTAGCTCGTTCTGAGATGCGCGTGTAGTTCTGAGCATGCGCACGACTGGTGAGAATAATGGAAAAGGAGCGGTATGTCTGCTGTCTCAAAAGTCTCCCATTACCCAGTTTTTGAGCCGCACTCTCTGCTAGCTCTTTAGGCCGTGGGAGGGTTTCCGTGAGCTTAGAAACGACATTTTAATGTTCGGTCACGTGTGTACGTGTACAGGTTCGATGTTTAATAAAAAAAAATGTTAAAATGTCAACACTTTCTCAGGATTAAATCAAATTTTCATAAGAGTACTGAAGGAATTCTAAAGATACTGATTCAACATTTTCATATTTGGATTGTATGATGAGTTCAACATGGAATAGGCATAGGGGTTCACCAATCTCAGGCACTATTGCTTTAAACTCAGTAGACCTACACGTACAGATTAATAAAGCACTGTACGTATTGCGTTATTCCGCGTAAACACACTTCATGTGATTCTCATTTTTTCTTTCGAATGCAGAAGGTGGGATTCATATACGACCATGTGGTCGTAGACTATACTTGTCCATGTTCTTCACATCGATTGAGGGCGCAGTCCACAGTCTACATCTTTCTAACTTGGGGCAAACTAAAATGTAAGGCCATTTCTCAAATGTGGCGGCGGCTTCGGCCTTGGTTTCGTCTCCACAGCTATTCCGCAGCTCCATTGCTAATCCGAATCCGAAGCCTTGTTACTTGAACAAAATAAAAAGGCTCAGCAGGAAATGAGCCCTGTTGTATAAGCCTTAGGTTTTATATTAGTTGGGTAGTATTTTGAGTTACGTGACGCATGACGTGAATCATCGAAAACAATAACATGAAATCTGATAGGGATTTGAGCAAGCGGCCTTGTATCTTCAAGAATAATCTTAGGCCGTGTCCGAAATGGGCGTCTAGAGCTACAGCTACGGCTACGTCACGCGTAGTTGTAATAGACGAACACCTAGACAATAGCCCTAGACAAGCGATTCGGACGCAGCCTTACCTATCTCACAATACACCATCTTTAAGGTGGAACGGGATCTACATTATACATACTTTCCTACAATTACAATGAACAAATCTTAATTTTTCTCAGTTTTTCAATTTTATTCTAAACACATAATTACTTGGACCTTACTTTTTCACTTTATCAACTCCATTTCTTGAGGCTGATATTTGTAAGAAATGGAGAATAACGACAACAATAACATTTTCCAATGCGTTTTTCTCGGATCGTAATTTTGAATGAACATGAAATTTTTGAAAACATTTCTTAATGGATTTTCTTCATTTTGTGTTATTGTATGCATAAACATTGTTGTAATCCAATGACATTCCCAGGAAATACAATTTTGAATATCCACAGAATGTCATTGGATTGATGATTTAATAAGCTTCAATTTGATATATCAGTGGCCATGGTAGGTGTTATGGTTGCCGAGCTATTATACTTCGTTACGAGCTTATTAATTATTTTGTCTAATTAGCCGTATACCCAAATAAGGTAAAAGTTGTAAAAAAGTGTTTCGAAAGCGATAAACAGTAAAACAAATATGTTGAATTCGAAAAAGTTAAGGAAACTGTGATTTTAAAAAAATGACCCTAATTTTATAGGAAAGTACCTTAAGACGTGACATCATGCTGAATCTTTAAAATAGTTACTATGATAAAAAATGTTCAAAGTATCGTAAATCGCTCACCATTCACCCTCCCATCCTGCAGGACAGCTGCTGCACCGGCCATCGACGTGATCACACCCATCATCACCCGGGCAGTCACACTGCTCCCTACACCCATCACCGAATAATCCCACGGCACACTCCATGTCACACCTCTCCCCCATCCAGCCTGGCCGGCAGATACAGCTTCCGTTCGTTGGGTTGCACTCCGCGTTCATGCACCCACAGTCCGACTGGCAGAACATCCCGTGCTTGAAGTCGTTGCAAGTATGGGCGCAGAATCGACCCTGCCATCCGCTCGTGCACACGCAGTAACTTAAGAAAGGGCCGCAGCTGCGCTCGATACGGTCGCAGCTGTCGCAGTAAGCTGTCGAAGTGCAGCGAGGGTCTACTGGGACAGTTGTCGAATTGAGGCAGCCGATCTCGCACATATTGCCGACAAAGTCGACAGGGCACAAGCAGTCACCTAAAGATTAAGATACGAGTTAATTAAATGCCTCCCAATCACTACAAACCATGGGAAATAAGTAACTTCAAAGAGAAGTATGGTTCTTGGAAGAAAGAGTGTTTCCAACTCCGGCCGAGTATCCACAAAAACTTCTTTCTAGTTCTACTCTTCATCATGAAAAACTTCGAATTTGCCTCCCAATAAGAACTACTCAATGATTAAACTGACAGATAAATCATATACAAATGAAATTTGTAAAAAAGCAATGATAACAATTAGTGAAACTGAAAATGACAACATAATCAAAGTAAGTCTTTGAGTATAAGGCTGGTTTCCCGTATAAGGCTGGTTTCTGTTGACATAGTCAGATTTAAAAGTAAGGTAACTACACGACCGCTGCCAAAGGGAGTGAAACCCCCATTTATTATTATTTTTTCTCTCTGGAAGAAATCGTGTTTCTGTCGGCAAGGCGAGGAAAGTGAAGAAATAAAAAACAGCGAAGTCCTAATTACACGTGCAGTGCTCCTTTCCGCGCCTTCCACCTCTGTGGCCCGGGTTCAAACCTCACTAGGGCCGACATGTGGATTGGGTTTTCACCGTATAATATCTGGGTTTTCACCGTATATTATCCGGGTTTTCCTCCCACCTTTACAATAAAAAATTAATCCGTCATTATTTTCTTCCCATTGCTTTCTACAGACTTTCGAGCTACAGTGCGGTATGCACGTTCGAAGAATCATTGGTGTTATTACAAAGATATGTTTATGCAAATACCAATGGTTTTGAACTGTGGAAGCATAAAGGCATTCCCTTTTGAATCAAGTGGTCTTTATCAATATTCCAAATGATCAAGCTATTTCCCGACATGTGAGGGCGCTGTTGCTATGATGTCAATCAAGGTACCTACTTTACAGTTTAGGCCGTTACAGTACAAAAAAAGAAGTCAAAATTTGACTATTGTAGCAGTCTGTATTGAAATTTGTTTTCTGGCTGGCTGTTAAGCATTCGTAAAAAGAATAAACACAAACATTAAGAAAATGTACCCTTGGAATCTTAATCCTTTCATTTTTATGCACAAAAACGTTATAATTAAGAAGCTTTCCCCTTGACAATGTATGACATCATTCCTGTGCTCATGAATATGTAAATTAAAATTAGCATAAAATCCGAGAGACTGCTAAAAGGCATATAAGCGCCTCCGAGATGGCAAACCAAAGTTGAAAGTGACAGTAAATTGGATGAACGGGTGTCTGATGTGGTTGTATGCATTTAAAATTCCATTTCATGTGACCTTTAAATAAAAATAAATAAATACAATAAATGCCTAAATTGAAGCTATACCCTTTGCGCAATCAGAAATCAGACAATTCTGTTTTTGAGTCTTCCACGTCATAAACGTTCTGCTGAATTCACTTCCAAAATAATAAAATTACCAGTGCTTATATAGCGCAATCCAAAATATATGATCAATGCGCTTTACAAAAGTACACAAAAATGATAAGTCAAAACAATTACACTCAAAGAGAATAATAGCGAGGGAAACCAACAACATAAGAGGTCAGGCAAACAGGTGTGTTTTGAGGAGACATTTGAATTGTTGTGGGTTAGGAGCCAATCTGATGGTTGATGGGAGGTCATTCCACAATCTAGGAGCACAGATAGAAAATGACCTCTTAGCAACCATCCTCTGACCTCTAGGCACCATGAGCCGTGTAGTATCTGTGGCTGAGCGTATAGACCCTGCCGTAAATGCTGTCTGAGAGGTACATGGGAGTGAGAACACCGAGTGATTTGTACACGTATAAGAGGATTTTTAAAATAACACGTTTTACAATCGGAAGCCAGTGAAGTGACTGCAAGAGTGGAGTGGAGGAATGTCGGCGAGACACCCGGAAAATGATGCGAGCAGCCCTATTCTGTAGGCGCTGTAGTCGTGAGATGTCAAACCTGCTGCAGCCGGCCAGCTAAAAACGAGTTGGCATAGTCTAGTCTGGACAGAATTAGGGCCCTCGTAGCATAATTAAGTACAGCTTTCCAGGTCAATGAAGCAACGGATTCCTGAGATGTTGCGTAAATTGAAGTTGATTGACTGACAAAGTGATGTTTACATGAAATCCATGTTTTCCACTCCGGTGGTTACTAACCTGTGAGCCGGTTACACGACCCTCCGTTCAGGCATTGGCAAGCGTTCCCGCACCCCTCTCCGTAACGGTCATCGGGGCATGTCCGATGACAATGCTGACCAGTCCAGCCGGGCATACACGAACAAGTTCCATTGACCGGGTCACACGAGCCGCCATTCAGACACGTGCAAGTTAGGGAGCATGCAGGGCCATACGTCATGACCGGACAACCTGTGAAATTGGGTTCGAGGGGTGAAGAAAATGTTAATCAAAACAAATGACGGAACCAAAGTAAAAGACCATACAAGATAAAAACAGCTTCAGTGGCGTTTTTTAATTTAAATTGAAAGTACCTCCAATTTAGAACCACTGCTGTACTATACCAGGACCCCGCTTGAAATAAGTCGAAAGACTTTTCGTTTCCAGGCCGATTGCCAAATAATTAGGAGATAATAACAAATATATTTATCACCCCAGGCTTTCAAAAATATTTATGCAGCTGAAAAACATTGGGACACTTTTTCAGAACATTTTGCTTCCCCTCCCTCAGACCTCAAACCTGGATACGTCACTATAAACTGGGAAATACTCGATACAATGAAATGAGCACAATATACTTTTCTTAAATTGACTTTTCAAAGTGATCAAAGAAATCTGGCAGGAGCGGGATTTAAACATGCGAGCTCTGGAACACCGTACCAGTGCTCTACCAACTCAACTATCTTGCCCTATGTTGGCGGTCTCTCAAATTGTCAGTTTTTTGGCTTAGGGTGTGGGGTGCTACGGTCAGAAGTCATAAACCCAATAATGCCGTATAGCCAGGGATTACGCCTTAACTTTTACGATACAACCTTTTTATAAGGGATAATTTTTCAAGTAAATGTTTTCTTTCCGATTGTAAAACAACGGTTTTCAGTCGTTAAAATATTTCCTGAGCTTCAATGCCAGCATGCATCCGCTCTCTAAACGTTTTAAAAAGAACACTGGTTTTTAACTGTCGATTTCATTTTTTACTTTTTCTTTAAGGAGCACAATGTGGCTACGTTTTCAGTAAAATAAGAAAAACATCTGGGTTTAAAACCGATTACATGTACCTGCAATATACAGCCCCTCGTTAGGCTGCAAATAAGACATGCATACGAAACGAAATAAAATAGTGATCGATGAAAAACGACAGTTAAAACTGAACGTATTGAAATGTACTACTGAAAAGCCAACGATAGGTCTTTGTTGATAATTCCCCCAAACTGCTCCCCCGCCCCCATGAAACCTCTTTTCCCAGCCAGTGTCTCCCCGACCCTGTCCCTCACCCTGTATGTTACACCACTGAGCTTAGAGCCAAACCATTCTCACCTGTAGTACAAGAGTTCTCCTCTCGTTGAAACCCGTCACAGCATACGTACTCCACCACCCTCAGGTATAAATCACTGACGGAAATGTCATTGGATCTATTCATGCAGACACACCGGAGGAAAGAAACTACATTTATTTATTTAGTACATTTCTTTACCCAGGGTGTTATACACAGCACGATATGGGACAAAGGGCTCCCCCCCCCCGTTGTTCCTACTCAAGACTATTGTTACCTAACACCCCACCCCCAGATATCTGAAAGGAATTCCGGGAACACAATAACCAACACAAGGGGGGGGGGGGGTCCCCGTCACATATCTTGCTTCAAATGCAGGGTGTGCCCAAACAGTTTAAAACTGGTTTCCACTGGGGCCTGCATACAAGTTTAATCACTGCATACCCATGTATTTATTTCATATTATTAAATTATGAGAGCAATTCAGAATTTCATCATCGCCATTATGACCTCTATAGTACGTTACGATGATCGTAACCGGTTTGTCTCCAAAGTGACGCGCCCGGGATTTGACTGGGGAGGGTGGTGGGGCTCACCAATCTTTTCCCCAAAAAAGTTCTCTAGAAAAAAATTCCCCTTAAAAAAAAAAAATGCGGGAGGGGGATGGTCTGAGTTCTTTCTGACGTTGGTGGAGCCATTCATTAGTCATATTGTTTTTAAATGTGTTGCATTATTCTGCACGCTGCTGGCGTGCGACTTTAACAAATTAACTATATTAAAATTAACAACCGTTTTTATTGGGGGTTTGGAGGAAGGGGGAGCCCCGCCCCCTTGGGTGCCACTGTCTCAAAAAGTGTCTTTTTTTTACTTAAAAATGTCCATATGCCGCCTATGTCATAGATGTAATGGCCTCTATATTTTCCCCAATACGTAAAACGTTCATCGCAGTTTTATTTTCAAAAGAAAAGCCATTTTGACTAATAATTAACTTGACCCTCATCACAGTAAAAAAAACATTGCATTTCAGTCTCCGGCGTTAATGGGAAAGCAGCTGTTTCTTAAGGAAACTTTTTTCGACCAGGAGCTTTTTATGTTGAAAACCGTCGAAAACTTGACAACTCCAGGAAAATATCGGCGAGATTTTGTGTCTAAAATATGTGATTTTCTTGAGATGTATACAGCCAACAATGACAAAGGCCACCCTTCCCTCCTAGTCAGTATACTCCTGTCAATATTTTCTGAAACATTTTTGTCATTATAGCATTAAAATATTATAGCGACATTTTTATGGGTTTGAGCTGCCACTCCAAATTCACCCCTCCATGAACCACGCCCACTTTTCTCCTAATATGCGAGTGCACAATCTCCAGTCATTTACTGACACGGCTTGAGCTCCACCCTCGATCAATTTCGCTCCTTCGTAGCAAATTAAGTACGTGCTGTTTATAAAATATATCAATTATAAAACTTGAAGGGAAAATCCTGCCAAAGCCTCACCTAAGAGCGTTGCATGTTGCTGGTTGGTAAACCGAGTCACATCCACTAACCAAGTCATCTGGGGTAAGGTACGTGGTTACCAACTGTAAACTGAGTAAATCACATGCAACACAATAACATGTGTTAATAATAACTAGTTACTTAAGTTAGTTAGATAGTCAGTTAGTAGTTTTCGAAATTCACTTCTCTTGTACATGTAGTTGCAAAAATTGTAGTATTAATGTTGCAGATCTCATTAATTTTTTAAGTTTTAGAGGAACTGTTGATATAATTATATCTTTCAACCAAATCAGTCAACAGTAAATAGGACATTTCTCCCTTAATAATAACATAAAGTATTTACAAATTACATTATGATTTGACTGTGACACTTCCACTATCTGCAGACCTGTAAAATGATCAAATTGCTGTTTTAAATGGACGAGCCATCACAAGATGTTTAGGTGGAGTCCTTCGACGTCGAGGGCGCCATTTAATATGTGTAATTTTGCTATTATACACTCAGCACACAGACTTCCATTTTCCCCCTTAAAGATCAACTTTTGGCCGCCAGCGAAACGGTTTTGCCCACAAAAATGACTAAACCGGTGTCACACCCCACCCCACCCCTCCCCCAACGACGGCTGTGATCTGTTTAAAGATGTTAATATGATTGTTTTACTCTGCACTTGGAAGATGAAGATTACACTGCACCAAAAATAACAACTTGAACTCGAGGAGTGTAGAGCCATAGCATGCTGTTCCAACACTCACGCGGGATGCCGAAGTTAGACGGCCTTTGTATAACGATTACCACACTCTCTGAAATCTTAGGAGTGACTATTCACTCTGACCTATTGAAATGATTCAATTTTGTCCCTACTTTCAAGCAAGACTGAATTTCACTCTCAAAGAATGACTGTAGAAATAGAGTGATGAGGCCTAACACTCACCTGGTCTTCGTACACACGTTCAACCCATCGGTCTCTAGATTAAACGGGTTGATGGCCCTCGTTGCCCCCGCATTACCTTCATTATCGGCCCGGCGAATCAACTCGGAGGAGCAACTAACCACCGTTGATAGCAGCAAAAACACGGCAGGGAAATACCCAATAGTCCGCCCTGCTCGACCAGCACATGGGCTTGTCTGGGAAACCGCTACCGGTACCATTGCATGCATTGCGCTGATTGTAAAAATCCGTCACAAACACTGTGTACTTTCAATTACAAAACCTGTCAGTGGGCTGGTAGGGATATCAGTCGTCGTTGTTTCCGCTTAAACATGCTTTTCCTCTGAATCAATGAATGGACGAGTTTTACGATTATTGTCAAAAAACGATCTACAGCACATGGTGATCCTGTTTACAGCTTACTTCTTCATTGTAGTATGTTCCTTCCTCCATGGTCTAACTCTTATTTCACCGATGATTTAATAACTACTCCACGAGTCCACCAGTATTTCCTGATGTCTGTATATGCATGTGCATGTATGTGCCTTTTCAGTAGGCTTATTCTCCAAATGAAAAAAAATTATCCACGACTGATAACACAGTTTAGTTCAACCTCAGTCCGTGTATTTATTGAGTGTGGCGTCACGCTTTTGTCAGTACGCTTGAAGGAATTTTTATGCACTTCTTTATACCAACGATGAATACACATTGTATATATGAATATGTATTAGTCCCTAAAGATGACTCATGTTTTGGTCGACCAAAAACGGCGAAGCCATCGTCATGCCCAGTCACGTAGTTCTTGAATAGTTCTTGCATACTCTAAAAACTGTGTTTAGCAATTAAACACAATTTTGCTATCAGTTTGTAAACATGTTCAGAAGCTAAACAGTACGTGTCCAATTCCTAAACATCAGTGTTCAATGGCTAAACACCATCAATCAACACGCTAAACATGTTTAGTATGTAAACGTGTTTACAAACTGATAGCAAGAAAGTGTTTAAAAAAGTGTTTACTTGCTAAACACTGTTTTTACTATAGAGTACCGAAGTGATGACGTCAATCAATGCAATGTTTGGAACCAGAATACATTCTAAACTGCATGTGTTTGGAACCAGTTGCCGTGGCAACTGACGTCAGACTTCGGTACTCTGTAGCTGTGCACTCTAACTTAAATTATACTTAATCCTCACTTGGTATTCGGTTGATAATTATACTGACGTCACAATTTTAAATAATCTTATTCTTATTTATTACATTTCTTTACCCAGGGTCAGGGTGTGCCTAAAAAGTTTAAACTGGTTTCCACTGGGACCCTATTTTTAATTAAAGCTTCGTAAAGCTTAGGTATTTTCTCGATTTTTGTGACACTTATTATTGTGTCTATATGGCAATTTATTTAGTGGGCTGCAACCCCAAGGGTGCACCACACTAAATAAACTCCCATTGACCTATGTATAAAATCCACTAACTTCACAGTGAACAAATCCTTATCCAGGAGTCTCTCAGTTTTTGTGGCACTACTGAAAATTATAGTTTGAATCTTCTTTTCAATTTTTGGTAGGGTAGCCGTTTGGAATTTTTGCTAATTGTCCCCAAAGAGTACCACCTCTAAAAATGTGGTTTTTCTCAAACCGGCTAGCTGCCATTTTTTATACAGCATCCCTCCACTTGCCAAGCCAAATAGGACCAATTTTAAAGCCAAAATGTATCAAGTCTGCACAAAAGTTGAAGCACAGAACCCCCAGGTTATGATAGCTGATCATAATTACACAATCTATCAATTGCATGACCCCCCAAAATGTATTCAAAAAAAGTTGTGGGTTTACAATTTATGGTAATCAGCTTGGCGGAGCCATTTTTGGCCTATTTAGTGTGGTGCACCCCCTCCCCCCCCCCCCCCCCCCCCCCCAAGCCTCACAATACAAATTATATAGCGCCCTCTGGTTCTGCGAACTCTTGTGATAAGTTCACGACAGCTGGTTCCCGTTTTTTCCATTATTGTTCTAAATTTGATTATGAGGACCGGTTGTGGATACATGTTAGCATGAACCTGGCGGAATTCCGCCAGGTTTATGCTAATTAGGGCTTTTATATACCAAAATACATTAAGATCTTCTTAACTGTTGCAAAGACTTACCAAAATACACGTACATTTATCAAAATAAATGTCTCTATGATTCAATCTTGTTTACGAGCAGAAAACAGTATCCATCTCTTTAAAAATGTGAAATTATTACAGGACATGCGCACGCGAGGGCTAATAAAAAGCGCCAATATTTGGAGGCGAGAATCAGCCTAAAGTTCACGGATCACCATTGCAGATTGTAAAAGGATATACTTTATGACTAATAATCTGAAAACATTTTGTTCTTGCAAATACTTCGTCCATGACAGATTCTACAGTGGCACCTCTTTAGTCACTTAAGGAAATCCAGACATTACAGTATTGTTTTTCATTTTTGTGATACACCTGTTGGCTGGGCAGTGTTCATGAGAGTGGAGCCAGAGAGTCAAAGGGACCATGCCCCCACTCGCCCCCCCCCCCCCCCCCCCCAAAAAAAAGCCCTTTAAAATAGAAAAGTCAGGAGGGCCTGAAATTTGATCCCAGCAGAATCTTTCTCAAAGACTAAATGACACCAAAAGAGAAAGTGACAAGTCTGGAAGCACACTCGTACAGATATGAACGGGGCCAAAGCATGGGAGAGACAAAGAAACTAGGGGGGGGGGGGGGTGGGGGGTAGGTAGACAAGAAACATTGAAGGACTGGAACAAAAGGGAAAGCCAATCAAGAGATGAGAAAGCTGGGAAATGAGGGCAGCAAATTGAAATTGTTCAAATTAAAAAATTAAACCATATGCAAATTAAGTTTTAAAAAATACTGTTTGGTTCCAGTCTAGAGATGGTCTACTACGTTTTATGTTGGTAATAATGAGTATATTTAGAGCAGAAAGGAAGGATTAAAACGCGTCACGGGATATCGCTACCCATGCTGGATGGGTTTATAGAAACTCGTATATCCATCTCAACTGCCTGTGAGAATACAGAGCCATTTCTAGCCAACCCTGTAGACGAATTCCAAATTGACGAAAATAGCCCCGATCTGCGCACTTTAGGCGGGTTTGTAAAAGAGGCCCTCAGTGTTCTAAGTAAACAGCTGACTATGCTAAACGTGCGCTGCGCTACCATTTATGGCGTGATTCATTCATGCATAAATTAATTTGTTGAATAGCACTGTTTTTGTTTAGCATTGACATCTTCGCTTTCAATCCGGAAATGCGTAGACGGGGCTAATGTGAAATTCCTCTGTGTATGCACCGGGCAGCATATAGTTATTATTGAATGACTGAGGGCGCTGTATAGCGATGCCATTTTGAGGGTGTAAAAAGCAGCAAATGAACCTTTTTTCGGCTAAATGAATATCAATAGGCCTAAGTCACAGTTACTCAAATTGAAGAAAAATCACAAAATCTTGTTAAAGGTATGGAAGCAGTGTTCATACTTTGTGGGATTCATTATACATGGCATAACAAATTTCAAACTGTGAAAGTCCGAGTTTAAATCGTCATCAGACTTAGATGAAAATAGTGAAAACCCATTATGTTTTAATAGTTTATGCAATGGAGGCTTTCCCGAAGGTTACGGCATTTCAGACGGGAATATTTATCAGGAGGATCGGCACTGGTACCATCAGAATACATGTAATGTACTATAAACTCTATACACTATGCAGTGAACAAATCTACCCTCACATGCTCCATCCAATGATAGAAGCGAGGATGCCATAAGCGTTTTGTCCAATGACACAAGCAGCATGGTCGCCTAATGGGATTCGAACCCGCAATCTTGTAGACCACGCTTCAAGAATAAAGCCAATCTGTCTTAACCCAAGGGCGTAGATTCCGGTAAAAATGGGGGGGGGGGGGGTATATCCGCCCTCTCCCTTTTTTGACCAGGGGATGGGCCAAAGGATCACCCCCTAGATTGTTGTACAAAAAAAAGAGGAAAAGTAAACGAAGAGACCAGGAGGAAAATACGCAAATGTAAATTCACGTAAAATTTCCAGTAGAATTGCCGGTGTCATATCAATATCCGACTCCAATGAATATCCGACTCCTCTTCCCTATTATTGGTTAAACCATCTCACGTGACGGCCACTCTCCCAATAATCGATCACTTAAGGCACGTACAATACTACAATATTTCATGGTGACAACATTTCACGCTACACCAGAAAGAGGGTATACATGCATATGGACACTAGTTATAACAGCGCCCGCTAGTGTTAGAAAATGTCCAGTGACAAATCCTGCTTGGGTGGGTGGAGCCGGTTCTGTTGGAGGGCCGCCACTTCACAATTGGTTCTACCCCCACCCCACCCTCCCACCCCCGCCCCCACCCCACCCCGAACCCCCACCCAGCCCCCACCCGCCACCCGCCCCCTCCCCCACCCCGCCCCCAAATACTGTAACACTGACCTGTTTAAAGTTTTGTGTGCACAGATGCTGGACAAATATAGAGAGAAAAAAATTATGTAGTAGTCTGGTTCTCTGACCCTACTTTAGACGAAACGGAGCAATTTATAAACGTCAGGCAATTAACAGGTCGGGGAACTAGACTATACGAGGGTCGGCTGAAAAGTTCGTAGGTTGATTTTGAAGGAGTAATGCAAAATCAATGAAACTTAGCATACATTTATTTCAACGCTTTTGATAACTAATTGCATTGTTTGTTTCCAGGTAAGGCCGTATTTGGTGGTTCGTAGACGACTTTAAAAAAAATTGACAGAATTTGGCACCGAAACGACCTTGGCCTTCTTTGGAGGGGGTGAGGACGTGTGTTTCCACTGCATGGATTGCCTCTTTGTGTCTCTAGCTTAAAGTGATGGACCCAGCACTCATCCTGCCTGGGTTAGGAAAAGTTCGATTAAATTAGCTGAATCTGCTTCAAAACGCTCCAAGTTATCCCTTGACATGACCAGCCTGGTGCGCTTTTGTTCTCAGAATGTACTCAGAATGTTCTCAACTCTCTCACGGGAGACCATTTTTAAGAAGTCGTCTACGAACCACCAAATACAACAGTACCCGGAAACAAACAATGCAATTAGTTATCAAAAGTGTTGAAATAAATGCGTGCTAAGTTTCATTGATCTGGCATTACTCCTTCAGAGTCAACCTACGAACTTTTCAGCCGATCGTACTTGGAATTGTGGGTCATGATTGTGGGCAGAGTTGGGAAATCAATTGTTCAGCCCGAATGTCTCGATCAAAACAGGAAGCGGAAACAGAAGAGGATGCTGGGAAGGCTGATTGTTTCGATTGTTTCACCCAGGCACCGACTGACCAATGATTGATGCTGGTGGCGGTCACGTGAGTCACCGCAGGGGGTACAGGCGGTCATGTTGCCGTCACGGGACATGACTTTGGATTTTTTCGGGGTTTTCAAAATTAATGTTGCAATCAATCAATTTTTCTTGTATTGTATGACATCCATCATGTATGTATTCCATTTGATTAAATTAAGAAAATTAGATGTACATGTAGTTCCTCAGTGAACATTTTCTTTCAAGATAAAATACCGGTACCGATTTCAAATTACATATTTAGGTCACAGCACTACTTTCAACTGTCCAAATTTGACGACACAAACCGAAAATAAGATTTCTTGTTTTTCTTGCTAACAATAGAGGGACTATCTCATTAATTCAAATCTAAACAAGCCATGCTTGAACAGCTTCGAGTTATCCACAATTCAGGAAAACGCCTATTGACTTATCTGTTCCCTCATATTGCTGGCTGTATGGATATGGATTTTTGGTTTGCTAAGAGGTGCAGCATTAAATGTATAAATATGGCTTTAAAATTGTAATAACCTTACTGTAAAAACTATTTGTAAAATGGGCCAGTTTAGTTCTTACTGAATGTAATGATTTTTTAGAGTTTTTGTGTACTGTCTAAATATGTATTTTTGTATTTGTGTATTATTGTTTTTGTTTAATTTGTATGTGTATATGATTTGTATTTCTTCCTATTGTGCCTTTTTATGCGAATAAAGAATTTGAACTGAACTGAAAGAACAAGGAAACCATGCCAAACACTTTGCGGGCGTGCATGCACCATACTTTCCCACGCTGGCGGCCTAGTCACGGCCGGATGCGTACAGCTACAGTACTGGCGGAGAACGGGGCTTTCCCCAAATTTTCCAACGGTTACAACTGGAAGTTGTCAAAATGCTCGTTTGAGCAATTCAGGCGCGGATCTAGGGAGGGGGCCGCGGAGGCACGTGCACCCGTCAAATTTTGACAAAAAGACTGAGGAGAGTGGTAATCGGCTACAATAAAAAATACTTCATGTAGAAATAAGATACAAACATATACTTGAATCAGTCTTTATTACTTAAAACCCAACAGCTCCTGTAACCCCCTGCCGAGGGGGCTCATCCATCGCAACATCCCACTTGGCTGTTCCCCCAGCTGCAACTTAAAAAAAATCCTGAATCCGCACCTGGACATCGTCATTTTTATAAAGTCGTTTTTTTGTCCCAACAGACCGGGGGGGGGGGGGGGCATGGGCGTCGCGAAGATTTTTCTAGAGGGGGAAAAATTCAAAAATCCAAAATCCTTGTACTTTCTCTGGCATATTCTCAATTTATCTTTTTTTTTCGAGGGTGGGTGGGGGGGGGGGGGGGTTGTGGGGGGGGGTTGACACACCCCGGAGGCCTATGTTGTTAAATGTGCATTAAATTATGACACCTCGTCTTCTTTTTTTTATATTTTTTGTTTATTCTTTTTTATATTTCCGGGGCGGGGAAGTTCCCCTTGCTACCCCTCGCGACCCCCATGGGGGGGGGGGGGGGGGGGGGGGTTCTTTGTCACACGCACGGACGAAGGGCAGCCCAAGCGTACAATGGAGGGAACTGTGGATCAGGTACATACGCTGGAGGATTTTCGGGGGATGCGGGGGGCGTCAGTTTCCGCGGACGTAACTTTACGTGAAAAAGGTGAAAGATATGAGAAACAAATAGGCGGGAGGGACTAGGGAAAGGCACGGTTTGTAGATAGAGCTATACCCAGCACGATATGGGGCAGAGGGGTACCCCCTTTTTGTCCCTATACCCTATACACTCTCCAGACTATTATTACCTAACAAATCCCCCTAGACTTCTAAAAAGAATTCCTGAGATTCCGGGAACACAATGACCAACACAAAAGAGGGGGGGGGGGTTCGCTCTGCCCCATATCGTGCATCATATTGATAGAGCTGCGATAATGAGGTATAGACCTTTTTCACGTGTCGTCATGGACCGTACAGTTTATTGGTTAAGCTGGAAAGGAGTTGGGGAACGCGACGCTAAGATTTAAAAAATAGATGGTAATTTTTACCCCACATTTGACCTGGATAACCTTTGACCTTCCTATCCACGCTCATAGAGTACCGAAGTCTGACGTCAGTTGGCATGACAACTGGTTCCAAACAAATGTAAATTTCGACTGTTCCTTTGTTAACAGCCAGTCATGCAAACACTTAACAAAAGTATTCTGGTTCCAAACATTGCATTGACGTACATCACTTCGGTGCTCTATAACCTAGACCTTCATTCCAAATGACCGCAGCAACTCCAGAGTTAAAAACCATTGTCTCAGCTACGACACACAGTTCATTTATTTGCGAAATTATATTTTCCATCCAGGCCAAACAAATCGCGTTTATCAATATCAGTGAGCAAATTTATTTCAAATGAAAAAATAATACTGAAATATACAGAAAAACAAAATGTTGACAGAAACAGTATTAGTACCCTCTATAGATGATAAATGTATGGAGATAGTTACATATTGGATATATTAATTTCTGACTACAAAAAGCTCAGATGTGTCAACCGTATCAGCTTAACTTAGGCCTTACCCACGAAATGCGTCATTATCTTTTTCAACTCAATCTAATTAGAATGACAAATTCAAACCATTGTATATGAACAATCAGATATCATGCAATGCATAACTCTCGTTCAAGAGGAAATAATTGTTTAGTCCAATTAAAACATTTTCCTCCATACATCAGCTATACCCACGCACAGATTTCTTTACGGATAGCCAGCCTGTGCGATTTTGTGTGCAGAATTTTTACGCACTCTCACACCATGCAGTGCACATACGCCTTCCCTATACACATTCCCGGGCTATCCCCCAAAGGGTGTATTCACGTGTATTTGCGTATACACCCGGTCCTCCACTTCTAAAAGTTTACTCGAGGTTTTGTCAATTTCTAAGAGAAACAATACTTCAATTGTTTCACAGTTTTCACGAACAGACGAATTTTGCCTCTCCGCACTAAACTAAAGTTACAAGAAAATCAGGTTTTAAGCTGCTCACTTTTTAAATTGAAGATATTACCTGCGTTCATACCACATGTTGATTCAGTGTTGACACTATGTTAAAGTTCAGTTCTCGGTCTTTCACAAGTAATTGGCAGCTAAGCGATAAGTCAATTAATTACAGAGTTATTAATTGATTAATAAATTTGTCTGTTCGTGAAAACTCAGAAGCGAGAAATGGCCCGTTTTGCCCCACAGAGTGTCAATTGTCTCTTCGTGAAAACCCAAAATCCATTTTCTGGCAATTTTGCCCTTCACAGCCCTATTGTATTAACACGGAGTTCCAATTCGTCTCTTCGTGAAAACCCAAAATCAATTTTCTGGCAATTTTGCCCTTCACAGCCCTATTGTATTAACACGGAGTTCCGAATTGGCTCTTCGTGAAAACCCAAAATCCATTTTCTGGCAATGTTGTCCTTCACAGCCCTATTGTAACATAGAGTTCTGAATTGGCTCTTCGTGAAAACCCAAAATCCATTTTCTGGCAATTTTGCCCTTCTCAGCCATAGCGTATATAGGCCTATGGCTGAGAAGGGCAAAATTGCCAGAAAATGGATTTTGGGTTTTCACGAAGAGACAATTGACACTCTGTGGGGCAAAACGGGCCATTTCTCGCTTCTGAGTTTTCACGAACAGACAAATTTATTAATTAATTAATAACTCTGTAATTAACAGTGTCAACACTGAATCAACATGTGGTATGAACGCAGGTAATATCTTCAATTTAAAAAAGTGAGCAGCTTAGAACCTGATTTTCTTGTAACTTTAGTTTAGTGCGGAGAGGCAAAATTCGTCTGTTCGTGAAAACTGTGACGAGATGGAGAAAAAATTTCACTTTCTGTGAAATCTCACTGCATTCAGTGTTGTTGGGGAATCAAAGCATATAAAAAATGCGCAATGTTACTTTTGTTTGTTAATGTTTACGGTAAAATAACCATTCTGCAAGTGGTTTTATAAATTAAAACACAGGCGTAAAGCATCAAGCCAAGTAATATTGTTTCCCTTCCGAAAACAAGGGGCAAATTTCATAGAGCTGCTTAAGCACAAAAATTGCTTAAGCACAAAAAACTTGCTTAATAAAATCAGGTTACCAGCCAAAACTCCATGTGATGTACATTGCTTGTGACTGGTATTTAGCTGTTGTTTGCTTAGCATGACAATCACATGGAGTTTTGGCTGGTAACTGATTTTATAGAAAAGGGTGCTTTTTGCTTAAGCAGTTTTTGTGCTTAAACAGCTTTATGAAATTAGTCCCTGATAACATCTGGTGACAATATTGGTTGAAAAAAAAATAGTGCAAAAGGTTAATTTACTGCGCACAAACCAGGAGGGTGATATTACTAACAAAAACAAAATGACAATTTCAAAAGTTTACAAATGAGGTAAACATAATTCTAAAACTGTTTCTTGGATTTGAAGAAATTAAAAGTGTGCATTTATTCATGTAAAGATATTTACAAAGTCTTGTAACGGTTAATATTTAAAGATGGTGATACATTTTAAAATGGCATTCGTATAACAAATTAAAATATACTCTAACAACAAAAAATAATAATAAATAAATAAAGATAATTTAATATCAAAAGTACAATGAATATATGAACAATATTCTTTAAAATCGCATCAAAAATAATATGGGCCAATGTTTGCTACAAAAACGATGTTAACCACCGGTCCCGGAATAAGGAGTAAACAATAAAAATAAACAGTAAAGACGTTTGCAGAAAGGGTTCAAGGGTTTATGATTTGTCTCTCCTTTGTAATCGTACTGCGTTTTGTAACGCCTGTGATTCAGAAATTGTTTACCAAAAATAAGTTCTTGGAAAGGAAATTGAATCACTATTTTTAGCTCTTCCAAATTGGCAGAGGGTACAATGCGCAGGGAAATCCAGGACTGTACCATTTCGTTCAAGGGGCACAAGTGTCACGATACGCTATTTTTTTCTCTCTTTTCTTCAAATTTTAAAAACTAGACAGACAAGCCTCGGCTGAGGGGTGAGGCGAGGTACCCCCGTTCCTGTTTAATACACCACCCTTAATAAAGACAGAGCCTTCATATTAGCAATTTTATGTAGGAAAGACCAGGAGCGTCTCTCGGAATAACTACATGTCACAAAATGACCCTGCTTTTGAAACCATTGTTTACTATGCAAATTCCAGAGCAGATAAAACAATAGAAACCAGTGGGAACAAAATTACCGCATGCGTCCGTGTAAGCTGTGAATTTTGAAGACCTTGGTGCGAAAGAGTGTTCAGTTACCCTTTTGACCAAACTGATTTTAAAGGTACAACTTACCTACCGCTGCCAACATTTTAAAACGAGACAATGCTCAACAAACATAGAAAAAAAGAGTCAGTTTTTAAACACGGAATCACAAGTTGTCAATAATGTTATCATTTTTACTTTTACAAAATAACTTGGCGCAGCTTCAAACAACACGTTTATTTTAACTGTCGTTTTTCATCAGTTTATTGGAACCTTAGTTATGGTTTTGCGTGCATATTTTATACGGTGCCAAATTTGGGGCTATGTGACAGGCAATCTATTTTCAGCCAGTACTTTTCATTTTTAGTGAATAATAGCCACTAAAACTATTTTCATTGATAATTATAAGGGAGGAGGAGCTTTTTTACCGACACACAAAAGTTGGGTTCGAGTGATTAGGCACAAGATGCACCAAATCCGAGTTTATTTGACCACATAAACCACGAAGTTTACAACTTTACGCATTGATGTGTCATTCTGGAGTCAAATGTCAGAATGATTGCGTCTGTAGCTTATGCAATTTTTGTACGAAGACCTCTCTGCACCATCAATTTTCACTGCTCCTAAGATTTCAGTCCCCCCCCCCCCGATCATAATGTAGATGCTGTGTGGGTTTTCATTTCCATACAAGGTTTTAGATCTACTGCAGCCGGCCGGATGGGCCGAGGGCGCCCGATTCTGAATGCCGGAGACCACGCTTCCGTCTATACGCATTGCTCACCCGATTATGATAGCACGGAGGCTATGGCAACAGATGACATGCTCACAGGCAGTATCGGGATCGGTTTTCCATCTTGGATTTTTTGGGGATCAGAAAGTTGACATGATGCCAAAATGTAAACTTGATACTTCAGTGTCAAGGTTAAATAAGGCTAAAGTTATCCCACGGATGAGTGCATGAAATGCTGGGCTTTGACAGATGTGATTCCCTCTTTTTTCGAAGTAGAAAATCTGCAGAGGTAGAGCAGAACCGTCAGTACCGTTTACAATTCTTTTACAATCGTTCTTTGAGTAAAATATCATTGCAAGTTTTCGTCATTTTTCAAAGATACATTTATAAGGCTGGAAATAAAGGAGAGATATAAACATCCGAACCCAAATATTTCCCTATATTTAGTAAATAATTTCTGTGTATATAATTATTTTTATTTGATTAATTTGTACTGAAAGAAAACTTCTCAGTTGCGATTTCATTCCTATATACGCTTCAAATGATTATACATGTATCAATAAAAATTACGGGGAAATATTTGCGTGTGGGCTGTTGTACTGAATCAATCTGTACAAAGTTATAAATCGTTTGTTTCAGAAAAATGGGGGAAATACTTAATTTGTCATACCAATAAAAGAAAAGCTAGGTATTGCTCATTACTGGAAGCAGTACATATATACCTACATATAGTGGTCGTTTATTCAACACGCAGTGATGTTCAAACGAAATGTGTCACATATGCCTCTAAACTAAAAGCGCTTTATAATAATAATTTCAGTTTTTTATGCAGTCACAGACTAAGAACGAAATGCTTCTAAGTACATTGTATACAGTAAAACCTGGTATTTTTTACAATTGCATATTGCGTATTATTTTAAGCTTTGATATAAAAATATGTACATTTAAAAAAAAACATTTAATACATTATGATTATCAAACTACTCGTGTTTACGCGAGTTGCAGATTTTTTAACTAACAATACGTACCGGTATTGTCTTGACAGTGCTCCATTAAACAGATCGCACCTATTACCGTGTATTACAAAATGTGGAAACATGATCTAAATACATGTACGTGGATTCATTGGAAGTGAAAAGAGGATCGCGTTTTTTCTATCCTAAGAAAATCCTTCAATCAGTTTTTAGAGAGCACTATTTTTGTTTGGTAATACAGTGAACTCTTTGTCAAAAGAGCATAAAAACAGTACCAAAAGCGAGCCTTTGAAATAATCCAAAGTTTTGAAGAAATACGGGCTCGTAACGGACTCCAAACAAGCCGTTTAACATGAAAATCAAGTCAAACACGAAACCCACCCTAAGAATTTTTGTAGACAAGTTGTCCTGTAGTTTTTTCACACACGTGACCAGATGCGCGAAATGCAAACAAAAACACTAGGTGTGGACCGCAATGGAGTGATCGCACATGTATCGTATGGGGCGGGTTAAACCACGTGTATGTACACAGCTTGGCTGGTTTTGTAAGCACTTAATTAGCATGAGTACTATGCGGTCATGACGACACGTGAAAAGGGTATATAGAGCACCGAAGTCTGACGTCAGTTGACAAGAAAACTAGCTCCAAACAAATGGATATTTCGACTGTTCCTTTGTTAACAGCCAGTCATGCAAACACATTGACACAAAATAACAAAAGTATTCTGGTTCCAAACATTGCATTGACGTCATCACTTCGGTACTCTGCATGATACATGGTTTTTATATCTTATCTTGACAGAAGTTCTTTGAATGGCGAGGATATTAATTATATAATATTTCCGCGATTACAGATAACAGCAAGGAGACAAAAGCCCTGGTATAGAGGCAGATAGGCCGACAGTGTTTCTTAGTAGGCCAGAGATTAACCCGCAAATTAAAAAGTTGCTGTTTTTACAACCGATCCAGAAAATCTCAACTCTACACATCGCAATTAAACAGGCTGTACGCTTGCAGGCAATTTTTTGTTCTATACTAAGCGGGGTTATAGTAGTGACGAAGTTTGTCGGGATAAAACTATAGAACATTCTGGTCGTAAATGTACAGTCAGTTGCAATACTAAATATCTAGTTATACACAAAGAAGAGCTGTTCACACACATTTCATTATTTACAGGAACATACGTCTCAAGGCAAAAATATCTTTTTAAGCGCTCGCGCCAAATACAATTATAGGCCTGATACTCCGCACTTGCATGTAATATTACGACGTTCTGGGCACATGCATGGAAGTACACGCTGTTAAAACTACCTAAAAAGTATAAGTGTTTTTTCTCAAATCGTAGGTTTTTTTTTCTTTCAAATCGCACTTTCACATTCAAATAACTTGAGATATTTCTTGTAAGTGTTAATGTAATGTGATAATGTTGATCTCTGAGTATGGTTTGAGAGTGTAATAATATACGTGTTCGTCTGGTGATGGCGTATTTTCAGATACTAGATACTACAACTAGCTCTGCCATGTTCAAAATCAACAGACCAGCTAAAAGATTTCACAAAACATTTTTTCTGGCAGTCTCTGATTAAATCCTTTTTTTACAAAAACAAATGTCTGAGTCCGCCCGTTTTAAAGTTGTACGTCACAGGTCACGTACAATGCAAACTTGGCTATTATGTAACAGGCATCATTCTTAGTGCATATCTGTCCCGAAATCCGATCGAAATAATTTTGATCTTGGCTTATTGCCAAGGGACATGTCATTCAATTTTTACACAACCGTCCGCAGCTTCATTGACGTATTGGATCTAATTTGCAAGCGGAATACCAATTATTCGAGTATGTTGTTCTTGAACACATTTGAATTAATGATGAACACTGCAAAACTGCACCTTCAAAGCGTCATTTTATCAAAAAACTAAATTGCGGGTTCGGTGGGGATATTGACCGGATAGGCTTCGGAGGGGGCACGAACTGAATCAACTCCTTTTATAGTATGAGTAGTTTTATGAAATTTGACGTATTTAAAGATCGTCGTTACGCAGTACAAACAACAGTGCATGCCAACTGTATTAATTAAAGAAAATTCAAAGAACAAAATTCCCCTTTCCGGCCGTCGCAAACTCTTGCCGATGTATCGCAGAGCTCTCTGTGTTCATCTCAGCTCATGAGGCGATCTATCTACGACCTGTGCGCGTGTTCTCATACAATGGGCTGGTTTCCTCGAACTGAAGAGGGCACGTGATGTTAGTCCTCACCGGGGGCGTGTCATAAACAGGTCTCCCCCCTCCCACCCCAGAAGAGGCTGGCTCCTCACAGCCGACTTGGGGCGTGGTTTTCAGGGAGGCAGGGGGAGTGTCGTACACTGGAGTTGTAAATGTACTCTCTGGGGAGTTCGGTAGGATGTCGTAAACCGGTGAACTGGGCGTGCGCTGTGACCCCGGTATGACGTCATACACGGGGCGAACGACCGAGCTTGTCAGGGGGGAAGGAGTGGACATTTGTTCCCCAACGTCCGGACAAGGGATTTTGACCGCCAGTTCGCTTTGAGCAGGTTTCTTGGGGAGGTTTTCGTAGATTTCTCCATCTGCCGGTTTTCCGATGGTAGGCCTAATGGTATCATATTCATTGCGGGGTAAGTTACCATTTGTTAAACCGTTCAGGGTACCAGACCTGCTCCCAGAATCCCCCAGGACTTTATCATCGGATTGCCGCCGGTCCAGCTTGTCGTAGCCCGCCTTTCGACCCTGGACTCCGAGTTCGTTGTAAGCATTCGGTCCGATAGTTGCGGTCTTTTTCTCGGTATCGCCGTTGTGGGCTTCGTTCCTCGCAAGCTTATCGTAGCCGAGGTGGGAATCGACACCGAGTTTTGAATAACCGGGCGCCACGGGTATCGGAGTATCCAACTCACCCCCGGAGTTGCCAGACCCGGTGTGTCGTTCAAGCTTGTCGTAGCGAACTTTATCTCCACCGGTCGGTCCGATGATGATAATGTTGTAAGCTTCGTCATTAGGGTCTGTGGGAATCACAGGCTTGGAGTTTGCCGTGTCCAGGTTACTGTAGGCAGCAGGTGTAGCCGTACCCCCACCCACAAAATCGTAAATCTCTGATGGTTGAATGACAACATCCAGCCCTGGCACATTCTGATACGGTGATCCCACCTCCTGCTTTCCACGGTCGTGCGTCTTTGAGAACACAGCGCCGTTTTTCTGCAAGCGGACTTCCATGTCGACTTTCTTGATCGCTGGTGACCCGTTGCTGACCTCCTTGGGTTTGTCGCGCCGGCTACCAGGCTCTTTCATCTCTTGGTAGGTGTTAGTGAGTTCCGATGGCTGTTTGGTGTTCTTGAAGGCGATGTCGAAGTCATACGCGGAGGTGTCTTTTGGTCCGTTGTCTGCAGCTGTTCCTCCGGCAATGTTGGTGCTAGTATCTCTGTCTGGTAGGCCTATTTCCGTATAAATCGCCGGGGTGGGGACTGAAGGAAGAACAAAGTTGTTACATTAATAATTGTAAATTTGGAGGAGTAGTGCGTCAGGCATTGGCAAAGTTACTTTTCTAGTGACCTATGGCGACCCCGTCCGATTTCCATCAAGCACACAGAGTAGACTGGGGTTTCAGTCCCTACCTGGTGGGAAACTTTTGAGACGCTAGTGCCAGAGAGTCTTTTACATTGTTTTCACCGGTCGTGCGCATGCTCAGAATTACGCGCGCATGCTCAAAACTAGCAAAAAGGACCGTTATGTCAGCTGCCATGAACTATTGTCTCAAAAGTCTCCCGTTGTCTGGGATTCCACGAGGCTTTTCCTTGGGATTTTCGTCCTGCTACAAATTATCAATACAATTCTTCATTGTCTAGTTTAAATTTAAAAGTTGGAGCCATAGACCAGTGCTAATGCACCGAACAGGCAACCCAGAATGAATAAGAAAACTTAAAAAAAAATATCAATGATTGTGCAGAGAGTTTGGTTATTGTCTGGAAAATAATCTTAGTCAACAAACTAGACCCAGTCATTTTCCGAATTTATTTTTAAAATATTATATTTTGAACCTTAATCTTAATCTTAGAATAAAAACAATAACCAAACCAGATAAAAAGGAATACAGATAAAAACGTCCATTACTTAACATGTATAGGACACTGCCGGAGCGGAGTTTTCCTTAACAAGCTGGGGGGTTTTCATAGGGAGGATTAATGTTTGTCAATTACAGATTAATTCTCTGTTAAAAGCAGAATAAGCAGACATACCTCGTCCTGGCGAACTGCCATTTAGTAGTTCAAAAACAACTCCAGGATCAGAATTCCGTCTGTTCAAAAAGAAAACCAATCATATCATCAGGTATCTCCCTCAAAAATTCCTCGGATTTGGCTGATTATAATTTTAAAACTACACGGACAGTCATATTATTTCTGCCATTTCTGTGAAATGCTCAAATTGCGTGTTAGAATCAACACTTTAAATTTGAGGATTTTAACCTTTGATTAATCAGCAAAAGAACATTTGCCTCCTTGCTTTCTGTCAACACAGAGCCGAGTCAAGAGGAGAAATAGCGAGAACTGACGGCAGTGGCGTAAATCCGTGTTGGTGAGTGGGGGATGGGAATGGCGAGTGGGGGGATGGTGGTTCACCAAAAGAAATTGGAAAACCGGGGGGGGGGGGGGGGGGCGGGACTGGAGACAATGACCCTAGGGGTCGCTTTTCATAAGACAAAGGTATGGTTACCCTATGTAGGCTGTGTACATATTATTGCAATTATGCACTTACGTCCCACTATCCGACAACACAACGGTACATTTAAAGATTTGTATACTGTTTGTTTTCCGATTTGATATTTTGACTGTTGGAAAGTTACAAGATAACCTTCAAATCAGCATTTTTTTGTTTCTCACCAGACAAATCTGGGGGGGGGGGGGGATGATCCAATGGCCCATTCGCCCCTGGTCAAAAAGTTGGGGGTATATACCCCCGTGATTTACGCCCATGACTGACGGGCAAGTTTGCAAAATCTATATCGCGAAGTCAGTGCGTACAGGAACAACGTAATGCATACTGAGCGTACCAGCTAAATTCACAATTTGTGTTTCCTTCTTCCGTCAGTTTATGACGATTTGGTATCGAAAGTATCAATTTCCTTGTTTTTCCGGGAGTTACATTTCATTTCCAAGGAGTCAAATTTAAAGTTCTTCAAGCTACATCCAGTAAAATACATTCAATAACGAAGATTTAGAAAAATTATAGCTGTTTACTGTAAACAAAATTCTCAAATTTCGTGCTTTATAGAGCCCAGGAATACAAACAATTGTGGTGCTTAAGCAACGCTAGTGAAAATAAGAAAACGCAAGTCATCCTTCAATCAAGCTTGCATAGTTTTGAGCAAGTTGGAAGTAATTTGTATGCTGTCAAATATTTCTCAATAACCCTACATGATTTGATAAAAACACCAAGTTTTTATTAAATAACTACGGAACCCCTAAAGGGACTTCCAATTTATTTTTTATCTCGTGCGCACGACATATATCTAGTGCGCATGACTTAATTTTTCTCGTGCGCACGACATATTATATTTCGTGCGCACGGTCGTGCGCACGACATAAGTGCACAAAGGAGTTATAGCTGCACGTGACGTGAAAAACACTAGGCGACAGTGTTAAAGCAAAGGCATTGACCATCAAGGCCAACGCCAAGGCTTCGGCCCTCAACGCCCAGGACAAGGCCAAGGCTTTAACCCTCAAGGCCAAGGCCCTATACACAAAAATAACTACATGTAGGCCTACTCATTATAATGTAACCACACCATCATGAATCGCTTTTATTAAGAAGAGAAGAAACTGTCAGTATTTGCAATCAGAACATTCACGAGTGTTACTGTGTCAACTGCGGAACAAGCCTGCCTGCCTGCCGCGCGAACTGTGCTGCCAGCTACGACCACGACGAGTGGTCAATAACTCGTGCAATTATGTCGTGCGCACGAGTGCGCACGAGATAAAAAAAATAATCGGAAGTCCCTTTAGGGGCTCCGGAAATATCAAACGCGTTTTACTTAGGCTTTTCTGAATTTGGAATCTGGTGTCAAGCACTCACGCTCATGTTGAATATTTTGTGAGCAAAAGTGTTGTTTTTCAGGTTTGAGACTGATAAAAAAGCTCGCTCGTTCCTTATTTAAGTTCTGTCATGTGTGACGTCAACGTGTAACAGAAATTAACGCAAGTAAACTTTTGTAAGCCCAGGTTGTTTTCAATGCCAACTTGCACAAGGCGCAGGGAATTTTATATACCGCTAAAAACTCTGCTGTGAAATTAACTTGTGGTGTCTATATTTAACCATTCGTCCAATACATACACACGTGGTGTTAATTTAACACAACAGTGTACTTACCTCTTTTCTCTCGATCGACGTTTCCTCCTCGACATGAATACAGCCATCAGTGAAACCATGACAACCAGCGCCACGGCAACGCCAACCAATCCACCAATCATGCCTATGTGTTTCCCGTCAATCATTGCGTCATCGGGGGCCCCGCTACCCTTCCCCAATGATCTTGGGCTGTCGGACTTGGCGATCTCCCCTGGGGACGAGCCGGGGAGACCAGTCGAGAACGGAACAGACGAGGAGCTTAGAACGAAGATGGCTGTATTGCCGTCGAGAGTGGGCGTAGTTTTCTTCGTCCTGGAAGGCGTCATTGTACTCGAGGATTCAGATTGGGTGGATGTCTCCTCTGTGTGTTGGAAAATAGCCAGCCACACGTCATTCACTAGCATTATGGGATACTGACCGCTTGTGGCGAACTTATCAACAAGTCCATCAAAAAAGCAAAAAAACAAGTATTGTCATTCAAACATTTGACAGAAACCTCAAAATAAATGTTCACGCACTTCGGGTCATGCATTGTCCAGTGAAACAATAGTAACAATACAAGTACAACCAGAATTAGTAAACACAAATGCCACTTCTAAGTAAGTAAATGTAGTACATTTTCAAAGTGAACAAAGAAACTGGCAGGAGCGGGATTCGAACCTGCGACCTCCGGGTTACCGTACTGGTGCTCTACCAACCGAGCTATCTTGCCCTATGTTGGCGGTCTCCCAAATTGTCAGTATCTTTGTTCGGGTGGGCGCTAGTCAGAAGTCATAAACCCAGAATGCCGTATAGCCAGGGATCACACCCAATTTTACGATACAACATGGGAAGCGACATTGTGGGAATCACTCAATGAGGATACGACTTTTTAACTTATAATTCGTCAAACAGTCTACTAAGTAAATGTAGGACAGACATCATTATGGCTTTACATACAAAGAGAAACACCTGAAAGATGCAAAAGATCGCCTAATTCGTCTTTAAATAACGATATTTTAGCCAAATGAATTTTGTCGAATGTATGTCGATCATTTCATAAATTTGGGGTCCAAAAGTGTGACTTTTTGGTGTCCCTGTTACACCTGACCTGTGTAATTTCCATCAAGTATCATTAAAATTGAATTCACACTTTTTTGTACTTGTATGGCAGGTACTTTGCTTTACACAATCACTTGTGGAGATAGAAGGCAGAATGTGTATGGAATTGTGAAATCTTACACATGTTACTATGTAACAGGGATATCAAAAATGTCACACTTTTGGACCCCAAATTTATGGAATGAGCCATTTCACACTGGTAAACAAAATCCAAAAAGTTTAGAAAGAAAAAATTATAAAAGGGAAAATCACGGAATAACGTCGTACGTTAGGAAGCTATAATAGATATTAGAAACGCCCGCTTATGATGCTTCATGGATCTCAGCACCAATACTCTGAGTATTCACAATTGTCAATCTGTCATGGCTGTAAAATGCAGGCCTACTCGCTTTTATGCCTGCCAAGTTAGTATACCCAGCACGATATGGGGCAGAGGGGTAACCCCCCCCCCCCTTTTGTCCCTATACCATATACACTCTCCAGACTATTGTTACCTAACACATCCCCCTAGAGATCTGAAAAGAATTCCTGAGATTCCGGGAACACAATGACCAACACAAAAGAGGGGGGTTCTCTCTGCCCCATATCGTGCATCATATGTAAGTTAGTTTCTTCGCGACTGTATTCTACGTTGGACTCTTTGGCCCGGGGGACTATTTTTTTAGTGCCACCATTACCTGTTACATTTTCTTTGCACGATCCGTCTGGCTGCATAATCCAGCCGTTACAGCAGGCGAACACAATGTTATAGCTGTCTCTATAGGCCACGCGGGTCTCGATGCTGTAAACGGGACTGATTCGATAAAAAGGGAATTTACATGACAATGGTGCTTTCGTTACGATAAAGATATTGCCAAAATTACCCGGGTACTTGTAAAAATAATCTTAGTCTTGAAAAGGCAGGAATGGGAAGAACGATAACAAAGAACTGTTTGATAATATTTGATGACAAAACTATTTCACGAGCCTGTATTTATGTAAGAAACAACGACACAAATGAGCGACATATTTCCTAAAAGTTCACTGGGTTCAAGGATTGTCATAATTAACCAGTTTTCTTTCAGAAAAAAACAAAACAAAATTATGATAAATAAAAGAATCACACTGATTAAAAGAAACGATTAGATGAAGTTAACAATAAACTGAGAAACCACTGTGAAAACTTCTCTAATGTTGACCGCATAAAATGCTGTAAAACCATTATAAAGTTTAGTTTAATCACATAAAATTTAAGCAAATAAAGCCTGATTTCTGTAAAGTCGTGACGTCACCAAGGAGACACAGGTTTCAACTTCGACATGTGGAAACCCGTTATCGTTATCATGACGTAACGAAGACATTCCCGACTAAACAAAATTAACGTATACATGAAATCGGCAATTGTCTCAGACTCCTACGATTTACGCAACGCCATTTCTAATTTCTACGATCAGAATGATAACAAGACTTAACTTCATAACATCCAGAATATTTTACTTTAAATGGCAAAGGTTACTTGCTGTTATTGTATCATCTTTCAATCATTTCGATGCTACTTCAGGCTATTTCAATAAATCGAAGGAAACATTTTTATGTATACCTACCGATATCGCGTGCAGCTATCCCAGTTTAAAAATCCGCATTTTTCGTATGTCTGATGAGTTCTGGATGACTGATATGTTTCTGTGTACGACATCGTAGACCTAATGAAATGTGAGATAAGAGACGAATGTTTGATTTGATTTGATTAAATTAAAAAAGTTATTTCGCCCTGTCGAAGAAATGTGTTACGATAATCAATCAATCAATCAATCAATCAATCAATCAATCAATCAATCAATCAATCAATCAATCAATCAATCAATCAACCAATCAATCAATCAATCAATCAATCAATCAATCAATCAATCAATCAATCAATCAATCAATCAATCAATCAATCAATCAATCAATCAATCAATCAATCAATCAATCAATCAATCAATCAATCAATCAATCAATCAATCAATCAATCAATCAATCAATCAATCAATCAATCAATCAATCAATCAATCAATCAATCAATCACTCATCAGTAACTCAATCACAAAATCAATCGATCGATCAATCAAAATTCCATCTATCAATAAACACTAGTCAATTAATATGTTAGTCATCAAAACAACTAATCAATTCGTCAATTGATAAAACAAACAAATAAATAATTCACAATCGATATAAAATTAATATAATAACAATGTAAAATTACATTATCATGCAGTGGCATACCTTTCAGTGGTGGAACACAGACCAACGTCTCCAACTGTTTGCGCTGTAGACGAACACGCCCAGTTACAAATAATTGTAATCACCACAATGGTTGCAAGGAAGCGCTTCTGTGGGTCATTCCTGCGGACCCAACACAGTCCATTCACTGCCATCACGAAGACAAAGTTGAGTCGAACTGTTTTCCAAATTGCACCAGACTTTAGATGAACATACAACTTTGTTTAGTTTACAAATTTGATCCTTTAGACAATCGTATCAAGTAGCTATAATCACAATACATGTATGTACATGTATTATGCAGTACGCAGTACGCACTGAGGAATGTATGCCAACGTTAGTTGTAGTCTTCTTTAGCTACACAACATCTGATAACATTGTCAAGTGTAACTGAAAACGAAATGAATAGCACTCCAAGAGTCCAATAAATAAACATGACCATGACGAACTCTATAGCAGAACTTCAGACGGAGAGTAAAGTCCGAGCGATGTTCAGCATGGCTGTAATGACATGATGGGGGTGACATGTGTAATGGGTTAAAAGAACAAGACAGCTGTGGTGAGTCAGGGTCGATTCCGAACTTTCGATAGATCCCGTCTGCTGCAACAAAAACAACACAATCAAAGCACTAGGCAGCTGTGTCCCTTCAATGCCAACGCAAATCACACGCCGAGATGGTAGACATGCACTTTTTGTACCGTACACCCACTCACAGTAAATGAGGATTTCTGTAATAATGCGTTACCCATGCACTGTTAACTTCCCCAAAAACTTCCGTGTGGTATGAACGACGTTGCCTAGCCGATGGGTCGGGGGTTTCAAAGTCTCCAGTGACCTGGGCAAACGGATTCGCACAACAGGTGATAAAATTACTATTGTCGGTTTCACATCGGGGTACCGGCACACAGTGGCCGTCACCCCCGTGGAAGTATTGGGGACTGTATGCACCAGCGCTGTGGCAAGTATAGTCCATGTATGATGACTGGTGGGAAAACGCGCAAGGTTTGTATAATCCTCGAATAGCAGCACATTGACCTCTTCCATGGGAGAATGGAAGTGTGTCGTGTGTGGGGAGCAGATGTATACCTGCACGTACGATCATGGCACACAGTACGAGTTATAAATAGCATTATGGATTTCTGGCGTGTGACTCGCACGGCCATAGAGTACCGATGAGGGCAGTATATACACACAGATGGGCTATTGAAGGAGCCGAGCTGTTCACATTTTCAAGTACACGGCCGAAAAAAGGTTTAAGAAAAAAGAAAAAAAAAACATGTTTAGCGTCTCCGCCAGGGGTGTAGTCGAGTCCATCAATAATCTGCCTGAACAAATGAGAACCATAAACTCCTTAAGTACATTTAAATCGGAGCTACGTAAAGCCATCTATCAGTGATATTTCTGCCATTTACGCTGATCTGCGGAGTTATAAACGTGGTTGCCAAAATACTTTGGAGCCGGATGGAATTTCCCCTTGTTTTTCACCCTAAAAGGTTTTTTCCGCGGGTTTTTCGCTCATCCCGTAAATCAGCAATAGGCTTCTACTGGAGATTTAAAAAGTTAACCGAAAGTATATTTATTTGTGTAAACATTATTGTATTTCTTTAAATATTTTGTATGAATGTGTAAATATTCAGTTTTAACTAATAATATGCAGGGCCCCAATGGAAACCAGTTTTAAACTGTTTGGGCACACCCTGGGTAAAGAAATGTAATAAATAAATAAATAAATAAATAAATCAGAAGTCCATCACAAGTCCCTGCAAGTCCATCACAAGCACTCCAGTCCTAATTCCAATCACAAGCTATTCAAATGAGCTTTGACAAAGGCATTCCTGTGTCATTGTATATCCAGTTACTTGTGACCGGCTTTATGAAAGGACTTCTGACTGGACTTGCAAAAGGACTTGTGAAAGGACTTGCAGGGACTCAATACAACTCTGGTCTCTGCCATATACCTTTTGAAGTGCTGCATGCTTTCTTTTGTTGTTTGTTTGTTTGTTTGTTTGTTTGTTTGTTTGTTGGGTTTTCCGAAATTTTTCGGAAAACCCTTTGTTTTTGTTCTGATTTTTTTAGCTGTTTCGGCATTCCAGCCGAAACAGCTCTTGCTTTCGTTAAGATTTTTTTTTTTGGCTTTTCCGACACTTCCAGTCGGAAAAGGCCTTGTTTTTGTTCTGATTTTTTTTTTTCTTCTTCTTCTTTTAGTTCCGACCAAAATCCCATAGACTTTGTACACGAATTTACTCGGTGGCACTTTAGGTCTTAAAAAACCTCAGATCTTAACCAAACTTACCTCAAACATAGACCCTAAGCTGACATATTGCGTCGAAGAGTGACGTCATGATGACGTCATCAAGTGATTTTTTATGAATTTTTGAATTTTTAAAATCGTAACATTCTTTTTAATATATCTAGCGAACAAAACAAGATATTTTCAAAATTCTTTTTGTTATAGCTTTGGTATGTCTCAAAGATATGTCTTAAAAGGGAAAAATTGTCTGACGTTATGATGACGTTATCAAAAATTTGTTTGTTTTTTTACGTATGCCAGGGTCGGTCCGATTATAAAAATGCATACATTGAATTTTTCTCTCCCTAATTCCAAAATTTCATGATCGTGGCTCACTCAAGTAAGAAATAACAGCCATTTGAATATTTAGACCAAATTCAATATAACACAAAGGAATTCTGGGAAGGGCGGATAACCATGGCTTAAATGTACATGCTGTTTATAAAAAGGGTTGATTTATAGTCTTTTTTCAAGTCGCTAATCACAGGTAGCTGTGGACGGTCGTACATTTTTGCTCTCTGTGCTTTTCACCGTTTTCTAGCGTTTTTCGAGTGGCGTTTTGCCCATTTTTTGCAGGGTTGGTGTATTTCAGGTCATAGACCACCCTGGTCATTCTTTTCGCTCATTTTTTTGTATATCCGTTGAGTTTTTCGAGGGTTTTGAGGATAGTTTTGGTTGCTGCTGTGGTGTATACGTTCTACACACAGCAGCGTTTCTTTTGTTTGCACGTACGGCTTGTGGCAGTGCACAGCCCTACGTAGCGTTTGTTAAGCTTTTGTGTTCAGTGCACAGCCCCCAGTCTTCGGTTACGTAAGCATCCGAAGTACTGTGTGGGCTGTGTTATTTCTTTTGAATAGGCGGGCAAAGGTATTTGCCCTCCTTTCTTTCTTTTTCTCAGCACTGTCAAAGTAGACAGTGCCTGTACATATATATACATAATTATTAGCCTGTTCGCCTTGCTATCTGCAGTGAGATAGCAAGGTATTTCTCTTCTGTCGGCACCAATACAAGTGTTTATTGGTGCCATTTGTATTATCCTAGTAGGATAAATTCATTCGTTCAACCGGACTAGGCAGCTGCTAGCCGGTTCTTCTTTTTGCCTACCCCAGTTGGGTCAGTTTTTCTTTGCGTTTCCCCTTTTTCCCTTTCGAATGCCTTCCCAAGCATTTTCCCCCCGGCGCCTCCGAGCCTTCGAACTGAAAGTCGATGGCAAAGAGGCGCCTAGTGATGTGTTTAAGGTCCTCCGGGAGGTCGGGGTTATCCCCAAAGACCACTTGGAGGCCTTACAACCTCTACCCGGCGGCAGATTTGACGTCACTTTCAAGTCTGCCGCATTAGCCCAACGTTTTGGGCCAGTTTTGGCGGGGCGTCCCGGTTGCCATGTGTCGTCATTTGGCGCCGTGACGCTCGTCACTGTCAAGTTTGTGGAGGTGGACTTGGACGACAACGTCGTCCGGTCCATCCTCTCACGCTTTGGGAAGGTTCAGAAGGGTAGGTTTCAAACCTACCTAGATGAGCCGTCCGTTTTTACTGGCACCCGGCAGTACCTCATGTCAGATGTCAAGTCCATCCCTTCGGTTCTCCGCATCGGGAACCGCAACGCCTGGGTGTCCCACTTGGGACAGACCAGGACCTGTGCCCGATGCGGGGATCCTGGCCACACGGCCAATAAATGTAACACCGTGAGGTGTTACAAGTGTTTGGAGGTGGG
Organism: Hippasteria phrygiana; assembly: GCA_037893225.1. NCBI lineage: Eukaryota > Metazoa > Echinodermata > Asteroidea > Valvatida > Goniasteridae > Hippasteria > Hippasteria phrygiana. The sequence goes on from JAZGUH010000131.1 coordinate 64,267, forward strand.
ACACACTTCCTCCGAGTGTCCAAACTCGGTGAAGTGCACTTTTTGCGGGGAGGCGGGGCACAACTTTCAGCGGTGCCCTAAATCCTACGCAACTAAAGTTAAGCCTACCAGACGGTGGGCTGATGTAGTGGTGCAGAAGCCAACTCCTCCTGCACCACCCCCTAGTCAAGAGCCTTCCGCTGCGTCTGCATCCGCAGCTGCGGAGGCAGACAAATCGGACGGCTCCACTATATCTGGGGACGACAGCCCGCAGACGTCCTCTTTTAAGTTGCCTCGAGCGTCCTGCCTTGGATGTTCGGGGATTGTAGGTCCGTTTGAGGCGCGCTCCGAGTGGAAATGTTTCCACTGCGAGCGTGCCATCATTCGGACTACTAGTTTTAGCCTTGTCGGTTGCGCCGGGTGCACGGGCGTTAACTCGCAGCCAACTTTGGTCTGCGACAAGCCCGCGTGCCTGGGGGCCGCGACCGATAGGGTTAATCCCTTTGTAGTCCCGCGAGGAAGGAGGAAGAAGACGAAGAGGGCTCGTCCCTCCTCAGATTCGGACTCCCCATCCTCCGGGTCAATTCCCCAGAAACGTTTTTCTGGAAAGCCCGGATCTACACTCTCCGAATCTTCTGACTCGGAAGAGGGTAGACCCGGGAAGGAGATTCTTCCTCCCCTCTCACCTTTGTTTCCTTCTGTGGAGACTATTCCTGCTACTCAACCTAGCCTGTCCGGCTCCTCGGGGTCCGGGGAGTCGGACATGGACGAGCAGGGTGGAGATGAGGACGAATTTTTGTCCTCGGCAGAATCTCCCCCTAGCCCAACCCCTGGGGCGGAATCGCCCCCTTAGATTTTTTTTGATCCAAAACTCACAATATGGTCGCAATTCTTACACTTAATGTAAATGGCATGCGCGATCCCGTAAAGAGGAGACAAGTTTTTGCGTTGTGTGGAGATTATGATATTTCCTGTCTTCAGGAATGTCATATCTCCTCCAACTCTGATTTTGCTGCTTGGCAGGCCGAATGGAGGGGCCGGATGTTCGCCAGTTTTGGCACATCCACATCCTGTGGTACCATCATCCTTCTGCCTGCTAAAAGCCACTTTGTTTTTTCTGATCCTTCCTTCGATACTGAGGGGAGGATCGTTTCTGGTATTTTGCGTGGTCCTGGCAGCGGGTCGGATGTGCGCCTTTGCACAATTTATGCCCCCACCAATCCAAGGTCACGCCGTCTCTTCTTTGCGGGATTAGGTACATACCTGACGGGTAACTTTCCCGTTGTCCTCGCGGGAGATTTTAATTGCGTTTTAGATGTTGTGTTAGACCACCGAGGTTCCGATAACACACGTTGTGGAATCGGGGCCAAGGAGCTCGAACATCTGCTATCTGATTTTTGCCTTCGCGACTGCTGGCGGTCTCTTAACCCGTCTAACTTTTCCTATACCTGGCGCAATGCAGCGAACACACTTTCCAGCCGGCTGGACCGTATTTACGTGTCGAACCCGGTTGATTTTGTGTCGTGCCAGCATAGGCCCTGTTATTTTAGTGACCATGAATGTGTAGTTTTGGATTTTCCTTTACCGGCGAAAGCACGTGTTGGTGGAGGTTTTTGGAAATGTAATGTTTCCGTCCTTGCCGACGCGGGTTTTCAACGGGAATTTCGTTGTGCTTATGCGGGTTGGCGGACTCTCAAGGAGGGCTTTGACAACGAGCTCCTCTGGTGGGAGGACGTCAAATCCCGCATAAAGCGTTTTATTATTTCCTTTTCTTGTCGTTTGGCAAGAAAGAAGCGGAAGCGTAGGGAGTCACTTTTGTCTTCCCTGCGCTCCGTTACTTCTGATCTAGATGCCGGGAAGTGTGATGCTGACACTCTTTCCCTGCATAACGAAATAAAGGAGGCCCTTCAAGAATTGGACGACTTCGAAGCGGAGGGTGCCCGGATCCGCTCTCGGGTTCGGGAACTCGAGGAAGGGGAGAAGCCGTCCAAATATTTTTTTCATCTGGAATCCTCCCAGGCTCAGAAGAAGGTTATTTCCTCCGTCCGTAACTCACGGGGAGACATAATTACATCTTCCGGTGGAATTTCAACCGTATATCGAGATTTCTTTCTCGACCTTTTTTCTGAAGAGCCTGTGGAGGTTGACTCACAGGGACCTTTTCTTGAATCTTTGTCTACACTTGTAGATGAAGAGAGCCGCATTGACTTAGACAGTCCACTTGCATTGTCTGAGCTCGATGCGGCCCTTCATAGCATGGCCAACGGTAAGACTCCCGGAGGGGACGGCCTGCCCAAGGAATTCTATGTGATTTTTTGGGACATGGTCGGTCCTGATCTTCTCGGGGTCTTCCGGTCTGCATTTGCACTGCATCATTTAGGTGATTCCCAACGTTTGGGAATCATCACACTTTTGGAGAAGGGTGGGGATCAGCTTGATCCCAAAAACAAGCGCCCCATCTCTCTCCTTAATGTTGATTATAAGATCCTGTCGAAGGCCTTGTGCCTCCGTTTGGGTAATGTTTTACCTGCAATAGTAGGTCAATTTCAGACTTGTGGCGTCAAGGGGAGGTCCATCCATGATAATATCAGACTCCTTCGGGATCTGGTAGCATACGTGGATGGAAGGAACCTTGACTGCCTCGTTATTTCCCTCGACCAGCAGAAGGCCTTCGACAGGGTCCATTGGGATTTCCTTTTTAAGGTCCTAGACCAATTTGGTTTTGGGCCGAATTTCCGGCACTGGATTAAACTGTTATACACAGATATATCCAGTGCAGTCTTGGTGAATGGGGTTGTTTCCGACCCTTTTTTAGTCACGAGGGGTGTAAGGCAAGGTTGCCCTCTCTCCCCTCTTCTATATGTCCTTTTTATTGAGCCTTTTGCTCAGGCAGTCCTCAATGATCGCCGCGTGACTGGTTTGGCAATGCCCGGGGCCAATGGCTTGCAATGCAAAGTGTTGCAGTACGCTGACGACACGACCTGCATTGTAAGGGATTGCCAATCTCTCAGGCGGCTTTTTGGGATCATTGATGATTTTTCGCGTGCGAGCGGGTCTCGCTTAAATCTCGCCAAGTCGAAAGGCTTGGTCTTTGGCTTATGGCCCGATTGCCTTCCCGATCTGGTCCCTATTCAGTGGACCACCGACCCGATCAAGATCAACGGTGTCTGGGTTGGCAAGGGGGACATGGGCCCTTTTAATTGGAAAGCGCGGCTTCCAAAACTGCAGTCCTCTTTGGACGGCTGGAAAAGGGGAACGTTTTCCCTCTTAGGTAAGGTATTGCTGGTCAATACCTTAATTCTATCACCTTTGTTTTTTCTGGCTCCGGTTTATCCACTTCCACTTGCAGTGGAGCGGACTATAAACCGAGCTATTTTTTCCTTCATTTGGTCAGGCAAGACTGAACTCGTCCGGAGGACAGTTCTTGTCCAGTCCCTAGCCAAGGGCGGGTTGGGTGTTACCAACCTCCGCGACAAATGTGACGCCTTTTTCGTTCTTGGGGTAAAGGCCTTGTTGGGCGATGGGGGCCCACCCTGGAGATTTTTTTCTCTATACTGGGTGGCCTTGTCGCTCCGACGGGTCTTTCCGCCGAATTGGTGGCGGAACGATGTTCCTCACGCTTTTTCGCCCACGGGCTATTATAAGCAGTTTTGCAAGCTGGTCTTGCTGGCTGTTGAGATTTCCCCGGACATTGATTGGGGGCCGGCATCGGTTCGCAGTCTTTGTGAGCTTTTTGCGGGCCAACATCCCAATCAGCGTCCGGCTTGTAACGTTTCTGACACCGGTCAGATTTTTAAAGTTTGTCATGCCTCCAATTTGAGCAACCGCCTTCGGGACTTAAATTGGAGGATCGTTTGGGGGGCACTTAAGACTTCTCAACGTCTTCATCGCTGGGGTATAGGGGATGGCAAGTGCCCTCGGGTCGGCTGTGCCGCTCCCGAGTCACTTTGTCATACATTTTGGGACTGTTCTTTCGTTTATCATTTGTGGGCTTGGGTTGAGCATCTTGGATGTAAAGCACAAGCCCGACAATTTTCTCTTACACGTTCCTGTGTCCTCTACGGGTCTGGTGTGGACACTAGCCCGGAGTCCCTTTTGATTTGGTTTTTGATTTGCACGGTGAGGTGGCTGGTTTGGCGTTCGCGTTGCGAGACATTGTATGATGGATCCCGACAGGACGCCGACCAGGTACTTCTCCGTGTCAAGGGTTCAATGAAGGCACGGCTCCAAGCAGACTTTGCCAGGCTGGACCGGACAAAGTTTCGCACCACTTGGTGCGTGCGGGGAGCCGTCTGTACTGTCAGAGACGACCGATTGGTATTTCACCTTTAAAGTCCCCTGAAGTCATTTTATGGAGCTTCTGTCTCCCGTCTTTTTTCTGAACTAATTTGTTCACATGTTTTGCTTGTTTTTATACGTCTTGTTTACTGCTTGTTCCTTGTGATATTTTAGTTCACCGTTTTGGTTGAAGACAGGGGGGGTCGTACCCCCTCATGGTAATGCATGGGTAGCGAGGCTACACTGTCTTCGTGTAATGTGCTTGTTTAGTGTTTGTTTTTTGATGTTCAAATGTAGTCAGGGGTAGGGGGGCTCGAAGCCTCACGTATCTAGGTATAGCGTGGCTATCCTACCCCGGGGACTTTAGAAGTCCCCGAAACTTAAAAATAGGTATCCGAAACCGTGCGTAACGTTTCGCTAACTTCCTAATCATGCAGAATCAAGCCTAACAAAGTACGTACATACGCTGCAGATGCCAAATTTCCACACACGTATAGTCTGCAACAACAACAAAATCTATCCGTACATGCGAGATTCGCCGTTTAGAGCTGGAAGGACTTACATTGAGTTCACAGCGGTTTTTGTTTGGAGCGCCGACATCTTCCGTTTCCCTGAATATATCAACCAAACACTCACCCAAAATGCAGAGTAGTCATTCATGCAGCGACTGATCCCCTCAAAATGAGAATACGATCAAGTTAAACCCGAAAAAACATTTTTCGTGCAACCCGGAGCATGCACAAACGAGCTGTGCATATATTATAGTAGCGGATTCTTAAACATGACATGGATACATGTTTGCGTATATCGGCCAGCGGCACTGTGCGCGCCTCGGGGCTCAACGGGTGCCTCTTGGAGTTGGACGTGAAATTCGACTTTTCGTCTGGCTCGTATTTGAACCTTAGTGTCTGCACCTTAATCCTCGAACTCTACTTGTATCTCAAGTGACGTATCTATCATTTTGGATGCTGTTGTAAGGGTGAAACCGGATGCTTTTGTTGAGACTTCAGATACATATTCAGAAAAACCACACGATCACTGCAGACGACCTTAGACGCTACTATGGGCAGATCATGTCCAAACGTTTAAAAAGGCGATAGAGGGTCCAATCATGGAGGAAGTTCAGTAGGACAGCAACATGTTTCAATTTGGTGGTCCAGATATTCAGGTAAGCATGTCGAAAATTGCGAGATTTTACTTTAATATTCCGCACCAGCATGGTTCAGAAGCAGCGAAATCTTGGAAAATAAACCAACCCTGCTTGTCTAAATATGTGGCACTACGTGTTATTTTTAAAGATTTATCTCCTAAATATTTGTGAAATATGAGATAGAAATTTACATAGTACAAAATATATATATGAACACTCTACATGTACATTACTAAAAGAAATTTGTGACCATACACTGCCAATAATACATGTAGGCCTAAAGTCAAAACAAATTAACATGTTTTTCCTCTATTTAGCAGTGCAAATTCTCCAACAAAAGCCTCAAATTTATGTGATTACACAATTCTGAACATGAATAATTGCAGATAAATGCTTTGACATGTTGGACAGACATTTTCAACACAACTTGAACAAGTTGTTGTTGGGGAGTGAGTTATGCCCCTATACTAGTCTTGTCTCAGAAAAGTTACAACCCAGTCTGCAAGTATAGGGCCTACATGTAGTACATCTGTACAAATTATAAACCCAACCAGCTAGTCAGAAACAGCGAAATCTTGGAAATTAACCAACCCTGCTTGTCTAAATATGTGCCACAACCTGTTACTTCAAGATTTATCTCCAAAATATTTGTGGAAAATAAGACACAAATTTACTGTACATGTATGTGAACACTGTAGTGAAAATTCCCCAACAAAATTACACAATTCTGAGGAGAGATTTTACTTTAATACCCCTACCAGCATGGGTCAGAAACACAGAAATCTTGGGAAATAACCAACCCTGTTTGTCTAAGTATGTGGCACAACTTATTTCAAGATTTATTTCCTAAAGATTTGTGGAAAATGAGACAGAAATTTGCATATGTACATGTACATGTATGTAAACACTGTAGTACATGTACATTAATTTCTGACCAGACACTGCCAAGAATAATTAGGCTATGTATAGTGAACACAAACTGTTTTCCTCTATTTAGCAGTGAAAATTCCCCAACAAAAGCCTCCAACTAAAGGTTGTGCCATATGATGACACGATTATGAAGAGAGATTTTACTTTCAAACCCCCACCAAATGAATAAACTGAAGAGTTTGATGTCTAAAATACAAACATTGTCACGTATAATACTGCAATATTTTGGCAATGCTTTGCCATGTTGCATATGCATTTTCAACGCAACTTTAAAAAGTTGTTTTCGGGGAGTGAGATATGCCCCTACTTGTCTCAGAGAAGTTAATTATTATTATTATACACAGCCTAGTCTGCAAGTTGGGCCTGGGGGCATGCATGTATCTGTACAAATTATAAACCCAACCAGCTCACCCTGAACCCCAGATAAAAAACCCAAAACACAACACATGAATAAAATATAGAAATACACAGGGGACAATCTTTATGTTCCAATAAATTTTAAAAGAGAACAAAGCAGACAGTACATACCTACATGTTGATATTTAATGGTAGCCGCATTAAATAGTTTTATTCCACCATGATTGTGTGCAAAGAAATTTGTGACCATACACTGCCAATAATAATACATGTAGGCCTAAAGTCAAAACAAATTAACATGTTTTTCCTCTATTTAGCAGTGCAAATTCTCCAACAAAAGCCTCAAATTTATGTGATTACACAATTCTGAACATGAATGATTGCAGATAAATGCTTTGACATGTTGGACAGACATTTTCAACACAACTTGAAAAAGTTGTTGTTGGGGAGTGAGTTATGCCCCTATACTAGTCTTGTCTCAGAAAAGTTACAACCCAGTCTGCAAGTATAGGGCCTACATGTAGTACATCTGTACAAATTATAAACCCAACCAGCTAGTCAGAAACAGCGAAATCTTGGAAATTAACCAACCCTGCTTGTCTAAATATGTGCCACAACCTGTTACTTCAAGATTTATCTCCAAAATATCTGTTGAAAATGAGACACACATTTACTGTACATGTATGTGAACACTGTAGTGAAAATTCCCCAACAAAATTACAAAATTCTGAGGAGAGATTTTACTTTAATACCCCTACCAGCATGGGTCAGAAACACAGAAATCTTGGGAAATAACCAACCCTGTTTGTCTAAGTATGTGGCACAACTTATTTCAAGATTTATTTCCTAAAGATTTGTGGAAAATGAGACAGAAATTTACATATGTACATGTACATGTATGTAAACACTTGTAGTACATGTACATTAATTTCTGACCAGACACTGCCAAGAATAATTAGGCTATGTAGGCCTATAGTGAACACAAACTGTTTTCCTCTATTTAGCAGTGAAAATTCCCCAACAAAAGCCTCCAACTAAAGGTTGTGCCATATGATGACACGATTATGAAGAGAGATTTTACTTTCAAACCCCCACCAACTGAATAAACTGAAGAGTTTGATGTCTAAAATACAAACATTGTCACGTATAATACTGCAATATTTTAGCATTGCTTTGCCATGTTGCATATGCATTTTCAACGCAACTTTAAAAAGTTGTTTTCGGGGAGTGAGATATGCCCCTACTTGTCTCAGAGAAGTTAATTATTATTATTATACACAGCCTAGTCTGCAAGTTGGGCCTGGGGGCATGCACGTATCTGTACAAATTATAAACCCAACCAGCTCACCCTGAACCCCAAATAAAAAACCCAAAACACAACACATGAATAAAATATAGAAATACAAGGGGACAATCTTTATTGTTCCTTATTTCAGATTTGATGACAGCATGTACATTTGTCGGTGAAGATGGCAGTGGATCAAACAGAATTGAGCTGCAGTACCTAACTTTTGCCATATCTTAAGAACTTTATTCAACACTTTCTTTAATAAACCACCTTTTGTGTACTTACAGACAGCAATATTGAACAAATGGAAGTCAGACTTTTGCAATTGAAATTTACAGTGATATGGTACAAATAAGCGATGGGTTTCACATGTAACATTGACACCAGTGTCCATGTTACATGGAAAATCCACAAAAAATCATATTTTATGCCTCATATTTACTGAAGAGGTCTGATTTTCATATCTTTTCATTAGAGATGTATATCCTTAACTAGTTCATAAAATGCAGACATGTTCAAGGCAAATCAATGGAAATATGTCAGAAAATGTGTTTTTGTTTCACATGTAACACGAACACCATATATTTTTCATTTACGGAATGACCCATAAGCCTATATCTACCAGCTTTCTTAGAAGAGTCGCAAGTTTCATACCCTAATAAGACCTACTTATAAGTTTAAAAAATTAGTAACAATTAGACAAATTAATAAAAGCAGAGAGAATATAATGACATTTTAAGGTACTGGTTTCACGTGTAACAGGACACCAAATTTGGAGGAATGTCACACATTTTGACATATCTTCATCGAGTGTGAAAAAACAATCCAAAGAATCCTTTATTGGACTTGTGAAACTACTAATTGCAAGTGTGCATGAACAACGTATCCAGATCTGGGAAAACTGATAAAGGTAGAAAATGTATATTTTAGGGTTGAAACATTGCCCTTTTTTGCAAAATGTCACACTTTATGTACCCAACTTCATGGAATGAACCACATCCATGTAGGTTTAACTCAATACACGTAAGCTCAATGTAATGTGGGCACATAAACATGATATAATTGAAAACAAGATTAGAGATGGTAGCTGAATATTAAACCTAATCATGTAAATGATATCTTAACCATAAAAGTCCTCAATTCTCAGTAGATGATTTTTCACACACCCTAGGAGATTATTAGGGTAATGGTTTGTATGCAATCTGTTTAGACTATAAGAAAATAAATTTTAAAAGAAAACAAAGCAGACAGTACATACCTACATGTTGATATTTAATGGTAGCCGCATTAAATAGTTTTATTCCACCATGATTGTGTGCAGGGGGGGGGGGGGGGGGGGTCCTGTTATCAACTTGGATGAGAAATGTGCAGTATGGTGATGATGCTGTAACTTATAATACCACAGAGATTTTAAGACAAACAATTCTTTTAAATATTATATTACTGAAAAGAGTAAATAGAATTAGAAATAGAATGAGGGCCAATAGTAGTCATGTTAGGTTAACCCTATTGTGGATTTTTGTTGATTTAATTTTTTTGTCATTTTGGAGGACAATTTCAGTTAAAAGTTGTGACCATTATTGCTAAATTGCTAATTTTATAATTGAAAATTTGAGCCTAATATATTTCAGATCAATTTGTTATAAATATAAAAATAATGTTATGAGTCATTTAAAATAGTAACAATAAACAAACACCAATTATTATAGAAAATTAAATGATCAAAACTAAATAAAAACAAATTAAAGCCAGTGGCAGCACTGACAGAAAATTGGGCATTGCAAATAGCGTCGCCAATGCCGGTTCGCGTGAATCTCTCTACTAACGTGCTAGCTCCATGTGTCTGCTGTATGTGATTTAGCCATTTACTATCTTTCTTCTTTCTATCCTTTTCTGTCTTCTTTGCTGATAGAAGCTGTTAGTGCCACAGCCATTGTGTACATCTTATAATATGTCATCTTATCTTCTTCTTTTTTTATTAAAGTGGGTGGATCGGATGGCTGTAATGGGAGGAGGGCATTATTAATTAACACTTATTTTCAAAAGCTAACAAATGGTTAGCCCCATATCAGGGGTTTATCAGTACCATAATACCAAACAACTTTTCTCTGCAAAATAATATTAAATGTCATGGAAATTTAGTCTTGGAAAGTCATGGAAAGGTCATGGAATTTGGTTTTCAGATTTCTGTGGGAACCCTGACTTGACTTTTAATGATGGTCATCACATGTCACGTGACGTCATCTTAAAGGGGCATTTTTCGAAGCCATATATCTATGGAAGTACAAGTCCGATTAAGTTGATACGTGGTATCTAGATAGGCCAGCATGTGTTACAGATGGAAATTGATGTGACGTGAAGATGACGTCATCATACGATTTTATAGTAATTGTTAAGTTTTTGAACTTCAAAGTTTCTTAAAGCCATATCTCATCAACAGAACATGCTAAATTCAAAATTCTTTTTGTAATAGCTTTGTTAGCTCCTATATTCTTTCACATACATTTGAAAAATGTGTGACGTCATCATGACGTCATCAAAAATGTGCATTTCTGAAACACACATAAGGGTACGTCCGATCGTCATAAAAATTAGTGGGTAGGTAGATAGTGCTACTAGCATGTAAAATCCGAGGTGACGTCATGATGACGTCATCGGCTGATTTTCTGTGAATTTTTTAGTTCTATCCCAAATCCCATAGACTTTGTACACGAATTTTGTAAGTGGCACTTTGGTCAATAAACAACCTCGGATCTTAATCAGACTTAACACAAACATAGACCCTAAGCTGAAAATGTAAGCCGAAACGTGACGTCATGATGACGTCATCACGTGTCATGTGACGTCATCTTAAATGTGCATTTTTCAAGAGCCTATATCTAGAGAACGGTAGGTCCGATTGCCTTCAAACCTGGTATGTTATGGGAGCTCGTGTTATAGATGAAAATTAAGGTGACGTCATGATGACGTCATCATACGATTTTACAGTAATATTAAAGTTTTTCAACTTCAAAGTTTCTTAAAGCCATATCTCACCAACAGAACATGCTAAATTCAAAATTCTTTTTGTAATAGCTTTGTTAGCTCCTATATTCTTTCACATACATTTGAAAAATGTGTGACGTCATCATGACGTCATCAAAAATGTGCTTTTTTGAAACACATATAAGGGTACGTCCGATTGTCATACAAATTGGGGGGGGGGGGGTAGGTAGATAGTGCTACTAGCATGTAAAATCCGAGGTGGCGTCATGATGACGTCATCGGCTGATTTTCTGTGAATTTTTTAGTTCTATCCCAAATCCCATAGACTTTGTACACGAATTTTGTAAGTGGCACTTTGGTCACTAAACAACCTCGGATCTTAATCAGACTTAACACAAACATAGACCCTAAGCTGAAAATGTAAGCCGAAACGTGACGTCATGATGACGTCATCACGTGTCATGTGACGTCATCTTAAATGTACATTTTTCAAGAACCTATATCTAGAGAACGGTAGGTCCGATTGCCTTCAAACCTGGTATGTTGGTATGGTAGCTCGTGTTATAGATGAAAATTAAGGTGTGACGTCATCATGACGTCATCAAAAATGTGCATTTCTGAAACACACATAAGGGTACGTCCGATCGTCATAAAAATTGGTGGGTAGGTAGATAGTGCCACTAGCATGCAAAATCCGAAGTGACGTCATGATGACGTCATCGGCTGATTTTTTATGAATTTGTAAATGTTTCAAATTTCATTGTACTCTTAAAATTTTGCACTTCTTCAAATGCCATGAACTTCAAACTTGGCATATGCATTGACTATCTACTCGAGATGGGTGCCGAATCATGACGTCATGATGACGTCATCACATGTCACGTGACGTCATCTTAAATTTGCATTTTTGAAGGCCCTATATCTATTTTTTTTCTGCTTCTTATTTTAGTTCTATCCCAAATCCCATAGACTTTGTGCATAGATTTTCTGATCGGCACTTTTGTCATCAAACAACATCGAATCTTAGTCAGAGTTAGCATAGGTATAGACCCTGATGCAAAGTCGTGCCGCGAAGAGTGACGTCATAATGACGTCTTCGTGTGGCATGTAACATGAACTTAAAGGTCAAGTTTGGAGTACGAAATGTTAATCATAAAATAATCTCAGATCTTAAACTTAGCAAAGACATAGACCTTCTGATACTTTATGTTAAATAAAAAAGAAAAAAAGGAAAAGCCATGCGTATGTTTACAACAGACGCACATTTTTTGGCGTTTCCGCTACAGCAGGAAAGCCTTTGTTTTTGTTCTGTTCGCGCGATTGTGTAGTTTAGTACACTTTCGCCCAGGCATGAACACAATCTACTTGAAAATTGTTCGTTTTGCCACATTCAGAACAAAGGGCCACGTCGAAGAACATCTGCAGGGTTTTTTTGGAGTGAAATCGTTAGCTAAGAGGTAACAAAATACGTGATTGCGCAATACCCAGCTTTACACGGATATATAGCTGGTGGGAGAGTAGTTGACCGAGCCAAAACGTGACACAACGTAAGAAAATCGTATTTTCCGCCTTAAAAAACCTTTCCAAATCACAAAAGCACGTGTCATTGGGATTCAGAGAAGTCTACTTTAGTAACAAAAAAAGGCTTTTGGAATAATCAAATACTCCAGAAGCTAACATGAACACAATTAATACAGAAATCCTAAACTACACAATACCCACTATTTTGGTTTCTTCTTAAACACGAATTTTGTCTGCGGCACTTTGGTCACTAAACAACATCAGATCTTAAGCAAACTTAACCCAAACATAGACCCTAATCTGAAATTGTGTCATTGTCGTCATTATGTGTTACGTGATGTCATCTTAAAGGCTCATTTTTCAAGGGCCCATATCAAGAGAACCGTAAGTCCAATTGCATTCAAACCTGGTATGTTGCTAAACAAGTACATGTTATAAATCAAAATTGAGGTGACGTCATAATGACGTCATCATCTGATTTGTATGGTAATTTCAAAATTTTAACGTTAAAGATTCTTAAAACCATATCTCATCAACAGAACATGTTCAATTCAAAATTCCTTTTCTAATAGCTTTGTTAGCTCGTACATTCTTTTATATAAATGCGAAAAATTACTGAAGTCATAATGACGTCATTAAAGGCATGATTTCTTGAAAGACATAAGGATAGACCATGTCTAATCGTCACGAAACTTGGTGGTTAGGTAGATTTGTCACTAGTTTACAAAATTCGAAGTGACATCATACAAACATATGGAAAAGCCCTATGTTCTTAAAAACATAGACCTCTAGTTAGCTTTTCCGCATACCTGCGGAAAAGGTATTGTTTTCGTTCCGGTTTTTTTGGCTGTTTCGGAAACTTTTCCGAAACAGCCCTTGTTTTCGTTAAGATTTTTTTTTTTTTCTTTTTTTTTTTTTTTTTTTTGGCTGTTTCGAAAGTTTTTCGAAACAGCCCTTGTTTTCGTTAAGATTTTTTTTTTTTGGCTGTTTCGGAAACTTTTCCGAAACAGCCCTTGTTTTCGTTAAGATTTTTTTTTTTTTCTTTTTTGGCTGTTTTGGAAACTTTTCCAAAACAGCCCTTGTTTTCGTTAAGATTTTTTTTTTTTTTTTTTTTTTTTTTTTTTTTTTTTTTTTTTTTTTTTTTTGGCTGTTTTGGAAACTTTTCCAAAACAGCCCTTGTTTTCGTTAAGATTTTTTTTTGGCTGTTTCGAAAGCTTTTCGAAACAGCCCTTGTTTTCGTTAAGATTTTTTTTTTGGCTGTTTCGGAAGTTTTCCGAAACAGCCTTTGTTTTCGTTAAGATTTTTTTTTTTTTCTTTTTTTTTTCTTTTTCTCTTTCAGACTATTGCCCATAGCATTTGTACACGTTTTCCTTTTTACCGGCACTTTGGCTACTTTTATGCAGCCGATTGTCTTTAAACTTAGCAAACACTTAAAGCAACTGCTCAGAATGTGTGCCGAACTTTTACGTCATGATGACATCATCACGTGATTTTTTATGAATTTTTGAATTTTGAAAATCGTAACATTTGTTTCAATATATCTAGCAAACAAAACAAGATATTTTCAAAATTCTTTTTGTGATAGCTTTGGTATGTCTCAAAGATATGCCCTAAAAGGCGAAAATTGTGTGACGTCATGATGACGTCATCAAAAATGTTGTTTTTTTTTAACGCATGTAAGCGTCAATCCGATTACAAAAATGTATATATTGAATTTTCCTCTCCCTAATTCCAAAATGTCATGATTGTGGCTCACTCAAGTAAGAAATAACAGCCATTTCAAAATTTAGACCAAATTCAATATAACACAAAGGAATTCTGGGAAGGGCAGATAACCATGGCTCAAATGTGCATGCTGTTTATAAAAAGGGTTGATTTGTAGTCTTTTTTCAAGTCGCTAGACTATTGCCCATAGCATTTGTAAACGTTTTCTTTCTTACCGGCCACTTTGGCTACTTTTAAACTTGACAGACACTTACCCCAACTGCTCACAATGTGTGCCGAATTTTATGTCATGATGACGTCGTCACATGTCACGTGACGTCATCTTAAAGGGGCATTTTTCGAAGCCATATATCTACAAAAGTACAAGTCCGATTAAGTTGGAACGTGATATCTAGGTATGCCACCGGGTGTTATAGATGAAAATTGACATGACGTTATGATTATAAGTCAGAACATGTCACGTGACGTCATCTTAAAGGGGCAGTTTTTGAAGGTCCATATCTACAGAAGTACAAGTCCAATTAAGTTATAAAGTAATATCTAGGTAGCCCAATAGGTCTATAGTTGAAAATTGACATGACATTATCATGTTGTCATCACATGTTACGTGACGTCATCTTAAAGGGGCAGTTTTTGAAGCCACATATAAACAAAAGTACAAGTTCGATTAAGTTGAAATGTAATATCCAGGCAGGTCTGCAGGTTCATAGATGAAAATTGACATGACATTATGACTTCATCACATGTCACGTGACGTCATCATAAAGAGCCAGTTTTTGAAGCCATATATATACAAAAGTACAAGTCCGATTAAGTTGAAAAGTTATATCTAGGTAGGTCAGCAAGTTTATAGATGAAAATTTATGTGACTTTATGATGACGTCATCACATGTCACTATTACAAACAACTTTAATTTTTTGGCTGTTTCGGAAACTTTTCCGAAACAGCCCTTGTTTTCGTTAAGATTTTTTTTTTTTTCTTTTTTTTTTTTTTTTCTTTTTTTTTTTTTTTTTCTTTTTCAGCCAAATGCCCATAGCATTTGTACACGTTTTCTTTCTTACCGGCACTTTGGCTACTTTTATGCTGCCGATTGGCTTTAAACTTGGCAGACACTTAGACTAACTACTCAGAATGTATGCCGAACATTTACGTCATGATGACGTCATCACGTGATTTTTTATGAATTTTTGAAATTTGAAAATCGTAAAATTCTTTTCAATATATCTGGCGAACAAAACAAGATATTTTCAAAATTCTTTTTGTTATAGCTTTGGTATGTCTCAAAGATATCCCCTAAAAAGGAGAAAATGTGTGACGTCATGATGACATCATCAAAAATGTGCTTTTTTAAAACACATATAAGGATAGGTCCGATCGTCATGAAAATTGGTGGGTAGGTAGATAGTGCCACTAGCATGGAAAATCCAAAGTGACGTCATGATGACGTCATCGGCTGATTTTCTATGAATTTTTAGTTCTATCCCAAATCCCATAGACTTTGTACACGAATTTTGTAAGAGCCACTTTGGTCACTAAACAACCTCAGATCTTTATCAGGTTTAACTCAAACAGAGACCCTAAGCTGAAAATTTATGCCGAAGAGTGACGTCATGATGACGTCATCACTTGTCATGTGACGTCATCTTAAAGGTGCATTTTTCAAGGGCACATATCTAGAGAACCGTAGGTCCGATTGCATTCAAACCTGCTATGGTGGTAGACAAGTACGTGTTATAGATGGAAATTGAGGTGACGTCATGATGACCTCATCATACGATTTTATAGTAATTGTAAAGTTTTTTAACCTTAAAGTTTCTTAAACCCATATCTCTTTAACAGAACATGCTAAATTCAAAATTCTTTTTGTAATAGCTTTGTTAGCTCCTATATTCTTTCACATAAATGGGAAAATGTGTGACGTCATCATGACGTCATCAAAAATATGCTTTTTTGAAACACATATAAGGGTAGGTCCGATCGTCATAAAAATTGGTGGGTATGTAGATAGTGCCACCCGCATGCAGAAGCCGAAGTGACGTCATGAGACCTCATCGGCTAATTTTCTATAATTTGTTAATTTTTTTAATTTTATTGAAATTTTTGAAATTTCATTTTAATCACCAAATTTTACACAAAAACACCGAAACAGCCCTGTGTTTGTCCACAAACACTATTGGCTCTAGTCTTTTTTTTTTTTCTTCTTCTTTTTCAGACTTTTGCCCATAGCATTTGTACACGTTTTCTTTCTGACCGGCACTTTGGCTACTTTTAAGCAACCGATTGCATTTAAACTTAGCAGACACTTAGACCAACTGCTCAGAATGTATGCCGATCTTTTACGTCATGATGACGTCATCACGTGATTTTTTATGAATTTTTGAAATTTGAAAATCGTAACATTCTTTTCAATATATCTAGCGAACAAAACAAGATATTTTCAAAATTCTTTTTGTTACAGCTTTGGTATGTCTCAAAGATATGCCCTAAAAAGCGAAAACTGTGCGACGTCATGATGACGTCATCAAAAATGTTTTTTTTTTTTTACGCATGTAAGGGTCAATCCGATTACAAAAATGTATACATTGAATTTTTCTGTACCTAATTCCAAAATTTCATGATCGTGGCTCACTCAAGTAAGAAATAAGAGCCATTTCAAAATTTAGACCAAATTCAATATAACACAAAGGAATTCTGGGACGGGCAGATAACCATGGCTATTATGTGCTTGCTGTTTATAAAAGGGTTGATTTCTAGTCTTTTTTCAAGTCGCTAAATTTTTGAAGTTTTAAAATCGTAACATTCTTTTCAATATATCTAGCGAACAAAACTCGATATTTTCAATTTTTTTTTTGTGATAGCTTTGGTATGTCTCAAAGATATGCCCTAAAAGGGAAAAAATGTGTGACGTCATGATGACGTCATCAAAAGTGTGATTTTTTAAAACACATATAAGGATAAGTCCGATCGTCATGAAAAGTGGTGGGTAGGTAGATACTGTCACTAGCATGCAAAATCCAATATGAGGTCATAATGACGTCATCACGTGACTTTTTATGAATTTTTGAAATTTTAAAATCGTAACATTGTTTTCAATATATCTAGCGAACAAAACAATATATTTTCAAAATTCTTTTTGTTATAGCTTTGGTATGTCTCAAAGATATCCCCTAAAAGGGAGAAAATGTGTGACGTCATGATGACGTCATCAAAACATTTCTTTTTTTAAACGCATGTAAGGGTCAATCCGATTACAAAAATGTATATATTGAATTTTCCTCTCCCTGATTCCAAAATTTCATGATCGTGGCTCACTCAAGTAAGAAATAACAGCCATTTCAAAATTTAGACCAAATTCAATATAACACAAAGGAATTCTGGGACGGGCAGATAACCATGGCTATTATGTGCTTGCTGTTTATAAAAGGGGTTGATTTCTAGTCTTTTTTCAAGTCGCTAAATTTTTGAAGTTTTAAAATCGTAACATTCTTTTCAATATATCTAGCGAACAAAACAAGGCATTTTCAAAATTATTTTTGTTACAGCTTTGGTATGTCTCAAAGATATGCCCTAAAAAGCGAAAATTGTGTGACGTCATGATGACGTCATAAAACAATTCTTTTTTTAAAGTCGCTAGAATATTGCCCATAGCAATTGTAAATTTTTTCTTTCTTACCAGCCACTTTGGCTACTTTTAAACTTGGCAGACACTTACCCCAACTGCTCACAATGTGTGCCGAACTTTTACGTCATGGTGACGTCATCACATGTCACGTGACGTCATCTTTAAAGGGGCATTTTTCGAAGTCATATATCTACAAAAGTACAAGTCCGATTAAGTTGGAACGTAATATCTAGGTATGCCACCGGGTGTTATAGATGAACATTGACATAACGTTACGATCAAGTCATAACATGTCACGTGGTTTCATCTTAAAGGGGCACTCGCTAGATTATTGCCCTTAGCATTTGTAAACGTTTTCTTTCTTACCGTTCACTTTGGCTACTTTTAAACTTGGCAGACACTTACCCCAACTGCTCACAACGTGTGCCAAACTTTTACGTCATGATGATGTCATCACATGTCACGTGACGTCATCTTAAAGGGGCATTTTTTCAAAGCCATATATCTACAAAAGTACAAGTCCGATTAAGTTGAAAAGTAATATCTAGGTAGCCTAGTAGGTTTATAGATGAAAATTGACATTACATTATGATGACGTCATCACATGTTACGTGACGTCATCTTAAAGGGGCAGTTTTTGAAGCCATATATATTAAGAAGTACAAGTCCGATTAAGTTGAAACGTGGTATCTAACATGAATTTTAAACAATTTTGTATAATTATTTTTGGAATATATTTTTAGGTCATACACACTTAAATATAAATGTGAAAAATGTGTGACGTCTGATGACGTAATCATGGTCATCAACTGCTTGTATGCTCACATTTCTAAAAAGATTATGAATAAGCACGTGATTGCTTGACCTAGACGACCATAAAACGAGATATTTTATCCACCATTGAAATCTCAAGAATAAGAATCAAACTACCAAAAAAAACCAAAACGAAACAGCCCTGTGTTTGTCCACAAACACTAAAGCTCTAGTTTTTTTTTCTTCTTCTTTTTCAGACTTTTGCCCATAGCATTTGTACACGTTTTCTTTCTGACCGGCACTTTGGCTACTTTTAAGCAACCGATTGCATTTAAACTTAGCAGACACTTAGACCAACTGCTCAGAATGTATGCAGATCTTTTACGTCATGATGACGTCATCACGTGATTTTTTATGAATTTTTGAAATTTGAAAATCGTAACATTCTTTTCAATATATCTAGCGAACAAAACAAGATATTTTCAAAATTCTTTTTGTTACAGCTTTGGTATGTCTCAAAGATATGCCCTAAAAAGCGAAAACTGTGCGACGTCATGATGACGTCATCAAAAATGTGTTGTTTTTTTTACGCATGTAAGGGTCAATCCGATTACAAAAATGTATACATTGAATTTTTCTGTACCTAATTCCAAAATTTCATGATCGTGGCTCACTCAAGTAAGAAATAAGAGCCATTTCAAAATTTAGACCAAATTCAATATAACACAAAGGAATTCTGGGACGGGCAGATAACCATGGCTATTATGTGCTTGCTGTTTATAAAAGGGTTGATTTCTAGTCTTTTTTCAAGTCGCTAAATTTTTGAAGTTTTAAAATCGTAACATTCTTTTCAATATATCTAGCGAACAAAACACGATATTTTCAATTTTTTTTTTGTGATAGCTTTGGTATGTCTCAAAGATATGCCCTAAAAGGGAAAAAATGTGTGACGTCATGATGACGTCATCAAAAGTGTGATTTTTTAAAACACATATAAGGATAAGTCCGATCGTCATGAAAAGTGGTGGGTAGGTAGATACTGTCACTAGCATGCAAAATCCAAAATGAGGTCATAATGACGTCATCACGTGACTTTTTATGAATTTTTGAAATTTTAAAATCGTAACATTGTTTTCAATATATCTAGCGAACAAAACAATATATTTTCAAAATTCTTTTTGTTATAGCTTTGGTATGTCTCAAAGATATCCCCTAAAAGGGAGAAAATGTGTGACGTCATGATGACGTCATCAAAACATTTCTTTTTTTAAACGCATGTAAGGGTCAATCCGATTACAAAAATGTATATATTGAATTTTCCTCTCCCTGATTCCAAAATTTCATGATCGTGGCTCACTCAAGTAAGAAATAACAGCCATTTCAAAATTTAGACCAAATTCAATATAACACAAAGGAATTCTGGGACGGGCAGATAACCATGGCTATTATGTGCTTGCTGTTTATAAAAGGGGTTGATTTCTAGTCTTTTTTCAAGTCGCTAAATTTTTGAAGTTTTAAAATCGTAACATTCTTTTCAATATATCTAGCGAACAAAACAAGGCATTTTCAAAATTATTTTTGTTACAGCTTTGGTATGTCTCAAAGATATGCCCTAAAAAGCGAAAATTGTGTGACGTCATGATGACGTCATAAAACAATTCTTTTTTTAAAGTCGCTAGAATATTGCCCATAGCAATTGTAAATTTTTTCTTTCTTACCAGCCACTTTGGCTACTTTTAAACTTGGCAGACACTTACCCCAACTGCTCACAATGTGTGCCGAACTTTTACGTCATGGTGACGTCATCACATGTCACGTGACGTCATCTTTAAAGGGGCATTTTTCGAAGTCATATATCTACAAAAGTACAAGTCCGATTAAGTTGGAACGTAATATCTAGGTATGCCACCGGGTGTTATAGATGAACATTGACATAACGTTATGATCAAGTCATAACATGTCACGTGGTTTCATCTTAAAGGGGCACTCGCTAGATTATTGCCCTTAGCATTTGTAAACGTTTTCTTTCTTACCGTTCACTTTGGCTACTTTTAAACTTGGCAGACACTTACCCCAACTGCTCACAACGTGTGCCAAACTTTTACGTCATGATGATGTCATCACATGTCACGTGACGTCATCTTAAAGGGGCATTTTTTCGAAGCCATATATCTACAAAAGTACAAGTCCGATTAAGTTGAAAAGTAATATCTAGGTAGCCTAGTAGGTTTATAGATGAAAATTGACATTACATTATGATGACGTCATCACATGTTACGTGACGTCATCTTAAAGGGGCAGTTTTTGAAGCCATATATATTAAGAAGTACAAGTCCGATTAAGTTGAAACGTGGTATCTAACATGAATTTTAAACAATTTTGTATAATTATTTTTGTAATATATTTTTAGGTCATACACACTTAAATATAAATGTGAAAAATGTGTGACGTCTGATGACGTAATCATGGTCATCAACTGCTTGTATGCTCACATTTCTAAAAAGATTATGAATAAGCACGTGATTGCTTGACCTAGACGACCATAAAACGAGATATTTTATCCACCATTGAAATCTCAAGAATAAGAATCAAACTACCAAAAAAAACCAAAACGAAACAGCCCTGTGTTTGTCCACAAACACTAAAGCTCCAGTTTTTTCTTTTTTGGCTGTTTCGAAAGCTTTTCGAAACAGCCCTTGTTTTCGTTAAGATTTTTTTTTTTTTCTTTTTTTTTTTTCTTCTTCTTTTTCAGACTTTTGCCCATAGCATTTGTACACGTTTTCTTTCTGACCGGCACTTTGGCTACTTTTAAGCAACCGATTGCATTTAAACTTAGCAGACACTTAGACCAACTGCTCAGAATGTATGCCGATCTTTTACGTCATGATGACGTCATCACGTGATTTTTTATGAATTTTTGAAATTTGAAAATCGTAACATTCTTTTCAATATATCTAGCGAACAAAACAAGATATTTTCAAAATTCTTTTTGTTACAGCTTTGGTATGTCTCAAAGATATGCCCTAAAAAGCGAAAACTGTGCGACGTCATGATGACGTCATCAAAAATGTGTTTTTTTTTTTACGCATGTAAGGGTCAATCCGATTACAAAAATGTATACATTGAATTTTTCTGTACCTAATTCCAAAATTTCATGATCGTGGCTCACTCAAGTAAGAAATAAGAGCCATTTCAAAATTTAGACCAAATTCAATATAACACAAAGGAATTCTGGGACGGGCAGATAACCATGGCTATTATGTGCTTGCTGTTTATAAAAGGGTTGATTTCTAGTCTTTTTTCAAGTCGCTAAATTTTTGAAGTTTTCAAATCGTAACATTCTTTTCAATATATCTAGCGAACAAAACACGATATTTTCAATTTTTTTTTTTGTGATAGCTTTGGTATGTCTCAAAGATATGCCCTAAAAGGGAAAAAATGTGTGACGTCATGATGACGTCATCAAAAGTGTGATTTTTTAAAACACATATAAGGATAAGTCCGATCGTCATGAAAAGTGGTGGGTAGGTAGATACTGTCACTAGCATGCAAAATCCAAAATGAGGTCATAATGACGTCATCACGTGACTTTTTATGAATTTTTGAAATTTTAAAATCGTAACATTGTTTTCAATATATCTAGCGAACAAAACAATATATTTTCAAAATTCTTTTTGTTATAGCTTTGGTATGTCTCAAAGATATCCCCTAAAAGGGAGAAAATGTGTGACGTCATGATGACGTCATCAAAACATTTCTTTTTTTAAACGCATGTAAGGGTCAATCCGATTACAAAAATGTATATATTGAATTTTCCTCTCCCTGATTCCAAAATTTCATGATCGTGGCTCACTCAAGTAAGAAATAACAGCCATTTCAAAATTTAGACCAAATTCAATATAACACAAAGGAATTCTGGGACGGGCAGATAACCATGGCTATTATGTGCTTGCTGTTTATAAAAGGGGTTGATTTCTAGTCTTTTTTCAAGTCGCTAAATTTTTGAAGTTTTCAAATCGTAACATTCTTTTCAATATATCTAGCGAACAAAACAAGGCATTTTCAAAATTATTTTTGTTACAGCTTTGGTATGTCTCAAAGATATGCCCTAAAAAGCGAAAATTGTGTGACGTCATGATGACGTCATAAAACAATTCTTTTTTTAAAGTCGCTAGAATATTGCCCATAGCAATTGTAAATTTTTTCTTTCTTACCAGCCACTTTGGCTACTTTTAAACTTGGCAGACACTTACCCCAACTGCTCACAATGTGTGCCGAACTTTTACGTCATGGTGACGTCATCACATGTCACGTGACGTCATCTTTAAAGGGGCATTTTTCGAAGTCATATATCTACAAAAGTACAAGTCCGATTAAGTTGGAACGTAATATCTAGGTATGCCACCGGGTGTTATAGATGAACATTGACATAACGTTATGATCAAGTCATAACATGTCACGTGGTTTCATCTTAAAGGGGCACTCGCTAGATTATTGCCCTCAGCATTTGTAAACGTTTTCTTTCTTACCGTTCACTTTGGCTACTTTTAAACTTGGCAGACACTTACCCCAACTGCTCACAACGTGTGCCAAACTTTTACGTCATGATGATGTCATCACATGTCACGTGACGTCATCTTAAAGGGGCATTTTCTCGAAGCCATATATCTACAAAAGTACAAGTCCGATTAAGTTGAAAACTAATATCTAGGTAGCCTAGTAGGTTTATAGATGAAAATTGACATTACATTATGATGACGTCATCACATGTTACGTGACGTCATCTTAAAGGGGCAGTTTTTGAAGCCATATATATTAAGAAGTACAAGTCCGATTAAGTTGAAACGTGGTATCTAACATGAATTTTAAACAATTTTGTATAATTATTTTTGTAATATATTTTTAGGTCATACACACTTAAATATAAATGTGAAAAATGTGTGACGTCTGATGACGTAATCATGGTCATCAACTGCTTGTATGCTCACATTTCTAAAAAGATTATGAATAAGCCTACGTGATTGCTTGACCTAGACGACCATAAAACGAGATATTTTATCCACCATTGAAATCTCAAGAATAAGAATCAAACTACCAAAAAAACCAAAACGAAACAGCCCTGTGTTTGTCCACAAACACTAAAGCTCTAGTTTTTTTTTTTTTTTTTTTTTTTTTTCTTTTTCAGCCAAATGCCCATAGCATTTGTACACGTTTTCTTTCTTACTGGCACTTTGGCTACTTTTATGCTGCCGATTGACTTCAAACTTGGCAGACACTTAGACTAACTGCTCAGAATGTATGCCGTACATTTACGTCATGATGACGTCATCACGTGATTTTTTATGAATTTTTGAAATTTTAAAATCGTAATATTCTTTTCAATATATCTAGCGAACAAAACAAGATATTTTCAAAATTCTTTTTGTTATAGCTTTGGTATGTCTCAAAGATATGCACTAAAAGAAAAAAAAATGTGTGATGTCATGATGACGTCATCAAAAATGTGCTTTTTTAAAACACATATAAGGATAGGTCCGATCGTCATGAAAATTGGTGGGTAGGTAGATACTGGCACTAGGATGCAAAATCCAAAATGACGTCATGATGACGTCATCACGTGATTTGTTATGAATTTTTGAAATTTTGAAAATCGTAACATTCTTTTAAATATATCTGGCAAACAAAACAAGATATTTTCAAAATTCTTTTTGTTATAGCTTTGGTAGGTCTCAAAGATATGCCCTAAAAAGGAAAAAAATGTGTGACGTCATGATGACATCATCAAAAATGTGCTTTTTTAAAACACATATAAGGATAGGTCCGATCGTCATGAAAATTGGTGGGTAGGTAGATACTGGCACTAGGATGCAAAATCCAAAGTGACGTCATGATGACGTCATCACGTGATTTGTTATGAATTTTTGAAATTTTGAAATCGTAACATTCTTTTAAATATATCTCGCAAACAAAACAAGATATTTTCAAAATTCTGTTTGATACAGCTTTTGGTATGTCTCAAAGATATGCCCTAAAAGGCGAAAATTGTGTGACGTCATAATGACGTCATCAATTGTTTTTCTTTTTACGCATGTAAGGGTCGGTCCGATTAAAAGAATTTATACATTGAATTTTTCTCCACCTAATTCAACAATTTCGTGATCGTGGCTCACTCAAGTATTAAGAAATAACAGGCATCTGAAAATTGTGACCAAATTCAATATAACACAAAGGAATTCTGGGAAGGACAGAAACCATGGCTTTCATGTGGCATGCTGTCTATAAAGAGTTGATCTCTAGTCTTTTTTTCAAGTCGTTAGACAAGTCGTAGGCAGACACTTACACCAACTGCTCAGAATGTGCGCCGAACTTTTACGTCATGATGACGTCATCACATGTCATGTGACGTCATCTTAAAGGTGCATTTTTTGAAGCCATATATCTACAAAAGTACAAGTCAGATTAAGTTAAAACGTGGTATTTAGTTATGCCAGCATGTGTTAGATGAAACTTTATGTGACGTCATGATGACGTCATCGGCTAATTTTCTAAAAAAAATTTCATTTTTGAAATTTCATTTAAATCACATAATTTTACACAAAAAAACAAAACAGCCCTGTGTTTGTCCACAAACACTGCACCATACATCTAGTTTTTTTTTTTTTGGCTGTTTTGGAAACTTTTCCAAAACAGCCCTTGTTTTCGTTAAGATTTTTTGGCTGTTTTGGAAACTTTTCCAAAACAGCCCTTGTTTTCGTTAAGATTTTTTTTTTTTTCTTTTTTGGCTGTTTCGAAAGCTTTTCGAAACAGCCCTTGTTTTCGTTAAGATTTTTTTTTTTTTCTTTTTTTTTTTTCTTCTTCTTTTTCAGACTTTTGCCCATAGCATTTGTACACGTTTTCTTTCTAACCGGCACTTTGGCTACTTTTAAGCAACCGATTGCATTTAAACTTAGCAGACACTTAGACCAACTGCTCAGAATGTATGCCGATCTTTTACGTCATGATGACGTCATCACGTGATTTTTTATGAATATTTGAATTTTGAAAATCGTAACATTCTTTTCAATATATCTAGCGAATAAAACAAGATATTTTCAACATTCTTTTTGTTATAGCTTTGGTATGTCTCAAAGATATGCCCTAAAAAGCGAAAATTGTGTGACATCATGATGACGTCATCAAAAATATGTTTCTTTTTAAACGCATGTAAGGGTCAATCCGATTACAAAAATGTATACATTGAATTTTTCTGTACCCAAATCCAAAATTTCATGATCGTGGCTCACTCAAGTAAGAAATAACAGCCATTTCAAAATTTAGACCAAATTCAATATAACACAAAGGAATTCTGGGACGGGCAGATAACCATGGCTATTATGTGCTTGCTGTTTATAAAAGGGGTTGATTTCTAGTCTTTCTTCAAGTCGCTAAATTTTTAAAGTTTTAAAATCGTAACATTCTTTTCAATATATCTAGCGAACAAAACAAGACATTTTCAAAATTCTTTTTGTTATAGCTTTGGTATGTCTCAAAGATATGCCCTAAAAAGCGAAAATTGTGTGACGTCATGATGACGTCATAAAACAATTCTTTTTTCAAGTCGCTAGAATATTGCCCATAGCATTTGTAAACTTTTTCTTTCTTACCAGCCACTTTGGCTACTTTTTAACTTGGCAGACACTTACTCCAACTGCTCACAATGTGTGCCGAACTTTTACGTCATGGTGACATCATCACATGTCACGTGACGTCATCTTTAAAGGGGCATTTTTCGAAGTCATATATCTACAAAAGTACAAGTCCGATTAAGTTGGAACGTAATATCTAGGTATGCCACCGGGTGTTATAGATGAACATTGACATAACGTTATGATCAAGTCATAACATGTCACGTGGTTTCATCTTAAAGGGGCACTCGCTAGATTATTGCCCTTAGCATTTGTAAACGTTTTCTTTCTTACCGTTCACTTTGGCTACTTTTAAACTTGGCAGACACTTACCCCAACTGCTCACAACGTGTGCCGAACTTTTACGTCATAATGATGTCATCACATGTCACGTGACGTCATCTTAAAGGGGAATTTTTTAGAAGCCATATATCTACAAAAGTACAAGTCCGATTAAGTTGAAACGTAATATCCAGGTATGCCACCGGGTGTTATAGATGGAAATTGACATGACGTTATGATGACGTCATCACATGTCACGTGACGTCATCTTAAAGGGGCAGTTTTTGAAGCCATATATAAACAAAAGTACAAGTCGGATTAAGTTGAAAAGTAATATCTAGGTAGCCTAGTAGGTTTATAGATAAAAATTGACTTTACATTATGATGACGTCATCACATGTTACGTGACGTCATCTTAAAGGGGCAGTTTTTTAAGCCATATATATTAAGAAGTACATGTCCGATTAAGTTGAAAAGTAATATCTAGGTAGCCCAATAGGTTTATAGATGAAAATTGACATGACATTATTATGATGTCATCACATGTCACGTGACGTCATCTTAAAGGGGCAGTTTTTGAAGCCATATATCTAAAAATGCACAAGTCCGATTAAGTTGAAAAGTAATATCTAGGTAGCCCAGTAGGTTTACAGCTGAAAATGGACATCACATTATCATGATGTCATCACATGTCACGTGACGTCATATTAAAGGCGCAGTTTTTGAAGCCATATATCTACAAAAGTACAAGTCCGATTAAGTTGAAACGTGGTATCTAACTTGAATTTTTAACAATTTTGTATAATTATTTTTGTAATATATTTTTATGTCATACAAACTTAAATATAAATGTGAAAAATGTGTGACGTCTGATGACGTAATCATGGTCATCAACTGCTTGTATGCTCACATTTCTAAAAAGATTATGAATAAGCCTACGTGATTGCTTGACCTAGACGACCATAAAACGAGATATTTTATCCACCATTGAAATCTCAAGAATAAGAATCAAACTACCAAAAAAAACCAAACGAAACAGCCCTGTGTTTGTCCACAAACACTAAAGCTCTAGTTTTTTTTTCTTTTTTTTTTTTTTGTGCTTCTTTTTCAGCCAAATGCCCATAGCATTTGTACACGTTTTCTTTCTTACTGGCACTTTGGCTACTTTTATGCTGCCGATTGGCTTTAAACTTGGCAGACACTTAGACTAACTGCTCAGAATGTATGCCGTACATTTACGTCATGATGACGTCATCACGTGATTTTTTTATGAATTTTTGAAATTTTGAAATCGTAATTTTTTTTTTAATATATCTAGCGAACAAAACAAGATATTTTCAAAATTCTTTTTGTTATAGCTTTGGTAGGTCTCAAAGATATGCCCTAAAAAGGAAAAAAATGTGTGACGTCATGATGACATCATCAAAAATGTGCTTTTTTAAAACACATATAAGGATAGGTCCGATCGTCATGAAAATTGGTGGGTAGGTAGATACTGGTACTAGGATGCAAAATCCAAAGTGACGTCATAATGACGTCATCATGTGATTTGTTATGAATTTTTGAAATTTTGAAATCGTAACATTCTTTTAAATATATCTCGCAAACAAAACAAGAGATTTTTAAAATTCTTTTTGATACAGCTTTTGGTATGTCTCAAAGATATGCCCTAAAAGGCGAAAATTGTGTGACGTCATAATGACGTCATCAAATTTTTTTTTTTAACGCATGTAAGGGTCGTTCCGATTAAAAATTTATACATTGAATTTTTCTCTACCTAATTCAACAATTTCGTGATCGTGGTTCACTTAAGTAGTAAGAAATAACAGGCATCTAAAAAATTGTGACCAAATTCAATATAACACAAAGGAATTCTGGGAAGGACAGAAACCATGGCTTTCATGTGACATGCTGTCTATAAAGAGTTGATCTCTAGTCTTTTTTTCAAGTCGTTAGACAAGTCGTAGGCAGATACTTACACCAACTGCTCAGAATGTGCGCCGAACTTTTAGGTCATGATGACATCATCACATGTCACGTGACGTCATCTTAAAGGGCCATTTTTGGAAACCATATATCTACAAAAGTACAAGTCACATTAACCCTAACAGCCCAAGGCTTTTTACTAGAATCCTTCCCTAACCACACAAACTCCAACACTGTGTAGTAAACCAATGGCACATTCTTTGTACTTAGACAAAATCAGGGCATGAAGTCCCATGCAAAGTGATGGTGCCAAGGCTCTACAGTACCCAATCACACAAAATTCAACACAAATGGGGTGTTTGATTTTGGCAGGTTAGGGATGGTTAGGGTTAAGTTAAAACGTGGTATTTAGTTATGCCAGCATGTGTTAGATGAAAATGTATGTGACGTCATGGTGACGTCATGATGACGTCATCGGCTAATTTTCTATGATTTTTTTCATTTTTGAAATTTCATTTAAATCACATAATTTTACACAAAAAAACAAAACAGCCCTGTGTTTGTCCACAAACACTGCACCAGATGTCTAGTTTTTTTTTTTTTTCCTTTTCAGACTTTTTGCCCATAGCATTTGTACACGTTTTCTTTCTTACCGGCACTTTGGCTACTTTGGTACACCCGATTGCCTCTAAACTTGGCAGACACTTAGACCAACTGCTCAGAATGTATGCCGAACATTTACGTCATGATGACGTCATCACGTGATTTTTTATGAATTTTTGAAATTTTAAAATCGTAAAATTCTTTTCAATATATCTAGCGAACAAAACAAGATATTTTCAAAATTCTTTTTGTTAAAGCTTTGGTAGGTCTCAAAGATATGCCCTAAAAAGGAAAAAGTGTGTGACGTCATGATGACATCATCAAAAATGTGCTTTTTTAAAACACATATAAGAATAGGTCCGTTCGTCATGAAAATTGGTGGGTAGGTAGATACTGGCACTAGGATGCAAAATCCAAAGTGACGTCATGATGACGTCATCACGTGATTTGTTATGAATTTTTGAAATTTTGATAATCGTAACATTCTTTTCAATATATCTGGCAAACAAAACAAGATATTTTCAAAATTCTTTTTGTTATAGCTTTGGTAGGTCTCAAACATATGCCCTAAAAAGGAAAAAAATGTGTGACGTCATGATGACATCATCAAAAATGTGCTTTTTTAAAACACATATAAGGATAGGTCCGATCGTCATGAAAATTGGTGGGTAGGTAGATACTGGTATTAGGATGCAAAATCCAAAGTGACGTCATGATGACGTCATCACGTGATTTGTTATGAATTTTTGAAATTTTGAAATCGTAACATTCTTTTCAATATATCTCGCAAACAAAACAAGAGATTTTCAAAATTCTTTTTGATACAGCTTTTGGTATGTCTCAAAGATATGCCCTAAAAGGCGAAAATTGTGTGACGTCATAATGACGTCATCAATTTTTTTTTTTAACGCATGTAAGGGTCGGTCCTATTAAAAATTTATACATTGAATTTTTCTCTACCTAATTCAACAATTTCGTGATCGTGGCTCACTCAAGTATTAAGAAATAACAGGCATCTAACAAATTGTGACCAAATTCAATATAACACAAAGGAATTCTGGGAAGGACAGAAACCATGGCTTTCATGTGGCATGCTGTCTATAAAGAGTTGATCTCTAGTCTTTTTTTCAAGTCGTTAGACAAGTCGTAGGCAGATACTTACACCAACTGCTCAGAATGTGCGCCGAACTTTTAGGTCATGATGACGTCATCACATGTCACGTGACGTCATCTTAAAGGGGCATTTTTGGAAACCATATATCTACAAAAGTACAAGTCACATTAAGTTAAAACGTGGTATTTAGTTATGCCAGCATGTGTTAGATGAAAATGTACGTGACGTCATGGTGACGTCATGATGACGTCATCGGCTAATTTTCTATGATTTTTTTCATTTTTGAAATTTCATTTAAATCATGTAATTTTACACGAAAAAACAAAACAGCCCTGTGTTTGTCCACAAACACTGCACCAGATGTCTAGTTTTTTTTTCTTTTTTTTTTTTTTTTTCTTTTTCAGACTTTTTCCCATAGCATTTGTACACGTTTTCTTTCTTACCGGCACTTTGGCTACTTTTATGTTACCGATTGACTTCAAACTTGGCAGGCACTTAGACTAACTGCTCAGAATGTATGCCGAACATTTACGTCATGATGACGTCATCACGTGATTTTTTATGAATTTTTGAAATTTTAAAATCGTAACATTCTTTTTAATATATCTAGCGAACAAAACAAGATATTTTCAAAATTCTTTTTGTTATAGCTTTGGTATGTCTCAAAGATGTGCACTAAAAGAAAAAAAAATGTGTGATGTCATGATGACGTCATCAAAAATGTGCTTTTTTAAAACACATATAAGGATAGGTCCGATCGTCATGAAAATTGGTGGGTAGGTAGATAGTTCCACTAGCATGTCAAATCCAAAGTGACGTCATGATGACGTCATCGGCTGATTTTCTATGAATTTTTAGTTCTATCCCAAATCCCATAGACTTTGTACACGAATTTTGTAAGAGCCACTTTGGTCACTAAACAACCTCAGATCTTAATCAGGTTTAACTCAAACAGAGACCCTAAGCTGAAAATGTATGCCGAAGAGTGACGTCATGATGACGTCATCACTTGTCATGTGACGTCATCTTAAAGGTGCATTTTTCAAGGGCACATATCTAGAGAACTTTAGGTCCGATTGCATTCAAACCTGCTATGGTGGTAGACAAGTACGTGTTATAGATGAAAATTGAGGTGACGTCATGATGACCTCATCATACGATTTTATAGTAATTTTAAAGTTTTTTAACCTTAAAGTTTCTTAAACCCATATCTCTTTAACAGAACATGCTAAATTCAAAATTCTTTTTGTAATAGCTTTGTTAGCTCCTATATTTTTTCACATAAATGGGAAAATGTGTGACGTCATCATGACGTCATCAAAAATATGCTTTTTTGAAACACATATAAGGGTAGGTCCGATCGTCATAAAAATTGGTGGGTATGTAGATAGTGCCACCAGCATGCAGAAGCCGAAGTGACGTCATGATGACCTCATCTGCTAATTTTCTATAATTTGTTTAATTTTTGAAATTTTATTTACATTTTTGAAATTTCATTTTAATCACCAAATTTTACACACAAAAACCGAAACAGCCCTGTGTTTGTCCACAAACACTATTGGCTCTAGTTTCTTTTTTTTTTTTTCTTTTTTTTTTTTTTTTTCTTTTTCAGACTTTTTCCCATAGCATTTGTACACGTTTTCTTTCTTACCGGCACTTTGGCTACTTTTATGTTACCGATTGACTTCAAACTTGGCAGGCACTTAGACTAACTGCTCAGAATGTATGCCGAACATTTACGTCATGATGACGTCATCACGTGATTTTTTATGAATTTTTGAAATTTTAAAATCGTAATATTCTTTTTAATATATCTAGCGAACAAAACAAGATATTTTCAAAATTCTTTTTGTTATAGCTTTGGTATGTCTCAAAGATGTGCACTAAAAGAAAAAAAAATGTGTGATGTCATGATGACGTCATCAAAAATGTGCTTTTTTAAAACACATATAAGGATAGGTCCGATCGTCATGAAAATTGGTGGGTAGGTAGATAGTGCCACTAGCATGTCAAATCCAAAGTGACGTCATGATGACGTCATCGGCTGATTTTCTATGAATTTTTAGTTCTATCCCAAATCCCATAGACTTTGTACACGAATTTTGTAAGAGCCACTTTGGTCACTAAACAACCTCAGATCTTAATCAGGTTTAACTCAAACAGAGACCCTAAGCTGAAAATGTATGCCGAAGAGTGACGTCATGATGACGTCATCACTTGTCATGTGACGTCATCTTAAAGGTGCATTTTTCAAGGGCACATATCTAGAGAACCGTAGGTCCGATTGCATTCAAACCTGCTATGGTGGTAGACAAGTACGTGTTATAGATGAAAATTGAGGTGACGTCATGATGACCTCATCATACGATTTTATAGTAATTTTAAAGTTTTTTAACCTTAAAGTTTCTTAAACCCATATCTCTTTAACAGAACATGCTAAATTCAAAATTCTTTTTGTAATAGCTTTGTTAGCTCCTATATTTTTTCACATGAATGGGAAAATGTGTGACGTCATCATGACGTCATCAAAAATATGCTTTTTTGAAACACATATAAGGGTAGGTCCGATCGTCATAAAAATTGGTGGGTATGTAGATAGTGCCACCAGCATGCAGAAGCCGAAGTGACGTCATGATGACCTCATCAGCTAATTTTCTATAATTTGTTTAATTTTTGAAATTTTATTTACATTTTTGAAATTTCATTTTAATCACCAAATTTTACACAAAAAAACCGAAACAGCCCTGTGTTTGTCCACAAACACTATTGGCTCTAGTTTCTTTTTTTTTTTCTTTTTCAGCCGAATGCCCATAGCATTTGTACACGTTTTCTTTCTTACCGGCACTTTGGCTACTTTTATGCTGCCGATTGGCTTTAAACTTGGCAGACACTTGGACTAACTGCTCAGAATGTATGCCGAACATTTACGTCATGATGACGTCATCACGTGATTTTTTATGAATTTTTGAAATTTCAAAATCGTAAAATTCTTTTCAATATATCTAGCGAACAAAACAAGATATTTTCGAAATTCTTTTTGTTATAGCTTTGGCATGTCTCAAAGATATGCCCTAAAAAGGGAAAATTGTGTGACGTCATGATGACGTCATCAAAATTTTTTTTTTTTTTAAACGCATGTAAGGGTCAATCCGATTACAAAAATGTATATATTGAATTTTCCTCTCCCTAATTCCAAAATTTCATGAACGTGGCTCACTCAAGTAAGAAATAACAGCCATTTCAAAATTTAGACCAAATTCAATATAACACAAAGGAATTCTGGGAAGGGCAGATAACCATGGCTTAAATGTGCATGCTGTTTATAAAAAGGTTGATTTGTAGTCTTTGTTCAAGTCGCTGAATTTTAAAATTGTGTAAATCGTAACATTCTTTTCAATATATCTAGCGAACAAAACAAGAAATTTTCTAAATTCTTTTTGTTATAGCTTTGGTATGTCTCAAAGATATGCCCTAAAAAGCGAAAATTGTGTGACGTCATGATGACGTCATCAAAAAATTATTTTTTTCAAGTCGCTAGAATATTGCCCATAGCATTTGTAAACGTTTTCTTTCTTACCGGCCACTTTACCTAATTTTAAACTTGGCAGACACTTACCCCAACTGCTCACAATGTGTGCCGAACTTTTACGTCATAATGACATCATCACATGTCACGTGACGTCATCTTAAAGGGGCATTTTTCTAAGCCATATATCTACAAAAGTGCAAGTTCGATTAAGTTAAAATGTAATATCTAGGTATCCCAGTAGTTTTATAAATGAAAATTGACATGACGTTATGATGACGTCATCACATGTGACGTCATCTTAAAGGGGCAGTTTTTGAAGGCGCATATCTACAAAGTACAAGTCCGATTAAGTTTAAAAGTAATATCTAGGTAGCCCAGTAGGTTTATAGATGAAAATTGACATGACATGATGATGACGTCATCACATGTCACGTGACGTCATCTTAAAGGGGCAGTTTTTGAAGCCATATATAAACAAAAGTACAAGTCCGATTAAGTTGAAAAGTTATATCTAGGAAGGTCAGCAAGTTTATAGATGAAAATTTATGTGACGTTATGATGACGTCATCACATGTTACTACTACAAACAACTTTAATTAATTTCAAAATTAACAAAGAAAACTGGCAGCAGCGCGATCGTTTGACAAACTTAAATTATTGTATTCACATTTCACATCCAAATTAAAAAAACAAAAACGAAACAGCCCTGTGTTTGTCCACAAACACCAACCTCATGCCTCTAGTTTTTTTTTCTTCTTCTTCTTTTTCTTTTTCTCCCCAAAACCTCATAAACTTTATGCACGTTTTTTCTAATCGGCACTTTTGCCCTTAAACAAACTTCAATCTTAATGAGAGTTGGCATACACTGAGACCCTGTACTGAACTCGTGCATATTACTCTGACGTCATGATGACGTCATCATGTATCAAATTACAAGCAATTAAAGATTAGCAGATTTGATCTTTGAAAATCAATATAAAATCAACCGTGAGAGCCCGGAACTTGATTTTTGTGGGAATTGATAGTATAATCCAGGATCTTTATTTTATCTCGTGTGCGTAAAATCACGTGACCCTTCCTTCCGGTCTAAACCGGAAGTGCCTCATCATTTGAAAGTGGAAAAAGATGGGAACTTGCTTTCAACGATGTTGGTCTCCGACTAGGTTGTACTTCACAAAAAAATTATTTGTGACGTCATAAAATGTTCGAGCGCCCTCTAGCGGCAGGTTGATTTTTTTTTAAAATAAATAATCGGTAGATGTGTGTGGCGAAGTTTGCTGAAATCACTTTATAATTGATGTATGTA
The DNA here is from genome assembly GCA_037893225.1 of Hippasteria phrygiana. Lineage (NCBI taxonomy): Eukaryota > Metazoa > Echinodermata > Asteroidea > Valvatida > Goniasteridae > Hippasteria > Hippasteria phrygiana. The sequence goes on from JAZGUH010000131.1 coordinate 99,280, forward strand.
ATCGGCTTCACGCTAAGAACAAGTTGAGGTGGAGAAAGATTGATGACGTCACCAGACCGGAAGTTGCAATGAAAAGACCTTTAAACCTAAACAAATTGCTGAAAAATCAACCGCAGGAGATATAATGCAGATTTCTGCTTCAGATAGCATAGTTTATATAGCTCTCGAGTTTTCCGATAATGACGTCACGATGACGTCATCAAGTATCAGATTAAAAGCAATCAAAGATTTCTAGATTTAATTTTCTTAAATCAATATAAAATCAACCGTCAGAGATCTGATTTTGCTTTAAAGGGAACTGATAGAATAATCTAGGCTCTTCATTTTTGGTATTACGTTCAAAGTCACGTGACCCTTCCTTCCGGTCGAAACCGGAAGTGCCCTATAATTTGAAAGTTTAATCTTTGAAAATCAATATAAAATCAATCTAGAGAGATCTGATTTTGCTTTTGACGGGAACTGATAGAATAATCCAGGGTCTTCATTTTTTATATTACGTGCAAAGTCACGTGACCCTTCCTTCCGGTCGAAACCGGAAGTGCCCTGTAATTTGAAAGTTTAATCTTTGAAAATCAATATAAAATCAACCGTCAGAGATCTGATTTTGCTTTAAAGGGAACTGATAGAATAATCTAGGCTCTTCATTTTTGGTATTACGTTCAAAGTCACGTGACCCTTCCTTCCGGTCGAAACCGGAAGTGCCCTATAATTTGAAAGTTTAATCTTTGAAAATCAATATAAAATCAATCTAGAGAGATCTGATTTTGCTTTTGACGGGAACTGATAGAATAATCCAGGGTCTTCATTTTTTATATTACGTGCAAAGTCACGTGACCCTTCCTTCCGGTCGAAACCGGAAGTGCCCTGTAATTTGAAAGTTTAATCTTTGAAAATCAATATAAAATCAATCGAGAGAGATCTGATTTTGCTTTTTACGGGAACTGATAGAATAATCCAGGGTCTTCATTTTTGGTATTACGTGCAAAGTCACGTGACCCTTCCTTCCGGTCCAAACCGGAAGTGCCTTATAATTTGAAAGTTTAATCTTTGAAAATCAATATAAAATCAATCGAGAGAGATCTGACTTTGCTTTTTACGGGAACCGATAGAATAATCCAGGGTCTTCATTTTTTATATTACGTGCAAAGTCACGTGACCCTTCCTTCCGGTCCAAACCGGAAGTGCCTTATAATTTGAAAGTTTAATCTTTGAAAATCAATATAAAATCAATCGAGAGAGATCTGATTTTGCTTTTGACGGCAACTGATAGAATAATCCAGGGTTTTCTTTTTTTATATTACGTGCAAAGTCACGTGACCTTTCCTTCCGGTCTAAACCGGAAGTGCCTTATAACTTGAAAGTTTAATCTTTGAAAATCAATATAAAATCAATCGAGAGAGATCTGATTTTGCTTTTTACGGGAACCGATAGAATAATCCAGGGTCTTAATTTTTTATATTACGTGCAAAGTCACGTGACCCTTCCTTCCGGTCCAAACCGGAAGTGCCTTATAATTTGAAAGTTTAATCTTTGAAAATCAATATAAAATCAATCGAGAGAGATCTGATTTTGCTTTTTACGGCAACTGATAGAATAATCCAGGGTCTTCTTTTGTTATATTACGTGCAAAGTCACGTGACCCTTCCTTCCGGTCTAAACCGGAAGTGCCTTATAACTTGAAAGTTTAATCTTTGAAAATCAATATAAAATCAATTAAGAGAGATCTGATTTTGCTTTTTACGGCAACTGATAGAATAATCCAGGGTCTTCATTTTTTATATTACGTGCAAAGTCACGTGACCCTTCCTTCCGGTCCAAACCGGAAGTGCCTTACAACTTGAAAGTTTAATCTTTGAAAATCAATATAGAATCAATCGAGAGAGATCTGATTTTGCTTTTTACGGGAACCGATAGAATAATCCAGGGTCTTCATTTTCTATATTACGTGCAAAGTCACGTGACCCTTCCTTCCGGCCCAAACCGGAAGTGCCTTATAACTTGAAAGTTTAATCTTTGAAAATCAATATAAAAATCAATCGAGAGAGATCTGATTTTGATTTTTTACGGGAACCGATAGAATAATCCAGGGTCTTCATTTTTTATATTACGTGCAAAGTCACGTGACCCTCCCTTCCGGTCCAGTGCCTCATCATTTGAAAGTGAAAAAATATGTAAACTTGCTTTCAACGATGTTAGTCTCTGGCTAGGTTGTACTTTACACACACAAAATTGTGACGTCATAAAATGTTCGAGCGCCCTCTAGCGGCAGGTTGAATTTTTTTTTAAATAAATAATCGGTAGATGTGTGTGGCGAAGTTTGCTGAAATCACTTTATAATTGATGTATGTAATCGGCTTCATGCTAAGAACAAGTTGAGTGGGGGCAAAGATTGATGACGTCACCAGACCGGAAGTTGCAATGAAAAGTCCTTTGAACCCTGAAGAAAATGTTGAAAAATCAACCGCGAGAGATATGCAAAATCTGAATAGTCAATCTGATCAATGACAGTGTTGATCAGATTGAATCCAATCTTGACTCAGACAAAGACCATGTTGTAAATGTTTGTTTTTACAAGTGCTGTCGTGATGACATCACCATGCGTCACGTGGCAACATCTGAAAGGTGCATACGTTTAGGTCCTATATCCAGAGAACTGTACATCCAATTGGAGTCAATTGTGGTATGCAGGTAGGCCGGTATATTTTACCGTTGTCTTCCTCGGCAATCAGAATCAAAGCACGTACGATGTATATGCCAAAATCCTCACATGGTCTGCAATATAAGAAGTCACATTTTGACTAAACCGTATGAAGATCCCACAAACCAACGCTGGGGGCAGCACACAACTTAAGTGGTTCAAAGTTTACCCGACTACTGGTGTAAGCTAAGGCAGATGTGTGTCTCTATCTGTATAGAAATAGAAGTTCAACCAGATCCCACATTTAGTTCTGGAGATATTGGACGCCATGATGCCCCCATGTTTAAAGTTGTACCTAACTCGCATAAACTATGTACGTTTTTCTTGGTACTTTGGTTGAGTTTGCCTGGCGTTACGGGAAAATATTTAAAGTGCGCCCTCATATGACAAGTTTTGACAATGCCATAGCGTAGCGCGTTGGACTAAACCAGGAGCCAATTGGCTGATCACACCAAAAACTTTAGTTAAATCAGATCAGCAGCCCAAACTCCATCGATTCCCAAGCTAAGAAAACAACAGCTAAATACTAGTAACAAGTAATATAAATCACAATAAATTCGGTTGGAAATCCCATGTTTTTCTTTGCCATTAAAGAATTTTCAAACCATGCATTTTCTTTCTGCCCCAAAAGCATAAATTTTACTGACAAAAAAGAAGACGACATTTTAACTGCAGAATGTTTTTATTCCTTTTATTAAACTGTATCTGACAAAGATACTGCAACAAAACTATTGCTTTGGGTGTGAATTATTCAATGAAGTTTTAAGTGAAATTTTAATGCAGAATTTAAAAATTGGCCCATCTCTACGCTACTATCAAGATACTCATCCTTTTCAATAGTTCAGATTTGGGTTGCTCTTGCACAGAATTTATCTGAAATGGACAAATATCAGGCTGGGTGTAGTTGAGGTTATAAGGACGAACAAGGCAACAGCACAATGACAGATAAAGATACATTTCTTCAGTATCTGACAGGTTTGATGATGCATTTCCCACTATTTACAAATGCAATCTGTCATGCAAAACGAGGAGATCAGTATGCAGAAGTGGCATATTTTCTTGAACATAATAGATTATAAATACAGATTACCAATTGAGAATGTATGTGGAGGATAGCATGTTCTTCTGAAAGCAAGTCAGTTACAGCTTTGTACGTAAACGTTAAGTAATTAAATATACCCGATGGAAAGGGGGAGCCAAACTCCCATAATGTTTTTAGAGAAAATAAGAACACTAAATACTAATTTCTCTTCATTTTTGGATTCAATTGACCTGATATATAAAAGTGGATAACATCACTAGACTTGTTTTGTTAACAGCAAACTCTGTTAACAAAATTCTGTTTATTAGTGCAAACGAATATAATTTAACGTATTAAAAGAAAATATTTACTCCTGCAGTTGGGTCTCTCTTTCACACACTCACACACACACACAGTCATGTAAACGGGTGCAATCGTGGACCTCCCATTGTTCCTCTTTTGTTTATACTCTAACTTTTTCGGAAGGCCTCCCATTGGTTTTGTACACGATTTTCAAGCGTGGACGTTAGGTCAAACGTGGACCCCTTTGTCTACGCCCGAATTCTTTTGTCCTAGGTCCACGATTGCCGGCATATACAAACTCACACACACACACACACAAATAAATCACATTTCCCCTTTGCAACCTTCATAACTGTATAGCCACCGGAAGCTTATCCCAAATATTTCTGCTGTTATGAATGTTTCAAATGAAGAATAGAATACATTAAATAATTGTGCCAACAACCTGACTTCTACATCAGCCACCTCATGTTGATTTTTTTCAAGTTCGTTTGTAAAAACACGTTATTTACATTTGAAAGTTGTTTTATAGCACTCACAAGTTATCCTTGTATATTTTAACACTCACTTCTTTAAACAGCACTGTTGATTTTTTATGTAACATACGTTTGTAAGTTTCCATGTATTTTATATATGCTTACTCAAGATGTCTTACTTCAAGATGTCATTTTAAACTAACAGCCATAATGCACACTATTCTAACTCCTGACCAATAACGCAGGCAAACTACCAAAATCCAATCTTTGGAACTTTTGCACTTCAAGCCAACTTCATTATCATGTTTGTGCACATTGACAACTGTTATACACCATTATGTGTCACATAAGCTTCCAATTTCTCCAATGTGAATTTCAAAGTTCCCACAACATTTCGACAGTTCACTCATCTGACTGAATCTCACTCAACTGCGTCGGTAGAAGAGGCACATTACTTTAAAATCACATCTTGAACATTAAACTTGCACCTACTTTGACATATCTATTCCATTTTGTAATTTTATCTAGCTTAAGACTTATACAATATACAACCATAAAACAGACTGTATTTAAAAATAACAAAAACAGAAGTTATTTTTGAAACATGATTTTGGACTTAATCAATTAATTTGTTACTAAATAAAACATTGTTCTTTTCTCTTAATTGTGATTTGTTTAGCTCATTTACGCAATTTTTCAACCACTTTTCAACCCCCCCCCCCCCCACAATTTACCCGCTCGCAAATTCCAAAAGATGATGTAATGCATCACATAACCCTGTCACGTCACTTACAAAACATATAATGCGTGCGATGCTTGTTATATAAATTAACTTAATCATGAATATGCTTGATCGTAATAGCGGTCTAGATACGCCCATTTATGGTAATTTCCCCTAACCTTCCTAGAGAAAAAAATTGGCCACTCGAACATCCGCGCATCGCGCATTTACACCATTTGTACACAATGTACAGTGCTAACCCCACAAATAGAGTTGTAAATGATTCCCTTTTTAAATTCTGTGTTTTTAATTCTCCAAATTAAGACCATAAAGACGTGAACCAACATGAACCAAAACACATCAAAGTGCGATACTTATAATCGCAAAGAAAACATATCTACAAATCTAAGGTATATTTCATGCAACCTTTATTGGCTTTTCCGAAATTTTTCGGAAAAGCCATTGTTTTTGTTCTGATTTTTTTTTTCTTCTTCTTCTTCTTCTTCTTCTTCTCCTTCTTCTTGTTCTTCTATCAAAAATGCCATAGACAAAGCACACGTTTTATTCTCGCCGGCACTTTTGCCATTAAACAGACTTCAATCTTAATGAGAGTTTGCATAGACTTTGACCCTGTACCGAACTGGTGCATATTACTCTGACGTCATGATGACGTCATCACGTGGCACGTGACGTCATCTTAAAAGTGCGTTTTTGAAGGGCCTATATCTAGAGAACCCTAAGTCCGATTGAGCTCAAACGTGGTTTGTTGGTGGACCGGCTTGTGTTATAGATGAAAATCCACGTGACGTCATGATGACGTCATCATACGATTTTGCAGTAATTTTTAAAGTTTTGAACCCTTAAGCCATATCTCATCAACTGAACATGCTAATTTCGAAATTCTTTTTGTAATAGGTTCGTTAGATCATAGATACTTACATATAAATGTGAAAAATGTATGACGTCATCATGACGTCATCAAAAATGTGCTTTTTTGAAATACATATAAGGGTAGGTCCGATCGTCACAAAAATGGGTGGGTAGGCAGATATTGTCACTAGCATGCATAATCCGAAGTGACGTCATGATGACGTCATCCGCTGATTTTCTATGATTTTTTAAATGTTTCAAATTTCATTATACACTCAAAAACTTACACTGTCATTGATCAGATTGACTACAAACTCGATCCAGGCCAAGACCACGTTGCAAATGTTTGCTTTGACAAGTACAGTTGTGATGACGTCATCGTGGGTCACGTGACGTCATCTTAAAGGTGCACACTTTAAGGTCCTATATCTAGAGAACCGTAAGTCCGATTGGGCGCAGTCTTAATGCTGATGTGCCAGGATTTGTTACAGATAAAAAAAATTGATGACGTCACGATGACGTCATCATGACGTCATCTAGAGGTCATTAAATTCAAGTCAAAATTTGGTATATTTAGCAATCTCTTATGACAAAAACCTTCAGAAGTTTTATACACTGTATTTTTGTGTACCTAATTCCAAGTTCCCATGATCATAGCTCTCTTCAGCGTCAAAATATACCCATTTCAATATTTAGCCCCAAAACAATATGATAACAAAGGAATTCTGGGAAGGCAGTGTAACCATGGGTGTCACGTTGCACGTTCTTAATTTATCCTACAATCCAACGTAAACTTGTGTGTGGAGTTGCGCTGTACGAGCGAAATCATATAGCAGTGCATGTTTGGCGTAAACCTGTGTGTTGTTGCGGTGCTTTTTGGAACTGTGCTTTGTATACGGAGCTTTGAGCGCCAAGGGATACCATTTCCTTGCACTATGATTATACAATGGCGTACGGACTGCATGGATTTTCCTCGTTGTGCCTCTCGGAATTGAACGGTAAATTAAACTTTTTATCCGGATGGTAGGTGAACCTTAGTACCTCTATCTTAATCATGGAACTCCACTTGTTCCTCAAGTGGCGTATCTAGTATTTTGGTGGTCGTTTTAATGGTGAAATCCGATGTTTTGTTGGGTCTTCGGACGTACTTAATTAATGAATAGGAAAACGCCGCACACGTACTTGGACACTACTATTGCTAGATCATGTATACAAACCAATGCTGAGGGCAGCAGGCCTGGCAACCTGTTTCAAAACCGCGGTTCAAAAACTTCCTCAACTCCAACACTTCGTACACTTTTTCTACACAGGGCTTTTGGTGCAAGTGTCCAAATTTGCGCTCGAGTGACCATAACGTGCTTTAAGATTGCGGAAATACTGTACACATTTGTTAATATTACACGTGAATGTTCTTATCATCACTTCCTTTGCTGTGAACGCGAGATAAAGAACATTTTAGCACGGAGTTTCAGCGAAGTCACGCATAGAAAACCACATTCAGCTCAGGTAAGCATGTAGAAAAAATAATATTTCAGTTATAAGACCACAATCTCAAAAAGGTTTTCGCACTGTGCATATAACGTCGCATCATTTGAACTCACACGTTGTCAGCATATTTTATTTCTTTGTGCGTGTACAATACACATATTGTACGTAAAGAGTTTGATGTTTGAAATAGAAACTTGGAAATAATTTACCACAATACCCCCATTAAAATCAGTCAGGAATAGCAAAATCTTGGAAAATAACAACAACAACCCCCCCCCCCCCCTTGATAAAGGTGTCTAAACATACAACCTGTTATTTCAAGATTCATGTCAGCAAAATTAGTGAAAACTAATGAGGCAGAAATAAACAATGCCAAGAGCATCTAATTTCACAGAAAACAAAAGCCTTCTTCCCTTGTATTGCACAAACAATTCCCAATTAGTCTCAAAATTAAAGGTTGTGCCAAGTTTTTACACAAATGGAGAAATACTTAAGAGAGGGCGCTAGACTGACCTAACGGTCTTAAACTGCACGAGTGCAGTTCGGGACCGTTAGGTTAGTCGAGCGCCCTCTTTTGAGTATTTTTGAGGCTGTTGAGGACAGCACATGGAATGAGACGTGATGCGATAATAAGAAAATTAATTTACTGATCGGCACTATGAACATCTAACAAAAGAAAACCCACGCAGTCCTTTGTTTGTAACAAGGGACTGCGTGGGTTTTCTTTTGTTAGATGTTCATAGTGCGGGTAGCAAGCCGTACATTTTATATATATTGCTGATCTTCATCTCGGGCTCCGCAAGTGTCGATAATAGCCTCATCATATTGTGGAATTAAAAATTATTGAGAATTTCATTCAATCATTTGTATTTTGTTGCTATGTTGGACTACATGTTCCCCTTGCCAAACAAATCTAACAAAAGTTGATGTATTTTTCTGTTGAAACAAATATGTAACATTTTTGTTCTTCTCTCAAATGGTGTCTAAAGCCCTGATGATAAATATTGTGATAAATGTCAGACTTTCATAAAAGTAAAGATGATGGTCATAACCAATAACGAAATTGAATCAATTCAGTAAGCAAAATAAAATATTTACCCAGCATCATTCACTCAGTTAAAATATTTGGAGAAGGGAAGCATACCTTTGTGTCTATTTGTGCCTATTGTGAAACTTGGGGTCTGAATCAATTCCTTTTGCAATAGCTTTAGTATGGCGTATTATGTGCACAAAGTCGGGCAAAATATGTGACGTCCCGATGACCTCATCAAAAAAGTGCATTTTGAAGGTCCTATATATACACACCGTACGTGTGATTGTGTTCAATTGTGACATGCAGATGAGCCGGCATGTATTTTAGATAAAAACGTATGTGACGTCATGTTGACATAACGACATGAAAATTGGTGGGTAGGTAGATATTGTCACTAGCATACATAATCCAAAGTGACGTCATGATGACGTCATCAACTGATTTTTCAAATGTTTTTAAATATATTTCTACTCCCAAAATTTGACAGTCATTGATCAGACTGCAATCTGGACACATGACAAGACCACATTCCGAATGTTTGCTTTCACGAGTGCCCTAGTGATGACGTCATCACGTGTCACATGACATAATCTTAAATGTGCATTTTTGAATGGCCTATATTTAGAGAACCGTAGGTCTGATTAGATCAAACGTGGTAGGCTGGTAGGTGAACATGTTATAGATGAAAATTGATGTGACGTCATGATGACGTCATCATATGATTTTATAGTATTGTTTAAGTTTTTGGACCTTAAAGCCATATATCATCAACAGAACATGCTAATTTAGAAATTCTTTTTGTAATAGGTTTGTTAGATCATACATAATTGTATATAAATGTGAAAAATGTGTGTTGTCATGAGGACGTCATCAAAAAATGTGCTTTTTTGAAACACGTATAAGGGTACATCCGATCGTCACGAAAATTGGTGGGTATACAGATATTGTCACAAGAATGCAAACTCCGAAGTGACGTCATTATGTGTCACGTGACGTCACCTTAAAGGTGCGTTTTTAAAAGGGGCCATATCTAGACAGTTGTTGGACCGATTAGGGTGAAACCTGGTATGTTGAAAGGCCGGTAATTGAATATGATTTTAACATGGTTACGTTCTTGAATCTGTAAGCCATATCCCGTCAACAGAACAAACTACTTTCGAAATTCTTTTTGAAATAAGTTTGTTAGGTCATAAATAATATGTCAAAAATAGAGGCGATTGATGTGGAACATCATAACGACGTTATTAAAGGCGTAATTTATAGACACATATAAATTGGTAGATCCGTCGGATTGTCACGAAACTTGGTGGGTAGTCGAATTTCTCATTAGTAGGCAATATTCTAAGTGACATTATAGCAAATAATATGGAAAAGCCCTATGTTCTGTTTAGGAAACAGACATATAGCTCTCGTTATACTTTCACTCTTAATACTTTCACTCTTTAAACTTACTCTTTATTCCTTAATTCCTTTCATGTAAAAAAAAAAAAAAATGCAAGCGGAAAAGCTATGTGTACTGTTCATCAACAGTCACACATCTCTCGTTAGCTTTTCCGCATACCTGCGGAAAAGGTATTGTTTTCGTTCCGGTTTTTTTTTTTTTGGCTTTTCCGAAATTTTTCGGAAAAGCCATTGTTTTTGTTCTGATTTTTTGGCTTTTCCGACACTTCCAGTCGGAAAAGGCCTTGTTTTTGTTCTGATTTTTTTTTTTCTTCTTCTTCTTCTTCTTCTTCTTTTAGTTCCGACCAAAATCCCATAGACTTTGTACACGAATTTACTCGGTGGCACTTTAGGTCTTAAAAAACCTCAGATCTTAACCAAACTTACCTCAAACATAGACCCTAAGCTGACATATTGCGTCGAAGAGTGACGTCATGATGACGTCATCAAGTGATTTTTTATGAATTTTTGAATTTTTAAAATCGTAACATTCTTTTCAATATATCTAGCGAACAAAACAAGATATTTTCAAAATTCTTTTTGTTATAGCTTTGGTATGTCTCAAAGATATGCCTTAAAAAGCGAAAATTGTGTGACGTCATGATGACGTCATCAAAAAATTCTTTTTTCAAGTCGATAGAATATTGCCCATAGCATTTGTAAACGTTTACTTTCTTACCGGCCACATTGGCTACTTTTAAACTTGGCAGACACTTACCCCAACTGCTCACAATGTGTGCCGAACTTTTACGTCCTGATGACGTCATCACATGTCACGTGACGTCATCTTAAAGGGGCATTTTTCGAAGCCATATATCTACAAAAGTACAAGTCCGATTCAGTTGGAACGTAAGGTATGCCACCTGGTGTTATAGATGAAAATTGACATGACGTTATGATCAAGTCATAACATGTCACGTGGTGTCATCTTAAAGGGGCACTCGCTAGATTATTGCCTATGGCATTTGTACACGTTTTCTTTCTTACCGGCACTTTGGGTACTTTTAAACTTGGCAGACACTTAGACTAACTGCTCACAATGTGTGCCGAACTTTTACCTCTTGATGACGTCATGACATGCCACGTGACGTCATCTTAAAGGGGCAGTTTTTGAAGCCATATATCTACAAAAGTACAAATTCGATTAAGTTGAAAAGTAATATCTAGGTAGCCCAGTAGGTTTATAGCTGAAAATTGACATGACATTATCATAATTGATGTCATCACATGTCACGTGACGTCATCTTAAATGTAAACAGAAATGTAGTGATGCCACTATGACGTCACAAAAAATACAAAAACTATTACAATTTTACTTTATAGTAAAATGCGAAGTGACGTCTTTATAGCTGATTTTTATTGATCAATTCCAGCCCAAAATACCTTGTTTTGGGGGTCACAATGTTTTGACAGTTTCCATAATGGTTTTCAGACTAATGGTTGTTTATTTTTTGTTAGAAGAGTATTTTTTGTGATGCGTTGTTGTCGACTACATATTGTACTAGTGATAAAATAATTATTAGCTCCATTTGATTAAGTAATACGTCAACAGAGGGCGCAATTCAACATTAACGGGCCCCTGTTTTTATTAGCTCAATTTTATTTATTAATTAATACGTCAACAGAGGGAGCAATTCAACATTAACGGGGGCCCTGTTTCAAATCAAACGGAGTCGGATGCGAACTATATAACGGAGCATTAATTTGCTTCCACTTCAGTTCGTCACGTTTGCAACCTTGCGTATGAATTAAAGTAGAGTAAAAGTTAATTAATACTTAGTTATTTTGTTAAAATATTTTACATTATTTGTTCAGTTTGAATAAAAAGGAACAAAGATAAGAAATTGTTTGCTAGTCACAAGGTAATTACCTCCAGAGTGATCTTGAATTGGAATACGGAAAGACATAATTGATAATGATGGAAGATTTTGTTAATATTCGTTGTTTATTCAAAGTGAGTGCTATGTAATGTGTGCTTGTGATTTGTATAATGGTTCATCCTCAGTTTATGTAATAACTTTGGTCTCGTGGGATAAAACGAATGCATCCCAATGCCGGATTCAAGCCCAGACACGCATTTCAGTTAGATTGTTCAAAAAAGTTTGTTAAAAGTGTGAACATTCTTGATCGTTGAAATGATTTGTTGCACTTCTTAGTGATGACATTTTCCTATATTAATCACGAATGGATAATTATGCGTCTATGTCGCCACGTCGGCCTGGGCAAGCAACCCAATCTCTGATGTGTTGGTATTATTAAATTTAGATTGCCCACAAAAAGTACAAATTTCTAAAGTGCCTAATAAATATTATACTATGATTCAAATGTCAATCACTCCCAACTCTTCTCATTTATAATTTTACGTCATTCCGGTTTGCGAGTAGTTTATGGCAGTGATCATTCATATCAGAGAAACAACTTTTAAAAGTGTAACAACCCAAAACGTTTTTCCCGTGGGTTTTTTTTTGCAGAAATTTTCGTTCAATGTTTTTTAATCTCAGTTGCCTTAAGATATGCGCCTAAACACTGAGCATGTGATAAGGGCGTCCCTTTTTATTTTCATGGTTCTCATATTTTTTGGGCCTTGAAGGAGGGTTGATCGGTCGACAAAAAATAAAAATCGGGGGTAAAATTATTTGTTTAACGTACATCAGGCTAAATAAAATGATGCAAAGTGTTCAATGTATGATATGACTGTCTTGCTCTGAATAAACTTTTATTTCCACAATTTTAAATAAATAAACAAATAATCCCATTTTGTACAGCTGGTACGTAATATTGAACATTATTGTCTTGGAGATATTGTCTTTTATTTCTATTTTTTTGGTAATTAATTTTAGACATGGTCAGCGGCATAAAAACATTTTTTTTCCTCAGTCGGGAGCCAAAAGTAGGGTCGTTCGGAAATGAGAACTATAGAAATACAAAGTGATGCCCTTATCAAAACTTTACATAACATAAAATGCAGGGTGTGATGATTCATCAAAAGAACAATTAAAGAATCGTGTACAAAACTGTTCGACACAGGTTGTTTCTAGCCTATAGTGAATAATGATTAGACATAAATGATCACAGGGACACTGTTCATCGAGGTTTTATAATGTATGATCGCGCAAAAGAATCGCGTGTTCTCGAGTTTTGTTTTGTATCCACTATTAACAACGTTTTATTGTATAGCGCCCCCACTCGCCCTGAACAATTATCTACTACGTTCGCCGGGCTCTTAAAAAAAAATGTAACATTTTGCACTTCTTAGATAAACGTACCCAAACGTTTTGAACATGGAGAAAGTCAAGAAATAAAAAAAATTGTGAAATCAAAATATAATAATGTTTATTTTAATTGGTCAAAACAAATAAAATAAGGAACACAGACAGTGATGTACCCACACACATTTGAGATATTGCCCTGGCAGGGACCGCGTTGTTGTGAAGTTGTTGTTAGGCAAACTAGAACCGAGTTCTTGACCCCCCCCCCCCCCCCCCCCCCCCACGTTTTTTGATCCCGACATCTATCGTACAAACAATGTATGTCCCCACAAATAGAAAGAAGAATGCGTGTACTTGTTCCAAAACGTTCAGACGATTGTTTTGTTTTCCTCTGTGTGCCTCCCTAGCAAATTGGACTAATGTAAGCAATCATGATAATGCCCCTCCCCCTTGCAAATTATGTGGCAATTAAAAATGACAACTTCAAATTTAAAGAAAACATACACAGTAGTATAGGCTGGAATAAGATTTAAGAAGGGAGTCTTTGGTGGGAAGTGCTTAAAGGTACACATTGTACATTATTTTGTAATGTCAGAAAATTTAAAACATACGGAAACTTACTAGATGTCTTTGAATATCATGACCTCAATAAAATGTATTGCAACACTGAGCTGAACAGCATTTCAATGGGACTAAGGGGCGTTCAGAAAGATTTTAAACAAATGATGTAAAATTTACAAAACAAAAACTTTTAATTCAGTTCTTCATGCAACTTCTTGCATTTCATCAGTTCTTATTGTAGAAAATCACTTGATACATACGTACATTTGGTTTGGACTGTCACCTTTTGTGTGAATTTGTTGAGAAGTAACAAGATTTTAAGAGTTATTCGAAAATATACAAATGTTATTCAATGTAAAACAGCTAAAACACTGAATCTGGAAGATATATTTTTTGATAAGAAAGTAAAGAAAAGATAAAGTTCCCTCTGTAATGCAACCAATTAAAGTCATTAAACAAATCAGTACAGCCTATCCTTTATATGCTGAGAGCATTTCAGTCATTGCCATGACTTAGGTATATCCGAAATAGGACCTTGACTAAAAGTAATCTCATTGTTAAATAAACAAATCTCTAACTTGTAATTTGATAATACAAAATAGCTTTTTCATGGAAGTATTCACTGACTTAATCAACTCATTTTGAACTTCAAAAATCAAACTCTTCACGGAAACTCGATTTTAATTAAGCAAATATTTGTAACTCCACATGAATCAGTGTTGAGCTGGATATTACCAACAACCTCTCACCGAAAAGAATTATACAAAAGCATTCTTTTTAAGTTCACATGCACGATCAGAAATGATTATGTGAAGACTCAGTCGGTATAAAAGTGCTATATATTGTATCTTCCGATACTTCATACACACTGTTGTCAACAGAGAAAGAAAAATGGCTTACAGTGCGTATGCACCAAAAAATTACTTAAACTTTCACAATTTCACACTAACCAAAAATGTGTGTGTCAAAAATTGGATTGCTTGAAAGATTTTAATAACTTTTTGTTAAAATTACGAACACATTTTCTTCTGTATTAAAATCATGTGTAAAGACAGGGTGTTCATATTTTGTAATGTCTATCAATTTTAAAATTTGTTTTTACTTCTTTATGTTTTTGGGGATAGGGGAATGGGGGCGGCGGTGATAGAAACATTTTTTGTTCTTCAAACGAAAAGGACTGTTTCAAAAACTAAACAGTAATGTTCCTACATTTAAAATAATCCCGTAAAATGGAATTATATAAAGTGCCCTTCAATGGTTCCCCTAGGAAATGGTACTTTATGTAAGTGAAGCTGTCATGGATAACCATAAAAACATCTATTTTTCAGAACCAATTTATTTTAATAATAAATGTTATGAAAACTGCTCCCGTCTAATTTTTGTAAAAGTGTAAAGAGACATATATAATTATTTGTCTTTGAAATGTAATCATAATGCTCGGTGTCTGGTGCAATTAAATCAAAATAAAGATAGAACATAAAGTAGATCCTTTTGCCTTCGATTTGAAATGAAGACTCACTGTAGTCATAATGCCAGATGTTATCAAATCAAAGTTCTGTACCAAGAAGGTAAAGTAGATATCCTTAACCTTGTAGTTGAAATAAAAACTCACTGCAGTCATAATTGTCCAGTGTTATCAAATCAAAGTTCTGCTTTGAGAAGGTAAATTACATCACCTTCACCTAGAAGTTGAAGTTGAAATGATGACTTGCTACAGTCATCATGCCAGGTGCTATCAAATCAATGTTCTGCTCTGAGAAGATAAAGTACATCCCCTTTACCTTGAGGTTGAAATGAAGACTCACTATAGTCATATTTGTCCAGTGTTATCAAATCAAAGTTCTGCTTTGAGAAGGTAAAGTACATCACCTTCACCTAGAAGTTGAAGTTGAAATGATGACTTGCTACAGTCATCATGCCAGGTGCTATCAAATCAATGTTCTGCTCTGAGAAGATAAAGTACATCCCCTTCGCCTTGACGTTGAAATGAAGACTCACTATAGTCATATTTGTACAGTGTTATCAAATCAAAGTTCTGCTTTGAGAAGGTAAAGTACATCACCTTCACCTAGAAGTTGAAGTTGAAATGATGACTTGCTACAGTCATCATGCCAGGTGCTATCAAATCAATGTTCTGCTCTGAGAAGATAAAGTACATCCCCTTCGCCTTGACGTTGAAATGAAGACTCACTATAGTCATAAATTGTCCAGTGTTATCAAATCAAAGTTCTGATTTGAGCAGATAAAGTAGATTCCCTTCACCTTGAAATTGAAATGAAGACTCAAATCAAAGTTCTGCACTCAGAAGCTAAAGTAGATCCTCTTTGCCTTGATGCTGAGATGAGGAATTGCTACAGAAGATACAGAATAAAGGAATCACATAATTAGAATGTGTATGTGTGTGAATACAATCATATGACAATGTTTGCATCACACTATGAGTGTTTTACTTGTACCTTAGCTATGTTATGCATTATACCTTGCTTGATATTATTAAATGAAACAAAGTGAATGTTGAGATCCTGTTGAAATGTCATAATTGAAAGATGTTTTCTTGCACACACTATTTGTCACGGACTGAGAAAATGCATTCAGGAATGATAACATCCTGTTAAAAGGATACTAAGACTGTTTAAGAAAATTAATTATGATGACAATATATCAGGATCACGACATCTTACATTGAAAATGTTATTATCAATAGGATAATGACATCATAGTTTACAATGTCATCATCTCCCAAGTAAATTATCTGAAAATATCGTCATCCCAAGTAAAATTATGTCAGGATGTCAACATCTAAGATGTGATCCTGAGACAAAGTAATTAAGGATCTCAACAAGTAAGAAGGCAATTACAGATCTGTATTGTATTGAACAGTTAGTGACACTATCAAGCATGTGGGCAATTCTCCGGTAACAAAATTATGTAAAAAACAAAGAGTTAGCATCATATCAAAAGATGTTTTATGCTAAGTGGTCATCCATGGTAAAATAAAGCTAAACTCAACAATTTCGTTATGCAAACAAAAATGCTTTTTCAACTATTTTATTAATTAACACAATTACTAATTAAAGTGATCTGAAAATCTATTTATTTTTGTAGAAACTGACATTTTATCAGACTCATGCTGGTAATAGAATTACACGAGGACTGTAACACAATTACATCGCTGGATTAGTGGTAAAAAAGAAGTCATACAAAATTGTATGTACTAGTTGTATGTACTGTAAATACATTTTTCTAATAATGTTTCTATATATCTAACAGAAAACTGTTAAAAAGCAATCTACGAGTCACTTGTAAGTGAGGCCGAGACTGACATAAACTTTTGTACAATTACAAGCAAAACTACCATTTTCCTGCAAACAAATTGTTTTTGTTGAAAAGACATAGTTGATCCAATTAAGTAGAGTTGAAATATCACCGAGTGAAGAGCCACTTTCACTCCTCTGTCATTTAACACTTAGTTTATTCTTTTAGTATTTACGTGTCAAATGATAACGATATTAAAAAGAGCCATGATGTTGTACCGTAGAATTGCCCATGTTGCTCTCCAGTTATCAAATGCAAAGCATCACAATTTCATTGCATTAGAAAAATACACCTAAGTACTCACCTTACAAGTGGCCAGCTACTGACACCTTGAAAGAATGACACAGAGCTACATGCAAAGTAGAGAAGCATCGTGTGATGACTACAGCAAAGATGACAATAGGAAGTAAATGATGACCTCATAGCCCAGCTGATTTCATATGGATGGCAGCAATTGGTAGTTGTTAACTGTAGTAATGAAAAACATTAAACACAGAAAAAATGAGTAATTTTCATGGTTTAAAATGTCATGGTTCATCCAATGTACTGTACATCGTTAGTAGTTTAATAGACTTCATATACCTTTGTGGGTACAATCTTACCTTTTTTAAGACAATACATATGTATATGTCTAGAGAACTACTACACACTAAACAAATTACAACTATTGTATGATTATTTTAACTGACTTTATACAAGGTGCAGGCAATCTTTTAAAAAGTAGGCGTACAAGATCCCAATTTCCCAATTGTTCTATTTAACATATGGGCAGATGAAAAGTGGTACCGGTAAATCATGAAAATACAATTTTTACAAACAAATTCTCTAACTTGGGGCTAAGACCGTAATAAGCAGTGGGAAAAAAGATGAAAATTTGTTCTGCACTCTTCGGACAATCTGTCACTAACAGTCTATTGTAATGTAATTTGTCCATCAAAAATTTGTCAGTAGGGATAGGTAGAAAATTTACAAATCAAATTCAATTCTATTGTACCTTTCTAAAGCAGATCACCGATCTAGAAAGAGCATTGAACTGGTCTGGTCCAAGTCATCTAGGAAGAGCAGTGAACTGGGTCTGGTCCCAGTTATTTAGGAAGTGCAATAAACCAGTCTGATCCAAGCACTGAAGCAATCTGGTTCAAGCCATGTACAAAAAGCAGTGAACTGATCTGGTCTCAGTTATTTAGGAAGAGCACTAAACTAGTCTGGTCCAATTCTAGGCAGAGGACTGAACTGGTCTGGTTCAAGCTATCGAGGAAGAGCACTGAACCGCTCTGGTCCAAGCCATCAATGAAGAGCAGTGAACTTGTTTTGGTCAAAGCCATGTAGGAGGAACACCAAAGCAATCTGGTCCTAGCCATCTAGGAAGAGCACTGAACCGGTCTGATCCAAACCATCTAGGAAGAGCACTCAGCCAGTTTGGTCCCAGTCATTATGGAAGAGCACTAACTGGTCTGGTCCAAACCATCTAAGAAGAGCACTGAACTGGTGTGGTCCAAACCATCTAGGAAGAGCAGTGAACTGGTCTGGTCCAAGCCATCTAGGAACAGCACTGAACTGGTCTGGTCCAAACCATCTAAGAAGAGCACTGAACTGGTGTGGTCCAAACCATCTAGGAAGAGCAGTGAACTGGTCTGGTCCAAGCCATCTAGGAACAGCACTGAACTGGTCTGGTCCAAATCATCTAGTAAGAGCACTGAACTAAACTGATCTGGTCCAAGCCATCTAGGAAGAGCACCCAGCCAGTGAGGTCCCAGTCATTTCGGAAGAGCACTGAATTAATCTGTTCCAAGCTATCTAGGAAGAGTACAGAACTGGTCTGGTCTAAGCCATCTAGGAAGAGCACTTAGTCAGTGTGGTCCCAATCATTATGGAAGAGCACTAACTGGTCTGGTCCAAACCATCTAAGAAGAGCACTGAACTGGTCTGGTCCAAACCATCTGGGAAGAGCAGTAAACCGGTCTGGTCAAAACAATCTTGGGATCACATTGAACCAGTTTGGTCCAAGCAGATAGAATTCAACAAGTCTGGTGGAAGTCATCTAGGTTTATTATCGAGCTGGCATGGTAGAAGCCATCAAAGGAATATACAGGCAAAGTAAGCT
The DNA here is from genome assembly GCA_037893225.1 of Hippasteria phrygiana. Classification (NCBI taxonomy): domain Eukaryota; kingdom Metazoa; phylum Echinodermata; class Asteroidea; order Valvatida; family Goniasteridae; genus Hippasteria; species Hippasteria phrygiana. The sequence goes on from JAZGUH010000131.1 coordinate 118,519, forward strand.
GAAGGCTGGCTCACTGTTTCATAGCCATCAAGATGACTGGGCCAAAGCAGAGTTGATTGAAGTATATGGTGGTACATCTCAAAGCAGCACAAGAGAAATGAATAAAAGTCTCTAGCTCACGCCACTCCTCATAGTGACATTTTGACAGGGTGTGCCATAATGGGACCTGAAGCCAGATTTAGAATCGTTAAGGCCCCAACTAGATAGATACTATGGCAATTAAGCCCACAACGTGAATTCCAAAAATTGCGATTTTTGTCAATTGCATAATCCTCAACAGATGCTACAAAGAATTTCACTAACAGCTCATTTTACCTTGCCACCTTATGTACCTTTGTACTAATTTCTTGTCTGTTTGTTTTTGCCTTACATATTGCCTACTTTCTTGCCTGTTTATTTTGCTTCATATCTTGTCTACATTCTTGCCTGTATATTTTGCCTAAATATCGTCTTCTTTCTTGCCTGTTTATTTTGCTTTATATCTCATCTACATTCTTGCCTGTTTATTTTGCCTTATATCTTAGTTAACTTTGTTTGCTGATGTTTTGACAGCATGCATTTTGATATGTCTACCAAATCAATAAGCAAATGACATTTCAATGGCCAACTCATACACCAGGACCACTATCACCTTGTTATAGGATTCCAATCTACCCTAATTCACACATTATAAAAACACTCTACATGCACATGATCCAACACCAAAAATTCCATATTAATAAAGTTTGTATTTGTTATTATCTATTTCTATCTATTTGCTACCTCAGATGTACATACTATCTCTTGCCCGTCTGTTTTCCATACTTTTTTGCCTATTTATCTTGTGTACTTTCTTAACTTTTTTTTGTTAATCTGATATCCTGCATGTTTTCTAACATGTTATTTCCATTAATTTTTTTTTGCTCAATTGTTGCATCCTATCATCTTAGATCTTGCATACTACCTCGTCTGAAATCTTACTTTAAAACCTTGCTTGCTATCATACTTCTAGAGTTGTAATCAAGTCACCACAAGTCACTTCGCAAGTCAAGTCAAAATAATTTCTGTGATAATGAACTGTGATAATGAACTGTGATAAAGGCTTCTTTTGTCATTGTTAAATCCCTGTAGCTTGTGATCTGACTTGTGATTGACTGGTTAAAACTCAGCATGGTGGTTCTCACTTTGCCTGTAATATATGCTAAGTTGCTTACTCTTGCTCCCATGTTACTTCCCATCTATCAATCTAGCTGTTATCTTCCTCATTATTGCTGACAATTCATCAAAGTTTTCTAAACCTGAAAAGCAGTTTTAAACATTTATTTGATTTCATAGACTTCTTTTAAATTAAGCAAATGTCACTTTATATTTATATTGAAACAATTAACCAGTACACATATAGTGTGCAGCGTAAGCTAATTATCATATGTAAAGATAATAGTATAGTATACAAAATTTCACTAGTGAAAATAATTTCAGAATTTTACACTAACTGCTTCATGATAACTGTAGTAAGTGGGACTTATGACAGCACAGACAGAGTCCAAATTTCTGACATAGACATGGTCAATTAATGTTCCATTTTCTGTAGTTGCATTTGTAACACACTGCTTATAACCATGATCTTCCATCAATTTCTCAACTTGTGAACACTGTTTGAAAATATCTTCATTGAAATCACCCATTATAATGCATTTGTTGGATATTTTGTGAAGTTCTTCAAGTAAAACTTTTAAATTGGTAATAAAGGCATTTATAGCATAAGACACTGGTCTGTAAATTATTACAACTAAACATGACATATTGGAAATTATTTGAAATGCAATATATTCTATATTCTGTACTAGCATGATTATCCTACTGAATGTTTTATTCCTTCTACCATATACAGCAACACCTCCATGACTCTGTTGCTTTAATGCTTGAGTAGACTGGCTTGAATTATCATATGAAAGACTTCTTAATTGATGATAGCACTTAAATTCAGTCAATTCAGTGTCTGTGTACAGCTCTTCATTAATCCATGTCTCAGTTAGACAAATAAAATCAGATGTCATAAATTCAATATTACATTTTAAGTCTCTATAATGTTCCTTCAAGCCTTGGATATTATGCATCATAATAGTAGTTTCATTAGATATATTTATTCTAGAATTATCTTCTTCAATAAATAATGGCATACTATTCAATGACTCATGTACTGCTTTATTACAATAAATGTATTTTTCATCAAACTTTTCTATCACAAGACCATTCAATGAAGTGACTCTACTGAGAGCAACATACGCCTGTCCTGGTGAAAATGTACGCTCAAGACATACAACTGCTTTTTCTGTTGTCATTCCTTGTACCTTGTGGACTGTACATGCCCATGCTAATTTCAATGGAAACTGATGTCTTACACACTGTTTACCAATACTTTCTTCTTCCATTTGAATTGGTACTGTGCCTCTATCAATAGACAAGGATGGTATTTGATTTTTCAATTTACAACCAACATTGTTATTGTCAAACTTAATTTCTACACATTTCGGGCCAGATTTATCAACTAACATGACTATTTCACAGACAGTGCCAAATACTCCATTAACTAGTCCATCAGATACATCAATGTTCTTTGTTAACATCACTCTTGCACCAACACCAAGCCACAATGATTTTGGTAAGCTAGTATATGTTGATTTGCTTACAGCTTTCAATTGTCGTTTCATTTTACCACCTTTTGAATCCTTCTGAAAGTCCTTTGCCTCAATACATATACAATCACTACACTTTGCAAACAATGTCTTAACATTGTGTTCATCGACCTGTTTGTTGCAAGGAAAGATATGTAATGCATCATCCCAATCCTCTCCAGTTTCACGAGCCTGTAACATGGCAACATCTTCATCTGACAATTTCCTTTGCTTTTCTTTTACACGTAGCCTGTTCAATGTTTCTGCAAATTGTACATCTTCCTTTTGTCTCATAATTTCTGTTAAATCTACTTTCTGAAAGATATCATTCCATAGGTCAGCTGTAACTGTTCTCTGGTACAATGACTTTCCCTTTACTGGAGGCAACTGATAGAAATCACCAACAGCTAAAACACTGACATTTCCAAAGGATGTATAATTACGTGTTTGCTTAATCTGACGTATTCGTCCATGAATATAGCAAAGAATCTTGTGATCAACCATTGATATTTCATCTACAATCAAAATCTGAAGATCTTGCAATACATTACGCAGAGTACTCAACTTTTCTTCACCAAGAGGTTGATATGGTAATCTAGAATCAGTTGTGATTGACAATGCACTATGAATTGTAGCACCATTAATATTAAATGCTGCAACACCTGTTGGGGCAGTAAGCAATACTGAGACATTGTCTGGATTCTGCACAATTCTTCTGAAAATCCTTGTTGCTTCATAGTACACTGACTTTATCAAATGACTCTTTCCAGTTCCGGCTCCACCTGTTAGAAATACATGAAACGGTTCAGGATTTTTACCATTGACTTTCTGCAAACACCAATCTCTGATCTTATTAAATACCTGTCTCTGTTGTACATTCAAGGATCTCAGCAAACTCAGTGCTTCCTGTTTGGATACTTTAACTGAGTGTGGTTCAATATTACAAATTTGATCTCCTTTTTTGTCAGCTTTCAAATCAGGAATATCACATTCACTGTCAGAATCTTCAATTACTGGCTTACGTTCTGCTTGACATTCAAGTCTATCTTCTTCACTCTTAGGACAAATCAAAGCCCATGCATCTTCTTCAGGACCAAACTTTTCCAGATATTTCTCTGCTTCTTCAATTGAATCAATATTTGCTTCATACATGGAGCGATTATTTTCAACAATATTTATTACAGGTTTTAATTGATCATTAAAACAAATAACACCATCTGTATAAAATTGTTCATAGGACTCAAACTGTGGTGGCTTCAACTGAACATCAACTTGATACGGAAGAAACAGCTGCAACATACTATGATAGTACTTCTCAGAACACTTTGCCACTGAAAACCTGGGATATCTGATAACTGCTGGATCAGTTCGACTACGCTTCTGTATATGACCCAAGTCATGTTTAAGTGCATACACTGGTGATCGTCTCCTTTCATTACATTCTTTAGATGTATTTGCATTATAAATAACTCTGTATTCTGAACAAAATGTAGCAAGGCACATTTCTTTAAATTCATCAATATCTGGTCTTGCTTTATAACGATCAACTTTATTAATCATGAAGATATCATCATCATCATCTTCAGATTTGTTCTGAATAACACTCAATGGCAAGCTCATTCTGACAGGATTTTCACCAACAGGTATAAACTCCACTTTCCTGGATCCTTCTTTCAATCTAAGACTGCAAGCACGAAACACTGCTTCCTGAGCTGATATTTCACGATTATGTAGATACACACAACCAAGCTCCTTCATACTCTGTCTAGCATCTAAGTTTCCTTTTTGTGCTTCTCTTTGAGCATGTGATAACAATTGTCCCATTTCACGTTCAGCTTTGGACATGTATGACACAACATAAGCTACACAGGCATATGCATCACTGATATACTGAATGTCCATGTTTGCATTCCAGCATCTTATCAAATCAGGATTGTACAAATTAACCCATACATCTTGTGGTTCTCTCTTTAGCACAATATTTGCTTTACTGCTCAGAACATTGTTAGCTTTCTCAAAATCATCTTGTGTAATTCCAATACTTTTAAATAACTCAGAAGTTGCCATATCTTGATTATCCTCATTTTGTATTCCATTCCACACTGATTTTAATAATTCCTTGGCATCCTTAGCTTTAGTGCTACTAACATTATCATCACTGTTTTCATCATTAACATCATCTATTGGATCTGGCTCAGTGATAAATGTTCTATTAGAAGGAGGTCGTGGAAAATTGAATCTGCATTCAGTACCTTTCTTTTTACATGACTTGGAATGTCTTTTGCTATGTTGCTGCACACGACTCACAATCTCATTCAGTTCCTCATCTTCTTCCTTTGATGGCAACTTGCAACTGATGTATGTATCAATGAATTTTATAACATCAACATCACTGTCAATTCCCAATCGTGGAGCATTCTCAATCCAAAATATACAATGTGTATGTGGAGATCCTCTCTGCTGAAATTCCACTCTGTAAAAATAGTCCTTGACTTTGCCAATAGGTGCTGCTCTTGACATTATGACATCTTTCAGAAATGTATGAAATCGTTTGTCAAACATTCTGGCTACAGTCACAGGGTTACTTCGTAATACATTACATTTCTCATTCCAATCCAAATCTTCAATGTCTCTAGAATCACCTTGCTGTCTGAGTATTGTATTAATGACTTCAGGCCATCTCATATCAGCTGCTGAAAATGAGCAGAACCATGTTGGTATTCCAAGTTGTCTAATCATCGCCATTACATCCTTTTGAGTTGATTGCCAATATGGGGGTGTACCTCTGATTGGTTTCAAGAATCTATATCCACTGTCCGATTTCAAAATGCTTCTTAATTGTTCACTGTCTGTAATCATGCTTGCATTGACACTCTCACCATCATTCATTTTACCTGAACTTTGGCGCAATGCAATTGAAACACTTGACATCACTTTTTGAATCTCTGACAAATACTGAGCATAAAAGATATATTGAGTACTCTTTGCAAATCTATTATCAGCATTCATTAGTCTGTTATGGAAGTATCTACATTGTGTAACATTCACATCATGATCATCACTGAATATAGGTGTGCCTGTTGGAAATAATGCTGGGAAACATTTTGCCTCATTACCTTCTTCCATTAACACTCTAACTGGGCTATTTCCTTCACATGGTGCAACACAGAGTACATCATCAAAATACTGATCAAGAACTTCCTGTCCAATATCTGCTGGTTGCAAACATGTATCAAGTGGAATACCACGCAAGCGATCATCATCTGTCTCCTCATCACTATCACTTGTATCAGATTCACCAGCTTCATCATTTTCATTGTGCGCCATTTCATCTGCATGATCTTCAGACACAGGATTGTCCCATTCACTGTTTATTTCTATATCCCTATACCACGTGTTATACTGCTTAAGGTATCTTAATGCACTTTCAACATGTTCCCTGTTCACAAACTGATACTGGTAATACCCTTTATAAGTTAATTTTCTCTTCAGCTTCACTCGAATCAACTGATTATCATTTCCACACCTTGGCAATGCTGTTACCGTGTCTGTTATATTTGATGGCACACATACAACTGGACCATGAACTGCATTCTGTCCTCCTTTAGGTAATGCTATCATCTTCATGAATGGTACATTAATTGCAATTAGATGTTCCTCCAAAATGTTCAAACAACTCAATTCAACTGGAATGTCTACAAGTGCTAAATTATTTACATTTGCCTCTGCTGGTACTTTATTACCAAGTAATTTCCTGTGACATGTATAGCATATCCACAGACATGACCTACTTGATTCTGATACAACACATTTGTTCCCACACTCCTCATTGCATGTACAGATATGTAAATACTTCTCAGATATACAACCAACATTCTTGTATTTATTTGTATTACATTTGATGACTTGTTTCCGAAACAGAAGTTTATGACAAACTGCACAGACATACTCTGGTCCTTTTAATACTTCGTTCCTCCAATCCCTTGCAACATTGCTCATAATACGTGCCTTGTTTTTCTTTCTAATTGAACGTTGTAAATTCATCCTTTTCATTTGTTCACGATAATGTGCATTGCAACGGTACTTGCATTTTTGATTCTTAATCACTTTCATTCTAAAACAGCTATTTATACAATACTTTCTTTTTATAGCTTTGATCATCCTGTTTCTATAAATGGCATTTTTATGATATTTATTCTTTGCATTGTCAATTTTCTTTTGCCTATGTGCAGCATTCTCATGGTACATTCTTTTTGTCCTGTTAATTTTCTTTTGCCTGTGTGCAGCATTCTCATGGTACCTGATTTTTGTCCTGTTAATTTTCTTTTGCCTGTGTGCAGCATTCTCATGGTACCTGATTTTTGTCCTGTTAATTTTCTTTTGCCTGTGTGCAGCATTCTCATGGTACCTGATTTTTGTCCTGTTAATTTTCTTTTGCCTGTGTGCAGCATTCTCATGGTACCTGATTTTTGTCCTGTTAATTTTCTTTTGCCTGTGTGCAGCATTCTCATGGTACCTGATTTTTGTCCTGTTAATTTTCTTTTGCCTGTGTGCAGCATTCTCATGGTACCTGATTTTTATAGAATCAATTTTTTCCTTCCTATACAAAGCATTTCCTTGATATTTTAACTTTGCTGCTTTTTGTTTATTGGCAGCATTCTCTTTGTACTTCTTTTTCCCATATTCAATTTCATGTTGCCTGTATTTCTCAGATTTGTGATATTTCTCTTTCTTTCTACATCTTTTTGATTCACTGTAATTTACATTTGCATATCTTTTGTTATCCATTATCCTATGCTTTGTTTTCTTCATTTTCACATCATTTACTGAATCTTTACTTTCGTTTTTCAACTGATACATTTCTCTAGCTCTTTCTCTATCCAACTGCCGCTTCAATCTCACGTTAACATGTTTCCGTCTCTTACAAGTTGAATGTTTTGATGCTTCTACTTTTGATTTAGTATCATATTGGTCCTTATCTTTACATGCATTACTACTTTGTAGCCCACACTCCTTGTTACAATCAGGTTCCTGCTCACTGATGTCTGATACAGTTGTAATTAACTCATAAACTTTTAAAACTAGATCATAATGTACTCTTCTCCTGTGGTACAAATAAATACCTGCTGAACTTGATGGTCCATCACTATCACCACATGTACGAGAAAATACATACCACTTATTAGCATCATCAAATGTAAATACATTTACACCCAACATGCGTGCTATTACCATGATTTCAACCTCTGTAGCCCATGTACCACTATCGGAAACTCTTTCTGTTATTACATAGTTTTCCACCGTCATGTGATTTTCCCGTAAGAAACACTGAAATTTAGCTGCATTTTCCAACAAGTAATTAACAGTTGCTATCCTGAGTTGCATGTGATTATCTTCAGTTCCTGATATAGCACAAGAAATGGCTCTAAAGAAACAGTTACCATCACCTTGAATTTTCCTTATGGTGTGAGGTGATCCCATTTTTTCGCATCTCTTAGAAATCTTATCAGCATCAAGACACATTTTAGTCACACCAAATTTCCGACACAATGCAATCTTACTTTCATTAGTTAATGGAACAAATTTTAAAGTAACTGGTTGAGTAACTTTTATGATTTCTAGGTCATTATCACTGTTATCATTACAAGTAATTTCCTGATCAATATCTGTGCCATGTACACCATCTGACGAAACTATGTGTACTGTATTTCTTTTTGATCCACAAGTTTTTTCAAACTGTATACTTGCATTTCCTTTGGTTGAATATTTGGCTTCCATTCTGTGTGTGTTACTTCTGGTACATGCACTATTGCCATTGTCAATGTCTTCATGACTACAGATGCTAAGATCATCATTAACCCATACATTAACACCTGTAATTTCAAATTGCTCAGTATCAGACAGATTCATAGATCTTCCAAGTTCAGTACAATACTTATACACACCTTGCCATGAAGTTACACATTTCATCAAGCTTCTTCCATCAGAGTCTTGCCAACCATTGTGATTTCTAGAATGTGAATCAAAAATATAGTACATTCCATCTTGAGCAATTACTGAAAATGTATTCCCATTGAAACATATGAAACATGCAGTATATTTTTGAAGTGTCTGCTCCAGTGCATTACTCAATGAAATCAAATTGAATTCAGATAGATTTGTTTCACCTCCAAACATACCAGACACAGATTCATGAAACTTCATATTGAAATGCTGACTAAACACATCTATTTCATCAGGTAACTCATTGATCAATAAATACTCATTCATCATTGTAGAACTACGCGATAAGTAACTGTATAATTCATTTCCAGTGTTCAATACAAAATCCAGATCAGTAGAACACCATTGATTCAAGTTCTTGATTCTGCTGTACAGTACTGCACACAAACTGTTTGCAACACACTGCTTGCCACTATTATTCCCAAATTTGTAATCACCTTGATGAAAACTACCTTGAACAACTTTCATTTCTTTATCCTGTTCTTTCTTTAAACTACTTGCACAAACAGAACATATTGTTTTACCACATACACTGGTCTTATTTTCCAGTACATCGGGATTCTGCATTTTGTACAACTGATTTCTTTGTGACATACATCTAGACTTTTTAATACTTCCAGTATTTTCAGAACGGTTTCTCAAATCAGCCTTTCTTTTAAGTGGCACCTTTTCTTCATCTTTTACATTAACAGACAGCACTTGTTTTATTGTACTTCGAAGTCTATATCGTGAATTATGCTCAGTTTCTAACCTCTCTTCAATCCTACTCTGGACATGTTTTTGACCTTCATTTGCATCACCACATTTATCTTGACCACTATTCTTATGCACTTCAGTTTCTTTTAAAGTTTCAGTTTTGCAGTCATTTTGTCCGTTTCTCTGTTTGCAAGTGTTCTTTACATTTTTAGTGCTTTTCTTACTCCGTGATGAATAACCTCCAGTTTGCTTGATCAACTCTGTGATATTTGAACTTCTCAACATTATGCCATCACCTATTACCTTTGCCTCACTTTGAATTACATCTTTCATGCCATCTTCTGTACAAGAATCCTTCTTAGTGCACTGTTTGACTGATGCATCCTCCACGTCATGGTCATTCAGTGACATCTCAAACATATTCTTATCTGTTGGAATTCCAAGATCATACATCAAAGACTGAGTGTAATTACATTTTCCACATTTGCAACACATCCATGATATTGATTTACTTGCCAAAATATGCTGAATATTTGAAAAACCCATACAGCTCACATGATACCAAATCTTGCAAACTTCACATGGCACACATTTGTCAAAAGACTCAATTACTTGATCACACTGCCAACATTGCACAGAACTCATATCCTTCATCAAAGAATGGTCAATATTCATATTTACTCTTTCCTGAACACTACATCTCCTATTTACTTTATCATTCTCTGCAACTGGACTTGAACATTTGCTTCTGCTTCCTGAAATCACTTTTTCGGATTGACTTTTGCAAGTCCTTTTGTTCCTTTGCATCTGTTTGCATCTGTTGTCACTCGTATCCTTCATATTCTTGACAACTTTAGTCAAACTTCTTCGAGTGTGACTTTGTACATTCCTCTGGGCTTTTTCACGTTGCCTTCTATCTTCTTTACTCATATGAATTTCCATTACCTTACCATTTCTTTTCCTGTGATATGCCTGTTTGCGTTCATTTCTTCTCATTTTCTTTTTGCTTCGTTTTGAAACTTTCCTTGCCTCTCGAGAATACTCTACAACGCATTCCAGTACCAGATTTCTACTACAGCATGTCTGTCTGCTGACCTTCAACTGTCTCAGAGCTTTCTGATTACTTACTCTCTTCTTTGTCATTCTATGCATTCTCCACTTCTTCAACTCATTCACTTGTCTTTGAACTATTGCTTCTGGATTTGTTTTTGGCTTTAATTCAAAGTTTAAGTTTAACTCGGGTATATATTCATGCTTATTTACTCCCAAAGGAGGCATTACTTCAGATTTTACTCCCAAAGGAGGCATTACTTCAGATTTTACTCCCGAAAGAGGCATAGAAGGCAGTGAAATGTTGGATGTGGGGCTGACATGGTTAGACACTGAGGATAGAGTATGAAATGAAACATGAGGGGGAAGGGAAACAGACATGACAGACAAGGGTAACACCAACTCCTTCCACGCTCCACGCAGCTGGCACATGGCAGCCCTAGAACCCTTCAATCTGTTGTAGATCTTCATTTTCTGTTGGGAAAACAATTACTTCATTTATTATAGCAGCAGTCAAATAAATTCGAACTTTATCCAACAACATATAGTGAATAGTATAACTGGGGTCAAATTTCTGAGAGAAATCTTTGGAGTGCACACATCTTTTTAGGGGTACTAAAAGAACGTGTGCCCCACCCCCCTCTCAATTTTAATTGGGTTCCAAATTTTAGTTTAATAAAATCAACTTTATTATTCACTTGCAACTTGCAGTCTATACTTAGTTGCAGTGAGACAAACAATGTATCACACCCAAAACTACACAACATAACAAGTACCCTATGCTGCACATGCATAACACACAGTGCAAGCCAGACCATTCCATACATGCCAGCAGATGAATGCTGTAACCACAATGCACAGAAATAAATACAGCCAGGTCTCCATTTTCTTGATCTATATATTTTGTATAATTCCGTACATTTCAACAACATTAATAGAAGCTTACAGCACATTTTAAAGCTTCAGCTGCAATTTATCCCTCCAAAGTTTCTTTCCCATCACAAAGTTCCATATTCTACACTTTAGATACTAATAAAGATCTCAATCGAAAGTCAACACCAGAATGATTTATGTGTGTGTGCTGCGTGGTTTCAATGGAAATGTCTTTTCAATTTACAACAGACTCTTCATGCGGCATCCTGACTATAAACATACACCAACTCTACCTTCATTTAATTTAAGTGTTAATCCCTGTCAATATTATTATTTCACTAAATTGTTTTCGCTAACTTTGCAATGTTTCTTTAATAGCAACATAGACAGAAATGAAAGAACCAACAGCATATGTTAAATAAAGTGCCTCACCAAACTAGTAAATGGCATAATTGCACTAGGACTATTGTGTAAACTTGATAATTTTAACAAGAACAAACGTACAAAAATATACATACACATACAGAATATACAAACAAAATATGTTTAACATCATGTCATTTTCGAAAAAGCAAAGAGGCTTAAAAAAAAAAAATTAATTTTTTGTGTACTATTTTTAAGATCCTGCCAGGCATTTTTTAGCAAGACGGCCATCCTCTTTTTTTTTCGAAGATGGCTTGAGTCCACCAAACTGATTCAAAACATGCAATAAATCAACTGGGAAACATTTCCTCTCATCCTTTTGCGTTTTTTGAGTTTTTTAGGTAAACAAAAACAAAATATAACAAAGCCCTGAAAAAGAAAAGCCATGGGTAATCCACAACTACCTAATTCACCTAACAATTATACACACCCAACAACTACATGAACCATCAACATACATTGTGTCCAACCTCAATATTAACCATCCCATCCCCATGCACACACTAAGCTTGCACACCAGTAATTCAACTCACCCACCCCCACCCCCACCCCCCACCACCCCCCCCCCCCACCCCCCCTACCCCCCCCCCCCCCCCCCACACCACCCCCCCAAAAAATGTAGCCCATCCACTAGCTAGACAAATGATACCTAGCTCCATTGTAAACTAGAGCCCTTTTTTTAGTTTTAAGGCCCATTTTTATCTGAATTCTCTAATTAGGCCTAACAGTTCAAGGTTGAAAAATCGTGATTTTGCTGACGTAGGAAATTTTGAGCCTATTTTTGTCCGCAACTCTTAAACGTTCAACGTACTACACAAATATAATAATAGAAATACCACACAACTTGTGCGATCATTGACGACGTAATTTCGTCACATGCTACGACACGAGTAAGACCATGACGACGAGTATGCTCCCAGCACATTAGAACTTTTACAAAAAGAATCATTAACAACAACATCCTAAAACATACACATATGCTTATAGTAATAATCAACTATTAAATGTATTGCTTCGCAGAATAAAAACCAAAACAAAACCACACAATTTATTATTTTCTGCAATTTCGGTCGACAATATACAGCCAGCAAGTATACCTTTCTTCATCAAGCGGCATAGTCTGGTGCACATACGCAAATCATGTCAATTAACACAGAGATATAAGAAACCAGATATAAAGAATGCCCATGACCTGCGTCCAAAACTACAGCGAGAGGGCGCACTATCTAGCCTGCGCTAGCCGCCGGGCTTGCTGCAAAAACCAAGTTCCGACTGATCAACCACGCAATTCAACTCACTATATTCTTATTCATCCTTAGTTGCTAATAAATACAACCATTTTCTTGTCGAATAAAATCCAAATTTATTACAAAATTTATCACGATGACATAAGTTTTCGGGAATTTAATCTCAGAAACTAAGCATATATTTTTTACAATTAAACTAAGAACTCGTATGCCACATGACATGAACACAAAGTTTAAATTATTTAAACTATCACACATCAAAACCAATGCTAAAGTCTTTTCTAATGGCTGTAGTATTATAATGATGCTTTTTAACAACAAAAGAATTGTAACGTTATTAAGACTTCCTCGAAGAAACTCGGTACCAATGATCCAGCCGCATGCTATACAAAGTAACGTTATTATCAGTTTATTGGGATTGTTATTATAATTTCTTAAATTTTCTTAAAACTCAAATTCATTGAGTACGAATTTGGGGTCTAATAACATCAAATCTTAGTCAAAATTAACACAAACATAGACCCTAATGCAAAGTCGTGTCCCGAAGAGTCACGTCCTCTTCACGTGTCACATCAATCACCTGAAAGGTGCATTTTTTAAAAGGCCGATATCTATAGAACTGAACGTCGGATTGTGTCATGGCATCATAATTAAGTCATCATACGATGGTAGTATAGAGTAGGCCTACCGAAGTGATGACGTCAAATTTTTGGAACCAGAGTACTTGTGTTAGTTTGTGTCAATGTATTAGCATGACTGCCTGTAAACAAAGGAACAGTCGAAATCTCCATTTTGTTTGGAGCCAGTGTCGTGCTAACTAACGTCAAACTTCGGTAATCTATAGCAGTTTTTAAGCTGTTGAACTTTTAAACCATCTCATCAACGAATCATGCTAATTTCAAAATACTTTTTGTAATAGGTTTGTTAGATCACAGATACTTACATATGAAAAATGTTTGACGTCATAAGACGTGATCACAAATTTGCTTTTCTTTAAACATATGTGAGCAAAATTGGTGAACATGTAGATTGTCACTGGTATGCAAAATCTGAAGTGACATCATGATGACGTCATCAGCTGATTTTCTGTGAATGTTTACATTTTTTCCTATTTCATTCTGAAATTTATTCGAATCACTGTCATTGATCAGATTGACTCCCAATCTTGACATCAGCCAAGACCACTTTGCAAATGTCTGCTTTGACAAGTCCCATTTGAAATGACATCAATGAGTCACGTAACGTCATCTTAAATATGCATATTTTAAGCTCCTATATCTACAGAACCGTACTTCCATTTTGTTCTTCCTTGGTATGCGAGTAGGCCAGTATGTATTATAGATATAAATTGATGACGCATGATGACGTCATTACACACTCCTTTTACAGCAATTTGTAGTTTTCAAACCTTTCAGCCATATCTCAACAGAACAATCATCTTTTTGTTATAGATTTGTTACGTCATAGCTACTCTGTACTTATACATGTATATAAATGTAAAAAAATGTAACGTCATGATGACGTCATCAAAATCAACTCTTTTGCAACACTTATAAGAATACATCCGATCGTCATAACAATTATTGATGGGTTGATTATCCTATACGACTGAGAACTTGAAACAATGCGGGATTAGGGATAACAATGACACCCAGGACTTAGGCTCGTCTATGGAATAGCCGCTCGTGCAACGCGACGAGCGTCTATAATATGTGTGCAGATCTGGCGATTAATTATGCAAGACATCCGCCTCCTGACCTCTAGATTTTGACCAATCAGCCTGTTCGTTTTGTGGACCTAAGGTAAGCCGCTGATCAGACAGGCGCGCGTTGCTACCCAGACAAGTGACGTGCGGGCCCCAGATATGCATGTCTTTGAGAAATGTAAACATTTCTGCACGCGCACCGAATCATGTTGCCGATGTACTGTACGTACCGCGCCCGCGTGCGCGTGCTGGGGAAGCACGCACGCGCGAGCGACACGGCGGCATTTGAATTATTTCGTTGCTATGGCATTGCTGCATACGCGCCGTGATGAATGCTGAGAAATGGAGTCAGCCGACACCTACCCACCAATCAGTACCTTCGTTGACATTTCTGATCGAAATGACGTCACAAGTTGCAAAGTCCACTCCGATTGGCTGGCTCGCGGGGTCGCATAAATTAGCATGTCCGCATATATCAGACGTTGATATGCATGCAATGCATGCAACGTCTGATACTCAGACAAGACTTAGGCCGGGTTCTCGAGAGAATTTAATATATAAACCTTAGGCCTATACGAGATGTTGGGAAAAACTTACAGTACAAACAAAGGGAACAAAAGAAGGGATCTATTCATGGTGCTCATAAGTACAGTAAAAAACGACTGCGTCTGTAAGTAGATGTATTGTCAGTAGCATATAAAATCAGAAGTAACGTAATTATGACGTCATCGGCTGATTTTCTATGAATTTTTAGTTCTATCCCAAATCCCATAGACTTTGTACACAAATTTTTTCAACGGCACTTTAGGTCTTAAAAAACCTCAGATCTTAACCAAACTTACCTTAAACATAGACCCTAGGCTGAAATTGTATGCCGAAGAGTGACGTCATGATGACCTCATCACGTGTTACGTGACGTCATCTTAAATGTGCATTTTTCAAGTGCCCATATCTAGAGAACGGTAGGTCCGATTGCCTTCAAATCTGGTATGTTTGTAGGCTAGCTCGTGTTATAGATGAGAATTGAGGTGACGTCATGATGACGTCATCATCAATTTTTATAGTAATTTTAAAGTTGTTTAACTTTAAAGTTTCTTAAAGCCATATCTCATCAACAGAATATGCTAAATTCAAAATTCTTTTTGTAATAGCTCTGTTAGCTCCTATATTCTTTCACATAAATGTGAAAAATGTGTGAAATCATCATGACGTCATCAAAAATATGCTTTTTTGAAACACATATAAGGGTAGGGACGATCGTCATAAAAATTAGTGTGCAGGTAGATAATGCTACTAGGATGTTAAATCCGAGGTGACGTCATGATGACGTCATCGGCTGATTTTCTATGAATTTTTAGTTCTATCCCAAATCCCATAGACTTTGTACACGAATTTTGTACGGGACACTTTGGTCACTAAACAACATCAGATCTTAATCAAACTTAACACAAACAGAGACCCTAAGCTGAAAATGTATGCCAAAACGTGACGTCATGATGACGTCATCACGTGTCATGTGACGTCATCTTAAAGGTGCATTTTTCAAGGGCCCATATCCAGAGAACGGTACGTCCGATTGCCTTCAAACCAGGTATGTTGGTATGGTAGCTCGGGTTATAGATGAAAATTGAGGTGACGTCATGATGACGTCATCATACTATTTTACAGTAATATTAAAGTTGTTGAACTTCAAAGTTTCCTCAAGCCATATCTCATCAACAGAACACGCTAAATTCAAAATTCTTTTTGTAATAGCTTTGTTAGCTTATATATTCTTTCACATAAATGTGAAAAATGTGTGACGTCATCATGACGCCATCAAAAATATGTTTTTTTTTAACACATATAAGGGTAGGTCCGATCGTCATAAAAATTACTGTGCAGGTAGATAGTGCTACTAGCATGTAAAATCCGAGGTGACGTCATGATGACGTCATCGGCTGATTTTCTATGAATTTTCAGTTCTATCCCAAATCCCATAGACTTTGTACACGAATTTTGTCGGCGGCACTTTAGGTCTTAAAAAACCTCAGATCTTAACCAAACTTACCTCAAACATAGACCCTAAGCTGAAATTGTATGTCGAAGAGTGACGTCATGATGACATCATCACGTGTCACGTGACGTCATCTTAAAGGTGCGTTTTTCAAGGGCCCATATCTAGAGAACGGTAGGTCCGATTGCCTTCAAACCTGGTATGTTGCTAGTGTATCTCGTGTTATAGATGAAAATTGAGGTGCCATTATGATAACGTCATTAACTGATTTTCTATGAATTTTTTAATATTTAACATATTATTATATATTACTGTCATTGATCAGATTGACTCCAATCTCGACACAGGCCAACACCATGTATAAGTACTATCCTTATAATGTCATCATAGGTCAAGTAATATAAACTTAAAAGTCAACTTTCAAGTAAGAAATCTAGATCATGAAATAATCTCAGATCTTAGAAAACTCAGCGAAAACAAAACCCTTAACAACTTTAATGCTGATTAAAAAAAAACCAGGAAAAGCCATGCGTCTGTTGACCTCAACAGACGCTTAACCTCTAGTTTTTTTCTTCTTCTTCTTCTTCTTCTTCTTCTCCTTCTTCTTGTTCTTCTATCAAAAATGCCATAGACAAAGCACACGTTTTATTCTCGCCGGCACTTTTGCCATTAAACAGACTTCAATCTTAATGAGAGTTTGCATAGACTTTGACCCTGTACCGAACTGGTGCATATTACTCTGACGTCATGATGACGTCATCACGTGGCACGTGACGTCATCTTAAAAGTGCGTTTTTGAAGGGCCTATATCTAGAGAACCCTAAGTCCGATTGAGCTCAAACGTGGTTTGTTGGTGGACCGGCTTGTGTTATAGATGAAAATCCACGTGACGTCATGATGACGTCATCATACGATTTTGCAGTAATTTTTAAAGTTTTGAACCCTTAAGCCATATCTCATCAACTGAACATGCTAATTTCGAAATTCTTTTTGTAATAGGTTCGTTAGATCATAGATACTTACATATAAATGTGAAAAATGTATGACGTCATCATGACGTCATCAAAAATGTGCTTTTTTGAAATACATATAAGGGTAGGTCCGATCGTCACAAAAATGGGTGGGTAGGCAGATATTGTCACTAGCATGCATAATCCGAAGTGACGTCATGATGACGTCATCCGCTGATTTTCTATGATTTTTTAAATGTTTCAAATTTCATTATACACTCAAAAACTTACACTGTCATTGATCAGATTGACTACAAACTCGATCCAGGCCAAGACCACGTTGCAAATGTTTGCTTTGACAAGTACAGTTGTGATGACGTCATCGTGGGTCACGTGACGTCATCTTAAAGGTGCACACTTTAAGGTCCTATATCTAGAGAACCGTAAGTCCGATTGGGCGCAGTCTTAATGCTGATGTGCCAGGATTTGTTACAGATAAAAAAAATTGATGACGTCACGATGACGTCATCATGACGTCATCTAGAGGTCATTAAATTCAAGTCAAAATTTGGTATATTTAGCAATCTCTTATGACAAAAACCTTCGGAAGTTTTATACACTGTATTTTTGTGTACCTAATTCCAAGTTCCCATGATCATAGCTCTCTTCAGCGTCAAAATATACCCATTTCAATATTTAGCCCCAAAACAATATGATAACAAAGGAATTCTGGGAAGGCAGTGTAACCATGGGTGTCACGTTGCACGTTCTTAATTTATCCTACAATCCAACGTAAACTTGTGTGTGGAGTTGCGCTGTACGAGCGAAATCATATAGCAGTGCATGTTTGGCGTAAACCTGTGTGTTGTTGCGGTGCTTTTTGGAACTGTGCTTTGTATACGGAGCTTTGAGCGCCAAGGGATACCATTTCCTTGCACTATGATTATACAATGGCGTACGGACTGCATGGATTTTCCTCGTTGTGCCTCTCGGAATTGAACGGTAAATTAAACTTTTTATCCGGATGGTAGGTGAACCTTAGTACCTCTATCTTAATCATGGAACTCCACTTGTTCCTCAAGTGGCGTATCTAGTATTTTGGTGGTCGTTTTAATGGTGAAATCCGATGTTTTGTTGGGTCTTCGGACGTACTTAATTAATGAATAGGAAAACGCCGCACACGTACTTGGACACTACTATTGCTAGATCATGTATACAAACCAATGCTGAGGGCAGCAGGCCTGGCAACCTGTTTCAAAACCGCGGTTCAAAAACTTCCTCAACTCCAACACTTCGTACACTTTTTCTACACAGGGCTTTTGGTGCAAGTGTCCAAATTTGCGCTCGAGTGACCATAACGTGCTTTAAGATTGCGGAAATACTGTACACATTTGTTAATATTACACGTGAATGTTCTTATCATCACTTCCTTTGCTGTGAACGCGAGATAAAGAACATTTTAGCACGGAGTTTCAGCGAAGTCACGCATAGAAAACCACATTCAGCTCAGGTAAGCATGTAGAAAAAATAATATTTCAGTTATAAGACCACAATCTCAAAAAGGTTTTCGCACTGTGCATATAACGTCGCATCATTTGAACTCACACGTTGTCAGCATATTTTATTTCTTTGTGCGTGTACAATACACATATTGTACGTAAAGAGTTTGATGTTTGAAATAGAAACTTGGAAATAATTTACCACAATACCCCCATTAAAATCAGTCAGGAATAGCAAAATCTTGGAAAATAACAACAACAACCCCCCCCCCCCCCCTTGATAAAGGTGTCTAAACATACAACCTGTTATTTCAAGATTCATGTCAGCAAAATTAGTGAAAACTAATGAGGCAGAAATAAACAATGCCAAGAGCATCTAATTTCACAGAAAACAAAAGCCTTCTTCCCTTGTATTGCACAAACAATTCCCAATTAGTCTCAAAATTAAAGGTTGTGCCAAGTTTTTACACAAATGGAGAAATACTTAAGAGAGGGCGCTAGACTGACCTAACGGTCTTAAACTGCACGAGTGCAGTTCGGGACCGTTAGGTTAGTCGAGCGCCCTCTTTTGAGTATTTTTGAGGCTGTTGAGGACAGCACATGGAATGAGACGTGATGCGATAATAAGAAAATTAATTTACTGATCGGCACTATGAACATCTAACAAAAGAAAACCCACGCAGTCCTTTGTTTGTAACGAGGGACTGCGTGGGTTTTCTTTTGTTAGATGTTCATAGTGCGGGTAGCAAGCCGTACATTTTATATATATTGCTGATCTTCATCTCGGGCTCCGCAAGTGTCGATAATAGCCTCATCATATTGTGGAATTAAAAATTATTGAGAATTTCATTCAATCATTTGTATTTTGTTGCTATGTTGGACTACATGTTCCCCTTGCCAAACAAATCTAACAAAAGTTGATGTATTTTTCTGTTGAAACAAATATGTAACATTTTTGTTCTTCTCTCAAATGGTGTCTAAAGCCCTGATGATAAATATTGTGATAAATGTCAGACTTTCATAAAAGTAAAGATGATGGTCATAACCAATAACGAAATTGAATCAATTCAGTAAGCAAAATAAAATATTTACCCAGCATCATTCACTCAGTTAAAATATTTGGAGAAGGGAAGCATACCTTTGTGTCTATTTGTGCCTATTGTGAAACTTGGGGTCTGAATCAATTCCTTTTGCAATAGCTTTAGTATGGCGTATTATGTGCACAAAGTCGGGCAAAATATGTGACGTCCCGATGACCTCATCAAAAAAGTGCATTTTGAAGGTCCTATATATACACACCGTACGTGTGATTGTGTTCAATTGTGACATGCAGATGAGCCGGCATGTATTTTAGATAAAAACGTATGTGACGTCATGTTGACATAACGACATGAAAATTGGTGGGTAGGTAGATATTGTCACTAGCATACATAATCCAAAGTGACGTCATGATGACGTCATCAACTGATTTTTCAAATGTTTTTAAATATATTTCTACTCCCAAAATTTGACAGTCATTGATCAGACTGCAATCTGGACACATGACAAGACCACATTCCGAATGTTTGCTTTCACGAGTGCCCTAGTGATGACGTCATCACGTGTCACATGACATAATCTTAAATGTGCATTTTTGAATGGCCTATATTTAGAGAACCGTAGGTCTGATTAGATCAAACGTGGTAGGCTGGTAGGTGAACATGTTATAGATGAAAATTGATGTGACGTCATGATGACGTCATCATATGATTTTATAGTATTGTTTAAGTTTTTGGACCTTAAAGCCATATATCATCAACAGAACATGCTAATTTAGAAATTCTTTTTGTAATAGGTTTGTTAGATCATACATAATTGTATATAAATGTGAAAAATGTGTGTTGTCATGAGGACGTCATCAAAAAATGTGCTTTTTTGAAACACGTATAAGGGTACATCCGATCGTCACGAAAATTGGTGGGTATACAGATATTGTCACAAGAATGCAAACTCCGAAGTGACGTCATTATGTGTCACGTGACGTCACCTTAAAGGTGCGTTTTTAAAAGGGGCCATATCTAGACAGTTGTTGGACCGATTAGGGTGAAACCTGGTATGTTGAAAGGCCGGTAATTGAATATGATTTTAACATGGTTACGTTCTTGAATCTGTAAGCCATATCCCGTCAACAGAACAAACTACTTTCGAAATTCTTTTTGAAATAAGTTTGTTAGGTCATAAATAATATGTCAAAAATAGAGGCGATTGATGTGGAACATCATAACGACGTTATTAAAGGCGTAATTTATAGACACATATAAATTGGTAGATCCGTCGGATTGTCACGAAACTTGGTGGGTAGTCGAATTTCTCATTAGTAGGCAATATTCTAAGTGACATTATAGCAAATAATATGGAAAAGCCCTATGTTCTGTTTAGGAAACAGACATATAGCTCTCGTTTCTTCTTCTTCTTTTTCTTTTTCTCCCCAAAACCTCATAAACTTTATGCACGTTTTTTCTAATCGGCACTTTTGCCCTTAAACAAACTTCAATCTTAATGAGAGTTGGCATACACTGAGACCCTGTACTGAACTCGTGCATATTACTCTGACGTCATGATGACGTCATCATGTATCAAATTACAAGCAATTAAAGATTAGCAGATTTGATCTTTGAAAATCAATATAAAATCAACCGTGAGAGCCCGGAACTTGATTTTTGTGGGAATTGATAGTATAATCCAGGATCTTTATTTTATCTCGTGTGCGTAAAATCACGTGACCCTTCCTTCCGGTCTAAACCGGAAGTGCCTCATCATTTGAAAGTGGAAAAAGATGGGAACTTGCTTTCAACGATGTTGGTCTCCGACTAGGTTGTACTTCACAAAAAAATTATTTGTGACGTCATAAAATGTTCGAGCGCCCTCTAGCGGCAAGTTGAAAAATGCTTAAAATGAATAATCGGTCGATGTGTGTGGCGAAGTTTGCTGAAATCACTCTATAATTGATGTATGTAATCGGCTTCACGCTAAGAACAAGTTGAGGTGGAGAAAGATTGATGACGTCACCAGACCGGAAGTTGCAATGAAAAGACCTTTAAACCTAAAAAAATTGCTGAAAAATCAACCGCAGGAGATATAATGCAGATTTCTGCTTCAGATAGCATAGTTTATATAGCTCTCGAGTTTTCCGATAATGACGTCACGATGACGTCATCAAGTATCAGATTAAAAGCAATCAAAGATTTCTAGATTTAATTTTCTTAAATCAATATAAAATCAACCGTCAGAGATCTGATTTTGCTTTAAAGGGAACTGATAGAATAATCTAGGCTCTTCATTTTTGGTATTACGTTCAAAGTCACGTGACCCTTCCTTCCGGTCGAAACCGGAAGTGCCCTATAATTTGAAAGTTTAATCTTTGAAAATCAATATAAAATCAATCTAGAGAGATCTGATTTTGCTTTTGACGGGAACTGATAGAATAATCCAGGGTCTTCATTTTTTATATTACGTGCAAAGTCACGTGACCCTTCCTTCCGGTCGAAACCGGAAGTGCCCTGTAATTTGAAAGTTTAATCTTTGAAAATCAATATAAAATCAATCCAGAGAGATCTGATTTTGCTTTTTACGGGAACTGATAGAATAATCCAGGGTCTTCATTTTTTATATTACGTGCAAAGTCACGTGACCCTTCCTTCCGGTCGAAACCGGAAGTGCCCTGTAATTTGAAAGTTTAATCTTTGAAAATCAATATAAAATCAATCCAGAGAGATCTGATTTTGCTTTTTACGGGAACTGATAGAATAATCCAGGGTCTTCATTTTTTATATTACGTGCAAAGTCACGTGACCCTTCCTTCCGGTCGAAACCGGAAGTGCCCTGTAATTTGAAAGTTTAATCTTTGAAAATCAATATAAAATCAATTCAGAGAGATCTGATTTTGCTTTTTACGGGAACTGATAGAATAATCCAGGGTCTTAATTTTTGATATTACGTGCAAAGTCGAGTGACCCTTCCTTCCGGTCCAAACCGAAAGTGCCTTATAACTTGAAAGTGTAATCTTTGAAAATCAATATAAAATCAATCGAGAGAGATTTGATTTTGCTTTTTACGAGAATCGATAGAATAATGCAGGGTCTTATTTTTTATATTACGTGCAAAGTCACGTGACCCTTCCTTCCGGTCCAAACCGGAAGTGCCTTATAATTTGAAAGTGGAAAAATTGTGAACTTGCTTTCAACGATAATAGTCTCCAGCTAGGTTGTACTTCAACAAATCATAACCGGTAACGTAATATAATGTTAGAGCGCCTTCTACCGCCAGGTTGATGTGTGTGGCGAAGTTTGCTAAAATCACTTTATAATTGATGTATGTATCAGGCTTTATGCTAAGAACAAGTTGAGGGGGGCACCTTTGAACCCTGAAAAAATGCTGAAAAATCAACCGCGAGAGATATGCAAAATCCGAATAGTCAAGATTGGAGTCAATCTGATCAATGACAGTGTTGATCAGATTGACTCCAATCTTGACGTAGACAAAGACCATGTTGTAATTGTTTGCTTTGACACGTGCTGTCGTGATGACATCACCATGCGTCACGTGACAACATCTAATAGGTGCATACTTTCAGGTCCTATATCTAGAGAACTGAACATCCAATTGGAGTCAATCGTGGTATGCAGGTAGGCCGGTATATGTTACCGTTGTCTTCCTCATCAATCAGAATTAAAGCACGTACGATGTATATGCCAAAATCCTCGCATGCTCTGCAATATAAGAAGTCACATTTTGACTAAACCGTATGAAGATCCCACAAAGCAACGCTAGGGGCAGCACACAACTTAACTTTAGGTTCAAAGTTTACCTGACTACTGGTGTAAGCTAAGGCAGATGTGTGTCTCTCTCTGTACAGAAATAAAAGTTCACACCAAAAACTTTCGTAAAATCAGATCAGCAGCCAAAACTCCATCGATTCCCGAGGTAAGAAAACAACAGTAACAAGTAATTTAAATCACAATAAATTCGGCTTGAAATCCCATGTTTTTGTTTACCATTGAAGAATTTTCAAACTGTGCCTTTTTTTTATGCCCCAAAAGAATTATACTGACAAAGGAAGGCATTTCAACTGCTAAATATTTGTATTCTTTAAACGTTCCTGACAAAGATACTGCAACATAGGAAGTCACATTTTGACTAAATCGTATGAAGATCCCACAAGGCAACGCTGGGGGCAGCACACAACTTAAGTGGTTCAAAGTTTACAGGTGCACCACACTAAATAAACTCCCATTGACCTTAGTGTAAAATCCACTAACTTCACAGTGAAAAAATCCTTATCCAGGAGTCTCTCAATTATTGTGGCACTAATGAAAATTATAGTTGGGATCTTAATCTGTCAAATTCTGTTCAATTTTTGATAGGGTAGCCGTTTGGAATTTTTGCTAATTGTCCCCAAAGAGTAGCACCCCTAAAAATGTGGTTTTTCCCAAACCGGCTAGCTGCCATTTTTCATACAGCATCCCTCCACTTGCCAAGCCAAATAAGACCAATTTTAAAGCCAACATGTATCAAGTCTGCACAAAAGTTGAAGCACAGAACCCCCATGTTTTGATAGCTGATCATAATTACACAATCTATCAATTGCATGACCCCCAAAAATGTATTATTTAAAAACAAAATGTTGGTTTACAATTCATGCTAATCAGCTTGGTGCAGCCATTTAGTGTGGTGCACCCTATACTGACTACTGGTGTAAGCTAAGGCAGATGTGTGTCTCTATCTGTATAGAACTAAAGGTTCAAACAGATCTTACATTTAGTTCTGGAGATATTGAACGTCATGATGCCCCCATGTTTAAAGTTGTACCTAACTTGCATAAACTATGTACGTTTTTCTTGGTACTTTGCTGGAGTTCGTCTGGCGTTACGAAAAATTATTTAAATTGCGCCCTCATATGACAAGTTTTGACAATGCCATAACGTAGCGCATTGGACTAACCAGGAGCCAATTGGCTGATCACACCAAAAACTTTAGTTAAATCAGATCAGCAGCCCAAACTCCATCGATTCCCAAGATAAGAAAACAACAGCTAAATACCAGTAACAAGTAATATAAATCACAATAAATTCGGTTGGAAATCCCATGTTGTTCTTTGCCATTAAAGAATTTTCAAACCATGCATTTTTGTTTGCCCCCAAAGAATACATTTTACTGACAAAAAGAAGACATTTCAACTGCAGAATGTTTTTATTCCTTTTATTAAACTTTCTCGACAAAGATACTGCAACAAAACTATTGCTTTGCGTGTGAATTATTCAATGAAATTTTAAGTGAAATTTTAATGCAGAATTGAAAAATGTGCCTATCTCCACGCTACTGTCAAGTTACGCATCCTTTTCAATACTTCAGATTTGGGTTGCTCTTCCACAGAAATTATCTGAAATGGACAAATATCAGGCTGGGTGTAGTTGAGGTTATAAGGACGAACAAGGCAACAGCACAATGACAGATAAAGATACATTTCTTCAGTATCTGACAGGTTTGATGATGCATTTCCCACTATTTACAAATGCAATCTGTCATGCAAAATGAGGAGATCAGTATGCAGAAGTGGCATATTTTCTTGAACATAATAGATTATAAATACAGATTACCAATTGAGAATGTATGTGGAGGATAGCATGTTCTTCTGAAAGCAAGTCAGTTACAGCTTTGTACGTAAACGTTAAGTAATTAAATATACCCGATGGAAAGGGGGAGCCAAACTCCCATAATGTTTTTAGAGAAAATAAGAACACTAAATACTAATTTCTCTTCATTTTTGGATTCAATTGACCTGATATATAAAAGTGGATAACATCACTAGACTTGTTTTGTTAACAGCAAACTCTGTTAACAAAATTCTGTTTATTAGTGCAAACGAATATAATTTAACGTATTAAAAGAAAATATTTACTCCTGCAGTTGGGTCTCTCTTTCACACACTCACACACACACACAGTCATGTAAACGGGTGCAATCGTGGACCTCCCATTGTTCCTCTTTTGTTTATACTCTAACTTTTTCGGAAGGCCTCCCATTGGTTTTGTACACGATTTTCAATCGTGGACGTTAGGTCAAACGTGGACCCCTTTGTCTACGCCCGAATTCTTTTGTCCTAGGTCCACGATTGCCGGCATATACAAACTCACACACACACACACACAAATAAATCACATTTCCCCTTTGCAACCTTCATAACTGTATAGCCACCGGAAGCTTATCCCAAATATTTCTGCTGTTATGAATGTTTCAAATGAAGAATAGAATACATTAAATAATTGTGCCAACAACCTGACTTCTACATCAGCCACCTCATGTTGATTTTTTTCAAGTTCGTTTGTAAAAACACGTTATTTACATTTGAAAGTTGTTTTATAGCACTCACAAGTTATCCTTGTATATTTTAACACTCACTTCTTTAAACAGCACTGTTGATTTTTTATGTAACATACGTTTGTAAGTTTCCATGTATTTTATATATGCTTACTCAAGATGTCTTACTTCAAGATGTCATTTTAAACTAACAGCCATAATGCACACTATTCTAACTCCTGACCAATAACGCAGGCAAACTACCAAAATCCAATCTTTGGAACTTTTGCACTTCAAGCCAACTTCATTATCATGTTTGTGCACATTGACAACTGTTATACACCATTATGTGTCACATAAGCTTCCAATTTCTCCAATGTGAATTTCAAAGTTCCCACAACATTTCGACAGTTCACTCATCTGACTGAATCTCACTCAACTGCGTCGGTAGAAGAGGCACATTACTTTAAAATCACATCTTGAACATTAAACTTGCACCTACTTTGACATATCTATTCCATTTTGTAATTTTATCTAGCTTAAGACTTATACAATATACAACCATAAAACAGACTGTATTTAAAAATAACAAAAACAGAAGTTATTTTTGAAACATGATTTTGGACTTAATCAATTAGTTTGTTACTAAATAAAACATTGTTCTTTTCTCTTAATTGTGATTTGTTTAGCTCATTTACGCAATTTTTCAACCAC
Source organism: Hippasteria phrygiana (assembly GCA_037893225.1). NCBI lineage: Eukaryota > Metazoa > Echinodermata > Asteroidea > Valvatida > Goniasteridae > Hippasteria > Hippasteria phrygiana. Next base: position 145,664 of record JAZGUH010000131.1, read on the forward strand.
TTTTCAACCCCCCCCCCCCACAATTTACCCGCTCGCAAATTCCAAAAGATGATGTAATGCATCACATAACCCTGTCACGTCACTTACAAAACATATAATGCGTGCGATGCTTGTTATATAAATTAACTTAATCATGAATATGCTTGATCGTAATAGCGGTCTAGATACGCCCATTTATGGTAATTTCCCCTAACCTTCCTAGAGAAAAAAATTGGCCACTCGAACATCCGCGCATCGCGCATTTACACCATTTGTACACAATGTACAGTGCTAACCCCACAAATAGAGTTGTAAATGGTTCCCTTTTAAAATTCTGTGTTTTTAATTCTCCAAATTAAGACCATAATGACGTGAACCAACATGAACCAAAACACATCAAAGTGCGATACTTATAATCGCAAAGAAAACATATCTACAAATCTAAGGTATATTTCATGCAACCTTTATTATACTTTCACTCTTAATACTTTCACTCTTTCAACTTACTCTTTATTCCTTAATTCCTTTCATGTAAAAAAAAAAAAAAATGCAAGCGGAAAAGCTATGTGTACTGTTCATCAACAGTCACACATCTCTCGTTGGCTTTTCCGAAATTTTTCGGAAAAGCCATTGTTTTTGTTCTGATTGTTTTTTTTTTTCTTCTTCTCCTTCTTGTTCTTCTATCAAAAATGCCATAGACAAAGCACACGTTTTATTCTCACCGCCACTTTTGCCATTAAACAGACTTCAATCTTAATGAAAGTTTGCATAGACTAAGACCCTATACCGAACTCGTGCATATTACTCTGACGTCATGATGACGTCATCACGTGGCACGTGACGTCATCTCAAAAGTGCATTTTTGAAGGGCCTATATCTAGAGAACCCTAAGTCCGATTGAGCTCAAACTTGGTTTGTTGGTGGACCGGCTTGTGTTATAGATAAAAATCGACGTGACGTCATGATGACGTCATCATACGATTTTGCAGTAATTTTTAAAGTTTTGAACCCTTAAGCCATATCTCATCAACTGAACATGCTAATTTCGAAATTCTTTTTGTAATAGGTTTGTTAGATCATAGATACTTACATATAATTGTGAAAAATGTATGACGTCATCATGACGTCATCAAAAATGTGCTTTTTTGAAACACATATAAGGGTAGGTCCGATCGTCACAAAACTTGGTGGGTAGGCAGATATTGTCACTAGCATGCAAAATCCGAAGTGACGTCATGATGACGTCATTGGCTGATTTTCTATGATTTTTTAAATGTTTCAAATTTCATTATACACTCAAAAACTTACACTGTCATTGATCGGATTGACTACAAACTCGATCCAGGCCAAGACGACGTTGCAAATGTTTGCTTCGACGAGTACAGTTGTGATGACGTCATCGTGGGTCACGTGACGTCATCTTAAAGGTGCACACTTTCAGGTCCTATATCTAGAGAACCGTAAGTCCGATTGGGTGCAGTCTTAATGCTGATGTGCCAGGATTTGTTACAGATAAAAAATTGATGTGACGTCATGATGACGTCATCATGACGTCATCTAGAGGTAATTAAATTCAAGTCAAAATTTGGTATATTTAGCAATCTCTTATGACAAAAACCTTCAGAAGTTTTATACACTGTATTTTTGTGTACCTAATTCCAAGTTCCTATGATCATAGCTCTCTTCAGCGTCAAAATATACCCATTTCAATATTTAGCCCCAAAACAATATGATAACAAAGGAATTCTGGGAAGGCAGTGTAACCATGGGTGTCACGTTGCACGTTCTTAATTTATCCTACAATCCAACGTAAACTTGTGTGTGGAGTTGCGCTGTACGAGCGAAATCATATAGCAGTGCATGTTTGGCGTAAACCTGTGTGTTGTTGCGGTGCTTTTTGGAACTGTGCTTTGTATACGGAGCTTTGAGCGCCAAGGGATACCATTTCCTTGCACTATGATTATACAATGGCGTACGGACTGCATGGATTTTCCTCGATGTGCCTCTCGGAATTGAACGGTAAATTTCACTTTTTATCCGGATGGTAGGTGAACCTTAGTACCTCTATCTTAATCATGGAACTCCACTTGTTCCTCAAGTGGCGTATCTAGTATTTTGGTGGTCGTTTTAATGGTGAAATCCGATGTTTTGTTGGGTCTTCGGACGTACTTAATTAATGAATAGGAAAACGCCGCACACGTACTTGGACACTACTATTGCTAGATCATGTATACAAACCAATGCTGAGGGCAGCAGGCCTGGCAACCTGTTTCAAAACCGCGGTTCAAAAACCTCCTCAACTCCAACACTTCGTACACTTTTTCTACACAGGGCTTTTGGTGCAAGTGTCCAAATTTGCGCTCGAGTGACCATAACGTGCTTTAAGATTGCGGAAATACTGTACACATTTGTTAATATTACACGTGAATGTTGTTATCATCACTTCCTTTGCTGTGAACGCGAGATAAAGAACATTTTAGCACGGAGTTTCAGCGAAGTCACGCATAGAAAACCACATTCAGCTCAGGTAAGCATGTAGAAAAAATAATATTTCAGTTATAAGACCACAATCTCAAAAAGGTTTTCTCACTGTGCATATAACGTCGCATCATTTGAACTCACACGTTGTCAGCATATTTTATTTCTTTGTGCGTGTACAATACACATTGTACGTAAAGAGTTTGATGTTTGAAATAGAAACTTGGAAATAATTTACCACAATACCCCCATTAAAATCAGTCAGGAATAGCAAAATCTTGGAAAATAACAACAACAACCCCCCCCCTCGATAAAGGTGTCTAAACATACAACCTGTTATTTCAAGATTCATGTCAGCAAAATTTGTGAAAACTAATGAGGCAGAAATAAACAATGCCAAGAGCAACTAATTTCACAGAAAACAAAAGCCTTCTTCCCTTGTATTGCACAAACAATTCCCAATTAGTCTCAAAATTAAAGGTTGTGCCAAGTTTTTACACAAATGGAGAAATACTTAAGAGAGGGCGCTAGACTGACCTAACGGTATTAAACTGCACGAGTGCAGTTCGGGACCGTTAGGTTAGTCGAGCGCCCTCTTTTGAGTATTTTTGAGGCTGTTGAGGACAGCACATGGAATGAGACGTGATGCGATAATAATAAAATTAATTTACTGATCGGGTAGCAAGCCGTACATTATATATATATTGCTGATCTTCATCTCGGGCTCCGCAAGTGTCGATAATAGCCTCATCATATTGTGGAATTAAACATTATTGAGAATTTCATTCAATCATTTGTATTTTGTTGCTATGTTGGACTACATGTTCCCCTTGCCAAACAAATCTAACAAAAGTTGATGTATTTTTCTGTTGAAACAAATATGTAACATTGTTGTTCTTCTCTCAAATGGTGTCTAAAGCCCTGATGATAAATATTGTGATAAATGTCAGACTTTCATAAAAGTAAAGATGATGGTCATAACCAATAACGAAATTGAATCAATTCAGTAAGCAAAATAAAATATTTACCCAACATCATTCACTCAGTTAAGATATTTGGAGAAGGGAAGCATACCTTTGTGTCTATTTGTGCCTATTGTGAAACTTGCGGTCTGAATCAATTCCTTTTGCAATAGCTTTAGTATGGCGTATTATGTGCACAAAGTCGGGCAAAATATGTGACGTCCCGATGACCTCATCAAAAAAGTGCATTTTGAAGGTCCTATATATACACACCGTACGTGTGATTGTGTTCAATTGTGACATGCAGATGAGCCGGCATGTATTTTAGATAAAAACGTATGTGACGTCATGTTGACATAACGACATGAAAATTGGTGGGTAGGTAGATATTGTCACTAGCATACATAATCCAAAGTGACGTCATGATGACGTCATCAACTGATTTTTCAAATGTTTTTAAATATATTTCTACTCCCAAAATTTGACAGTCATTGATCAGACTGCAATCTGGACACATGACAAGACCACATTCCGAATGTTTGCTTTCACAAGTGCCCTAGTGATGACGTCATCACGTGTCACATGACATAATCTTAAATGTGCATTTTTGAATGGCCTATATTTAGAGAACCGTAGGTCTGATTAGATCAAACGTGGTAGGCTGGTAGGTGAACATGTTATAGATGAAAATTGATGTGACGTCATGATGACGTCATCATATGATTTTATAGTATTGTTTAAGTTTTTGGACCTTAAAGCCATATATCATCAACAGAACATGCTAATTTAGAAATTCTTTTTGTAATAGGTTTGTTAGATCATACATAATTGTATATAAATGTGAAAAATGTGTGTTGTCATGAGGACGTCATCACAAAATGTGCTTTTTTTGAAACACGTATAAGGGTACATCCGATCGTCACGAAAATTGGTGGGTATACAGATATTGTCACAAGAATGCAAACTCCGAAGTGACGTCATTATGTGTCACGTGACGTCACCTTAAAGGTGCGTTTTTAAAAGGGGCCATATCTAGACAGTTGTTGGACCGATTAGGGTGAAACCTGGTATGTTGAAAGGCCGGTAATTGAATATGATGTTAACATGGTTACGTTTTTGAATCTGTAAGCCATATCCCGTCAACAGAACAAACTACTTTCGAAATTCTTTTTGAAATAAGTTTGTTAGGTCATAAATAATATGTAAAAAATAGAGGCGATTGATGTGGAACATCATAATGACGTTATTAAAGGCGTAATTTATAGACACATATAAATTGGTAGATCCGTCGGATTGTCACGAAACTTGGTGGGTAGTCGAATTTCTCATTAGTAGGCAATATTCTAAGTGACATTATAGTATAGGCCTACGAAACTCAATACTGTTTTTATTCTGTAAAACAACGTACTTTAGTATTATAGAAAAACTGCATCTCACGCAGCAAAACAATCTTTCACCAAACAAAAAACAAAAACGGAAAAGCCATGTGTTCTGTTAAAACAGACACACTATATCTAGTTTTTCTTTTTTTTTGTCAACACCGGTCCCACCGGACCATTCGTATAACACACATTTTCTTTCTCGTCGCCTCTTTTCATCTTTAACTTTCTTCAATCAGACTGAGAAGTACAACAATAATTTATCATCATTCACTGATGTGCATATAACAATGACGTCATGATGACGTCAGCAGTTGTCAAGTTATGACCTTCATGAATATTAATTAGTCAATTTTGTACCACCCACATCTAAAAGTCCAAAGCAGTTGCATTATTTTTCTCTGTTGCAAAGTCTTTGTTGGGTGACAAAAATGTGCAAGCGCGAGTGAAATTTTCGTGACGTCATCATGACGTCAATGGGAGGTCTTTAAATTCAATCTAGAATTTAGTATACTTAGCAATCGCGTATGACAAAAAACCTTCGGGAGTTTTAACCGTTGTATTTTCGTGTACCTAATTCCAACTTTTCGTGATCGTAGCTCACTCCATTCTCAAAATATTCCCATTTCAAATCTTAGGTCCAAAACAATATGATAACAAAGGAATTCTGGGAAGGCAGTAACCATGAGTATGTTGTGGCGGTCCGCGTACAAATCTCAGTTTTTTTCATCTCTCGGGTTTCCCATTTTCAGACTCCTCTCCCATAGGGTTTGTGCACGTCTTTTTTCAACAGGGCATTTGGGCACTTTGGGAAAACCGATCGACTTGAGACTTGGTGCGCAGAGGTCACGTGACGTCATCTTAAAGGTGCATTCTTAAAGGTGCATTATTGAATGGCTCATATCTAGAGAACCGTAGGTACGATTAATTTCAAAGTTGGTTAATTGGTTGGCCAGCATTCGTAAAAGTTGAAAATAAATGATGACGTCATGATGACGTCATCAAGGGTCACGTGACGTCATCTTTTCTCTTCACTTATTTCTAATCGTTTTGAAAACGGAATCGGACTTCACCTTAATCGTTTCGCGTGATTTCGAAGTTCATTCCAAATCCTCGATCGTTCATACTTCACGTACCAATTACGAGACGAAACAGCTCTGTGTTTGTCCACAAACACATCTTAGGTCTCGTTGGCTTTTCCGAAATTTTTCGGAAAAGCCTTTGTTTTTGTTCTGTTTGCGGCGATTGTGTAGTTTAGTACACTTTCGCCTAGGCATGAACACAATCTACTTGAAAATTGTTCTTTTTGCCATATTCAGAAGAAAGGGCCACGTCGAAGAACATCTGCAGGATTTTTTTGAGTGAAATCTGTAGTTAAGAGGGCAAAAAATACGCGATTGCGCAATACCCCGTTGTACACGGGTCTATAGCTGGTCGGAGAGTAGGGGCTGGGTCGGGGTGACCGAGCCAAAACGTGACCCGCGTAAGAAAAATCATATTTTTCGCCTTGAAAAACCTTTCCAAATCACAAAAGCACGTGTCATTGGAATTCAGAGAAGTCTACTTTAGTGACAAAAAATGCTTTTGGAAGAATCAAATGCTCCAGGCGCTAACATGAACACAATTAATACACAAATCCTAAACTACACAATACCCGCTATTTTGGTTTCTTCATTAAGCTAAATTTTCTCACCGGCACTTTGGTCACTAAACAACATCAGATCTTAATCAAACTTAACACAAACATAGACCCTAAGCTCAAATAGTGCCGCGAAGTTGGACGTCACGATGACGTCATCCCGTGTCACGTGACGTCATCATAAAAGTGCATTTTTCAAGGGCCCATATCTAGAGAACCGTAGGTCCGATTGCCTTTAAACCTGGTATGTTGGTGAGCCACCACGTGTTATAGATGAAAATTGAGGTGACGTCATGATGACGTCATCATACGATTTTATTGTAATGTTTAAGTTTTTGAATCTTAAAGTTTCTTAAAGCCATATCTCATCGACAGAACATGCTAAATTCAAAATTCTTTTTGTAATAGATTTGTTAGCTCCTATATTCTTTCACATAAATAGGAAAAATGTGTGACGTAATCATGACGTCATCAAAAATGTGCTTTTTTGAAACACATATAAGGGTAAGTCCGATCGTCATAAAAATTGGTGGGTAGGCAGATATTGTCAATAGCATGCAAAATCCAAAGTGACGTCATTGTGACGTCATCGGCTGATTTTCTATGAATTTTTGAATGTTTCAAATTTTAATGTACTCTCAAAATTTTACACTGTCAATGATGAGATTGACTCTAGACTCGACCCAGGCCAAGACCACGTTGCAAATGTTTGCTTTGACAAGTACCGTTGTGGTGACGTCATCATGGGTCACATGACGTCATCTTAAAGGTGCACACTTTAAGGTCCTATATCTGAAGAACCGTACGTCCGATCGGGTGCAGTCTTAATGCTGATAGGCCAGAATTTGTCACAGATAAAAAAAAATTGATGTGACGTCATGATGACGTCATCATGACGTCATCTAGAGGTCATTAACTTCAAGCAAAAATTTGGTACATTTAGCAATCTCTTATGACAAAAACCTTCGGAAGTTTTATACACTGTATTTTTGTGTACCTAATTCCAAGTTCCCATGATCAAAGCTCACTCCAGCGTCAAAATATACCCATTTCAATATTTAGCCCCAAAACAATATGTAACAAAGGAATTCTGGGAAGGCAGTGTAACCATGGGTGTCATGTTGCACGTATCTACAATCCAACGTAAACGTGTGTGGTGTTGCGCTGTACGAGCAAAGTCAGTGTAGAGTGCGATACAAAGTGATACACGCAGCTCTGCAGTGCATGCAGCGTGTACCAATGGTGTAAGGTGGCTCAGAAGGGACATCGCAAATCGTGCGATATCAAAAATCCCATAGGCAATGCACGTTTCATTCTCGCCGGCGCTTTTGCCAGTAAACAGATCTTTCATCTTGATGAAAGTTTGCGTAGACTGAGACCCTGTGCCGAAATCGTGCATATTGCTCTGACGTCATGATGACGTCATCTTAAAGGTGCATTTTTGAAGGGCCTATATTTAGAGAATCGTAGGTCTGATTAGATCAAACGTGGTAGGCTGGTAGGTGAGCATGTTATAGATGAAAATTGATGTGACGTCATGATGACGTCATCATACGATTTTATAGTATTGTTTAAGTTCTTGGACCCCAAAGCCATATATCATCAACAGAACATGCTAATTTAGAAATTCTTCTTGTAATAGGTTTGTTAGATCATACATAATTGTATATAAATGTGAAAAATGTGTGACGTCATGAGGACGTCATCAAAAAATGTGCTTTTTTGAAACACGTATAAGGGTACATCCGATCGTAACGAAAATGGGTGGGTATACAGATATTGTCACAAGAATGCAAACTCCGAAGTGACGTCATGATGATGTCATTATGTGTCACGTGACGTCACCTTAAAGGTGCGTTTTTAAAAGGGGCCATATCTAGACAGTTGTTGGACCGATTAGGGTGAAACCTGGTATGTTAAAAGGCCGGTAATTGAATATGATTTTAACATGGTTACGTTCTTGAATCTGTAAGCCATATCCCGTCAACAGAACAAACTACATTCGAAATTCTTTTTGAAATAAGTTTGTTAGGTCATAAATAATATGTAAAAAATAGAGGCGATTGATGTGGAACATCATAATGACGTTATTAAAGGCGTAATTTATAGATACATATAAATTGGTAGATCCGTCGGATTGTCACGAAACTTGGTGGGTAGTCGAATTTCTCATTAGTAGGCAATATTCTAAGTGACATTATAGCAAATAATATGGAAAAGCCCTATGTTCTGTTTAGGAAACAGACATATAGCTCTCGTCTTCTCCTTCTTCTTGTTCTTCTATCAAAAATGCCATAGACAAAGCACACGTTTTATTCTCACCGCCACTTTTGCCATTAAACAGACTTCAATCTTAATGAGAGTTTGCATAGACTTGGACCCTATACCGAAGTAGTGCCTATTACTCTGACGTCATGATGACGTCATCACGTGGCACGTGACGTCATCTCAAAAGTGCGTTTTTGAAGGGCCTATATCTAGAGAACCCTAAGTCCGATTGAGCTCAAACCTGGTTTGTTGGTGGACCGGCTTGTGTTATAGATGAAAATCGACGTGACGTCATGATGACGTCATCATACGATTTTGCAGTAATTTTTAAAGTTTTGAACCCTTAAGCCATATCTCATCAACTGAACATGCTAATTTCGAAATTCTTTTTCTAATAGGTTTGTTAGATCATAGACACATACATATAAATGTGAAAAATGTATGACGTCATCATGACGTCATCAAAAATGTGCTTTTTTGAAACACATATAAGGGTAGGTCCGATCGACACAAAAATTGGTGGGTAGGCAGATATTGTCACTAGCATGCAAAATCCGAAGTGACGTCATGATGACGTCATCGGCTGATTTTCTATGAATTTTTTAATGTTTCAAATTTCAATATACACTCAAAATCTTACACTGTCATTGATCAGATTGACTCCAAACTCGACCCAGGCCAAGACCACGTTGGAAATGTTTGCTATGGCAAGTACCGTTGTGATGACGTCATCATGAGTCACGTGACGTCATCTTAAAGTTGCACACTTTAAGGTCCTATATCTAGAGAACTGTAGATCGGATTTGGTGCAGTTTTAATGCTTAAAGACCAGGATTTGTTACAGATACAAAAAAATTGATGTGACGTCATGATGGCGTCATCATGACGTCATCTAGAGGTCATTAAATTCAAGTTAATATTTGGTATATTTAGCAATCTCTTATGACAAAAATCTTCAGCAGTTTTATACACTGTATTTTTGTGTACCTAATTTTAAGTTCTCATGATCATAGCTCACTCCAGCGTCAAAATATACCCATTTCAATATTTAGCCCCAAAACAATATGATAACAAAGGAATTCTGGGAAGGCAGTGTAACCGTGGGTATCATGTTGCACGTTCTTTATTTATCCTAAACGTAAACCTATGTGTGGCGTTGTCCGCAATCGGAGAAACCACTTCGGATATCATTTGTGATGACCGACGCGCGCCCTATCCGAACTACTGTATAGCCTAGTGGATAGAGCCTGTGACTCCCGACCACAGGGTTCTGAGTTCGATCCTCGCAAGGGAAGGGATTGTTTTCTCCACATCTTTTTATGTTTTTTCTTCAGCAATTTTTGGCTTTTCCGCAAAATTGCAGAAAAAAAACGTTTGTTTTTGTTATCATTTGTTTCTTCTTTTTCTTATTTTAGTTCTAACTGAAATTCCAGACTTCGTGCATAGACTTTCTAGACGGCACTTTGGTCATCAAAAAACTTTGGATCTTAGTCAGTTAGCATACACATAGACATAGCAAAGATGTGTGCTGCAGAGTGACGTCATCATGACGCCATCGTGTGTCACGTGACGTCAACTTAAAGGTTCAATTTTTAAAGTCCAATATCTCCCGAAGTAAATGTGGGATTTCATTTCGGACTGAAGTTTTGTTTATATAAAGACAAGGATGTGTTACATGTGAAAATTGGGTGACGTCACGATGACGTCATCATGTGATGTTTTTTTAAATATTGAATTTTTGCATTTTTAACCTTTTTTTCAAGATATCTAGCGAACGAAACAAGGTATTTTCTAAATTGTTTTGTTAATAGCTTTGGTATGTGACATAGATATGCACCAAGTTGGGTCATTTGCGTGACGTCATCTTGACGTAATCAAAATTGTGGTGTTTTTAATACACATAAACAAGATGCGATTGTAATAAAAATCGGTGACACAGAACAAGACCACATTGCGAAAGTTTGCTTTCACAAGCGCCCTATTGATGATGTCATAATGGGCCACGTGATGTCATCTTAAAGGAACATTTTTGAAGGGCCCATATCTAAAGAACCGTAGGGCCGATTGATTTCAAAGTTACTATGCAGGTAGGCCAGCATACGATTTGATATAATTTGTTTTTGTTTTTGCACATTTAAGCCAATATCTCATTAACGGAACATGCTAAATTCGAAATTATTTTTGTAACAGGTCTGTTAGGTCATATTTCAAATGAATACAACAATTTGTGACGTCATAATGACGTCATCAAAGGCATGATTTCTTGAAAGACATAAAGGTAGGTCTAATCGCCATGAAACTTGGTGCTTAGATTTGTCAATAATAAGCAAAAGTCGAAGTGACATCATACAAAATAATACGGAAAAGCCCTATGTTCTGTTCATCAAACAGAACATAGACCTCTAGTTTTTTTTTTCTTCTCCTTCTTCTTGTTCTTCTATCAAAAATGCCATAGACAAAGCACACGTTTTATTCTCACCGCCACTTTTGCCATTAAACAGACTTCAATCTTAATGAGAGTTTGCATAGACTTGGACCCTATACCGAAGTAGTGCCTATTACTCTGACGTCATGATGACATCATCACGTGGCACGTGACGTCATCTCAAATGTGCGTTTTTGAAGGGCCCATATCTAGAGAACCGTACGTCCGATTGAGCTCAAACTTGGTTTGTTGGTGGACCGGCTTGTGTTATAGATGAAAATCGACGTGACGTCATGATGACGTCATCATACGATTTTGCAGTAATTTTTAAAGTTTTGAACCCTTAAGCCATATCTCATCAACTGAACGTGCTAATTTCGAAATTCTTTTTGTAATAGGTTCGTTAGATCATAGATACTTACATATAATTGTGAAAAATGTATGACGTCATCATGACGTCATCAAAAATGTGCTTTTTTGAAACACATATAAGGGTAGGTCCGATCGTCACAAAAATTGGTGGGTAGGCAGATATTGTTACTAGCATGCAAAATCCGAAGTGACGTCATGATGACGTCATCGGCTGATTTTCTATGATTTTTGAAATGTTTCAAATTTCATTATACACTCAAAAACTTACACTGTCATTGATCGGATTGACTACAAACTCGATCCAGGCCAAGACCACGTTGCAAATGTTTGCTTCGACAAGTACAGTTGTGATGACGTAATCGTGGGTCACGTGACGTCATCTTAAAGGTGCACACTTTAAGGTCCTATATCTAGAGAACCGTAAGTCCGATTGGGTGCAGTCTTAATGCTGATAGGCCAGGATTTGTTACAGATAAAAAAATCGATGTGACGTCATGATGGCGTCATCATGACGTCATCTAGAGGTCATTAAATTCAAGTCAAAATTTTGTATATTTAGCAATCTCTTATGATAAAAACCTTCGGAAGTTTTATACACTGTATTTTTGTGTACCTAATTCCAAGTTCCCATGATCATAGCTCACTCCAGCGTCAAAATATACCCATTTCAATATTTAGCCCCAAAACAATATGATAACAAAGGAATTCTGGGAAGGCAGTGTAACCGTGGGTGTCGCGTTGCACGTTCTTAATTTATCCTACAATCCAACGTAAACTTGTGTGTGGAGTTGCGCTGTACGAGCGAAATCATATAGCAGTGCATGTTTGGCGTAAACCTGTGTGTTGTTGCGGTGCTTTTTGGAACTGTGCTTTGTATACGGAGCTAGCTTTGAGCGCCAAGGGATACCATTTCCTTGCACTATGATTATACAATGGCGTACGGACTGCATGGATTTTCCTCGATGTGCCTCTCGGAATTGAACGGTAAATTTCACTTTTTATCCGGATGGTAGGTGAACCTTAGTACCTCTATCTTAATCATGGAACTCCACTTGTTCCTCAAGTGGCGTATCTAGTATTTTGGTGGTCGTTTTAATGGTGAAATCCGATGTTTTGTTGGGTCTTCGGACGTACTTAATTAATGAATAGGAAAACGCCGCACACGTACTTAGACACTACTATTGCTAGATCATGTATACAAACCAATGCTGAGGGCAGCAGGCCTGGCAACCTTGTTTCAAAACCGCGGTTCAAAAACTTCCTCAACTCCAACACTTCGTACACTTTTTCTACACGGGGCTTTTGGTGCAAGTGTCCAAATTTGCGCTCGAGTGACCATAACGTGCTTTAAGATTGCGGAAATACTGTATACATTTGTTAATATTACACGTGAATGTTCTTATCATCACTTCCTTTGCTGTGAACGCGAGATAAAGAACATTTTAGCACGGAGTTTCAGCGAAGTCACGCATAGAAAACCACATTCAGCTCAGGTAAGCATGTAGAAAAAATAATATTTCAGTTATAAGACCACAATCTCAAAAAGGTTTTCGCACTGTGCATATAACGTCGCATCATTTGAACTCACACGTTGTTAGCATATTTTATTTCTTTGTGCGTGTGCAATACACATATTGTACGTAAAGAGTTTGATGTTTGAAATAGAAACTTGGAAATAATTTACCACAATACCCCCATTAAAATCAGTCAGGAATAGCAAAATCTTGGAAAATAACAACAACCCCCCCCCCCCCCCCCCCCTTGATAAAGGTGTCTAAACATACAACCTGTTATTTCAAGATTCATGTCAGCAAAATTAGTGAAAACTAATGAGGCAGAAATAAACAATGCCAAGAGCATCTAATTTCACAGAAAACAAAAGCCTTCTTCCCTTGTATTGCACAAACAATTCCCAATTAGTCTCAAAATTAAAGGTTGTGCCAAGTTTTTACACAAATGGAGAAATACTTAAGAGAGGGCGCTAGACTGACCTAACGGTCTTAAACTGCACGAGTGCAGTTCGGGACCGTTAGGTTAGTCGAGCGCCCTCTTTTGAGTATTTTTGAGGCTGTTGAGGACAGCACATGGAATGAGACGTGATGCGATAATAAGAAAATCAATTTACTGATCGGGTAGCAAGCCGTACATTTTATATATATTGCTGATCTTCATCTCGGGCTCCGCAAGTGTCGATAATAGCCTCATCATATTGTGGAATTAAAAATGATTGAGAATTTCATTCAATCATTTGTATTTTGTTGCTATGTTGGACTACATGTTCCCCTTGCCAAACAAATCTAACAAAAGTTGATGTATTTTTCTGTTGAAACAAATATGTAACATTTTTGTTCTTCTCTCAAATGGTGTCTAAAGCCCTGATGATAAATATTGTGATAAATGTCAGACTTTCATAAAAGTAAAGATGATGGTCATAACCAATAACGAAATTGAATCAATTCAGTAAGCAAAATAAAATATTTACCCAGCATCATTCACTCAGTTAAAATATTTGGAGAAGGGAAGCATACCTTTGTGTCTATTTGTGTCTATTGTGAAACTTGGGGTCTGAATCAATTCCTTTTGCAATAGCTTTAGTATGGCGTATTATGTGCACAAAGTCGGGCAAAATATGTGACGTCCCGATGACCTCATCAAAAAAGTGCATTTTGAAGGTCCTATATATACACACCGTACGTGTGATTGTGTTCAATTGTGACATGCAGATGAGCCGGCATGTATTTTAGATAAAAACGTATGTGACGTCATGTTGAAATAACGACATGAAAATTGGTGGGTAGGTAGATATTGTCACTAGCATACATAAGATCCATGGAAAGTAAATAGCGCCCTCTATCGGTTGATAATTATTAGTTGATACCTTTTGGGACGGACGTAGGTCATTATTGTGTGCTGCGTCCAACCATCGATGAAGTTTCTGTTCCTTCATCTATGGTCCAACAAAATTATTTCATTCAAGTGTTTAAAAACTCTCCGATTTATTTGAAACTTTGCTTTGCTAACACCTTTCAAAATATTTCAAAATTTCAAAATTGTGTTTCTTAATTAAATGGCCTGCGAGTGTAAGAAACCAAGGGTTTAATCAAATTATCACGATTCTGGGTTTTTTTCTTCCAACGTATTTTTAGCATTTGACTCCTTATATTTGGACGGTAATTGTTGGTAATGTAAACGGTCGTCCTAAAACACCCGGTCGCCCTATAATATAAGATTAACAGTAATCGGTCTCCCTATGTTCGAAAACGTCAATATAAGCCTACATACAAAGCTACAATAACCAACTACACAATACAAACTAAACATTGTCGTGACTTACCTTTATATTCAACTTTTCCTACTATCATCAAGTCATAGTTTTCCCATGAACGGTTACAGTTTTTAAATACAAAAGCACATATTTTCACAACATCCATAGTTCTATGTTAAATTGTTTGAATAATTACACATTATACCCACAAAAGTCTCATTTTGAGCTAAACACCAAAATTTCACATGATTTTTGTAAACACAAATTTCCTCAGTTCTGATTGGTCAGTTCATACCTCCAAAAAATATTCCAAACGTCACAAAAAAACATTTCATGTTAGTAGATTTTATAATGTTCAAAAACCTTACGCAAACATTCTGGTAAAAATTACTGAACACCTCCCAGTTATACGTAAACTGAAACGCTCAAAACAAAAACGTAAGTAACCTATACAGATCCTAACTAAAACATTCTTAGAACGTCAACTTAAATATAGATACCAGATTGTCGGTATATATGCGCTATTATCATTTCCAATTAAAAATCTGTAAATATTCATTCAACATTGCAAAAAATGTCGGATTCAGCCTTAAACTCAACTTTAAGGGTTTGTTTATTGTCTGTACGTTTAATTTCAAAATTTTCTTAAACGTTCCAGAAAACACATTTTTCAAACGTCACAAAAAAACGTTTAATTTAGATACATTTTCTAACATCCCCAAAACATTTTACAAACATCCCAAAAAACCGTTTCATGTAGGTACTTTTTCTAACATCCGCAAAACTTTATTAAAACGTCCTGGAAAAACCTCTCCATTTGTACCTAAACAACAACATTTTATACAAATTTTAAAAAAGACCTTTAAGACGAACACATAAGTGACCTAGTACAACCTAACCAAAACGTTTTTTAAACATTTAATGTTTGCTGGGTTAATAACATCATCTTTAATTCATATTTTTCTGCAATATTTCTCTGTATACCTATGAAACCTATTAAACAAAATTCCCTGTCTATATTCACACCAAGTATCAAACCAATAGCACATCTTCCTCCAGAAATATAGATCCTCCAAAATTAAACGTTTTATATATAACACATGATAACCTAATCATAACATTTATATCTATAATACGTCCCTGTCTGTGTACATACCAAATACAAGAACCAAAATGCACTTATATCAACATAATAAAACTTTAAAAGATCCACCTTTAACGTTTCTCAATTTCACACCTGACACATCATTACATCACATCAATTTCTATCTATAACACATCCATATCCATACAAAATAGCTTCTAAATTAACACCTTTAATATTATGTAACTCATAACATCTTCAATAAACATCTTCCATAAACAGATCCATATACATGTATATCAGCATGCAAAATATGCATAAACCCAATGTATGCCTGTACACCCACATGCACACAAACTACATCTTCATGTCACAAAAACATTAAGTATAGGGCCTATAGACCTACATATTCGTAAGGTTTTGTGTCCTCAGAAATTGCTTAATATACAAAAAGCTACCTTTACTTCTAACACCTACAAACAACATTACGGTAATATCACACACAAATTTACTCTCGCACTTGCCACAAATCATTTGCAATAAAAATAGACTAAGCAAGTGCTTCATTTTTTCAAATATGCACTAAAAAAAATATCATTTATTCCTCCAACCATTACAGAAGAACTAATCACATCATTATTTATCCAGCAAAATCTTCTCTTCCACACAGTAACCACAAAAGCTAACAAACAGGACAGGGGAAAACCCATGAGTTCTGTTCTAAAACAGACTCATAATTTGTTTGTTTGTTTGTTCAGGTGAGATCGTACTGAATTTGAGCTCTCGAAAAGTGTAAGTTTTTTGTAGCTTTCAGACCTTGTTATGGTCCCTAATTTGTAACATTGTTGTAATATAGTATATAGACTCTACTAGTTGAATTCTGTACATTCTTATTGTTGTAATTTTGTGTATTTTAGGGTTTTTACTTGTAACTTTCTATCTACAAGGGTGGATAGGAAGGCTGGCCACCATGGCCAGTCAAGCAAAACCCAACCCTGGTGTTCGGGGCCAGTCGAGTGAAAACATCGCTGGCCCCTCTGGTGGAAATTTGCATACGAATACGCAGGAGCCTTTCACAGATATCACCAGGTACAATGGCGTGTTTTTCAAAGCCGCAGACAATGTGTCCATCCAGTCATATGTAAATGCTCTTGCTTATACTGTTCCTGCTAATACTATAGTATCAGCCAGCCGTATCTCAAATGGTCGTATCGCCATATACTTCAAGACAAGAGTAGCTCTCGAAGACGCTGTAGTGTACGGCTTAGAATACAATGACACATACATCGAATTGACTCCTTTGGTTCAACCAACACAACGGTTAGTACTTTCCAATGTATATCCTGAAATGTCCAATGCCGTAATAGCCAAAAATATGTCAAGCTTTTGTAAATTAGTTTCGCCCATCCGACCCATTCCTCTTGGCATAAAATCCAAAGATCTTTCGCATGTTATGTCTTTCAGACGTCAGGTTCATGCCATTGTAGATGTTAATGTCACAATACCGGATCATATGAATATTTCTCATATGGGGGTAAATTACAGGATTTTCATCTCGAATAACTCGGTGAAGTGTTTCAATTGTGGAGAAAATGGACATATGAGTAAACAGTGTAAGAAGCCTAAAATCTCCAACAAACCCACCTCACACGATGATCCTAACGATAACAACAACCATGACAACAGTAATAACCATGACACAAATCCACTCAACCCACCTCCCGTCTTCATGCAAGGAAAGAAATCGGACCCACAACACCCACCGAAAAATCCCACACACACCACCAATGCCAATCAGAACAACGAAGACAAGACAACCACATCCACCACACCTAAAACACCAAAACCAAACGAAACAACAAGAACAAATGTGACAACACCTCTTCCAACAAATTCTAAGTCCCCCTCAAAAGCACCTACACAGAACATCCCAGCAACTCCCACACATACACCTCAAGGGAATGGATCGATCTGGGGCTCACCTCCTGCGCCAACGAGGAAAGCCTCTCCTTTGTTTTCTGAGATTGTTTCAAAGAGAAAACAATCTTCCCCATCTTCCAAGTCTTCGCCCTCTGGGAACGACGCTCCTGAGGGACGTCTTGTTCCTCTCCACTCTCCATCCCCACCAAGGAAAATCAGCAAAACACAAACAGACACACACATGGAAACAAACACCCTCACTCAAACTCTCAATGAAACACAACAATCCGCTCAGCCCTCTCCAGTAACACAAAGTCAAGAATACAGTGATAGTGACCAAGAATCAGTCTCCTCTGAACAGAGTCAACTAACCCAGGATGAAGATGGCCCCGAAAATCTTCAAGTTTCAGATGGACCATTGACAAATCAAGAGGTAATATCATTCTTGAAATGCGTTAAATCTCGACGCAAACCTCTTGATGTTGCCAAAAAGTTCACATCAGACATACCAGGTTTAATTAAACAAATAAGGCCTCTTCGTAACAGTCCTCTTCTTCGGAAAAGTATGCAGCAAAGGATCCGAACACTGATGAAAAATCTAGACCCTACTGACCCGTTCAACTTTCTTCCTAAATGATTTTGATCCAAGCCTTTTTGAGCATGATGGCACTCTCTTTTGCAACCTTAAATACAGGAGGGTGCTCCATGCCTATCAATAATGCTTCTATCCGAATCTACATAGATAACATACTTCATAACCCTGATATTGTTCTTTTACAAGAAAGTAATAATCTTAATAATGAAGATTTATGCTGGAAAGCTTGGCCCTATACTGTTTTCTGTACTCCTAGCAATACACGAGGTTCTGGAGTTGCCACTTTGATCAAGAATAATCAACAGGTTAACATTTTATCTTTTTGTACCATCTTCACAGGATACATTAACTATGTTAATCTGGAAGTCCAATCCATATCATACCATATTTATAATATTCTTATCCCGCAAGATGATAGTACAGCTTTAAAAGCTCTTTCAAAGATGTTTAACCATTGCAATCAACACACGGAAGGTGTTATTATTTTTGGTGGTGATTTTAATTGCACTCACCAACCTTTGCTTGATAGATCTTCTCACTCTAAAGAAAGAAGATCTAAGATTATCTCCTCTCTTGAAAACCTTGTTACCACTTTTTCTTTGTGCGACGTCTGGCGTAGACGTAATCCTGAAATTGTTAAATTTAGCTGGTTCGGAAAAAGTCCAGATCAACAAGGCAATATTCCTAAAGCAAGGCTTGATCGCATATATTTCCCAATTAATCTCATGTCTTCTGTTATCTCTTGTAATATCCATACTTGTTCTCTCTCCGATCATAGTGCTGTCGTGCTCGAAATAAATATCCCTAATAGTAAACAAAAGGGAAGTGCCTATTGGCTCTTCAACAATTCCTTGCTTGAAGATGAAACGTACAAAGAAATAATTAAACAATTTTGGTCAAACTGGCAACTTCAGAAAAATACTTTTACTAATGTTTGTACTTGGTGGGATATTGGAAAATCCCACATAAAATCTTTAACTCAAATGTATGGAGCTAAAGTTGCTCGAGAAAGGCGGGAACAAATTCTTACTTTGCAAAAAAACATTGATCAACTGCAATCTATGCCTGACATCTCTCAAGATTCTCTCAAAATTTTGAAGGAGCAGAGAGATTCACTCAATGAATTCTTTAAACAAGAAGCCAAAGGCGCCCTTATTAGAGCTCGGTTTACATATACATCCGAAATTGATACTTGCTCTAAATTCTTTTTCAACTTTGAAAAATCCCGCTCTGCCTCGAAAACTATCTCTAGTATTCGTTTACAATCTGGTAAAGTTTCTGATAACTGTAATGAAATCAAATCTCATATTCGTAATTTTTACAAAGATCTTTACAGTCAGGTTGAAACTGACGATAACGCTTTTAACTTACTAGTTGAAAATCTACCCACTTTGACTTTAGATGATGCTGAAGATTGCGATAAATTCATAACTCCAGAAGAAATGGATAATGCTGTCAAACAACTAAATAACAATAAATCACCTGGTCTTGACGGCCTCACTTCTGAATTTTATCAGACGTTTTGGCAAACTATAAAGGATGATTTAATGTTGGTTTTGAATAACTCTATTGACACCCTTCATTTACCTGTTTCTTGTCGAAGAGGAGTCATTACTCTTCTTCCAAAGAAAGGTGACTTATTAGAAATCTCTAATTGGCGTCCTATTTCTCTATTAAATACGGACTACAAGATCTTTGCTAAAATTATGGCTAATAGACTAAAAAATGTTATTACCACAATTATACATCCTGACCAGAGCTACACCGTTCCTGGTCGCTTTATTTATGATAATATTAATCTGATTAAAGATACTCTTATGTATGCTAATTCTGCTAATATTCCCTTGGCGGTGCTAAATCTAGATCAGAAAAAAGCATTTGATAATGTCGATCACCAATATCTATTTAAAGTTATGAAAACCATGGGTTTTGGTGACCGGTTTATTTCTTATGTTAAATTATTGTATACTGACACTCAAAGCTTAATTAAAGTTTGTGGCTCCTTGACTGCTCCCTTCCCTTTTGAAAAAGGGATCAGACAAGGATGTCCCCTTTCTGGTTTACTTTACTCCATAGCTATGGAACCTTTCTTGCATACTCTTAGACGTAAAATTAATAAGTATGGTCTCTGTATCCCAGAGAGTGACACTTATCTTGTTACCTCTGCTTATGCAGATGATGTTTCTATTTTTATAACTAATGATAATGGTTTTGATATTGTTAAAGATGTATATCATTTATTCAGCAAGTCTTCTGCTGCTTGTTTAAATGAACAGAAATCTCAAGGACTTTGGGTCGGTTCGTGGTTTAATAGAACTGATAAACCCTTAAACTTTCAATGGAATAATCAAGGTCTTAACTTCCTCGGAGTTCAATTAGGAAACTCTAACAGTTACATTCAACAAAATTGGCAAATTTGTCGGAAAAAACTTGAAAATGTTTTAAATCGCTGGAAAGGCCTGTCGAAGTTTCTTTCCTTTAGAGGTAAAGTTTTAATAGCTAACCAATTAGCCACCTCGAAACTTCTTCATGTACTTGCTGTCCTTTCCCCTCATCAGGATATCCTAAGTGAACTCCAGAGGAAGCTCATAAATTTTATATGGTCTGATGGCCGACATTGGCTGAAAGAAAAAATCTTGTATCAGACTCCTGACAAGGGCGGTTTAGGTTTAACCTGCCTCCATGCACGTACACTTACCTTTCGTTACAATATCATACAAAAATTTCTCAATAAATCCGCTCATCCTGTTTTTAAATTCACGAGTTACTTTTTACGACAATATCGTAAACTCAATTTTGATCTTAAATTTTTCCTTCTAAAACCTGCGATACTTTTTATGACCCATCTTCCTGTCTATTACAGTGATACAGTACGTGCATGGAAAACAATGAGAGCTCAAATTGTTGTACCACCTGATTCTATTAACTTTGTAATGAATTTACCTTTGAATTCTATTTTCTTTGATAATATCACTGATAATGACCAGCTCCTTTCGCCTCGGCTTCTGTCGTGTGGAATACGAACGGTGGAAGACCTGATGGACAAGGAGTCCGGTAAATGGAAAGCTGCGAACGACTTCACTGCAGACAACTTTCTTCGCAGAGCGTCATCCAGACTGCTTCAAGCAGAGCTCGACAAGGTTTGCCGCTCCCTCATACACATCTTCCCACACTTCTTCAACGCGTCTGGCTATCGACTTCCTATTCGCCACCTACAGGACATCATGGACTTTTCCGAACTACCACTTCAAGTCGTCATACCTCCGGACACTGACATAACCAACGCCCCTTCTAAACTCATCTACGAAACCATGAATGCTGAACTGAACAATTTGAAGGATCCTGTTAAAACCTACTGGCATGAACAGGAAATCATTCCTCCAACCAAAAGCATTCCATGGAAGGAACTGTATTGTCAGCCGTCTTCCAAAAAAGAGGGGAACATTCAGTTTCGTTTACTTCATAATATTCTGCCGAGCTTGGCAGTCCTTCATCATATCAACCCCGAATTTTCATCTTCATGTACCTGGTGTGGCGATAAAGGGACAACAATTCATCTGTTTATAGAATGTCCTGCTATTCAGCCAGCCCTCAACTTCCTGTCCTGTCTACTCAACCGGCTCTTCCCTGACCTAATACAAGATTTCGACCTCTACTGGTCCCTGCTTCCACACGGCAGAGGTCGAGCAAAGGAGATGGTCCATCTTGCTAATTATTTCATAATCAGTCTTAAAGCCACAATTTATTTTCTTTATTCACGTTCTTCGCCCTCCGATCCTCTAATGGTGTGGAAACACAGAATAAAGAGTAAAATTATGATTGATTTCCATTACTATCAATCGAAACACAACATAAATATGTTTACCCACAAATGGGATTATAACAATACCCTGTTCACCCTTCTTGATGGAAAACTTGTTTGGCTGATTTGATATATTAGCCAGTCTTTATCTAATATTTTGATGTACCGGTACTCGCCTTTTAGTCACTATATCTTTATTTTTGAGATTAGTTGACTAAATTTTGAGAAAATTGTCTTTTTGCCACTACTCTGTTGATCATTATGTGTTATTATTATTCACAACTGCATGAATGGCCTCTTACTACAATTTTTAGCTTGTAATTTTTTGTACATACATGTTTATTTTCTGTTCTGAAAATAAAGTTTCATTGAAAAGTGAAGTGAAAGTGTTTGTTTGTTTGTTTGTTTGTTTGTTTGTTTGTTTGTTTGTTTGTTTGTTTGTTTGTTTGTTTGTTTGTTTGTTTGTTTGTTTGTTTGTTTGTTTGTTTGTTTGTTTGTTTGTTTGTTTGTTTGTTTGTTTGTTTGTTTGTTTGTTTGTTTGTTTGTTTGTTTGTTTGTTTGTTTGTTTGTTTGTTTGTTTGTTTGTTTGTTTGTTTGTTTGTTTGTTTGTTTGTTTGCAGCGGGTTGTGTTCCCATCGAGCTCTCCAATATCGTGAGTTTTTAGCAGGTTTTAGACCTCGATTGTTCCAGTTTATATTACTATTGTTTTGATAAGGTGGTATAGCTACCACTAGATCATTTTTGTAGCTAAACTTATTGTATATAGTTTGAATTGTGTAGATTTCTTTCGTGACTCGTGTCGTTGGTTGTGCTGGGCTGGCCGCCATGGCTGGTCAGGCAACGACCAGCCGCTCAAGCCATAGCAATCAGTCAACCGGATCTAAGGCAGGCCCGTATAACGCTATGTTCAAGAATACCGATACTAACCCTTTTGTTAACATAACAAGAGATAATGGGGTTGTTTTCAAAGTCCAGGACAATGTTCCTATTATCCACAATAGAGACCAGCTGAAAAAACTGGCAATTAGGACAAAGCAAGATTCCATCTGGAAAGATTATAAAGAGACGCGTAATAAAGTCAACATAATAATAAAACAATCTAAAAAAGAATACTTTCATAATGTGATTAAAACTAGCAAGAATGACTCTGCTAGAGTATGGAAACATATAAAACAGGTTATCCCCTCTAAAAGTAAGGCTTCTAAACCGATGGTTGTCTGCAACGGAGAAAATGATGTAACAGAACCAGACGAAATTGCTAATGCATTTAATAACTTCTTCATTAGTATTGGACCTGATCTTGCCACACATTTACCACCAAACCAAGAAGGCGGATATGGCAACAAATATTCTAATGATAATTTCAGCATAGAACCAGTATGTGAAACCTTTGTGTTGAAAGAACTTCAAGGTATTTCAACTAATAAAGCCACCGGATGTGACAACTGTCCATCAAGGCTCGTTAAAATAGCTGCCCCTGTCATAGCTGGTCACTTGACCCATATTATAAATGTATCTATTGCGCTGGGTACGTTTCCTAATAACTGGAAAAAGGCAAAAGTTACTCCCATACATAAAGGAGGAGATAAAAAAGAACTTGGCAACTACAGACCAATCTCAGTACTTCCAGTTCTATCAAAAATAATTGAACGCGCAGTCTTTAACCAATTGTATGCCTATATGAATTCTAATAATCTTTTAAGTAAGTCTCAATCTGGATTTAGACCGCTACACTCAACATGCACAGCCTTAGTAAATGTGACGGATGAATGGCTAAGAAATATGGATAATGGAAAATTAACCGGGGTAGTAATGCTTGATTTAAAGAAGGCATTTGATACTGTGGACCATAATATTTTGATCAGTAAACTTAAACAATATGGTATTGAGAAAACAGCTCTCAAGTGGTTCAAAAGTTACTTACAAGATCGAACTCAATGTACCTCAATCGACGGTGTCAATTCAAACTTTTCTCCTATTATGTGCGGTGTTCCACAGGGGTCAATCTTGGGACCATTGATGTTTATTATATATATTAATGACTTACCTGATGTAATTAAGGAGTGTAAAATAAGCATGTATGCCGATGATACTGTATTGTACTATGGCAGTAAAAATCCTCACGACTTAGAAAACAAAATTAATAGTGATATTCTGAATGTTAAATTCTGGTTGGATAAAAACAGGTTAAGTCTGAATATAAAAAAAACGGAATATATACTCATTGGCACAAAGCCCAGTATACGTAAAGTTCAAGGAGACGTAATTAATATCGGTATCAATGGAAAGCCCTTAAAACGAGTTCACAAGTGTAAGCACCTAGGCGTGCATGTAGATGAGAATTTGACATGGAATGAGCACATCGATCATGTCAAGAAAAAAGTGGTGTCCGGAATACATATCATCAAAAAAGCAAAGAAATGTTTTCCCATAGCCACGTGTAAAATGCTTTATAATACATTTATTGCGTCACACTTCAATTATTGCGACGTGGTTTGGGGGAACTGTGGTGCCACTATGAAAACTAAACTACAGAAACTCCAAAACAGAAGTGCCTTCATTATCAATAACGCAAGCTGGAGTACCCCGAGTGAACAAGTGTTAAAGAAACTAAATTGGAATCATTTAAATGCCACCAGATACCTCCATGAGGCCATTCTCATGTACAAGACCATCCACGGTATTTCCCCTGCGTATCTACTGGATAAATTTAAAGTAGCAGACCATAACTATAATCTAAGGAGAAGTAACCTTCAATTGTCTCTTCCAAAACCTAAAACAGAATCATTAAAAAGAAGTTTTGAATACAGAGGAGCTATTACTTGGAATGACATTAATGCAAATATTCAAAATTTACCAAATCTCCCAACCTTTAAAAGGCAACTTAATAACTCCTTTGCTGCGTAAATCCGCGATGATGACGCCTCCACAGCACAGTGATGCAACTGATACTATATTTTAAACTAAGTTTGTTTATGATTCATCTATTTAATTTAATTTAATTTAATTATTTTATTTTATTCCATTGTTTTGTACCGATCTTAGCAATATTTCTTTTAAAAATGTTATACCTTTTTATTTACTTGTTAATTCGCACCTTTAAGTTCATTTTATACTAGTTTTTATCTTATCTTATTTTGTGTTCCCACATAATAACTTTGACTTCTGACCTTTATTAATTCCTGTCTGTTTATATATTTACATGAAATGTCTGACTTCCATCACCAAAGTTTCATGTTGTATTTTCTCAGTTCATTTTAATTTTAATTTTAGATTTAGTTTTATATAACTTTAGTTTTACATTATTTTAGCTTTGTATTATAATAACTCGTCACTAAGGCGTCTTACTGTTTTACATAATTTTAGTTTTGCATCATTTTAGTTTTTTTTCTACCAAGGTCATTTGTTTGTAAGCTTAAGTTCTTTTTCTACACGGCCCCTTGAAAAGCAGCACTATGTTGAATGGGCTACCGTGTCTAAAAAAGTGATAATAATAATAATAATTCCTATTGCCACATACGTTGACGCCTTCACAAACACAATAGACCCGAAAACCGTGGTTTCAGCGTCACGTATTTCTAATGGCCGAGCTGCCATTTACCTAAAAACAAGGCAAGATGTTGAGGATGCCGTTATGCTCGGCTTTCATACTGACTACTCATTCATCGAAGTTTCACCCCTACTTCAACCAACGACACGACTTGTATTATCTAATGTCTATCCGGAAATTACTAATGAAATACTCCACAGGAATCTATCCGGGTTTTGTAAAGTCGTTTCTGCCATTCGGCCTATCCCCTTAGGAATTAAATCCAAAGAACTGTCTCACATTTTTTCATTCAGAAGACAAGTTCATGTTCTTGTCAATATCAATGTCACCCTTCCAGATCACATTAATATTTCATTCCGTGGCGTAAATTACAGAGTCTTCATATCAACTGACACAGTAAAATGTTTCAGTTGTGGTGAAAGTGGACACATAAGTAAAAATTGCAAGAAGAAACCTGAAAACGAAGATAATCCACTAAACCCTCCTCCAGTCTTTCATCATGGCAAATCAGATCCAAGACACCCACCGAAATCTAAACTCCAAAACCCACAGCCACCATCATCTCCCAAACACAAATCCCCCCAGAGACAACCATCTGATGATGCCACAGACCCATTTCCTCCCTTACCAGGGAGAGTTCCCTCGACTGGCGATCCCCAGTCGTCGCCTGCCTCCCGTGCCGGGTGGATTGGTCAGTCTGTGTCTCCATCAGAGAATGGCAGTCTAGTGGCCCAGAGTGGAACACCCGACCGAAAAAGAAAAACAGCCAAAAATACGCAAGAAGCCACTCAAACCACGCATAATTCTCCCTCACTCTCAACCCCAACCTCCCCCTCCCCGACACCTCAACCGTCACAATCCATCTCTGTATGGGGATCACCCCCTGTACCAAACAGACTATTCTCTGATGTGGTTTCTAAACGTAAGCTACCTGACTCTCCCACGGAAGAAACAATCTCTGGTACACACACCCACATACTCGTTCCACTCAAAACACCATCACCTCCCAGGAAAATGTCCAAACAACATAATGTTCACATGATTTCAGACACACCAACCATCACTCAAGTCTTAGATACTGCAACTCCCACACCCTCCTCCTCAGCTGGGTCGATAGCTGTCACTGAAGGAACTGATGAGTCTGATTTAGACTCAGTCTCATGGGAGGACACGGAAGATACACAAGACAAACAAGAAAATAAACTACCTAAAACCACAGGACCACTATCCAATGAGGAACTCATCAAATTCCTGAGATTTGTCAAATCCAAGAAAAAACCAGATGAAATAGCAAGGAAATTCACTAATAATGTTCCTGGGCTTGTTAAACAGCTGAAACCATTACGCAATAGCTCCTTAATCACAAAGAAGATGCAGCAGAGGATCCGCAAATTAGTTAAGACACTTGATCCAGATGATCCATTTCACCTGTAGTTTCATGATGTGTAAACATCCGTTTTTTATTCTTGTTATGGTTTTTTCACTACTCTCACTTAATACCGGCGGTTGTTCTTCTTCGGTGAAAAACGCCGCCACTCAACTTTATATAAAAAATTCCTGCAATAATCCAGATGTCATTTTTCTACAAGAAACCAATCGCCTCAAATCCAGCGATATTTGTTGGAAGGCTTGGCCTTACAGGCCACACTGTAATGAAGGCCCTAGCCATGGGAGTGGTGTTACCACTCTGGTTAAAAAAACCGAAGATATTAAAATAATATCTTCTGCTGACATATTTGCAGGCTTTGTTAATTATGTCCAATTAGAAATCGACAACACAATGTACCACCTGTACAATATACTCATTCCCCAAAATAATAATCAAGCCTTTAAAGTCCTTCAAGAGATTGATTCTCACAGTAATAAGCTGGAAGGTGGGATTATTATTATAGCGGGTGACTTTAATTGTACCCATAATCCTTCTGTAGACAGGTTTCGGAACAATATTGAAACGCGAATTCAGTCGCACTCGCTCTTCAGAACCTCTACACTAGTCTCTCCCTTTGTGACGTCTGGCGTAGACTCAACCCTGACTCTAGTCAATTCACTTGGTTCAGAAGCAATCCGAACAAACTCGGTCTTATGTCCAAAGCAAGGCTAGACCGTTTTTACGGCCCTGATTATATAATGTCTTCGGTTGTTTCATGCGACATTTGCCCTTGTCCCCTCTCGGATCATAGTGCTATTATTCTTAACCTCGATTTCAATCAAAAACAAAAACGAGGTAGTCCCTATTGGCACTTTAACAATTCATTGCTTGATGATGTTTGCTATGTTGACATAATTAGAACGTTCTGGAAACAATGGCAGACACAAAAACCTGACTATTCCAATGTTTGCACCTGGTGGGACTTGGGCAAGTCTCACATCAAAAGAATAACTCAAATGTACGGCGCTAAAGCCGCTCAGGAGAAACGTATAAAAATAAAACTTCTCCAAGATACCATTGATAATTTGCAGTCTACGCCAGATCTCACACCAGACACACTGGAGGTCCTAAAAAAACAGCGAGACGCTCTCAGCGAAATGTTTAAACATGAAGCTCGAGGGGCTCTCATCAGAGCTCGATTTCAATACACTAATGAAATTGACACCTGTTCTACGTTTTTCTTTAATTTGGAAAATTCCATATCTGCCTCTAAGAATATTAAAAGAATTCGTCTTCCTTGTGGCAATGTCACTGATAATCCCAATCAAATGAAATCTCATATTATGAATTTTTACAAAGACCTTTATTGTCAAGTCGACATTGACAAAGACGCTCAGGCTGCCATTCTTGAAGATTTGCCTACTCTGGACGTATCTGCAGCAGAAGGCTGCGATCGCCAATTTACACCCGAAGAAATTGACTCTGCAGTCCAGCAACTTGGTAAAGGCAAATCCCCTGGGATCGACGGCCTCACGTCTGAATTTTATCAGTTCTTCTGGCCGACCCTAAGGGAGGATCTCATCTCTGTCTTTGAAGCATCCATCCATGACAACCTTTTACCAATTTCCTGTCGAAGAGCTGTCATCACTCTACTCCCTAAAAAGGGAGATCTCTTAGACATCTCCAATTGGCGACCCGTTTCTTTGCTCAATGTCGACTATAAAGTTTTTGCCAAAGTTTTGGCTAACAGACTTAAAGATGTCATAAGTAGTGTCATCCATACTGATCAAAGTTATACTGTCCCTGGTAGATCTCTATATGATAATATTAACCTTATTAGAGATACCCTTTTATATGCTAATTACAATAATGTTCCATTGGCTGTGTTAAATCTTGACCAGAAAAAGGCCTTCGACAACATCGATCACGAGTACCTTTTTAGCACTATGCAAACTATGGGTTTCGGCAATAAATTTATCTCTTATGTTAAACTAATGTACAACAAAACGGAGAGTCTTCTCAAAATTTGTGGTTCCCTTACCCGCCCCTTCCCCTTTGAAAAAGGAATTCGGCAGGGTTGCCCCCTGTCTGGTTTGTTGTACACTATTGCTATTGAGCCTCTTTTACACGTTCTTAGACGCAATCTGAACAACAAGGGCTTTTTTTTGCCAGGAATTGATACTCCTCTTACAGTCTCTGCCTATGCAGATGATGTTTCAATTTTTGTTACAAGTGATACTGGTTTTCGTGTTGTCGAAGACGCCTACAGTTTGTACAGTAGGGCCTCTGCTGCATCTTTAAATTATCAAAAGTCTCAGGGACTATGGGTAGGCTCGTGGAGTACAAGACCGGATCATCCTCTTGGTTTTAACTGGAACAATCGAGGTTTAAAATTTCTTGGAATTCAGTTAGGAAATACTAACAGCTATTTCCAACTCAACTGGCAAATTTGCCGAGATAAACTTGCCAAAGTGTTGTCCCGATGGAAAGGCTTGTCTAAATATTTATCATACAAAGGTAAAGTTCTCATAGCAAATCAACTTGCTGCTTCTCAAATTCTCCATGTCGTTGCTGCTCTTTCTCCTCCTGAGCATATTCTCAGAGATCTTCAAAATAAACTTATAAATTTTGTCTGGTCTGATGGAAGACACTGGCTTAAAAAAGACTTGCTTTACCAATCCCCTGAAAAAGGTGGGATGGGACTCACTTGTCTCCAAGCACGTATGCTCACTTACCGTTTCTCAGTTATACAACATTTTCTTAAAAATCCCAATCATCCCTCTTTTATTTTTTTGAAGCACTATTTTCACCAATACCGTAGACTTAGTTTTGATTTCCAACTTTTTTGCATCAACTTAGATTCTAAATTTTTTGTAAACCTTCCTACTTTTCACGGTGATATTTTACGTGCTTGGATGACATCGGAAGCTCGAATTGTTACGCAACCCGACTGCATCCATTTTGTTTATAATTTGCCTTTAAATGCTATTTATTTAAGTGAATTTATCCGAACTGAACAGACACTCCTCTCGTCTCGATTCTTGGCATGTGGAATCAAACTGGTGGGAGATACTTTCGACCGCGTTTCCGGAAAATGGCACACTGCAGAGTATTTCCGAGACCGCACCCGTCATCCCCCTTCGGCAAGAACTCTTCAAGCAGAGCTGAAAAATCTTCAAACTATTCTCACCCGAGCCTTCCCTGACCTCTTCAACTCAACCGGATACCGACTCTCAACTCGTCATCTTCTTGACATTCCCACCATTCCACGTCCACAACCAGAAATCCAAATCGATCTGGACCTGAACGTCACTAACTCTCCCTCCAAGATAATCTACCGGCACATCAACAAAAGAATCAATCTCCTAGACAAAAGAACACTTACTTATTGGCACAACAATGGTGTCATTCCCGTCACTCAAACCATACCATGGAAACAAATATACCAACTACCGGTATCCAAAAGGGAAGCTAATATCCAGTTCCGACTGCTTCACAACATCCTCCCAAGTCTAACAGTGCTACATCATATTCAACCGGACATTTCTTCTACGTGTGGATGGTGCGGTGAGAGAGGAACCACTCTTCATATGTTCATTAAATGCTCTGCTATCCAACCAGCCCTCAACCTTCTTCATTCCTTTCTGCATAAAATCCTTCCTGATGTCACTCTCAATTTTGACATCTATTGGTCCCTACTTCCGCATGCCAAGAATCGGTCAAAAGTTGCTGTCCGTATATTCAACTATCTGATAATGAGTCTAAAATCCACTATTTATTCCCTCTACTCAAAAAACTCCTTCAGCGACCCACTCATTGTGTGGAAATTTCGACTCAAATGTAAAATTCTTATTGAATTTCACTACTACAAATCTCACAATAGCTTAAATATTTTCAATCAAAAATGGGATCACAATAGTTCCCTCTTTGCTCTAACGGATGATGAATTCACTTGGCTGTTTTAATAAATCCTAATTACTTGATTAATCCCTTCGTTTACCATGCCGGTATAGCTGCTCACTGAGGTGAATCAGTACCGTCTGGTGGGCGTGTCGAGGGTATAATTTATCAAGTTCCTTATATATTGTGTGTTCTATTATTGTTTCTTCGTAGAATTGTGCTTTGATATTATGTTTTTGGTTTGTTTACGATCTACCCTTGGTAGAACCAATGACGTGTATTTTCGTCTCCATTTGTATTATATATGTATATCCATTTAACACTTTTCTCCAGTTGAATCCGTTTTATTTGTACACTTATTTTCCTTGTTTTCTGAAATAAAGTTCAACTGGAAAAGTGAAAAGTGTTTGTTTGTTTGTTTGTTTGTTTGTTTGTTTGTTTGTTTGTTTGTTTGTTTGTTTGTCTCTATGTTTGTTGTTGTCTTTTTGTTCTTGATTTGTTTTTTCTTTTCTTCCCAAAACGCCATAACTGCTAAGGGAAGAAAAGAAATGTCTCTCTGTCAGTCTGTTGCATATTTCGAATCTGTTTGGGGCAATCCAATGTTAGAAAACGCCATCTTGAACAACAAAATAGTGCCTGACATGATCTAAAAATAGGGGGGGGGAGGTCTCCTCCTTCCTTTTTTTGAAAACGATATGACGCTTAACATATTTGTGTTAAATTTTGCCTTAAATACAAAGTGTTTCAGGCCCACTGAATTGAGATATTGTAAAGATACAGTGTACATCCCACCAGGCTTGTGAGCATGAAGTTTTGTGAATTGGCCACGGCAGAAGGCCGGTAGTGACGGACTGTTAATGGCTAGCTTCATTGTCTTGATTCTTTCCTGAAACATGTCAGCTTTAGTTCACGTTGGGTCAATGCCTGCAATAATTTTTCTTAACTTCAAACTGATCCTGAAAATACAACCTTGAGCTGGAGGTTATACGAGGGGGTGGCGACTGGGGAAACCACACATTAGTCAGATGCCTCTCTATCCCTAAAACGTTAATAACTAAGAACGCGGCCTTTAATTAAAACAAAAAATGTACCTGAAATTATTATCGAATTCTATAAGGCTGTCAGAATATCATGGAAATTATGGCACTCGTTTGTTATTAAAGGTTGTAATATTACCAAAGCTACATGACTATCTAATCAGAGGAAGGATATGGAATTAGTCATATATATACAGTCCGGGATATCAGATACATTTTCAGTGATCAGGAGCCGGGGTGATTCAGCGACTCAGCGAAATTCTAGCCGTGCTTGCTTGCTTGCATCGATCATGTGTCATTTCCAATTTGCTTATTGGCAGTTTCAACATTTCGAAATTGGGTTTTGCGGTTGTAAGTTCGCGATAATTCCGGCGAATTTATTACCACCTTTAAAAACAACCGTACACTTCGTGGATAAAATCCATTGTCGATTCAAAATTGCACATCGACAATTTTCAGAAATCGTAGTGATGTTATTGCGAGTGTGTATAAAGGGGGCGGGGCTTGTCGGTCATGTGATTCTCATATATTTTCTAGAACCTTTTGAGGAAGCTGTGTTGGTACGTGGTGAGCACTTTGGGCTTGCAATTCAGAGTCACCTTCGGGTTTTGTCATAGCCATAGCCGTTAGTTATATAAACAGTATGCGTGCGGCTATTTTTAACCAATATGTGTAATTATTCACAACCTGCCATATAGAGTACCGAAGCCTGAAGTCAGTTGCCGCGGCAATAATTCCAAACACATGCAGTTTAGAATGTATTCTGGTTCCAAACATTGCATTGATTGACGTCATCACTTCGGTACTCTATTTGGTCTAATATCACGGCTTTTTCATGTCGCATGCACTCTGAATACTTTACGTAAATACCGCCCTCAACAGTCCCGAGATTGTCATTCATCTAGTTGTTCCCCCGATCTTCGAGTCAGGCCTGCACGTACCATCATATCATCTTCGCACGCTTACAGTACACTGATAAAACTATGGCGTTAAACACCGGCGGTATACGTATGGATGATGTAATAAAGCTACTGCATGGTGTTTATTTAACACCATCGTTGTTGACAGAAAACTGTAGTAAAGCAAAGTCCCGTCTTCAACATTCCGCTCTCAATGGCTTCATCTCACATTATTTTTGCCGTTGATGGGGGAAGCTCATCGTATTTTTTTTATTGACAAATCACAGGTTATACTCATTGCATAAACTACTAGGATTTGTCAGTTGTCAGTTAGTGTAATCAGCTGTATTTGAGTTTTTGAGAGTCTAAAAACATTGAAACGAATTTACGGTTTTCCCATGTAGATGAGTCAGACAAGCCAGGTTTATAGACTATTCATGGATTTTTTTCGTCGAGGTGATGTAAACTCGATAATTATAGAGTACCGAAGTCTGACGTCAGTTGCCGCGGCAATGGTTCGTAACACATGCAGTTTAGAATGTATTCTGGTTCCAAACATTGCATTGATTGACGTCATCACTTCGGTACTCTATAGTTTTTTCTTTTCACCGGCGTATTTTTAAGAAAGGCTTTCCCAACACAACTGCCCCCACCCCAATAGACATTCACCATAATCAAAATAATGGTAGTTTACCTGTTCATATAAAATCCTTGTCTCCGGACCTTGTGCCAAGGCTAACCCCGAAGAGGCCAGGGAAAAGGCGAACCAGCTATTTACTGACTCGTGTTTTTGAAATGGTTTAATGTATCCCTGCACTCTGTCGGTTATAGATTGTTTTTTCAAACAAACCACCATCGTTACTGTATTGGATAATTGAAGTGGTGTTGACTATTCTGGAAGGTCCAAGAAGACAAGAACCCCTGAGCCCATGTCCTCATAATTTAAAAGAGGTGTGGGAATGAACATATTTTAGAGGGTGCCCCTGCCTATATACCCCCTAGCTAGCTGTACGCCTTGTATAACGTCTCCACCATACTATGCACGCATAGGCCTACTCTATCCCCCAATCGAGATGTCTGTTCTTCCGGTCTATTTGGTGTGTTTAAAGGTAATATACAACATTAATACAAATGCTGTGGCATAGTTACAAACAAATACATTGTGTGTGTGCTGTCATTCATTTTCAGTCTGAGAATAATAATATACAACATTTACAAACATAAAAAACGACTGAATTATTATGAAATACCTTACTGGTACTTAAGTGTAAGTACATAATAGTATCAATCATCATGTGGAATCATGCCACCTGTGGTGAGCTGTCATTTTTAAGAAAAGTTTAATTTTTGTATCAATTCGGCCGACCATCGTTGGAAAAACTGACTTTTTTTCAAATACACTCTAAAATCTGTGTTTAGCAATTCAACACAATGCTGCTATCGGTTTGTAAACATGTTTAGAAGCTAAACATTACGTGCCCAATTCCTAAACATCAATAATGCTCAATGGCTAAACACTATCCGTCAATACGCTAAACATGTTCAGTATGTAAACGTGTTTACAAACTGATAGCAAGAAAGTGTTTAGAAAAGTGTTTAAATTGCTAAACACTGTTTTTGCAGTGTACTTCCCCCAATTTACCAGCTTTAGTTAGTAAACATTTTGTTTGACAATTGGTAAAAAATTCAGTTTACAGGTGCAAGCCAGCAAGTCTAGTTCCTTGACCTGATAATTCCCTGATGTCTATAAATTTGTCTGAACTTAGGTTCAGGAAACCAGACTACAAGAACAGCGTTTAATTGTTTTCTGTTTTAGTCCAGCATCTATGCACACAAAACTTTAAACAGGTCAATGTTACAGTATTTGCTATAAAATACTAACCCCGGCAAATCCATTCATTTCTGAAAATTACAGCAAAAGCAAATGCCGTGTATACTATACCTTTAACAACTGTGACCATTTAAAGCATATCGAGGAATGTCTTTTTGTTTCTTGAGAGGAATGAAAGTTTTGTTTCTTGAGATTTATATGCCAGAATAAAGAGAAATTAACGGGCTTTCCATTGATACCAAATTTAAACCTGTACCCCATTCCAATTCGAAAGTATGACATGAAAGAAAGGACACTGTGCCGTACCTTAACTTCTAGGGATACTCAAAAACTTATCTTGGGTAATATTCCCCATTAAACCTCCAGAGGGTCGCAAAATTGTTCAGTCTTGCAGAATCTCGTAGGACTGGCATGACTCAAAAACTAAATCTGGTTCGGCAGGACTTGTGCTAGCTCAGGAAGTGCCGCAATTGGGTTGCGTTTCCGGGTCTGGGGTTGGATTTAACCGACGCAGGGTAAAAATACTCAGCCACTAGGAGGCAGTGTACGCCGCCATGTCAAACCAAACTCCCCACCAATCACCCCCACCCCCTCAGTCGGCACCTGTGCATGAGGGCAATTTTCTGTTTCTTTTTAAAGGGCGCTGCACGCAGGATTAAGGCGCGGCGGGGTCACAGCAAGGACTTTTCCAGACAGGAATAGAGCGTGTAAGTTGACCCCGTGAACGTACGAGAGTTTACGAGAAACCGAACTTCCGGGCACCTCGAATAGGAGCTTCAACGTGTGAAGCGAGTAGTTTTCTTGAAATAATTTGTTTTGACGCTGTTCTTATTACTGAAAGGTAGATAAAACTTTTAGCAAAATATTATTGTTCATTTCAATTTACAAAATGTGAACGATATATCAAATTAGGAAAAAGAAGAACGAAAAAGTCTAGTACGTCATACGTACGTCATTCCCCATTGTTCTGGTGGTTCACGCGCCAGTCTTAATAATAGCTTAGACCATGAGAGAGACTGGGATTGCGGGTAACACCATGCGAAATATATCTCTTCTAGGAAGAAGTTTGGTTCTGAAAAGAACCGGGATAAGTGTGTAACTCGACGTTTCGGACAGTGTGCTCTGTCCGTCCTCAGGAGTGTGAGTAGCTTTAGACCATATGCTTTTGAGACCATGCAGTATAAGGCGGTCGTCGCATATGTTTGTACGTTCACTTACGTCCGAAGCGCGCGCATGCAGTACAGAAGTTTGGGGGCTTCCCGACAATGAGCCAATCACGATGCAACCTGACGCTCAGGTTAAACATTTTTTCCTACTTTTCTTCAATAATTTAGACAGTCGTGCATGTTTTCATATATTGTAAAATAAATTTTGAATTTATCATCCATATTTATGGCTGTTTCATGGTTCAGATCTTCGTTAAAACAAAGTATTATAGAAAACAAAATCAACCACACGTAAAAGTCCTATAGCCGGCGGCTCGGAGGTGCCCGGAAGTTCAATCGTGACCTTTATGCGCGAGACTTACACGGTCTATAGACTAATCCGGCGACCAAAATTAGAAGCATTTACTGCGGTGGCGAGGCGCTCGCGTGCGTGTTAGACGCACGCGCTCGACGCAGCTTCGACCAACAGGGTGTTTACAACTTGCCAAAATGCGCGCGCGACTGAAATTAAAGAACGCGCGCAATCAGCACGCGAGCGCAGCACCACTGTAAAAATGGCGTCGGCGAATTCCTGTATAGACTAATCCGACGAGCAAAATTAGAAAACCATCTTTGGGTACCCAATCGAGCGGTACCATACACGCGCGCTCGTTATACGCGCGCACTTATTGCGCCTTTGACCAATAGGATTGCCAAAGTAAACACGCGCCTCAAAAGTAAGAACGCATATGACGCGCGCGCGGGCGCAGTACCGTCCGATTGCGTACCCAAAGATGGCTTCTAATTTTGCTCGTTGGATTAGTCTATAGACTAATCCGGCGACCAAAATTAGAAGCATTTACTGCGGTGGCGAGGCGCTCGCGTGCGTGTTAGACGCACGCGCTCGACGCAGCTTCGACCAACAGGGTGTTTACAACTTGCCAAAATGCGCGCGCGACTGAAATTAAAGAACGCGCGCAATCAGCACGCGAGCGCAGCACCACTGTAAAAATGGCGTCGGCGAATTCCTGTATAGACTAATCCGACGAGCAAAATTAGAAAACCATCTTTGGGTACCCAATCGAGCGGTACCATACACGCGCGCTCGTTATACGCGCGCACTTATTGCGCCTTTGACCAATAGGATTGCCAAAGTAAACACGCGCCTCAAAAGTAAGAACGCATATGACGCGCGCGCGGGCGCAGTACCGTCCGATTGCGTACCCAAAGATGGCTTCTAATTTTGCTCGTTGGATTAGTCTATAGACTAATCCGGCGACCAAAATTAGAAGCATTTACTGCGGTGGCGAGGCGCTCGCGTGCTTGTTAGACGCACGCGCTCGACGCAGCTTCGACCAACAGGGTGTTTACAACTTGCCAAAATGCGCACGCGACTCAAATTAAAGAACGCGGGCAGCCTGCACGCGAGCGCGGCACCGCTGTAAAAATGGCGTCGGCGAATTCCTGTATAGACTCATCCGGCGACCAAAATTAGAAGCATTTACTGCGGTGGCGAGACGCTCGCGTGCGTGTTAGACGCACGCGCTCGACGCAGCTTCGACCAACAGGGTGTTTACAACTTGCCAAAATGCGCACGCGACTCAAATTGAAGAACGCGGGCAACCTGCACGGGAGCGCAGCACCGCTGTAAAAATGGCGTCGGCGTATTCCTGTATACAATGAAGAGAGGTTTCCCCAGTAATTCCCAGGTTCTGTTGGTGCTGCCTGCCTGCCTGGGTTGTACAGTAACAGATTGTATGTTCTTATACGAATTTCGGATTATTCTAACGAACGAGTAGAGAGTACTAAAGCTCTTCTTTTTTTGTGCTCATTTTGCGAATTTACACCTGAAATAATTTTTCTATTTCATTCTCAAAGTCAGGTGTTTGAGAAGGTACAGATGAGGAAATTCGCTCGTTTGAATCATATCAAGTTCTTGAAGTAGGCTTATACCTGTGCGCGTAAAGTCAGACCTTTTTTAGCGTGTAGTTAAGGGTTGAAAGATTTTATCTGGTTATTATTTGCCTGAATTAGCTTCCAATTCAGCCCCTAAAACAAACTATGTGGCATATTTGTAATCAAGTCAATCACAAGTCAATCACAAGTCATCACAAGTCACTTCACAATTCTAGTCACAAGCCATGTAACAAGCTATTCAAACACACTATATAACAAAAGCATTCCTTTGTCATTGTTCATCCTATAGCTTGTGATTGACTTGTGATCTGCCTTTTGATCTGATTTGTGATTGACTTGATTATAACTGTGGTATACGTAGGAGACTTGGGTAAATGTCTGAACAATACCTGCCGCTTCATCTCAAAGTTTCTCACCTCTTTGTCCTCTTTAGATCGGACATTTTCTGACAGTAGTGGGCGCTGTTGTGTATTCCGTACACGTACATACCCGCATTTGAACCCTCCACTGGGAATTTCACGTGAAATTTACATTTTCGTATTGGCTCGAGGACTCTTTTTTCAAATTTCCTCTTTTCCGTCTTTTAAAAAAACAACGAACCTCTGTCCCCCCAGTCAAAAAGTGGGGGAAGAGAATACATCCCCCATCCCCGGAATCTACGCCTTGGTGAAGAAAGAGCGTTACCTTAAATCTCAGACCCATAGAACTAGGTAAAGTTCCACTTTGGGGTTTGACGAACCCCCCCCCCTCTCCCCCCACCCCCCCCCCCCCCCCCCCCCCCCCCCCCAGTCTCGGGGAAGGCTACGGCCTTGTCACAACCTTGGTATGTGACTGGGTTGGAACAGTTATGGGTTAAAT
The DNA here is from genome assembly GCA_037893225.1 of Hippasteria phrygiana. Lineage (NCBI taxonomy): Eukaryota > Metazoa > Echinodermata > Asteroidea > Valvatida > Goniasteridae > Hippasteria > Hippasteria phrygiana. Next base: position 184,338 of record JAZGUH010000131.1, read on the forward strand.
CGGCTATATTCACATTAAGTCTATATTACCTTGTGGGGTCATGAACGTCAAATCCGGGACAGACATGGAAACTCAAGAGACTATGTTGCCATTATGTTACCATAAAGCATTGTGATCGTGATTAAATGGGGGTGTGGTGGTTAAAAACAGTCCGTCTAAAATAAAATATGCAATAAAAAATCACCTAATATTTTGGCATTGATTTTGTATGCTCGAAAGCATTCTGCAAATAGTGGGCCATGTTACAACAAAACGACTCCAACAGTTGCGATTAAAAGGGGGCGGTGTTTAACCAGTACCTTTGAAATTGCAACACAATAAATAATAATCCCCACTATTTTGGTGTAGCGTCCGTAAGCTTGCAAAAATGAAGGTATACAAACAAAATATGAAATATGTGGTCCATTTTTTATTTTGAGGGGGAAATATGCAATGAACTCATGAAAAATCCCCCTGGGAAAATCGGGAACATAAAAACGAAAGTGAAACATGACATTTCTTTGAATGAAAACATCACCTGACATCTTAAAATGAAAACAAAGTTTACGTTGGCTTTTAGCCACCATTCTAAAGGGATGTTTTTGCTTTGTATGTTTCTTTTGCTTTTTAAGGAACTGCTGTAATTAAGTTCAAGGATTGTTGGGGCCTGTGTGGACGTCAACATTTAAAGACAGACTATCCCATTTGATTGTGTCGATCGGCAGACGTAATGCCAGGGATAATGTGGAAATACATTGTGAAAATGATATTAACGTGCGGGTATTGTTTTTGCACAGGCAGACTTCGGCAGTTAGTTACGTGTGGTAAATAATTATATACTTTAGTGTTATCCATCATTTGTTTACAGTGTTGTAAACACAGGCAATCCCGGCGTCCGACACTTGGCACGTATATATATATATGCGCTCAAAACGTAACGTATTTGCCAGGTTTAGCAAAATCCAACAGCTAGTTAAAGTTCAACTTTGGGGTTTGACGAACATCCCCCCAGTCCCAAGGCCGGCTGTGGTCCTGGTATGTGTAGTGCATACACACCACCCCTTTAAAAATTGTATTTCAGAGCGGAAAAAGTGTAAGTTGACAATTCAGTCTTCCTCTACCCTTGGGAAAGAAATCGAAACTATTATTTAAATAAACGGTTTTATCATTGGGGCATTTCTGATCGCACTGTCAACACAATGAAAGAAATAAAGGGACATCTTCTGAGAAGGGAACCCGAAACAAGAGGAAATTAGTCATATCGAATCCAATTTTGGTGGGTATATTTTTATTCTAAATTGGGATAACCTGCCGATAATAAAACGTTAGAAAAATGTTCCGAATTAATGTATACAGAATTCTATCTATATACAACAGAGAAATAATACTTAATCGGCAAACCTTGTTATGCATGACATGTACACTCTAAAAATTATGATAAAATCAAACCAAAAGTTGTCGATTTTATACAAAGAGGTGTAAGTAAAAGCTAACACGAACATAGAGGCGGAATACAAGTGGCAAAAAATGTGGGTGCGCAGAAAAAGGATCACATGTCTCAAAAGTATACAAATAGAACATTTCGATGATTGAACACCTTTTAATGTCTCATTTTTGGGGGAGTAGTCGATCTGCTAACCACTCCCGCCCCTCTGGCCTTGAGTGCATGATACACTCCCACTGAGAAGTAAATGATGTGTCTAAATTTGGCTTGAAAGGAAGCTACTTCACTGAATGTAAACATTCATGTACAGTGCTGTCATATCCCGGAGGAAATGGTAAAAGTGTTGTTTTTCCTCTATCATTCGTTTAGAGTCCTTGACGAATGAATTACTCATAAACAATCTCATTAGATTTCTGATTGATTTCCTCCATAGTGTATATGAATATAATGCATACTACACGATTATATACAATTATCTCTCATGTGTACAACCAATCTTCCGACTTACGTCCCCCCGGATCGAAACAAAGACATTGGCGATAGCTCATTTGGTAGAGTGCCGGTACGGTATTCCGGAGGTCGCAGGTTCAAATTCGGCTCTTGTCATTTTGTTTTTTTCACTTTGAAAATTAGTTTTAACATGCTCATTTTTAACTGTTAATTTTAATTTCCACTATTATCGAAGATAACAGCACAATGGGACTACTGTTAAGTAAATTCTCTGAATATAGTCCCCAATGTGGCCAAATAATAAGACAAGCATGTCATACCATCAAGTCAATCACAAGTCAATCACAAGTCAATCACAAGTCACCTCACCAGTCACATCACAAGTCTGATCTCACGCCAAGTCACAAGCTATTCGAATAAACTGTCAAAAGCATTCCTTTGTCATTGTTTATCCCCTGTAGCTTGCGAGCTGACTTGTGATTGACTATTGATTTGACTCATGACTGACTTGTGATTGACTTGTGATTTGACTCGACTGACTTGTGATTGACTAGTGATTTGACTCATGACTGACTTGTGATTGACTAGCGATTTGACTCGACTGACTTGTGATTGACTAGTGATTTGATTAATGACCGTCTTGTGATTGCCTAGCGATTTGACTCATGACCGACTTGTGATTGACTTGATTACAACTCTGCTTTCCAACTAATAATTAAGAATGAACGATTAGTTATTGTGCACCATATTTTGGGTAATGTTGTTAAAGTGAAGAGTTACACATAAGACCAGTAGTGTTGTCGCTTGTGCTACTAATATTTTAGTAAACAGTTTGAATAATTGTTACAAATGACAAGTGTTCGTTATTTTTCTACATTTTGTTTTAACTGAGATAGGTACATTGCTAGTAATCTTTAAAAGTAGTGTACATGATTGGTCATTGCTGCAATTTTTAGAAATGGGCGGATTTGGGGGTTAGTATTTTATAGGAAATATCGTTTCACTGACCTGTTCAAAGTTTTGCGTTCTTAGATGGCGAAAAAACGAGAGAAAAACGGTGTTCGTTTTCAACCGTCGGGCGGCAGTTAACTGGATTTGTTATAGCGCCCTCTTGTAAAATAAGCCCATTTTTGTAAGCGGTATCGTTTTCAATTGTTCACATAACTACGCGAGCCGACTGGTTACAACCCGTCGCTTCGGTACACTACGCGACACACACTTGTACTATAATTGCAACCTTGCGCCCGTTTTCGGATTGTTAACCCATTTTAGACGCTACGCGGACTAACTACATTCGGTCAATAAAGGGCAGTATTTTAAAAATCCGTTATTTTTTCCAAAGATTGTTACGCGGAGCAATAGTTGGAAAACGATTACCAATCGTGTACACTACGTTTAAACACGGGAAAACAAAATAGTGTGCAGCGCGTAGAAAAAACTCAACAAAGTTCGAATATGGATTAAGAGCCGATCAGATTTACCGCTGAAAAGCTTGCATTACTTGATAATAAAGTCGAGATCGAGCTAATATGTTGTACTGACTTATTTTGTTTGTTTTTACAAAGAAACTAAGTCGGATTTCCTACACAAGAGATAGCCACGCATTCTAAGCAAAGTCTTGAAAAACTAGGATAATTTGCAATGGAATCCCAAGGTGACGTGTTGGCAGATAAGGAAACCGTTCAGGCAATTCAGTATATCGCCCTCTATCGTCAACACGAAGAAAATTAATCTAATAGAAGACAACAAGGACCGTGGCATTTGGTCTGAATGCATTTTTCAAAGTGCGTTTCTAAGATGATTAATTTACTTCTGATCGCATTCGTCATCAGGTTTGTTCACTGGTCAGACTTCACCGATTGATGGCAGCAGACTGTCACATGATTGTTCACCTGAACACCTGAACACATTGCTTTGAAGGCGGAAATGGCGTTCGTCCTAAGACTGCTATGGTTGGAAAGATCACTAAAAAAAAGTAAATTAAAATAATGCACACGATCATCCCTTGAAAATGTGCAGTTTGTCAAAAAATTCATGGATGAGAAACTGCACACGCTACGGGGTTAGAGCGGTCCAACTGGCATCTCCGAAATGATTCTCGTCAATGATTTTCACACAAACGGCACATTTTCTAGGCATGACGTCACGCTTATATTCTATACATTTTAATGATCTTTCCAATCACAGCATGAAATTTTATGGCAAATGCTTTTTGTAGCCCAAACGGGCGCCTCCAAGGAAATGTGCCCTTTAATGACAACTAAAACCACCATCACTGCGCCACTGTACATAACATCGCTTTCGACATATTTCACAGACCAAAATAATTCGATGTCACCTTTTTAGAATTATGTACAGTTTTGACCCCCTTGCCTTCCCAAATCCCAATACACAACGGGGTGAATTTACAGCTACGTGCCAGACGTCTATGGAGTACATTCATTAATATAATACAACAAAGTGAGTAATATATATACGTAGCTACGACTATCATATATATATATATATATCTTTCGAAGTACTACATATTTACACCCGTCGGCAGACTACATCGCAAACATTGTGCCTTCCAGAGGCCTTTGCGTCAGATGCCTTTCCGCAAACCCGAGGAATGGGGTTTCTATCAACGTGTCCCGAGTACCGGCACCTCATAAAAGAATAAGGTCCGTAGGACTGTATATACCACATCAAACCGAAGTTGAGTTTGTAACCTGGGAAACACGGTTCCCCTCTCAAACTTTAGGTTCATCGATCAATGACATGATGTTTGCATTTCTGTAATGGTCAGTCATCTTATTTCGATCACCAATTTTGAGCTTATAAATGCCATAAAGACTGTTACATATAGCGTTACCAAAGAGGTAGCGAGGCATGCTAAGTGCAAAAATGTTATGTTGTCCATTCCACACGCTCCACATAAAAAGTTTTTTTGGTATCGTATGTCTTTCTTCATTCACGATGAATAATTACTGAGACTTAGTTTACTCATTCAAGACGGACGAGACTTTCACCTCATCTCTTGCTCTTGCTCATCGTCGCCAGCGTCTCGTATTTCTTAGAGAAAGTCTTGACAATACCGGTGCCTCGTGATGTCTGGGGACCGCGGCTGAGTTTATCGTACTCCGTCTTGAAGCTACCCGAGTTTATCAGTTCTAGCCGGTCGTAGTTCTCTGTCGGTCCAATGTCTTTGGGTGTCGTTTCCGAGTAGATGTTGGGGCTCGGGGGACTTGAGCGCTCTTCCACGCTCTCGTAGTTATCGAAGACGTTCTCTTTGCTCCCGCGGAGCGAGCTGTACCCAGAGCTACCCGCATTACTGCTTCTTTTGAAGATACTATGGAGGGAGTTCCGGCTCAGAGTGCGGCTGAGGCCACGTGTCGATCTAGTCCCCTCCCTCCTGGGCATGTCTCCCGCTGATGCCGAGGATTTCGGGCGGCATTTCTTCGAGCAGCTCCAGGTACTAGCTTTGGACTTGCGTTGGATATCGGCGTAGATGTGCTGGGACTCGCACATAATGTATCTGGGTGGACCTAGGTTGAAATCACGCGGGACGGTTTGGCTATTTCCCATAGTGATTCCGTCTGGAGTGGCATACACGGTACTGTATCCAATATCCACGGAGGATGGGAGTTCGTCTTGGCAACCTGGCGGCTCGGGAGCTTTCCGCTTCGTGGCCATCCTCTGAATGATGGCGTAGGTCGGGCCGGGTTCCGGGGGAAGCTGGCGGTCGTTCTGAAGATGCTTCCATGAGGAGGAGCAGGTCTTGAGCGTCATCAATTTGGGGAGTTTGAGGCTCTGCATCTTGTCACCTGTCTCCTTGTTGTGGGACATGGCGGGTAGGGACTGGTTGGAATTATCGAACTTAATTCCTTTCTGCATCTCCTGGATGTCTGCGTATTGGCCCTGGTCTGTCTGTTTGGCTGGAGGTTAGAAATTGCAAGAAAAGGAAGAATAATTATTACTCAGCTCACTCCAATCTCAGGAGCCTTAAAGATAAAACAGCGCCCTCAACCATGTAGCGGAAATAGAGAACCCCTGCTGAATCATCATCTGTTGAGAGAAGTGTCGGAATTTAGTGAGTCGTTTCTAAACTTCGACTTTTTAAAGGAATGAACAGACTGAAACTTGATTGCCTTGGCTCCGACGAGCCGAAAGCCTCAAAATCAATGGTGACAGTTAGCCAAAATAGAAACCTTTTTTGAAGATATTTCGTGTTTGCGTTAGAAGTAATTTTGCGTGCAATCACACGATTGCATACAAATCCAAGGATTAAATTTCAGACCCTCGGAAGATGCGACGTGTACTTCCTGTGAAATAATTAGAGAAGAAATTTGCGGATACACAGCGACAGGTATGGTTCTTGCAGGAACCAGGCTTTCTTGACTTTCTTGACGTCATCAGGACAGCAACATAGTTAAACTGAGCAACCCTGCTCTATGTTGGCGGTCTCCAAGTCTGTCAATAACTTTGATCTCTAAAAAAATAAACAGTTTTGTGGAAACTCAACGTCAAAATATCCAGCTAATAGCTTTGGCTCTAAGAACCATACTTCTCTTTTTAATAGAGTTAGTTCCTTCGCATTGTGTAATCGCAATTGGCCTATTCTGCACCATGCAAAACCTCAAATCATATTTGTGAAATAATGTCCACGGTATATTTCAAAGTGCCACGTGCTGAAAGACAATCATAATTTTTGTTCCATCATTTCTTGGGAAACCGTTCTACGGGAATGGCTGCATGCCTGAACTGAGCGGTTTGGCAATTACTGGATCGAGTTAATCGATTTGCTGGAAGGAAATTCTAAATTTCCACTATGCGAATCGATCGGCTTACATGGGTGTTGTGTAGAATGGAAACCAATATCGATAAGAATCCAGTTGTGTCACTTGGTGTAACGATTGAGATTTAACACACCACGGCTAAGTTTGTGCAGAGCAAAAAACAAAATATTATTGACACGTGCCAGAACTGGGTTCGGTTGGTCGAAACAAAATCCAGTGTTGCTCGATGTGACAAATGCAATTACACAGCTGAGCTTCATTGTTAGTCTGTTGAGGGCGCTTCTTAAAGCAGCTAGTGAGAGTTGTGGGTGCAGGCCAGTAAATCGGTCGAAAAATGCCTACGCCAGCCAAATCACGATTTGCGAGCCCTCGAATTCTCTGATGTAAGAACGTTTTGTGGGCCATGAACTTGAGGGTTTGTAAAAAAACAAAAAGTTGGAAGCCGTGCACAGGACTGCCAGCTTGTATTACTGTGAAATTCGGATAAAAATTGGGCCCTAAAAGCCTAAAGTGCTCTATTTTTCAATGGAGCGTAGGCATCATTTTTCAAGCTGGCGATGGGCTACGGGACTACTTTTAGGGGGATCATCTTTGGATGGAAATTTCTCCCAAAAGTCATTAATCCCCACAAACAGAAACCGAAAAATGATGAAATAAGCGTTAATTTGATGTGTGTCTCACACACACATTGGAGAAAACTAAGTATTTTTCCTGAATTTTGGAAGTTGGCGTATTTATCATTGGGACTTATGGAAGTTGGTTTACTGGTGTGCAACCTTGTGCTTACGTTAGACTGGTCAAAAGATGGCTGTTCAATATGTGTACAACAGGAACGTCCAGCAAGCAAGTTTGGGAAATGACCATTAGTCGAACAATGGGGCAAATTTCATAGAGCTGCTGTGCACACATTTTAGCTGAGCATAGAAAAGTTGAGCAAAAACAGTTTACCGGCCAAAACAGCATGTGATGTATCGTGTTTGTGACTGATTACCGGCTGATCTTTGCTGAGCAGGAACATCTGCTGAGCAATGTTTTGTGTTAAGCAACTCCACGGTTGGTCCGTTGGTCTGGTCGGCCGGTGCCTAAAAACGCGCATACGCACTAATACCCACGCGTGAACAACCCCAGCGCGAACTACTGTGTCGCTGGTTCCCTTTCCACTGGTAAAAATTTAGCACGGATCGTCGCCATGTTTGTGCGAACTTTTTGGATCCCTCATGTCCCAACTCTATACGACTCTGCTAGCAACCAGAGCCGTAGGTGAGCTAGAGTTGTAAAATAATCCCAAATCTGGACACAAAATGGTTTCCATGATTATGAACAATGGTTTAATGTGCACTTGCGAGTCGTACAGCCATTTTGCGTCCAAATTTGAGAGGCCTCTTGTCATTTCGCTGGTTGGCAAGATGGCGTTCGATTTGTCATTCACATTAAATTTAACGGTCACCACGGAAATGTCAGTGAAAGGCCAACAAACATACAAGGCCGTCTGGACATGACTTGTATAGTATATCTTACGAACCGGGTAACATGAGTATCAAATTATATTCTTCGTCAAAAATAACTTCAGACTTTGCAGAGCATTCAGCCGCCACCATTACCGGAGGCTCGACTTCCGTTCAATGAAATTCAAGCTAATAGCTCATTACCATTGCTGCCACGAGGCCATCTGAACCCTGAAATCTGTGTTTATAACAGACGGACTGTTACATGGTATGCAATCGATGGCCTGAAGCTAACAGGTTAAGAGAACCCGTGAACGGCGCTCACTGTCCCGCCATTAGCAGGGACTTTGGCAATAGAATGTTGATTTCTAATTTTGGATTCTATACGACCCGAGGTGCCTTTAAGAGCAACAGAAATTAATAATGACTGACAGTTCACTGAGTGGGCCCTCAACACGGACAGACCAAGAAAGGGGATATGGTAAAAAAGGATTCACTGACAGCTTCATGTTGAATAAGAGGCGAGTAATCTCTCGTCTCTTTATCCTCAACCAATACCCACCCGCAACTCCTTCACCACGAACATATTTATAATTTAAATTCGTAAGCAAAATGCACTCAAAATTTGTTGATATCATGCGCACAAAGTAACAACAAATCTGTACTTGGCGCACTTTAGATGACATAATGAAGATTTTTTGTAATGGAAGTTGCCTAATACAAGGCTTAAAGTCACTCTTGGTAAAGGGCTACACAACATAGGTGGTGGGGTTGGCCACATTTAAGGTTGCCAGCCCTACCACCCTTACGGTTTTGCCTGTGTCCAGCTATAGATAGAGGATAAATCTTCAAAAGATACCTAAGAAATTATCCCAATTTTCAGACCTATAGACCAGGCTACCATGCTGGCACAGCGCCATCTTGTGTTGACATTTAGCCGACACCATTTCCCACAAAGTTTTTTCAAAGACGTATTCGTTTTTGGTAATTAGTAACTTGGATGGTATTGTAATACACGTAGTGCGAATATTCAATGTAAGATTATGGGCGTGGCCTAAACATCTCTGGACGAAAAAGGAGGGGTAGCTGTAAAAGTGTTGCATGTGCAGTGATAACACGCTGTGTCTAATTTCATCTAATTCATGACCTAATTAATTACACCACGCCCTCTTTACCTAAGCCGCCCTTCTGAAACACAGCGATAACTCTTTATTTAGTTTTGCTTGCTAATAGACTGGAACATTTTTCTACTTTTTGAAGTCAAGGTTAAAATGTTCCCCCAGTCCACCGCGGCGTGTATATTATCTTTGCCGGTCAGGCACAGCACAAACCCTGCTGACGTAGGCTCTCAAGCCACCGGCGCATCCGACAATCCCTTGGTCCCCTGAAACGCCAAATTCCCGGCTTCCTTTCGACTGTTCACGAGACGAGAAAATAATGTTTCTTTTTTGAAGTTTTGCCCCGCCCGGCTGTCTCCTAAGATTATGAGAAGTAAACGTTTGTGACAAGAGAGATAATTGGCTTGAAAAGGGTTACCTGAATGACGATAAGTGCTTCAGTGAAGTAAAATGGGACATGATCTTTGATGCCGTCAATCAACAATGCGGTGGGGACCAGACCAGACTGATTGGTAAACCTTTAGGATATCAGACTGTCTTCCTTGAACTAATATTATTCGTCTGTTTTCACTCAAATTGACACTCCAATACTTCCACAATGACCTTACAGAGCACTTAAGCAGTGCTGAACTTTTGCACGCAAGAAGGATAAACTTTCACCTTTCTCATTCGTCAGGAGCATGTTATTTCTGATTTAAAACAACAACGCTGTTTTCCCATGAGCCTGAGAGAGTTGCATCTGATGGCGATTATGTCGTGATTAATGCTAGAAGTGATGAATAAATCTTTCAATTAGACAACTCATGCCCTACATTTTGCACACTTCATCCCAACATGACCTTGAATGATTCGTTAATCATTTCTATTTCGGTAAAGTGAATCCCGATCAACCATCCAAAGTACTAGTAATATCTCTTTGTGTGAAGTGAGGGCCTGTGTACTCCTAGGCGCGTAAAGTGGTTATTGAAATTAAGAGAAAACCATATAAACCAAAACCGCATCAACTTCAAGAACAACAACCGCAACAGCGACGAGCCGTGTATGCACTGGACTTTTTTTGGAAGGTTTTACCGAGACGATGGTAACATTAAAACTGGTCAAATGTGACCACTGTCCACACTTGGACTTTCGACACGGGAATTTTGTACCGATACCGTGGTAGAAGTAACCGAGCTGTCAGTATAACAACTCATGGGGGCCGCTTTGCGTGACCTTTTTACATTGACCCGATTGACCCAAAGCGCACGCGCCTTTTCATTCTTTTGGCCGGTATGTACACGTTGACGTCCTTCATTATCATCTGGGAATGATGCGCTGGTATTGCACCAATCAAACTTCCGACTTTATCAATAATAATATCTGCCATGATTGCGACTAAAAGAGGAACAACGCACTGGAATTTGGAAACTTGCAAAATATGCGCCGCACCGCGGTGAAACAAGGCAAAGCGCATGCGCGGTGTCCATGTGTAGCATGACCTCGCGCTAAGGCCGAATGTACGCTTTCCTGAGCCACTTTCACCAACTCGCACTGTCCGCAAAAACTCCGCATTGGACTTATCGTCTCGGGAAGGAAAAGTTACCTGGTCAGTTTTCCTGGGCAGCAGTTGCCCAGTAGAAGTAATCACTGGACTCAGGAAAAGAACCCGAGAGGAAAACGTCCCAAGCTGTCCGCACTGGACTTAAAATGGGAAAAGTACCCATCGTCTCGGTAAAGCTTTACCAAAAAAAGTCTAGGGCGGACAGGGCTTAATACATTTTACTTTTTGAATGATCTTTCAAACCATAGAACTTTTAGGCTTACTGTAGCCTAATTGAGTAGCTCCAAGGCAAAGTGTCCCTTCAACATCAAAGATGGCAAGCATAAATTATGAGGTCTATGGGAAATATACATGTGTACGACGTCTGTGCAAACGATCCATTAGAATGTGCAATAACGCCATGTAAGCACCAGCGAAATTTACTTCAACCTTTCAACTTTGAACTAACCTCCTCAACCCCACCATTATATGGAATTGTACACACCTTTTTTCGTCGGTTCCCTTATCAGCTTGACTTCACCTGACCTGATAGATTGAGCAAGGGCCAAGAGTTTCGACTTGCGAAATGAGCCTGATCCGCAACGTGAGCTGATAAAATAAATGGAGACAGAAAAATGGAGTGCTGAATTCACAAAATTGTAATGTTGTGTGGTCAGGTCAGTACACACAGGCTTTTCAAACATTATTGGCCCTTATTTCAATTAGAAAAACTGCATTCTAAAATTGAAAGAGATGGATAAATATAGGTTATTCCTAAACGGTTTCATAGACATCACAGCAGATGTTGTTTCCCAGTATATTTAGTTTCTTTGCACCAATAAAAGTTTCTTGTTGTCAGGATTTTACACACTTTGTTTATATCGGTGAAGAGTGAATGTACTTATTTTCATTTATTTCTAGAATTAGACTCGAAGATGTGTAATCTAGTGTTTTCTCAACTTGTTGAAAGTGGGGTATTCAAAATAATTGTGTTTACTGGATTGGGTTCACCCATTGCGTGAAGAATTACATTATAGCTTACCTTTGGAGAAATGGAAGACTGATTATTCTACCGTCGATATTCCTCCGCTGTCGGTACATTAGATACAGAACCACGGAAGCTGCTAGGGAGAGCACCCCCACGCCGCACAGCATGCCGGTTAGAAACATCATCCCCGAATCCTTCTTCGGTGACTGCACATCGGGCGTGGCCGGGCTGACCTCTTCATCCACCGGCAAGTTACCATGAGCGCCATCTTGAAGGACGCCCTTCCCCAGGTCGTCGTCGTCGTCGTCGTCGTCGTCGCCGTCGCCGCCGCCGCCGCCGCCGCCGCCGCCGCCGCCGCCGCCGCCGCCGCCGCCGCCCATTGGAGTGGAATCGACTCCGACGCCCTGCCGCCTCGTGCCGTCTGTTCCCCCTCGTCCCGCCTCAGCCTCCCAAGTCCCCGGAGTCAACACACCGCGCTCGCTTGCCGTGCCCGACCTGGTAGCTGGGTGCTTACTTGGGTGGGTAGTGGTCTGGTGCTTGGTGCCACCTCTAACAGTCACCCTTGATGTTGGGGTTATAACAGTACCAGTCGCGGTGTCTGTTGAGAGAAAGTTGAAAAGAAAACTTGAATATAGGCCTGGTGTCAGGCCGGTAGAGTATTGTCTTCATTGCTCCCTTCGATCACACATGTGTAACTCTTACCACAAGAGGGCGCTCCAATGTGTAATCCGCGGATACAAGTACCGTAATTATTAATGTAACTGGAAAACTTCTGGTCTGGTTCCCTGACCTGACGATTCCCTGCACGAGTCTTGATAAACTTTATAGTAGCCACACAGGTTAAAATAGATCATGTCGCACAATATTAATCAGAGTGACGTCATCAATGGCGACATTTTAAAATAACTTACCAAATCTGATCAGAAAAAGAGTCTAGCACTGGTGTTTGCTGAGGTGAGCTTCGATTAAAACGAAACTTAAATGTAGTATACACCATTTGCAAACATAAAAAAAAATACTGAAATATTACAAAATACCGTACTAGCCTTTAAGTAAATAGCAGTCTTAAGCATCCTGTGAAATCATGGCATCTGGTGTGTTGTCGTTTTCAAGAAAAGTGGAAATTTATATCGTTTTCCAACGATTGTAGGCCGACAATCGTTGGAAATATAGTCTAGTTCGGAGTTCGGAAAATGTGAAATTTCCGAAACAGAATAGTCAGAATCGTCTGGTCTGGCAACCAGACTCGTCGCCTACCTGGTACTGGCTTTGCCACGCATCTCTTGCCGTTCTGCACCCAACCATTGCAGCATTCCTGCACGACACGGTAAGCAGTGCGCGTCACTTCCCGGTAATTCTGCACGTACACAATCCTATGGGAAAACAACAAGATCACAATCAGATACACTAAGGTTACATACAGTACAAGCACATCAACAGAAGTGAGCCTTGGCCGAGTTCAAACACACTAACTCATGAATTTATGTAAGTTTCATCATAAACAGCCATCTGTAAAACCTGATTTGAGAAAGTCATATACAAATAATTATAACTGGTTTGGATTTAAGCTATTTCAATTATTACAAAGCATTGCTCATAAATCATAAACTAACCCTGTGGCATTCTCAGGACCAGGCCGGTTTTATATTTTTTAGTGCCTAAATATCAGAACTTTCTCGTAAATTTTCGAAAACCTTGAATTATATTGGGTGCAGGTTTTCATTCTTTTTAGAATGGAAAAGTTACATATCGCATTAGTGACTAACTAGGGTAAACCTTCGCATAAGCTTTCCAAGTAACAACTCTTTCTGGCAAACCCTCTTAGGGTTTCCTGCCTTTTTTGACGTCTGCCTCTTTCCCTTTAGGCCCTTGCCACATCCCTCTCTTCCTTCTATTGCCTAATTACCACCTCCTATTACCCCCCCCCCCCCCCCACACTCACACACACCCACAAACACACCCAGTCATGTAAACGGGTGCAATCGTGGACCTCCCATTGTTCCTCTTTTGTTTATACTCTAACTTTTTCGGAAGGCCTCCCATTGGTTTTGTACACGATTTTCAATCGTGGACGTTAGGTCAAACGTGGACCCCTTTGTCTACGCTCGAATTCTTTTGTTCTAGGTCCACGATTGCCGGCATATACAAACTCACACACACACACACACACATCCTTGTTCCCCTTTCCCAGCTTCACCCCTCCCATCTCAATCCCTCCCCTCTTTCATCCTTACCCTAACCACACTCCTTTGTTCCTTGCTGTCCCTTCCCCTCTCTTTACTCCCTTTGATATTCACCCACTGTCACTCTCCCAGTCCCTCTTGCTTGTGTGTCCCCCACATATCTGTTTCTTGTACCACTGTCATTTGCCTTTGAGAAAGAACTTATTAAGTTCGAAACGTAAGGCCAGCTAATTTTGTTGGTTCAACTATTCGTCAGATGCATCAAGTATAGTTGTTGCTACGAAAGCTTATGCAAAGTTTTAAGTTAGTCATTAAAGTGTTATAAATTTTCCACCACTTGATTTTTTTTAAGAAAAGGAAAAGTCCTTCCCTAATTCAGCTCCATTGAAGCATGCCTACTCATGATGTATACTGTACAGCCAGGAGGAGAACATTTCTATGGTTATTCGTGAATATCGATATCGTGTTTACCATGCAACTCGCCCGATTGTGTATGCCACGAGCTGCATTACGCATAGCGACAATAGAGGCAGTTCGGCTACGACTTGGCAGCCTTTACTGCCAAGCACCAAGCTCAATCGTCTCGGGCCATCAGACCGTCGTGCTCCGCTTTCTGTACGTAATATGCACAAAGGCGCCGACACAGTACACGTATGAAGGCCATAGGCTATTGGGTTGTGGTTTTATAACCGATAAATCACACACGATTGGAAATAGTCATCGTTATTTTCATCATTTCTCAGTCCGAAAAGTAAATACCTAAAAGTGATATCCTAGCAGATATTGGTCCATTAGAGGATCTCAGGCGCCTTTTTTTTCAGAAAAGGGAGAGCAAAGGTAAAACTATGCAAGCTTGGCAAGGGCACATAGTTTCAGTCGAGAGACGTCGGTTGATAGACCAAAGACTTTCATATTCTCTGACGTGGGTTTAAGTTTCGACATTATCCCTTTATAATGCCTTGCTAAATATTGCCAACCTTGACTCGGGGAGATGAATTCGGGAGAGGGATCCGCCTTTAGGCTAAATACTATATAGATTCGTCACCATCACTCATTAGAAAGGGACGGCAGGGGGACGTACTTTAACCCCCCGGAAATTGTTTGTCAAAACCCATTTACATTTATTATGGTAATAAACAAAACCCCAAAATAAAACCTACAATCAAACAAGGCAAGAAATAAAACAATTTTAAGGCTAAAATCCACTCTAGGTAAAGGGCTACCGGTACATACAGAGGTGGTATAGGGATGGCTATATTTTGGGATGTCAATTAGCCTAACCCTACCACCCCTGGGCATGATCTAAATATAGGCTAAATATTCAATAGAAGCAAAAAATATTATCCCAAATTTCAGACCTATAGAACCACTTAGTAATGCAAAAAGTGAAAAAGTTGAAAAAAAGCGTCAAGATTAGGTCTAGTTTCATTATAATTAATTGTTTCTCCATTATTGTGAGATTTATACTTCTATGTGTAATATTTAATTTATTCATTTTTATAAAATAAATTCAGTCAGGATAACCAACCCCCAGAAAAATGTTTGTCTTTTGGGCGATCCTTCGAGAGTTGTTTGATTGCGTCTTGTTATCGTGTTATGCTGTTTTCATTGATTGTAAAAGAAGAGTCAAAATGATTGACAATGTAAATCCCGAGAAATAAAGTAAATGTAGAATATAAATGGAAATTAACCAAAGAGGCAGTACTCGCAAACATTGTAACGGAAACAAATCTGTGACGCCATGGGAAATTAAGGGGCGGGGATTACGATAATTCATAATCTTCATGAAACTCCACATTACCCGAAGACGGCCAAAGCACGACCGAAACTTTGTTTTTCTTATGCAGAGAGCCTTCAACGAAACCCACACAGAGGGTGACACTTCCAATTATATCTGACACAAAACGAGACCTATTATAGACGTAAAGGCCTAAAGTGCGAGGACGAACTGGATAAAAATCAGACAAAGAATACACTCCGGAAAAATCATACCATCCGTTCTGGACTAATGAACCCAATTACATAATAACGAACATCAACAGACGTAGATCATAACAGAAAAATCAAATGTTTTTTATTAAACAAATTATCGTCGAACCAAACTGCGGCAGTCCCCGTCCTTTCCAATCAGGTAACTCCGCGCACTAAGGTCTTGTTTTAAGTGACACCTGCCTGTCTTGTTCTGAACTAGTTTCCGATGATTGTCAAATGATTAGGGGCATCACTCCCCGGCAGGTGTATCTGCTGTTAATCGGGCATGGGCCAACCGGTTGTTTCGGGGCGGGCCTAATTGGCCTCGGATGTCTGGTAGTTATTTCAGTTGCGTCGTTCAAGACTCCGAGGATCTAGGAGATATGGGTGATTGCAGGCTTTAAAGAGACTGGTTCGAGCAAATTCCTGGTATGCTGACCTACTCGCTTAATGTAAAAGAGTGAAAAACTCACTCTCCAAAAGAGTGAATCTCTTCTCTAACCACTTCAAAAGAGTGAATCTCCTATAAAAACCACTCGAAAAGAGTGAAAACCAGTCCAAAAGAGTAAAATTTCCCCTCTTTCGAGGAGCCATTATAAGGGACCACTCTTTTTAGACTTGTCCCTTATATGGCTCTTCGAAAGAGTGAAAATTTCACTCTTTTCGAGTGGTTTTTATCAGAGATTCACTCTTTTGGAGTGGTTTGAGAAGGGATTCACTCTTTTAGAGAGTGAGTTTTTTACTCTTTTACATTAAGAGAGTACTTTAGAGAATCTGTCCCTCTGTATAAAATGTTTAAGGAGTAGTTGTGAGCTTACTGTCACTGCCCATAAAACTCTATTATGGTCGTCAAACATATTTGGTTCTTTGCAACAAGACAATTAATCGGAATTTACCTGAAATGTACAAATTAACAAAATTAGCTGGCCTACACTGTAAAAACAAACGGCTTACACTTGTTTAACACTTCAACGCGTTAATATTAATACTTTACACGTAAAGGTATAGGAGGCGTTGCACGCGATTAAACACTAAAACACGTTTAAATTGGCGTTTTTGTTAATGATTATTAACATTCTAAAGTGTTAATATCTACTTAAATTAACACTTCAAGCGTTGATCATCATCAACACCAATGCCTATTTTAATCGCGTGCAACGCCTCCTATATACCTTTACGTGTAATATTAACGCGTTGAAGTGTTAAAAAAGTGTTAGCCGTTGATTTTTACAGTGTAACGTTTCGAACTTAAGCTATTTTCTCAAAGGCAAAAATGGGATTAGAAATCAGATCATAATGAACTCTTGACTAATTGATAATTTGATATTATAAGGCATATTGCGACTCTGTCCACGGTAAATGACATAAATTACTCAACAACCTAGTGTTATAGACAAGTGCGGCTCCACAAAGACAACCGAGATGGGGGGAGGGGGTTAGTTAGTCTCACCAACGCTGGAAGTTACCCCACCTAGATCTATAGGTCTGAAAATTGGGATATTTTCTCTGGGACTGTTGGAGAATTATCCTCTATTGAGATCTGGGCCAAGGAAAACAGTATAAAGGTGGTATAGGGTTGGCAACCCTAAATGCCGCTCAGCCATATCTACCACCTCTGTTTGATAGCCGTGTGGCTTTAAGCCTTGTTTGGGCGACTTCCGTAAAAAAATAGACTGGAAGTCAGCTTGAGTTCAAACTTTAAAACAGACTAAAAGTCACAAGGTAAAGTTTTGCGGTAGCACCATGTGAAACTTTCTCTTTTGTGAGCTTATATGGTTCTGAAAAGAACCGGGGGAAACTCAACGTTTCGGACAGTATACTCTACCCGTCGTCAGGAGACCCTAAGTCCGGACTTGACTTGATGCTGGCCATTTTTGTCTTAGACCTTCGCCTGGACTCGGGTTAAAGTTCAGACTTGTCGAATGAGGCCAGACCTGCCGAGCCCGGATGCAAATCCACGACCATTGATGAAGTCCAGGGTCAAATCTGGGCTATCTCATGTCAAGGCCAGAGTTAAAACAGGCTCTTTTCAAGATATTTGACCAATCAAGTGAAGTCTACCCAACTGGGACCCTGACTAAATTGTCACAATACAACACTAATAGAGAGCAGGTGAATGACTAAATTCAAAACGACGGAATAGGAATGTCTCATCCCACGTTACAAACTGTGGTGTTAACTTAAGACAAAGATGCAGTATTTATATTCAACCATTCGTTCAATATAGGTATACCGTATTGTGTTAATCTAACACCAACCATTCGTTCAAAATAGATACCGCCTTGTGTTAACTCAAACTTAATCAGAAACTAAACTTTATAGCTATAGGATTTGGATTTTTATGCAAGTTCGCCCCGTACAAGGCTAAAAGCCATTCGAAGTACGAATCGAGCTACGAAGAGAAAAAGAATCAAAGATACAAGAGGTAGGAATTAATATTCCTCTTGAAGCAAGAAAGATCATAAGACGAAGGGAAACATGCACCAGGCAAAGATTTCCATAGAGGTGCAGAACGTTAAACATTTAGATACCGCTTGAGTATATTGGTTAGAACAGGCGCTAGGCGGAAAGCCGAGTTTCATGCTAAAACACTCTAAGAATCACAAGAATCTAAAACTGTCATCAATAATGATGACAGTAAGTTTGGATGTGGCACGACCTCCGTGATAAAAAAAAAACCACTCAGATGTATGAGCCGTTTGTCGTGAGAAATTCACTTGGGATATGTCCGAAGACATAACCGCAAAACATTTAATCAGCACCACTAAACTGATAGTGAAAGGTACGATTGGAGCACGGCTTCAGGCATGAAGAAGCACAAAGAAACAAAACTAACTGATACAAATCAGACCGCGGTAGAACAGTCTTGGACCTAATGCATCGCGCGTATAACGTATATAGGAACCAGTGGCAAACGGAGTGCACCAAGGCCTGGAGAATTATGACTCATGCCGTTAGGGCACGCCGCAGCGCTAAGACCGAGTTGCCACAAACGCCCCGTGACTATATTACTACAAAATCGAGAAAGTTTTCCGAAACACGAATTTTCCCACACTTCCATTTATGATTTATAACCGCCTTGGGCATATGAACATGTTGTAGGGACTTTGTGCGGCGATTCTAGCCACATTTGGAAGTGGACAGTGACAGAATGGTAAATCCCTCGGGGTATGTTAGTCATACACCGTTTCCGCTAGTTCATGGCATATCGCCAAACTCTATACCAACACTCGTATGTCACGAAGGAGGAAATGAACATGCATGAAAGGTTGCCAAGGTAATTAGCGAGCATGCGCCGAATCAAGTCTACGAATCAATGCCAACAAGAATTGGGGAGGGGGTAAGTCCTGTTTGTTTTAAGGATCATATGGAAACTGTTTTGAATAATTAGATAAATAAAGTATTGGAAACAATTAATATTTTAAAGTTCGCACAAGTAGGGCCTAAGTATGAAGTAAGTCTGATTTAGTTCCAAAGGTATGAAATCAGACTTTGTACATTCGTTAGAAATGGTCTGATTACATGAGCAAAATTTGAAATTTGAAGCAAAAGAGGTGATACAAACTATTGCCTAATTTGAATAATTTCAAATACCTCAAGTACGAGATGATAATTACTACACTCTTGCGCCTATAATCAGACAAGTGTTATGCTTGAAAATATGTCTGCTTTAGTCTAAACTCTTTCTTTGTAGGCATATTTTGTCACGAGCATCGCGTAACGCGAGTTCGCCCAACGCCAAAGTAATTCGCTTTTATGTAACATACCGATTTAGAAGCATAGGCCTATTGAGTGGCTAGGCTGCAGGCAATCGTGGTTCGTGTCTCTCAATACAGTGCAACAGGGCCCAGAGGAAAATTGCAGTTCGTGGAAACACCGATCATCGTTGTTGGCGTAATTAAATTTGTGTAATAAATTTGAGTTTGTTCCTCCAACTGAATGATTTGTTTGAGTCGATCCATATGGGTAGGGCGGCCTTGCCGCGTGTATGTTACCCATTTACAGGACTCACACAAAGCTGTAACATAATCACGAAATAAGATTTTAAAACTAAATTTACACTTTACGACAGTCAGTGATGCAGGCTGTAAAGACTGTATATTTTGATTTGACCTTATTCCCAGAAATGAAAGCCCGCTCAGATGTTCATTTGCGGGCAGCGGCCTGAACTGACTAAATAGGCATTTTAGTTACAAGAGATAGAAATGGCAGTAATCCCAAGTAAAAGGTTGAAAGGTTATCTCTGGTGGGACATCTTTGGGGACCGCTTTGGTCATAATTCTTCATCTGACTACATACATCTTCGTTAATCCGTTGATTCATCTTGATCGTGCAATTTCAACATTGACCTTTTGATCAATGAATTAATTATATGAACGCAATTAGAATTATTTTGATAAATAACATCCGTGGTCTGGAACTTAAGATTCCAGGGCATATGCCAAAGAGGATTAGGCTGTTCAGGAAAAAAATCCGATTTCTTCTTTCCGTTTTCCCATCGACGAGTGTTTGTGAACGCTATTTGAAATGACTTTCTACAGAATTCGTTTCGTGAGTTCCTTAATCCTCCCCGGAAGTGACATCTTTAGTAATCCCTTTACCAACAAGAGATCTCTTGTGACTGTCATTCATCCTTTTTATAGCCTGTGCGGCCCGAGTTCAAGTGTACCCCATTGAGCAACTTTGATCAAAATCACCCCAAAGTGATCATATTTAGGGACACGGCATGGGCTTCACAGCAGTACAGTAGAACTTCGCTATAACGAACATCGCTATACCGAACATCAGGCTATTCATCATCTTTGGCTCCCATACTGTTTTATTCAATGCATAGCATTATTTACTATAACGAGCGACCACTATAGTAAACACTTGTGGATAGTGTCGGGCCTTAACCTTCCTCTAACTAGAAGTAACATAGGCCAACCTGCTTGTCTAGACGAATCTAGAGTTCAGACTCGTATGTTTTAAGTTTGCACCTTGTGACTTCGGAAGTGGTTCTGATATAATGCATTTTGGTTTGGGCATAATAAATAAGAAATCACACACACGATGTTTCACGTGCATGCATTTGCTGTTCGGACTTCCCGCCAATATGACATCACAGAGATGTGGTCACGTGTTACCTGTATCTACTGCAGCGACCCTGTAGCCCACAGAAGGTCGTATATCGTATCGTTTGGGTCTTCGTACCTGTCATCGGGATACGGTGGACCTCAGCAACACTGTAAATAGAAACAAACGAAAATAAGTACAATTTATATGAATTTATTTGAAAAGTTTTACCTATGAAAAGACTATGATGATAGTATGGAGTTTGTATTTTTATTCTAGGGTAGCAATTATAATGGGTTTCTCAAGAAAATATACAACATCGTGTTGTAAGCTTTTAAAGACGCATTCTCATTATATCAATATGAAGAGCGCCACCCAGCACCACACACATGCACGTAAAAAAGAATAAAACCCAAATCAAAGCGCAAACTCTATAAAACAAGATAAACGTAGTATAATGTTGTCAAGGTCAAAGGTTAGAGTCGTTACTACCAGAAGAACTTCGCCAAGAGGGCATACTTTTTCTTCTGTTTGTTGGTTTGTCGTTGTCGTTGCTGTGGTTGTTAGTCCTGTTTTGGTTGTTGAGGTTGGGATTGTTGTTTGTTGTTGTTCTTGGTGTCGTTGTCATCGTCGTCGTCGCTGTTGCGGTTATTGTAGTCGCTCTTGCTGATGTGGTTGTGTGGGTGTTGTTACTGTCATTTTTGTTGTGTGTTGCCATCGTTATCGCTTTCGGCGTTGTTGTAGTCATTGTTGATATATCTTTAATTCTTTGTTTGGATATTTTTCCTATCAATTGAGTGATTGATGAATCTTGTGTGCCATGACGCAAACTTATCGAAGTGAGACTTGACCGTTACCGTTTGGCCATGAAGGCCCCTTCAACCGTGATTCAACCATCTATAATCAGTCTAGCCATCGAGCAACTGACCGTCGCGCCGTTGACTATTCTCACGGCGTTAAATCATCAGTGTGTAAATCATTTTACATCAGTGCTCTAGGGGGTCAACTACAAGTCCATGATGCGCCTTTTGTAGCCCCGAGACGAGGCCGACTCCCCAGTCTGGTTCTTATTAATGTAAGTAAATCCACGTAATTAGCCCGGTCAACTCGTCACGCCATGACTTTCCGATTGGTACCGTCAAGCTTGGAGCCCGCTCATGCGCCAAGGTGGATACGGTGGGTAACCCTCCATCACCAACAGTCAGACCATCAGTCATCACTCACATCAAATCTCTCGCCGGACTAGGCTTCTCGGCAAGACTAGCCACAATTACAGCAAGTTATCAGACTCCATTAAGCCCACTTAGACACATGTGTTTGTGATTGTCGTGTGGCGGTCGCGGGTTAGGGAGAATTCTTAATGGAATCACCTTATCTTGTCTACTCGTCAAGGGGTCAACGAGACAAGATGCGGAAATGCTAAGCTTTGAAAGTACCCACGAACTTCCACTGAGGGCAGGTCTAGTGTATGAATTCGTATAAGGGCCCCGAATTTGTATGGATTTTTGCTTATTGTCATGTCCAGCAACCTATTGACTCTACTATATGGTAAACATCTTGATGACTAGAGTCAAAATGGACTCACAGTTTTGTAACTTGCGTGTTTTGTGAGTCGACACTCTCCCAAGACTTAGATCTAATACATTTAAAACTTGACTAGTTTCAAACTTCGGCCTACTCAAGTCCCTGTCACTATGGAGGAATTAAGATTCCTCCATGGTGTCACTGACTCAAATCAACCAGAGAACTCTCAACAACCTTAACATGAGCTCCACTCTCCCCACAAATATATTACCAAAACAGGGCAAAGAGCGAATACTCATTGAACTTTGTATGTGCGGAATAACGTTACGCAATCTTAAATTCAAACTATACTCATTATTGTTCAGTTAAAGGTACCGTATTAAACAGCATTTGCAAACACAAAAACACAAAACTGATGATTTATTAGGAAATACCGTACAAGACTCACGGTAAGTAAAAAAGCAGTCTGCAAGCATCCTGTGAAATCATGGCACCTAGTGTGCTATCGTTTTCAAGAAAAGTAGAAATTTATAACGATTGTCGGCCGACAATCGTTGGAAATAGTCTAGTTCCCCGACCTGATAATTCCCTGAATCTATACTTTGCTCCGTTTTGTCTAGAGTATGTTCAGGGAACCAGACTATTAGAACAATTTGTTTCTCTCTGTTTTCCCAGCATCTATATGCACACAAACTTTTAAACAGGTCAGTGTTACAGTATTTGCTAGCACGCCATAAAATGCTAACCCCCAAATCCATTTATTTCTTAAAATTACAGCAAAAGCAAATGATGTATACTATCTTTAAGCTTAAATCGGATTTTTACTATTCAACGCCCCTCGATCAAAACATAACACAAAGCAAACTATAGCCCGCTTTAAAGTCAAGTGTCTGTGTCTAATTCAAATCGATTCACAATATTTGGATTCGTCAAGGCAGCAATTCAACGTACATTGAAGTGGGGTTCTATCACGCTTCGTATTATGTCAAGCCTACTATCAAGTCATACCCGTTGGAAACCCCTTAATTAAATTTGTTTAATCCAGAAAATCGATGAGAATTCAGCAAAACTCATAGCCCAAGTCATTCCTCGATTTACTGTCATGCTAGGATAAAATAATTCAGCCAGGTCAACTCGACAAAAAATGGTTTGAAGATGTCTCCCAGAAACCATTAAGTCTAATTTGATCGACCTCCATTGGTTTAGGGTTTTCCATCATTTTCTATCAATTGTATACACCTTTCCGGATAAAATTCCCATGGGTAAGTTATTGTACAGATTCCTGTGACTGTGAACATGAGCCTACATTCCAACATACGTAAGTCACGGCCTTGTTGCCTCAAACTCTCAATTAAACAGTGCGATAATTGGAAACTCCGTGAACTTCAGAATTCCGACAATCATCACCCTCCACCGTGCCCCCACTAATAGGCGTCGCCGTCAAATAACCACGATCGCCCCATCGATCAGGCACAGCGCCTACAGCGGTCAGAGGTGCACTTATCTCCCTGAACAAACCACTCAACACCAATCGCAGGATTTGGGTGGATTTCCGACAGCCTCTAACAACAGATTCAGCACGCCTCATAGGTCGTACCTTACCTCCCCGTGAGATGCTCGACAGATGCCCGGGACCTTGCATGCACCGGCCCGATCGCGAAGACTCAGGAAACATCCAGTAAAATGATCAGGAAGTTGTTAAGACCTGGATATATTCAATGACCACGTGAGGACGAAGTTGACCAGACAATGGCGGAGTGGTGCTCGATCATGTAGAGCCCACTAGGGGAAGACTATAGTCTTAAAGCGGGTATGTCCCTGATTTAACTGAAAATTTCAGCGCGAGAAAGACTGAGATTGCGGGTAACACCATGTGAAATAAATCTATTCCAGGAAGATGTGTGGTACTGAAAAGTGTGCTCTGTCCGTCCTCAGGAGTGTGAGTGATGTGATGTGATGTGATGTAGAGTTGCTGCAGCTTTTATGCCTTTGCCTAGTCGGGTGTGACGCCTGGATGCTGTTGTGTGCGTTGGGGTGTGGCAGTAGCTTGTTGGGTGGCGTGGGTGTAGGATGTGTGGTGCTTGAGGAGTTGGGAGCAGATGTGGAATCCGATGTCTTGAGAAACGTGTTGTGTTTACGGATTTCGGTGGCCTCTCTGATGCGTCTTGGGTGCCAGAAAATTTAAATTCAATGGAATGTCCTCCTCCCAACTCAGGCTTTGATATTTTAAACATTTATTTCGTATTAGGGGCTGATTTTATAGTGTTACCCCTCACAGTGCTACTCTGATTGACAATATTCTTACTAACAATAATTGTGATGTTTTCTCTGGTGTACTATATTCTGATATTTCTGATAATTTTCCCCTCTTTCAGGTTACACCCTCTTGTTTCCAGAACCTACCATCACCTCGGAAAACTTACATCACCAGGGTCATTAACACTACTAACATGAATGCATTCATCTCAGATATCAATAGGACAGACTGGAGTGATGTGTATGATGCTGATCAAGCAGATGAAGCTTATAATATTTTTCTTTCCATGTTCTCCAGCCTCTATAATCATCACTTTCCTTACCGCTCGATTACCAGTAATTCGTCCAGGAATCAACCTTGGATTACCCAATCTATCATCAACTCCTCCAACTACAAAAACAGGCTCTATAGACGCTTTTTGCGTAATCCCACAGATTCCAACGCTCGCACATACAAAGCTTATCGAAACCACCTGACAGCCATTATACGCACAGCCAAGAAGAACTACTACGCCCACAAGCTTGAAGCAAATAAAGCCAATATCAAGAACGTATGGCGTGAGATTAATAAGATTTTAGGAAGTAAGAATAAGGTGGATCTTCCTGACAATTTCACTGATGGGACCACCAAGTATTCCAATCCGCCTGAAATATCCCATTCCTTTAACACTTACTTCTCTAACATTGGTGCGTCATTGGCTAGCAAAATTCAACCTACTAACTCATCTTTCACCAGCTACATGCATGGCTCTAATGACTCTTCTTTCTTCTTAGCACCCACGAACTTCTTGGAAGTGAGTCAAATTGGCAAGCAGCTTAAAAAGAGTAGTAGCTGTGGCTACGACGACATCATTCCCTCTGTTATAAATTCTGCTATCTCCTCCATCTCTCATCCATTAGCTCACATCTTCAACCTCTCCTTCTCCACTGGTTATTTTCCTTCAAATCTAAAGATTGCCAAAGTTATTCCTGTCTATAAATCAGGCGATCGCCTTAATATTCACAACTACAGACCTATCTCTATCCTTCCTTGTTTCTCCAAAATCCTCGAGAGACTCGTCTATAACCGTCTGTCTACCTTTATCTCCCGTTTCCATATTCTTTCTGACCATCAATTCGGCTTTCGCAGCAACCACTCTACAGACATGGCCCTTATTCAAGTCACTGATCAACTTACTTCCGCTCTTTCTAATAAGATGTGCGCAATTGGAGTCTTTATTGATCTTTCCAAAGCCTTCGACACTATCAATCACTTAATTCTGCTCTCTAAACTGGAGTTCTATGGAATCAGGGGTATCGCGCTCCAGTGGTTCTCGAGTTATCTCTCGAATAGACTTCAGTTTACATCCGTCCATAACTGTCCTTCCTCCAAACAAACAATTCTTCATGGTGTCCCGCAAGGCTCCATACTTGGTCCTCTTCTTTTCTTGCTCTATATCAATGACTTACATAATTCCTCCCCTTCTCTTTCCTTCACTTTATTTGCTGATGACACCACTATCTTGCACACTGGATCTAATCTACAATCTCTTATCATCTCCCTAAACTCCGAACTCAAAAAGGTTTCCTCATGGTTTAGAGCAAACAAACTTTCTCTGAATCATGATAAAACAAAATGCATGATTTTTTCCAGAACTTCCTCCTCTGCCGCTGATGCTCATCCTATCCAAATTGATAATTTTTCCATTTCCAGAGTTTCTTCCACTAAATTTCTTGGAATCATTATCGACGATAAACTTTCCTGGAGCGAGCATGTCTCTTCTATAACTAAAATCATTGCTCGGAACACCGGTGTGCTCGCTAAGCTCCGCCCCTTTCTTCCTCCTGCGTCCATGGTTCTTCTTTACAATTCTCTTATTCTTCCTTACCTCAATTATTGTAATATTGTCTGGGCCCACTCTACTAATCAAACGCTCCACTCACTCATTATGATTCAAAAACGGGCTATCAGAATTTGCACTAATTCTCACCCATGTGAGCACACTTCCCCCCCTTTTTGTTAAACTAAACACTCTCACACTCACTGACATTAATAAACTTCATACTGGTATATTTATGTTCAAGTTTACCAATAACCTTCTTCCGCGTTCCTTCTCATCCTTCTTTACTACAATCCAAGACACTCATGGGTATTCCACCAGATTACGTAACAAACACAATCTATTTTTGCCTTACACTCGCACGTCTCACTCCATTAGCACTTTGCGATATTATGGACCTCGTCTATGGAATGCTTTGGATGAAGTTACTCGAGCTCACTCGTCCGTTGGCCAATTTAAACGGTTTTATAAGAAATCTTTAATTTCCCATTATGTGACTTAGCTGCTCCGGTTTTCATGTTTTTTTGTTTTTTTTCTATAAGTAATATGTTTCCCTTAACTTAACTTAACTTAACTTCAGTCTAATTTATTTAATTTATTCTTTCTTTACAAAATACTGTCTGTTCATGTCCCATTTCTCGTTTTCCCGTCGTGATTGTTTTCTCACGTATCTTTTCGTTTTTCGGTGTCGTCTTTTGTGTCGTAATTTTGTAGGCATTTCTATACAAGCTTCGGCTTCTTGAAAATGCCTCCATACTTTCTTTTCTGTGTTAAACTTTTGTTTTTGGTATAATTTAATAATTTTTCTTCTTCCCAATTATATAAGTACTTAATTTGCTTTAATACCTTTGTCATCGCAATCTGTGAAAGTATGGAAATAAATGTATACTTGAATTGAATTGAAAATTGAATTGAATTGAATTGAATTGAATATTTCACTGGAAAGATCATACCTTTTCTGATGCTAAAAATTAGCAATTCAATTTCAAAACTTAATTTTTTCGAGGTGCCACGCCTAGACAAAGAACCAAGTTTCTGCACTTGTAACGGAAACCTTTACAACTTTTGCAGGTCTCATACCATACCACGTATTAATGTCAATATGCTTCTATAATCTAAGGAATTTTACGGCAGCATTATGTGAATATCTTAAAGGAGTACAATGATTCTTAGATCAACCGGATGACAACTCAACTTTTCAATCTGTGTGCGCAGACCATCTTCAAGAGCAAAGCATAAGTTGTCTTTCTCTTTAATGGTTGGTTGTACAGGTTGTACTATGAAGCGTTTCAAACTCTTTTGAGTTAGGCCTACTTTTTACACTGTGTTGCCTCCACGACACGTCGGATTTATCGTCCAGCTCGCGTTCTCTATGACTGAACAAAAACATGGACTAATGCAGCCACTTGGTGGCAGCACACTCTTTTCCCATGAGTCTTGGCATTCGGAAGCCGTTGTGCGCATGCCCAGAATAACGACAGCATGGGGAAAGTGCAAATGTCTGCTAAGTCACTCGATGAAAAGTTTGACAGTCAGATTAATTTACATGCTTAATGTGATATATTTTGTCTGTCGCTTGGATGTTGCATGCACAAGCTATTTTATTGTTTCTTTAATCTGATCGAACAATAAATGTGATAATTATTGTTCAACGAATCGTGTTTTTGCCAACTGAAATTGGCAATTCTGAATGCAAAACTGATGTCGAAGCTGGCACTATATTGTGTCAGAGTTGTAACATGTTAAATGCTTATAGACGAGTTGAAGTCAAGAGACTCGCCTCGTATCGAGACAAAACAATTGGACCAACTTGCGTCAAATCATCCCGGTTATGTCTTTTAATTGTTTCGAGTCATGTGCTCAACACCCCACCTCAAGATGGTACATAAAACAAAGCAAGGTTTGCTTTGGGGATAAAACCGCCCGTGGAAACTTTCGCAATCTATAGGGTCTGTACCAGGCAGAAGTTCTAACAAGGTTAGGAGATTATCATTGAAGTTAGTCATTTCAATCGGTTGGCAAACCAACTCATAAGGGACTTGAATCCAAGGTCCAAATTTCGGCTGAAGTCAAGTCTCGACTGAAGAATTTTCCTTTTGCATTATTTCGAAGTTGATCATCCACCTCCACGGTCATATACTCCCAAGATGCTGGCGAGACGTAGGTGCAAATCCAGATGGTAAACATGCATAATCTACCCCACTCATAGGGAATCTCTAGATTTATTCAGTTTTGTAATTAGCAATATCCTTTCCGGAGAATAAAACTACATGCACTATAGGGATGTCTCCTTAAAAGTTTGTTGTAAGTTTATTTTATCTGACCACCAGGCGCTTTGTTGGCTTGGGATTGGACGGTTTTCCTCCCCGTGAGACTTGTATCATAATCCCAAGGTTCCCGTGGTACGTACCGTCCCGTGAAGACGCGTCCTGATGGACAAGGAGTCTAGTCCGCACGTGATCGTGGCAAAAACAGGTCTTCAGTGCTATCTTCACAACAAAAATCAGTAAAGTTTCACATACTTTTCACTCGAAAGAGTGAAATGCATGCCTATGTTAAATTTGATCTTGTGATGCATTAAAGTCACACTGTTAAAATGGTTGTTCTTTAAAGAATATTAAAATCTTGCGCTGGGTCAATAGACATTTTTATCACGTGACCAGAGAGTGTGAAATATTGAAAATACAACGCCTCGGAGCGATCATACATGTATCGTGTGGGGCAGGTTAAACCACGTGCACGCACGTTGTACGCTCGACTGGTTTACTTGAATAAGCACTTCATTTGCATCAAGACACTATGTGGTCCATGACGACACGTGGAAAAGGTCTATATATATATATATATGTATGTATGTATGTATGTATGTATGTATGTGTGTATGTATGTATGTAAATATATATATATGCCAATTTGTTTTGCGAATGAGGGCGCCCTGACGACGCCATTTTAGGGGTACAAAAGCAGTGAGTCGTGTTTATTGAAGTATTTTATATACTTCATTTAAAAACAAAAACGAATACGAATGCAATGTGTAAACTTGTGTCAGTTACTGAGAAATCAATCTGTTTGTACCCCGTAGAAATCATTGCAGTGTTATTTTTGCTAAAACAAAAATGGCCCATGGATTGAAGAATGTGTGGATTACTGTTGTTTCCCCACAACAAAAATGACATTAAATTGCTGATTCGGAATTCAAAGCGTTATAAGCAGAATCGTTTCTTGTGGATTAATCTGTCACCAAAGTGTGTCAAGGAGAGCAATAGCTTGGAAAAAAGTGACTATCACTCTTCACTGATACGGGAGATGAAGCCGGGAGATCAAACCGGGAGATGAAGCAGACAACAGTCTATTGACCCAGAAAACGTCCATGATTCATCTTTGTTCAGAATAAAAACTACTGGGATTAAAATCCACTTTTCCTAAAACGAAGCTGAATATATATTATGTAATTTTCAATATTTTGTAGTATTTTTAATGCAGTCCTGAGATCTATACATGTAGTTAATTTGTGGATTGTGAAGTAACGTACATTAACTGTGATTTCTAATGGATTTCAACTTGAATTAATATAGTTGTGGAGAAACTCTCCCAACTCCTGCAATGTTATTGCCACTTGGTGGTAATTTGGACCCTAATCCAAACCCTAACCCTACCTCTAACCCTAAAAAAGGCAGAACTTGTTATTTTTTGGCATTTATCTTCATGTTTTTAGGGGAGCCGTCAAATTGGAATCCCTTCCCAGACCGTTCGGGGTCGAGCCCACTCGGTACATCGAAGGGATTGGGACTCTGGCTTGAACCGATCGGGAAGGATTAAAACTCTGCTAGGCTGCACTAATCCTCCAGTAGGCGAACAGTGAATGACTGTGAGTTTAAAGAAGATTGCCGCCAGTAATCCCTGCAGAATTACCCGTGTTAACATTGGGTTTTCTTAAGAAAAACAGTGGCTTTCTAATGCAACTTGCCCACCAACTGCGCTAGCTTGCGTTATCTTGCGAATTTTTGAGCAAAAATGTTCCGCCAAAATTTGCGATATATTGCGCTATTTGCAAATTTTGCAATATTTGATTTTTTTGCGAAATGCTGTTGCCCACCGGCGCAACGAGCCCAAGAATTCGCAAAAAATCAGAGATTTTTCAGGTATATCTCAAATTAAAGACAATTAAAAGCTCATTGGGAAAATACAGATAAATGACTATCATCTTAAAAGGACATGCAATAATCGTTTAAACACTAAAATTGTTGACAATAAACCAAATAATCTAATGAAAGCAAAAATGGATAAAAAATAAAGATCATTAAAAATAAATGGAAACATTGGTAATTTACAGATAAATATCAAATAGATTATAAAAGATCTCATACAGACACAATTAATTAATTGGTGAAAACATAACATTTGTTTACCATAAATGAAGTAAATTATCAAGTGAGAGCACGAATACAAAAATAGCTTAACGTAAAATTAAATGACAAAAATAGAAATGTAAATTGTAAAAAATAATTTTATAAAAAACTTGCTTAAAAAGGTGTCTTACCACTGCTGAGTTCAATAGAAAACCAAAGTGCCCCATGACGTAGCTCATACATGTACACCAACAATACAAAGATCATCATTGCAAATATACACTAGCTCTCAAATATATTTACAAGAAAAGTAATGAAATATACGTTGAGAAGTTTAGTGAGATTTGGGATTGCACTTTCGCTACTAAATTAAAAGCAGAAACTTATGCTCCAGAACCATCAACTTGAAGGAAGCACTTCACACATCGATAAAAACAGGATGGTTGGATTTAACACTGATTTAAAAGGATTTTAAAAGACGGGTTTAACACAAGTACAAAAAGAACAGATGGCAGCTGGTTGAAGACCGCTCGAGTGCCGAGCAAACTGCTTTTTGTATATTTTTTTGTTAATAACCAGTCATGCAATTATTTACACGAAGATCGCTTAATCTGGCTCAAGGCATCGCGTGGCGACGTAATCACTTCGGTACTGTATTCATTAAAGATATGGCGTCCATATCTATAGCGCTTAAGGTTAGGGGTATTTGCGCAGGGAAGTTCAGGGAAGTTCCGATTTCCACCGCCTTTTTCTAATACCCACCTAAATTTAGCTCGCGGCTATCGGAGAGCATGGGTCACTTGATAGCTTCGTAGAACCCACCCTGCTTCTGAAAACGCGGCAGTCTTTAAATAGCAACCTTGTAAAGGGTTCTTTTAAAAGGTGGGGAATACTAACTTTTGGAATGACCGACGTCGCTTGACTATGAATGTTTGTTCTCAGTGACTTTTTCCTTTCTCTATTTCATATTCCTGGTTGTTTTCTATGTCGTTTCATCCAATGTCTCCCCCTTGATTATTGAAGTATGGAAATAAAGGTTATGTTGAATTGGCAGAACATGCAATCGCCTTGCAATGCTTCTGTGCATTTCTAGCGAGCTGCGCTTTAATAATGAGCTTTATATGCATTCGGCCTGCCACGCAAAGGTATCACAGAGTGTTGTTTTATTATGGAAGTCGTTCATTACAAATACAAAGGCCAGTCTAGATAAATGCTACGAACAGAGGAAGTATACGGTTGGTTATCCTCCGTCTAAGTGAAGACTGCATGCTGAGGTCGGTAAAAGTCGCAAACATTGTCCGACTGACTGACTGAAATCGCAACCAGTCGGTTATAAGACCGACCATGTTGAGTATTTTACTGCGTCATTTTATCCGCACCATGAATTGCACAAAGTACATTTCAAAAGTCACTGCTCAGATCTGTCAACAGCCAGGTGTGTGCCCAAGGATTCTGCACTGGCACCAATGACTTATAGAGGTTGTCATCTTCCTAAAGACGGAACAAGGACAACATTTGAAATCAGATCATTGAGCCAATGTAAATACGAACAGTGCACAGCAGGAATCCAGCAGAGAACAGACAAGACCTATCTGTGTCACTGGATGACAATTTTCTATTAAAGGTTCCCAGGAACCGATATGCAAAAAAAATGGCATAAATGGTTTTGAAACCATACTGAATACATATACAGGAATTATTTTTTTTGGGTGTAATTACTGATTACCGAGACCCTACGAAATAGAAAAATTATCTTAATTCTAGTTGTGACGTCACAGGCAGAAAAACGTTGATTATCACCATTAGTGGCGTTTTCGTCCTTTTCGATTTATGCGTGTCTTTCTCATTAGAATGAAGCAATTCCGAAATTAAGCAAATTTGGTTGACTTCGTATAGTTTTTCCCATTATCAGACTCTGACAGAGAGATTACAAACAGGTTGATATCTTTAAAAAATTGAAGGTTTATGAAATCGTCCACAACTCTCAACTTTCCAAACGAAGAGTTACGTATCTGGTGGCGCCCTTTGGAGAGGACGCTTATTGGACCCATGCAAGCGTATGCGTTTAAATTATAGAATACAACACACCAGAGGATATTGCTATGCGTCAAATTACCAGATGGTAAACATGCATAATCTACCCCACTCATAGGGAATCTCTAGATTTATTCAGTTTTGTAATTAGCAATATCCTTTCCGGAGAATAAAACTTCATGCACTATAGGGATGTCTCCTTAAAAGTTTGTTGTAAGTTTATTTTATAAGTCAAATTAATTTGTGTGTACTTCTTTGTTTTTGTATTCATCTTTGTTTTAGAATCCTTATAGTATTCTTTCCATTTTGATTTCTGCGAACCTTTCAAAGAGGGCGTCAACAGAGATTGGGGCCACATATATTGATAAGCCTGTGGCCACGTAGTCCACTGATCTTCATGCATACAAATTTAGATAGATCATTGGCTGTTCAAGTTGACGACACTGTCCGTCATCTTTCTACTCCACGCGATGCGCGAACGTACGTAAAACTAGTAGAAGAATGACGTAGTAAGTAGGCGCTAGGTTTGGCAGCAATGACTCGTGGATGTTCCACGAGTGGTAATATGGCGGCTGCCTGCGACAGTTGTTCGTACAGCGCGCAACGACCAATGAGCTATATCCAGATGGCGTTTTAAGTATGGGCGAATCACTATTGTATGCGATGCCCTAAATTGCTTATCTCATTGCTTTAATCACTGATGATACATTCCTTACCTTATTTAAGTCTGTTTTTTTCGCCCTCCTCCAGAAACCCAACAACTCTCTCAAATTACAATTATACATCCTTGATTGCAGGATAAACCAAAGTAATGAATGGAGAATCAGTTATTACCAGACGAAAACCGTGATAATCCGGTCGAGTTAGTTTGCCGACATGAATAACAACTGACGGATGTTGCACTGGGGAAGACAAAAGCCCCACTAAGGACATAATTGACCACTGGAAATGACATGATTGGAAGCAGAATACATGTCTTATTATTCCTCCATCCTCATTAGTGACTAGCAATTACATTCACTAAGTCCCTATCCTGTCTAGTGCAGTAGGACATCTACCAGGGGCTGTTTGGAGTATTGTGGTTGTTATGCAGACAAAGGCCTCGGGACACTTGGGGATATATCGCAGACGTCCAGAAGCGATAGAAATGACACTATGCCTAATGACAATTGACAAAGTTTAACGCTTTTTCGTCTGTTTGTAGTATCGCTCTAATCTGATGCCTATCGTTCATTACAGCCAAGCTTCAAAATTAATAAACGTGATGGTTCGAGCATGGCAGAACCTTTCCCAAAGGCTAGAAAAAGGTCATTCCCGTTAGCAAGCAGCTTGCCAGTTTATTATTATTTAATTAACCTTCAAAATTAATAAAGGCGAGTAAAGCCTGACGTTTCGATTCCATAGTAGAATCTCTATTCCAGACGTGAGTTTAACTTACCGTTCATGTGGCCGAAATATAGACCTTGCAATCATGATGTATATCAAGCAACAGATTAAGATGTAAATTGGAATATAATTATGACGACCGTCTTCCCAATAGAGCTTGAAGTTAACCTCCAAACTCCTGGGAGATTTTGCGAGGATGCGTAGCTTTGGGCCACATAAATATGGCGTCCGAGTATCCGTTTCGTTTTATTACTTATAGCTTTCGTTTTATTACTTAAGAAATATATAACATTTGCAAACATAAAAAATGATTGAACTATTATGAAATACCTTACTTGACTTTAAGTAAATAATAGTCTCAAGTATCCTGTGAAATCATGGCACCTGGTGTGCTGTTATTTTCAAGAAAAGTGGAATTTTTAAAGCAATTTTCTATATATAATTAATGTGATAAATACGACGGTCAAAATTATCTTGAAAGGTGGAAATAACCAACCATTTCCTGCCAAACTCGGATCACTGATTTACTTGGTTCCAAAGCAATCCTAATTTCTCTCACGCACTTAAACACCAAAATCCAAACTATCAAAGCTAATTTGCAATGATTTCATTATAGGTTTTCTTAGAGAGTAGAACACGATGGACTAAACTCGTCCTGAGTTTAAAGGGTCACTAGGGGTCAGTGTTCCGTAGAAACCTTCCCACAAAGAATTTTCGACTGAAAAGGAATTAACTTTAGCATCTGACTCAGCTACCGTGACTAAATCTTATTACTCCCAGGGTTTAGTTTTCGGGTTGGCGCCATGAATATATTTCTCGAAAAATGCTGATTTCTTTTTTAATAAGTGGGGAAATCTGTCAACAGGAACAGATACATCAACATTTCAACTAATCTCAAACCAATCAAGTTATAGGCCTACGTATATCTTACACTGTCTACATAACGGGGCCATTTTGGGTGAAACAAAAGAATCAGTCTCACTGAATAACGTAGCCGCATGTAAAATGTTTTTAAAGAAGTCAATAAATACATACGTACAGTTGTGGTTGCGGTCAAAATTATACAGACACTTTGAAATTGTTCTTTTAATAAGCCAGTTCGGTATTCCAACTGCGCATGTGCACAGTGACATTTTATCCCGAATGACCCGCGTGACCTAATGGGCGTTCGCGTAACATGGCGTGACATTACGTCAGCAATTTTATCCCGAATAACCTTTGACCTTTGAGATACCGAACTGGCTTATTGCTCCAGGAGCAGTTCTGTTGAGTTCTTGCAATTTTTTTAATGTACATTCTCAGTATATCATACAGTCATGTTTCAGAAGTCCTTCCTCATGCATTTGGGTCACAGTTTGCAGGACTGTGGTGTATGTAATCCTTCAATCTCAGCTTTTGCATGTTTTCACATTTTTGCCTACCATGTTTTAAATTTTAGTCATTCTCCCGGTTATAAGTTATACCTCTGGTCCCGTTTAGAACCACATTGTTCTTCTTAAAATGCCTTACTCCACGTAGTCTGTCCGCAAGTAATACCATTGGATAAACATCTGCAACTTGTTGAACAAAAATAATCTGTAAAGAGTTGTAAATGTTGATAAATCAATGACTAAATAACTATATGTAATACTTTTCATGAGTTTAATATAATATGCATTTATTATGTTGGTCAACTACCGTACCATTGTTGACCCTAAACAGGCCAACGAAACAATACTGATGTTCATAAATCTCTCAATGCATTTATGAAGTTAACTTGAACTAATTGAGTTCAATCTGAGGATCATATTGGACTCGTAAAACTGTCCCCGTCGTTTTAGAGCAAAAAAAGCAAAAACAGTCGGTGATACACAGGATATTAATTCTGACGTTCAATAGAGAGTTTGTTATCAATCTAGAGCAATATGTTCCTTGTAAGGATCCAACTGACAAAAGTCCTCAGCTGGAAAATCTGTCAATGGTACAAGAGAGTTGTTGCTTTGTCCAATACCTCCTAAAGTTGGTCGGTTAGAGTTAGAACATCGATGTATTTAGCAATATCTAGATTCTTTCACCAGATATGGCGGTTCTGATCATTGAGCATTACTGCACTCAAACAATGATTCCAACACATTCGAAAACATTGTTCTATTCCTTGCGTAAAAAGTACAATCTGGTATTTCAGGCGCTTAAAGGTACTATGATATAGCATTGACAGCGCGGACAACACAGTTGTGGGCACAGTGTTCAATATGTTGTGCGAATCATCGTATACATGAAACTTGCGAAAGTTTGAGCTCAATCCGTCTTTCGAGTGACGGGAAAATAGTGATAAATCGTTTCAATAATGATTTTGAGCACTTTCATATATATGGGTTTATTTTAATTGTTGAAATCGAAATCAGCCCCGGCTTTTTTTTAAGGTCTTCAGATACAATTTTCTCGAAGATGATAGCATTTCAGACGGAAATATTTCTCAGGAGGATTGGTACTGGTATCATCTTTATAAACAGTAAGCTTTCAGATTGAAACTAATTAATTGGGTTTTTGATCATTACCAATTTGAAAGCTATATCATCCTTTAAAATGATGACACAAACGAGGACATCTGTTCATTTGACAGTATATCAAATACTTCAAATAGGACACATTTTTCGATTTTGCTTATCGCTGTCATCAAGATAAAACATACACGATCAGTAGTACTCTTTTATCAAATGATATCAGCCTTAATTTGACTTCTTTAACCATCACTACTAACTCAAAGTTTAACCCCAACGCAACTCAATTTCTCCCGAGCTGAACTTCAACGTAGTTTCCTGAGAAAATACAGTCACTTTCACAAGATTACGTGGGCAGGCCAACTCCTGATTTGTATAAACAATCTGAATCCGCAACATGATTATCAATGAGTCATTACAATAATACTTGGAGCAATCTAACAGTTCAAGTTCACTTAAAGCCATAGTACATGTTCTAAAAATGGATCTTTGGGCGATTTAGGGAAATTATAAACGTGCAACTTGTCAATAAGTATAGTACTGATCTTGTATCGGGCCTAGTGTGCATAGTAAGCATAATCAACCAATTTAGAATGGCAAATTAAAATAAAACTCGTTTCTGCATAACAACAGCTAAAACAATGACAACAAAAACAATGACAACAAAAACAACGGCAACAACAACAGCGATAGCCACAGCAGTAACAATAACATTGCAACAGAAAACAACTCTGTGGAAGACCTTGTGTGGTCGTTGACTTCGGAGCCGAATTAAAAATAATCCAAGGAGAAATGTAATCCCCTGAACGCCCTAAGTCCTACAAACTAAAAAAAAAATGAAATTTAACTTGGCCTTTAGAATTTCAAACTTTGCACTCTCAATTGTATATCTAATTATTTTTTATTTTCAAAGTGAACAAAGAAACTGGCCGGAGCGGGATTCGAACCTGCGACCTCCGGAATACCGTACCGGCGGGCGCCCACCCGAACAAAGATACTGACAATTTGGGAGACCGCCAACATAGGGCAAGATAGCTCAGTTGGTAGAGCGCCGGTACGGTATTACGGAGGTCGCAGGTTCGAATCCTGCTCCTGCCAGTTTCTTAATTATTATTTACATAGAGAGATTTTACCTATGCTGGCCCATTGGAAACACATGCGTTGACATGGCTAGATGCATCTGTAAATAAAGTTTTTAGGATTATATTATTATTAATTTGCATATTCACTGAAGTCTATTTAAAAGTAGTGTTATAGCGTCATCCTCAAGGTTTGTTTTTTAATTTGGCAAGCAGCCAAGCACGTGTAGGATTTTTCGGACAATTTAACAAAGTGCAAGTGAATCTTTGCGATTCATTGTGAGTCAGCACCGGGCTGAAGAATAGAGTTCCCTGATAGTGGGCAGGACTGGCCATCAATCCTCCCGGGAATCGTAGGGTAACTGTCTCCTTTTAGCTCTTTTATATTGTACCAGGTAAACCTACAAATTCACAGCTATATAAGTACAAGTCAGCGGAAATCGACAAATTCTGTCAAACTTCCAAACCCTTCCCTCGTGTCAAACTATGACTGCTTCAAAGTGGGGATTTAGTCACCAATGTCATTATCTGACCTTTAAACTTCAGCTGGGACAGGCCCTGATGAAACATCGTCAATATGGTACTAATTTACTGGATGGACGTGGTAATTGAAAAGAGGCGCTAGTAATAACACGATATACTTACTGACAGTAGACTCGACTGATATTTACGGTGTTACTTTATATGTCAATTTACCCAAGTTATTCCTATAGACTGCAAGATGTTCAGTTAAATAATTCTTTAAAGGGTATGATATAGCATTGGCAGAGATAATAGTTCCATTGTGTTCATATTTTGTGTGATTAAACCAGAGTTGTAATCGAGTCAGTCACAAGTCAATCACAGTTGGACATGTAATAATGGAATCTTGTAGAGCGCCGATATCCGCTCAAAAACGCTCATGACGCTTGCTCAAAATAACTTGCTGTTTCAACACCAGATGCACTGCAGTGTCAAATGTCACGAACAGTTTACAATTACACACAATGTATTTGGAACAGGTGAGTTTTTAGATCCAATCTAAATTCACCAAGAGATAAAATGCATTGCAACTCGGGAGGGAGAGCATTCCAAAGTTTGGAAGATGCAACTTGGAAGGATCGATAACTAATTATTTTATTTTGTTTCCATAGTTGCGACAACTATGCTTGTTTTGTTTCGACTACAAACTTCGAAAATGGATAAAAGAGACTAAAGTGTCCAGGATTAAGGACACTTTGTCTCTTTAAATCTTTCTGGGGATTATATATTTAAACTCACTACGTGGATTCAAAGTAAATGAGGAAGTGACTCACTTGCAGATAGCATTTAAGTGCAGTTTTAATAACTTGGAAGTAGATTTGAATTGGATAAGACATTTATTTTGGGGTTGGATTTCGGTTCGTAATCCACGGATTAACCACTTTGGAGAAAGATTACACATGGGCATTTTCAGGTTTGTTGAAAACCCGGTTTTCACTCAACTATAATAAACACAATGACAAAGGAATTAACAAGGCCAGGTTTGGGGACATTTATGTGAACAAGGCCGAATTTTGAGACGTTTAAGCCAGACGCAAACGGAACTCAGAACATCGTAATACTTAAACTTGGCTCGACTTTCCAGATTGCCTGGGTCAAGACTTAAAGAGAGGTTTCTGAAATAACATTGCTGCCTCACCATGTTTGCCTTTTCACAGGAAAATCACCCTTAAACTCCATAAAAGGGTATCTATTTTTTTTCAAGAATTGTCATGTAATTGTTTTTCGACCAAGGTTTTTAAAATAGCGTCACAAATCTTTACGAAGTAGCTTCTTCACAAACAGAGCAATCTGAGATACTGAACGCTATTTGCGTTTGTTTACACCTATTTTGAGAAGGGATTTTTGTCATTGATGCCTTTTAGGATATTTTGCTTGTTTTATAGAAAATTGTTTACTTAAATCATATAGCAATTTATTATGACTTACATCGCATACAGCTAATGAACATTTTACCCAGCAATAGGGCGTGGTACAAACGGATGTCAATGGAGGGGCATTATGTTCCTGACAAGGGAAACTTAACTCAATCAGCCCGGCAACTTCAGGCTATAAACGGGAGTGCGGCAGCAAGATGTAGCCCGAGACCGGTCCTGAACAGGGTTGGGGCTACATTTAGAGCTCAGGCTACATTAAGGGCTAGGGGTACATTTGGGGCTTGGGGTACATTTGGGGCTCGGGGTACATTTGGTGCTCGGGGTACATTTGGGGCTTGGGCTACATTTGGGGCTCGGAGTATACATTTGGGGCTCGGGCTACATTTAGGGCTTGGGGTACATTTGGGTAGAGGGCTAGTGCTACATTTAGGGCTCCGGCTACATTTATTGCTTGGACTACATTTGGATACAAGGTTGGGGCTGCATTAGGGATCGGGCTACATTTATGGCTCGGGGTACATTTGGGCTCGGGGTACATTTGGGGCTCAGGCTACATTTAGGGCTCCGGCTACATTTATTGCTTGGACTACATTTGGATACAAGGTTGGGGCTACATTAGGGATCGGGATACATTTAGGTACAGGCTTATGGCTACATTTAGGGCTCGGGGTACATTCAGGTACACAATTGGTGCTAAATGTAGGGCTCGGGCTATACTTTAATAGGTCTAAAAGGCTACGCGTAGGAGTCGGGCTACATTGAGTAGGGCTACATAAAGGCAACGGTTTGTATAGCTTACATTTAGGTACAGCACACATGGACCCGTTTCCGTTCATTCCAAACATCTAATTGTCTGCATCAACGATTGAAAACCAACGACTCACTCAATGACTATGATTCGCTAGAGAAAACCCAGGTGATTGACGTGGAAATTGTTTCCGTTGGTCACGCCCATCGCCCAACCATAACCTGATATCTGCCAAGGTGAGATTGAGATAGTACAGATTATTCGCTGACATTCATAACACATTTGATTTATACATCGAAAATCAATCCATCGTGTTTCTGAACTCCGGGTACACTCGTCAAATTGGTTCCAAACGTTTTGGGCCGTTCCAGACTTGGTGAGTCAGCCCAAAAATCCGCCCTGGGTCAATTCATTAAGAGAAGGGGGCCTGGCACCTGCACCTGCCACCCCTACACACCTTAGGGCACCCAAGGGGGTTTGTCTCAGACGCTGGCTGTAAAATAAAAATCGTCACTCGACAAAGGAAATAATAAGAGAAGATGTCAAAAATTGCACTCCGATTACTGGCACAAAGAAGCTAAAATTATCACAAGACATCAAACGAAACAGACTGCTTGCTGTTGGCAATTCATGTACATCAGGGACACGGCTTTGCAAGAAGAATGCGTATTTATGTGCAGAAAAATGCTCGTTTATTCCAGAAAACACTGTTCCTCAGTGTCCTTAAAAAATTAACAGCTGAATGAACAAGATTCCCACCTTAAGGGATCACTTTGTAGAATTTAATATTATACCCTACTGTTTTAGAGACTTGAGCACTGCTTTTTGTCCAATGTCTCATTCCATTGCAAAAACTGGTGTTAGAATGTACACTGCTGGTGTAAAATTTAACATTTCCTTGGTTTTTCACTTGGGATTTCGGATTTCATTATTTCCGGAATTAAGACTGACACCAAAAACCCTGATGATGTCAATTGAGCCTTCATTGGTGTTTAATTTAGAAATGAAAAAACAAATGTTTTATTTTAATTGTAATTTGAAGACCGAAAATAGTGTAATTTAATTATTTATTTATTTTAGGCAAGGGTATACTGGTATTACTCAGCGCCTAAATTTGGAATAACAAAAAACAACACATTTTGGTGTCTCACTTACGTTCTACAGACTCTAAAAACACTCTTGAATGGACTTCATCCACCCGGTTATAAACCTAGCTGCTTGTGTTACTTTAACACCAATCCCAACACCCAAACGAGTGAAATGAATTTGGTGTTAAAAATCTAACACCACCGTTTTTACAGTTTAGAGTTTAAGATCCAATTTGAAGTTGCGCAGGAAAAAATGGACCAATGTTTTCTGGGGACAGAACAGGGAATAATTGGCTTAACTAGTTCATACTCTAAAACTGTAATCTGGGAGGGGGCGGGGGCATATTGGTGGTGGGGGTACATACTTGCCCTCATGCTCATGTAGTTACGTCACCAGTGGCGTATCCAGCGGGGGAGGGGGGGGGCAACTTCCCCCCCCCCCCCCTGGCATTTGCGGCGTCATTAAAAAACAAAAGGAAAAAGTGTTTTGCGACGGTTTTAAGACTGTCCAGACGTTGTTTGCCCTCCCTGGCACAAAAAGCTGGATACGCTACTGTACGTCACTTACTAGTTCCTGGACATGTTTCTTTCTGTAATCTGCCAAACCTACCATCCTCTAAAAATTAAATATAACTCGAAGGTTCCTTCTTTTAAACTAATAAGCAAACTCTCACACGACCGGCTTTTCAATCAATTATGGGATGTGTATCTTTCAGTAGTCCCTATTTGCAAAGGAAAAGTATAGGAACAGAAAGGAAAAAGAAGAGAAACTATAAATCCAGAACACAAAGCGTTCAGTGTACCCCGAAGCTTTCTTATCAGTTTAACTCGAACCAGGAGAATTGTTCATGTGTTGCTCATTAAGAGGGAAACGTGTCAAAGCAGATGTTATAATATTTTCGACCCTAAAGAGCCACAAAGAGTTACCACAAGACGGCCACAAATCAACATCAGGGATGTTTAGCATCAATGAATGCAGGCCAGGTGACAGATCATATGCCAAAAAGAGGGCGAATCAGTGGCGGTCATTTTCCAGCCGATGCTACAATTGCTGAACATCGTCACTAAGCTACGGTGTCTTACGGCCCAAAAAATGTGTTGCCCTTAATTAAAAATGGGAAAAAATCGGGAGGGATGCTCGGTCGATTGAAAACAATAGCATCCATGAAAACAATACTACATATTTTATTCAGAACAAAGAATGAACATAGCATAATAAAATAGCATACATGATTGATTGCCTATTAAAACCAGCAAAAGCAATAAACTAGTCAAAATTAAAGGGACACATTGCCTTCAAATGTCATGAAATTTTGCTGTTTGGAAATGTTCCTTATCTTTTATAAAAATTGTTCATGCCAAAAAACACGTATAGGCCTAATGTGTTGTAATTAATGAGTAGTGATTACAAAACAAAAAATTGGCCTCTGACCCGTGACATCTGACCCGCGAAACATAGACTTATTTCCAGTTGTAAAACAGCATTGGGAACCAGACTTTCTTGTACCACACAATGCGTTGGCGCCAGGCTGGCCCCGCGGCCATCAATTTACTAGTACCGTCCGTGTCCCGCGACGAGACAGTCCCGACAATCCCTACCATATATCACCCAAGACGCCGGGGGGGGGGGGGGGGGGTGGGGGGGGGGGGGGGGGCAGGCTTTGCTTCACCCGGCCAGGCTACACAAGCCCTTACAAGGCTTGCGGCTTGACCATAATGAAATAACAAAAGTATTCCAACATGTATTTGTATTTATTAACTATAACAAAAAGTAATTGAATATCACAAACAGACGGTTATTGTAATAATAATCACCCATACGTACTTCAACCAGCTGCGACTGGAAATACGACTGGTGAACACGGTCCGCCATTTTGTGGAGTCAAAAATTTGGTTCTACAAAATGGCGGACGTTATATAGTTATGTGAATCTTTATATTATATTTTTTTAAAAGCTTCCAACCCATATCCATTTCATTTTTATAGCCCAAATCGCCAAATCCAAAGCAATGTGAAACTGTTTGCGCACTGTCACTGTGTTGCGGTACGATAAAGACCTCCATGCCGTACAACGCGCCGGCGGCGCGCCCAGCCGATAACCCAATGCACGATGCGTAACACGTTCAAGTTGGCCACACGTGAAATTATCCACACAGCCGTTTATCGCACACTCTTCTTGTCGCATTTGTCGAATGTTTTGATTGAACTAAGTGTCCGATTCTTTGTTGGTTATCGGCAGGTTTTATGAACACCTCTTGCTAAAAACCCTATAGCTACCGACCATGCAAATCGAGTATGGAGTTCCAAAACCAGACTTGATAAACGGGCATTTTTCATTACACGTAAAATAACTATGGCGGAACCCGACTGTGAATTTCGGTGTTGCATGATGGAAAGTCCACCAAACGACGGACTCGCTCTGCAGAATACGCACGCTCAGAAGGGTTCTCTTGCATACCAGTCCATACTTGCTTTGTCGCATGCGCATGTAGTCCCGGCCAAACATAATACCAAGTGATTTAGACACGGCCTCAAATAGCGACG
Organism: Hippasteria phrygiana; assembly: GCA_037893225.1. Taxonomy (NCBI): domain Eukaryota; kingdom Metazoa; phylum Echinodermata; class Asteroidea; order Valvatida; family Goniasteridae; genus Hippasteria; species Hippasteria phrygiana. The sequence goes on from JAZGUH010000131.1 coordinate 228,474, forward strand.
GTAATCCGGAGGCAGCGGGTTCAAATCCTGCTCCTATACCAGTTTTACTTTGTTAACCCTAAAAAGTGATCAAAATTATCGATGTCCTTGTGCTTTGTTTGATAGAATTTACTTGAAAAACATCCGAAGTTAAAAAATAAATCTGAAATTCTGAAAACAACCCCGAATTCATTTCATACTTTTGCAAACCATATTTCTGAAAGCTGGTTTGCTTCCAAAAAAATAATGTTGCACTGAACCTCTCCCAAAAAAGTACATCAATAAAGAAATACGAAATTTGATTCTGTCAAAAAGCTAGTTGACCTGGTGAGTGAAGAAGGCACTTGTTGACAAAAATGATTGGTATCCCGTCTTGTTGATCCAATCATGGCCTAAATACTTGCGTCTAGACTACTTAATTTCAGGCCAAGATGTGTGTAACACCCTTAGGCGGATATCACTTAAATGTGAAGCACATTGATGTGCAGTTTCCGTACACTGAAGTGAAACCTATGGAGAGGTGTACTGCGTGCTTTATGCGTAACTGCGTCCGGTCAACAGTATAGAAACAGAATCCCCCTTCCTTGATGAACCGTTTCCTTGATTCATTCCAGAGTGTATCCATGCGGACTTTTCCTGGATGGACCTTGGCCGAAATGGTACAGGCAGGCCCGAAAGTAGCCTTTGTAAACACAGGAACATTTTGGATCAATATTGAATATAATGGTATACACCATATCGTCTTTTCCATCGAGACTAAATTCAGGCACAGTTTGTGCTTTGAATGGTCGTTCATACTATACGACCAGCATGCAAAAATTGGACTGGTGCAAAAGAAACGTGCTTCATTTTCGTATAATAACCTGACCAAATCTTACCGTTTTCACGAAGAAATGGGCATGTAAAAAAAAAAATGACACTACATTTTCAATTTGCCAGTCCCTTCGTGATAACAGAGACCATTTTACTTGAAATTGTTTTGACAGCGACCTCCCATTTAATTTCCATTTCACCTCGGTGGTGTTGCATTGGCGATAGGAGGGGACACCATTTTGGTGATTATTACATTGCTTTAACCTTGCATACTCTGTGTGGACCTGTGAACAAAAGAGGTCCACAGGAAGGAGATTAAACCTTGTGTGGACTTGCACACGTCTACACAAGGTTTCCTCCTCTCTGAAAAACCGGTTTAGAGGCATTTTGGGGTTAAGGTTATCTGTCGAAAAAATGAAGGGGAATACTTAAGGGGATCACGATCAAAAATTCGGGTTAAAAGAGCATTCACAGTGCGAGTAAAATCAGCTTTTGTCTCCATTTTTCTTAACTACATGAAAACAAAGGAATGTCCACACTAGGTATGGAACTTAAAAGCTGTACAGATCATCCATTACGACTTAGGACTTTGGACAAGTCCTCGGTAGAATTCATGTAAAAACCCTATAGGGCATGTTGAGAAAAAGTTAAAGTACAAACAAAGGGAACAATGGAAGGAAATACCCCAAGTCCTCATAAGAAAAGTAAAATGAGTTTGTATAGATTGAAAATCGTGTACAAAACATATGGGAGGCCTTTCGAAACAGTTAAAGTATAAACAAAAGAGAAACAATGGGCGGTCCGCGATTGCAGGTATTTACACACTTGTGGAGAGATATTCCGTACCCTGTGGAGACATGAACACAATGCGAACAAAGGGACTCAATAGGTCTCCACAGGGCAATTCTATGGGTTAGGTTTGCTCCACAAGGAATTTTGTGTACAAAGTCTATGGGGGTTTGCTTAAGTACAGGGACAAAGGGGAGAACAATGCCATGTCTCCACAGGGATGCAAAAACGCGGATGTGTGTGTACATGTGTGTGAGTTTGTATAGCTATTCAAACCGTGGACCTTTAACAAAGAGGACAATAGGGTCCACGATTGAGTCAAGGTCCACGGTTGAAAATCGTGTACAAAACATATGGGAGGCCTCCCGAAAAAGTTAAAGTATAAACACAAGAGGAACAATGGGAGGTCCCCGAATGCCGGTGTTTACACACTTGTGTGTTCACGCACACGTATTGTGGGGCAGAAAACACAATAGAACAATCAGCCCCACAGCGGAAGCTTTAGAAATCCATCTTCCCCAGAGGAGAAACTCCAAAGCGTTACGGATTTCAATAGGAACAAAGGAAAACAAAAAAATGTGCATAAAGGTCTTTCCTATAAGTATGTGCGCACATAGGTGTGTTGTGTGTAACTAACATGTCCATATTTTACGCTATTCTTCCTGGGTACCTTCGAAGTGCTCATCGCTAAAATGGTCTCCCTATGTTTTGTACGAAATAAAATAAAATAAATAAAACTAAAATATAATATGGGAAATGACCCCATGTAATAATTTGTAAATTTAGAAAGCGCACGATCACAGAGTGCAACGTTATTACCCCTGCTCATCAGGCCAATCAATCATTCCTGAAACCTCAGCTTCCATGGGGTATAGAGGGAGTACAGTTTCAATTTATGATCAAACCAAAATGTAATACGTGATCCCTGCACGTTTTATTTCATCGTTCTGTTTAGAATCGATAAATAAGAATGTGTGCTTCATCTCTTGTTTTATACACTTTTTGGGACAAAAGTGTAAAAGGCTATATATTTACAGCGCCGCCACAGAAACGCAACGCCCCGTGGAAAATCAGCATTCGGGTCAGATCTTTTTTTTTGGGGGGGGGGGGGGGGGGGGGGGGGGGGGGGGTGGGGATGGGGGTTGGGGGTTAATGTTTAGTTTCGTTTCGTTTCCCAAGATAAACTATTTGGGGGGGTGGGGTTCCACCCACATACAAAACTGGCATTTCCTACTTTGCCCCCATTCACCAGGTTCTTGGCTCGTATCGTAATTCAATTTGCTCTTCTAAGAACTCTTGGGTAAATTCCAGAATATTAAATAAACTAAACTCAGTTTCAACCCTTGGAGGACATGGTCAGATCTGAACTGACACACGTATAGTAGATTCAACGTGATATAATCCCGTACCATTTCTGTGGAATATAGAAGCTCCAATGTACGAGGGGCAAAAAAATAAGTCTCTCAGCAAGTTATTCAGTCAGAAATTCTTCTTACTGAAGACAACTGACGTTATTACTGATTACTGCCACTGCAGTGATGCCCCCTATTTTATACAATCCACGTAGTCCACAAATGGAGCAACGGGAGTATCAGGTCGAATATCAGTTTTTAATATAAGAACTTCAATTTCTTTAACGCAAAATGTACGCAACAGTGTTGCCCATCGTAACTGTTTCGGCCGAAAATATCATGCATTAACAATCGTGAACTACGAATAATAAAACTGTTTTTAAAGGAGGGAACACGTATAACGTTTTCATCAAAGTGATAGATGGTGCAATATAGGCTAACATAATAACAACCAATTTGCGTGTATACACTATAATTTTCCTTATGCTTACATTTCCTTCTTATATACTTGTAATTACTCAGGTGATAGAGTACGGAGCAGTACTCGGGGTCAAATCCTTGTTCCTTTGAGATTTCCTTTCTTAATTGGTTTGAGTAATACCAGGCATGTGGGGTGACCAGGGTGTGTAACCCCATTTAAATATCGCCGACCCACCCACCAGCCCACAGTTTCTCAAAACGTACATGTCCCAAGTTAAAATAAACATTGAGCCCCCCCCCCCCCCCCCCCCCCCAAATCCATACTCACCCGCCTACCCTCGGTCAAGCCACCTTCTGAAATCTGGTTACTTGTCCGAGAACGTAGGGGGGAGGGGTGTCAATTCTGTTGCGAGCGAAAACTGTAAGTATTTTGGCAGTGTTTTCTCAGCATGAACATCATTACATTCATGCTTGCTTTATTGCACTCTTGCGGTATGAGTTCAACTTCAAATCACTCTCAATTTTTCTTGCCGTTACTTGGGTTTCCCCACTTTCCCGTCTGTATGTGCCAATTTCAAAACACAAATACTCCGCTGACCCATTTCATTTCAACAAAATATCATATTACAAAACATGTTCTTCTATAATCATTCCATAAATTTGGTGTCCAGAAGTGTGACATTTTGGTGTCCCTGATACATAGTGACATGTATAAGTTTTTGCAATTCCGGACACATTCTTGAATGCCTTCTATCTCCAACTGTGATTATGTAAAGAAAGTACCTGCCAAACAAGTTTTGAATGGCGTGAAGTCAGTTTTAATGATACTTGATGGGAAATTACACAGGTCAGGTGTTACAGGGACACCAACAAATTTCTCACTTTTGGACCCCATATTTATGGAATGGCCCATACACATGTTATTTTAACGATTTTTGTTTTATTCTGGACGTTTGTAACCACCCAAACAAAGCTTTTATTCTTAGTTGCTTTCGTGCATATATCTATGAATAAGCACACAAAGATACGCCAGAATAATTATTGTCGGGCCTCAAATAATTCGACATTTGTAAAGTAATTATTTGATAACAGTACATAAGTAGGCCTAGGTGTTTTCTTTCAATATCTCATTCACAAGTCACCAACTATTTTTTCGGAATACAACTCGAAATGAGCACGTATGCGCATAGCCAGGGTTTTGTTTGCACGTTGGAAAATATAGTTTTCGTCCCGTTGAATCCATTTTCACTGTCCCGATTTTGCTTCTATCAGCGTCTCGATTGTGCTTTTAAAATCGCCATCCCGTTGCAATATGCCACTCGCCACCCCCCCCCCCCCCCCCCCCCCCCCCTGCCCCGCCCCGGCTACACCATACAGCATGGACAGTACACCTTCAAAAAGCTATAATGTTTTTACCTCTTCACCCGAGTGCAGATGTTGTTGCCCTGCGGTCTTCCCGCGGCGCTTGCCCCAATGCTGACAGCAAGAAGTACGGTCATAGTTAAACTAAAAATCCCACGAAACCGAACAGGGTTTCCAAATCGTCTCGAACTCCAACTCATGTTGGCACTGAAAGGAGATGATACACAAGCACGTGCAACCGTCGAGTTGTTTGAATTTAAAAGCTAATGTCTACAGCAAGGCTACAATTGAAGAACACGAATGCCGAACCATTTTAATGATCCAGAAATTACACAGAATCAAATCACATAATGACTTGAAGGCTTGTGGCCAGGAACGTGATGTTCTTCTCTGTAGACAATTCCACATAAGACATCCAGGCAATGCGAGGCGTCTTTGACTAGAGTATAATCTCTACAAAAATATCCAACTTCCCCAAGCGGGAAAGCCTCGGTGACTGCAGGTCTGTGGTGAAAGGCCCTACCGTATGCCTCGGCCGAGTGAAACGTCATCGCGCGGTTAAGACTTAGTAGCAGGGGACTGACGGGGATATACTCATTTGCAAGGCTCTTGATGGTAGATGATTTTAGGATCAGCGAATTACGGGGTCACCCCCGTTTAAGGAATGGACGCATCAAAGTCGTTGGATTGAAAACCCAACAACCCATTTGAAGCATGCAACTAGCGGGATGCCGCGCTTCGCGCGGCACCCGCTAGATGGGTGGAGGCAGGGCGCGGCGTACCTCCTCCATGGGTGTACGTAGTATGTTGTACTGGTACTGTATCGTGTCAAAAAGGGCACTTCCAATGGTACAACATTTTAGGGAATGGAATTCTGCCTTTTTATGACAGATTTTCATTTTGTTACCCGAAAATCCGTCAGTTAATATTTACAATCGTGTGAGACGATGTTTTCAACGGTAAGCACTTATCCAGAACCACCGTCATGTATAACTGAAAATGCACTTGGCCTTATTGAATAGGCACAAGGCCTAATTGAATAGGCACAAGGCGCGCGCGATGCGCGCGACGATGTCATTTTGGTGGTTCTGGATAAGTGCTTACCGTTTTCAACGTAGTGTTTATTTTTAAGTACTAATTTAAAGGTATGACATAGAATCGGTAAAGCTGACATCGCAGTTGTAAGCAGTGTTGATATGAGTATGAAAGAACAAACCTTTTAGCTAGGAAATCCGTCATCCGAATCACGAACAAATAGTTTATTTTTGTTTTGTTTTTTACTGATTTTGTGCACATTCGTAACGGAAATATTCTCAGGATTTGGAATATTCAAGGGGGGTTACCCCTTGTCAATAATCGGTAGGTGCCAATTGTATAGTCCATGTCAGGAAAAAATGCCTCATGGCGCCACCAACGTCAGAAAAAATCTCACCCGCCCCCTGCGCTTTTCACATTATTTTCCCGATAACAAATTAACAAATTCGGGCCAACTTGTTCAGGAATATTTCCGGAAAATATGTTTCCCCGGTAAACCCCTTCATGTATAATCTCGCTACGCTACTGGTTGGTTAGTTTGTTTGTTTGTTTGTTTGTTTGTTTGTTTGTTGGTTGCTTGCTTGCTTGCTTGCTTGCACGTTTATTTTTAAATAATGAGATACCTAAACCGTCGAGGCAACATGGAATTTTTAGGGGAAATAAAAATGTCAGAAATTACAAAAGGTAGAGGGCCGGTAATTCTTTTAACTTCAGGCATTCATAAACCATATTTGAGAATACCTTTCTGAAATTGGGGCTCTATAACGCATTCATTAAAGAGAGGAAAGAACGATCGGTTCCAATTTCGAAGGGGAAACTCGGCGTCCTATTTTAAAGCCTACATCATGCCGCATTTCCTGAATCCCACCCCAAGGTCACCGGCAACTGAACAAACCTAATTCGCCTTCTTAAAGTCTTAAACAAAAGCCGGCTTATCGATCATCCACGTGTACGGCATGGAAGTTTTCCGGGAAATTTCTTTCACGAAAAATATAGTTTGATGAAAACTTCTCCTGGCATAATATCTGAAACAGAGTGATGGATGTCTCCCCTTTAAGTTTTTAATTTTCATGAACAAATAGCCAAACAAAGCATTGTCAGTAAGTCATAAAATTGGAGGGTAGAACGGTGACCGTTTCTTAAGTTAAAGCGAACACCTTCATTTTAACTGTTAATAATAATAATAATAATAATAATTTAAAATTTATAGTGCGCCTTTTGCATACAAATGATCAAAAGCGCATTACAGAATCAAAATTAAAAGTAACTACTTTAAAATAAAATAAAAAGACAGAGGGATTTATATATAAATTATGTCACCGCGCCAGTGCCCAAACCGCAGTATGGGGATACGTCTGTCCCGCCAACAGGGAGAATATATTACTTAAGTCTAATCCTGCTGACATCGGTGATGTCTCGACCTTTCCCGGAGACAGACGCCTCTAACCCTACCTACGTAATTAAGCATCTAACTACTCGACACGGTGACACAAAATTACGAATAAGAAACACTAAAAACCATTTTAAAAAATCACATCAATTTACAAATGCTACATTAAAAAGAAAGGTTTTAAGTTTACATTTAAAAGGGTCAAGTCTGTGTTCACTACGTATGTGCCATGGCAAAGCATTCCATAGCTTAGGGGCTGCCATTGCAAAGGCCCTGTCACCAAGTGTGGGTAACATTTTACCGCTAGGATAATCCAAAAAGGGTCCGTTGTTCGCTGACCTGAGATGGTATCTGGATTCTTTCCTAACGGTAACGAGATCCTGTAAGTATCTAGGAGAGAGACCGTGAATTGCTTTAAATGTTAATAAAATGATTTTAAAATTAATCCTGTGTAAAACAGGTAACCAGTGCAATTGATGTAATATTGGTGTTATGTGTTCGAACCTGTATGTGTTAGTAATAAGTCTAGCTGCAGCATTCTGGACCCTTTGTAATCTTGTTATCTGTGTCATTGGTAGACCATACAATAGACTGTTACAATAGTCCAGACGGCTGGTCACAAAAGCATGAATTAACACTGTAAGAGAATCACGAGACAGGAATTTACTAATGCGTTTAATATTGTGAAGGTGGAAAAATGCTGCAGAACAAGCCTTGGTAATGTGGGTATTCATTGTCATTTCCGAGTCGAACCATGACCCTAAATTCCTAACGTATGTGGTTGGAAGGATATCAGAATCGCCCACAATTATACTGGAAATGTTTATTTTCTGCAACTGCTGCCTAGTTCCAATGATCAAGAACTCACTCTTGGTGTCATTGATCATAAGTCTGTCATGCAACATCCACTTCCTGATGTCCCTGATGCAACTCTCCATTGCAGTTACAGCTGTTTGACAGGGGGTATCATCAGGTCTAAAAGAGAGATACAGCTGTGTGTCATAGCAATGAACATCAGGTAAATGGTCTTCAATGATGTCAAACAATCTGGAAGAATAAACAGTAAATAGAAGTGGTCCTAAACAAGATCCTTGAGGAACACCACAGTTGAGATCAAACTTCTCTGACAGAGTACCTTGAATAGACACACGTTGGCTCCTACCAGACAAATACGATGAAAACCAGTCTAGGGCCTTGCCAGAGATTCCAACTTTGGACTGCAGGCGTTGCAGAAGAATAGTATGATCAACAGTGTCGAAGGCTGCACTTAGGTCTAAAAGAACAAGCAAAATAACATGCTGGGAATTCATCTTCAGCAATATATCATTTTTTACCTTTAGGAGAGCCGTCTCGGTACTGTGATACTTCCGATAAGACGATTGGAAAACCGAAAACAGAGAGTGTCTGGACATGTGACAGTAAAGTTGGTCACACACTGCTCTCTCAGTCAATTTAGATATGAATTGTAAATTACTGATCGGTCGATAATTTTCTAAAATCAGGTCGAGGTTGTCCTTTTTTAACAAAGGACAAACCAAAGCTTCTTTCCAATCCTCGGGAAATACACCAGATTCTAGAGATGAATTAATAATTCTGGTAATTACCGGAAGCAAGACATCAAGGCAATCACTCACCAGCTTGGTAGGCATTGGATCCAAGGCACAGGATTTCTTTGCAGATTTCACAACAAGTTGTTTTACCTGTGACTCAGTTAATGGTAGAAATTGGTCAAACAGGATGCTACTAGACAACGTTTCCGGTATCGAATGAAGTGCTCTGGCTGTTGTGGCTGATGCTAAATCATTAAGTCTAACGTGAATATTTGATATTTTGTTCACAAAGAAACTACCCATGTCATTTGCAAGTGACAGTTTATTGGTGAATGGTGGAAAGGGAACATCATTAGATTGCCTCAACAACTTTTTTGATGCTCTAAATAATTTCCCCTGATTGGAGCTGTTACTATCAATAAATTCTTTGTAAAAATCGCAACGAGCTTCTTTCATAAGAAAAGTGACCATATTTCTTTGAATCTTATAATCTAAAAGATCACAATCCTTATCAGTTCGCCGCCACTTCCTTTCTGCCTTTCTCCTTAGACTCACTGCTGACTTAATTTCTCGATCAAACCAAGGCAGACGGGGCCTAATGGTGACCATCTTACACTTCAAAGGGGCATGTGTGTTAAAGGTGCCATCTAATGTAGTTTTGTAACACTTGACAAGCTCTTCGAGATCCTGAGGAGTATCCATACACAGGTTGGAAGAATCTAGGTCAACTTTTAAAGAATCAATGTTAATATCTTTAACATCCCTATAAACAACCCTTTTAACGGGGAAGGGTGGTTTCTTTTGTTTCAAGTTACAAAGAACAGACAAGTGATCAGAGAAAAGATGGTGTGGAGTCGGAGGACTGTCCAGAACTATCTCTGATTGTCGGGTAACAACAAGATCTAATATGTGACCCATCTCATGCGTAGGCTTATTGACATGTTGCTGGAAACCCATAGATTCAAGAAGCACTAAAAAGCGATTAGTGTTGGGATCATCAGGAATGTCGACATGAATGTTGAAATCTCCAGTTATTAGAACTGGCTCAGGCGACAAAACAATTGATTCCAAATAATTGGCAAAGTCACCAATAAACCGATTAATTGTAAAAGGGTGGTTTACAGAGTATGGTGGCCTATAGATAATCACCAGTCGTAATTTATAGGAATTAATCCCTACAGACCATTCAGAATACTCAAATGTGTCTACTTCCCCTCCAGCAATTTTCTTGACATGGAAATGTTCTCTGAAAACTAAAGCGGTACCTCCCCCAACTCGATTCTTCCGAGGATGATCTAATAACCTAAAACCAGGTGGAGTGGCTTCAACCTTGTGGGCAACATCCATATCTGTGAACCATGTCTCTGTGAGAGCAAACAGATCAGCTTTGCTATTAATAGCATATGCAACAAAATCTGCCGATTTATTTTTAAGAGATCTTGAGTTCAAGCTACAAAGTTTCAAAGGATTAGCAGAGACGTCCAAAGAATTTATCAAAACAGGAGTAAGAACAGAAACACGGTTTTCTAAAACAGTTGGGTAATTATGAGCATGATCCAATCTTTGACCAAAATTAACAGGAATTTTACATGTGTACCTGCAACGACCTGATCTCCTTCCTCTGAACCGAAAAATCCTATTCGCTTTCAAGATTTGAAACACTTTAGTCTGAATAGGGCAGTGACAAGTCTTTCGAATTCTAAACAGCTGACTGCGGGTATATGTTTTAGTTCTATTTGAAAGCAGGTAATTCATAGCAGAACTGTCACTGCTGTTGCTGGTGCACCTTGTACTTATGGGGACCTGGATTGACCGAAATATCCATAAATATTGTTATATCATGCGGAGGGTCGTGACCAGGTATTACTAGGCTAGTTTGCCCATGTTTGGACCATTTAGCTAATGGCACCCTAGATGAATTAAACCCTGTACGGCACAGTCTCCATGTTACTCCTAAACGATGCCCTAATTCAACTACAAAGGGTAATTGGAATGTGCGAAGATATAAACTTACATAATACTCAAAAGATGCACCATTTCTGACAGTCTCGGCATCGACAGAAAATCCAACCGGTTGCAACTTGTGTTGAATAGAAATAACACAGACAAGCGCTACGAATCGAGCGCAGGCACAATGAATGAAGGCGGCCATATTGAATACACATAGCCAAAGAAACAGTACTTGACCGAGAATAAAAATCCACTAATCTAACTAACAACTACAAATAATAAGACAAAACCACCACAGTAAAAACCACAAATGTCTTACCAAACACAGCAAATACAAATCAAATGTCGATGGCTAAAAATGATAATGAAAAATTACGATTTAAAATACAAACTACGACACAGAGAATTAAAAGTGGCAGCTACAAGACAGCGCCCTCAAACTGTTGTTCTTCATCTATATAAGTCACTTTAACATGCTCACTTTTAATTGATTTCGTTTCAGGCGAAGTGAAGAAAAAAACATGATTAATGTCCCCGCCTGCTTCCTTTTTGGGGGCCGCCTGGAATTATTTTTTTTTACCAGTGGAAAATGAGGTGATAAAAACACCCAAAATGTCAACCGATCCATCGAAAAATACAAGCTTACTGAAACTATTAGAACCACTGTAACCATGTTCAATTCGGTTGTCCAAAATGTCTCTTTCATTTTTGTGTCTTATAGAACAGTTGAAAAACCTACGGTTGTTGGAAAATTACAAAAGAAAAGCGGCCATCTTGAAAATAGGAAATAAAAAGCCCCCTACCTCCTTCTTTAAAAAAAGCAAACAGGACGCTAAACATTTTCTACATTGGAAAGTCACTCACGGTTGAGGGATGCACGCCTTTTTGGACCCAGGTTGGATGCTTTATTACAGATAATCGATTTTAAGCAAGGATATTTTAATTTTACTGAAAAGCAGCCACAATGTGCACTTAGGCCTATATCTTCAACATTGCAAAAACTGAATTTAACAGTTAAAAATGGCTGCAAGTTAAGCGCACCGTGCGCTTATCAAACCATAACCCTCACATGTACCTATTTACTCCTGTGTGGAGAGAAGCAACTCGTGACAAAGTGTCTTGCTCGATGACACAAGTGCGATGACCCTTGCTGGATACGAACCCACAATTTATAGTTTCTTTATGAGTCAGGTACACAAGGCTACAACACTCCACAGAAAACTGCCTTTGACGGGTACCAGCGAGATCTGTTTTTTTCCGGGTTATAACGGCACCATAACAGACTTGTGTTTACAAGTTTAAAGATTTGTATAAAGTGCAGTAAATGGTCATCTCGTGTCTATTGGACTAAGAATTTCTGACACTAAGGACAGGAAAGCCAGCACCCCTCAAGTTCAGGAAGAACTGAACGCGCCGATTGGTGTTCAAGTTGCCTGTGTGTGTGAAAGATAATGTCGGTACAAATTATATGTACGTGTTAACGCCCCACCTAAGCTATTCTCTCCAAAGTTGAGCGGTGAAATCGCGTGATTGCTGTCGGACCAAAAACTAAAAAAATTGAATGTCTTTATTTTAATTGTCAGCTCTGAAGTCCAAGCGAATAAAAATGAATAGAAAATGGTGCTTCACAACATAAAATACAGAACACTATCCATTCACAGGTTAATTATTACTGGCTATTTGCTCATTATGGGGAGTCAGGTTGGCCTATAGTGGTACTTTCCTCGCCCGGGTCACGGTTCGAATCCCACCTGGGCCAATATGTGGATTGGGTTTTCATTCCCTGCCTGATTCCGTGGGTTTTCCCAGAATATTATTCTGGGGTTTTCCTCCCACCCCGTTTTCTTCAGGCCTTCGAGCTACTACGAGATGCGCTTTTAAGCAATCTTTGTTTTCATTTTCAGCACCAGAAATATTAATTTTGATTTTGCTATGCTTGAATATAAAAGCACAATGTGGCTATATTTAGAATTAAAACATCTTGGCTTAAAATTGATAACCTGCAATATACCTTTCAATTTGGCCGCAAATATGACATTGCATGCAAACCATGAATATTTCTTTCCAATAGAATGTGACTGATAAAATGAACACTTTTCAGATTTGTATTTGTTGGATAAAAACAACTCTTGACTTAATAAAAACATAGAGCAAGGATAAAAAAAGAAACCACAACAGGAACCCTAAATTAAGGAGATAACAAGATTTGCCATAATAAGCTGGATTAGAGGGCGGCTTAGTCTTGCGGATAATACCCCAAATCCTCTTTATATTTCTCCTCGTATGGTGCCTCTCAAAATAGACTTCATCTGGGCAGGTTAAGCGCCCCAATAGACACCCTAAATTGGAAGGAAATTCCAGTTATTTGTTCTGGAGGGGCTCAGGTGGCCAGTTATCTCATCCAAGCTGTTTCATGTGATGTTTTATCCTCTGGTTTTCAACACAAAAGTCGAGTTGACATTGCTAGGCAAACTCGAAATGTGCGATATCCTATCCGTATTATTAGTAATAGGAGGTGCTTCAACTGACAAGGACGATGAAACACACGTCAGACAAAAAGTAGACCTACCCTAAATCCTTTGCGTCAACGACAGGGGAACATGGGCGGATCCCCTGGCAAGCTCTAGTATACGTCCGTATAAATGACGTCTAATTACCATACCTCCGTCCTGGAAGCCTATATAATAGCATTGTTCCTTTCTGTGACCCCACAGATATACCCCACTGATCTCTATACACTGGATTGGCTGCGAAGCTCCGCGATTGAAGCCACCGCGCGGCCATCTTGCTATATTCAAAACAAAAATGGCAGTTTTCCAAGCCCCTGGCTTTAGCTCCGTCTCCGAATTCAGCCTATTGACAAACTACATCCATATGCATGCAGTTCGTGAATGGGCTGAAGTTGGAGACGGAGCTGAAGCCTGGAGCTTGGAAAACGGCCATTGTTTTGAATATAGCAAAATGGCCGCGCGGTGGCTTCAATTCACGCATAGGCAATCATTGCTGCGCTGCCAATCCAGTGTATAGAGATTAGTGATATACCTAGCACGATATGGGGCAGAGGGGTAACCCCCTTTTTGTCCCTATACCCTATACACTCTCCAAACTATTGTTACCTGACACATCCCCGCTAGACCTCTGAAAAGAATTCCTGAGATTCCGGGAACACAATGACCAAAAAAAAGGGGGGGGGGAGGTTCCCTCTGCCCCATATCGTGCATCATATGCCATCAGACGATGTTGGTGCATGGAAGGGGCATGAACACGCTCCTTAGTTTTTGTTTGTTTTATTTTAAAAGTTTCCCTTGTGGTTTGTTGGTGATAAAAGCTTGAGTGATCCCCACATTTCTGTTTGCAAGGTCTGCATCGAAAAGCTGAGGCGTGGTTTGCGGCCGGCTATAGGCCTACGGCATTATGGGTTTGTGGCTGCTAACATATAAGTTGAACCAGAAGATCGCCAACAAGTTGGGAAAGTTGGTAGAGCGCCGGTGTCGTATGAAAATCAGACTCCTATGAAAATCGGACTCCTTTTCCCTATTATTGATATTAAACCCTCTTACGTGACCGGCCACTCTTCTATAGTTATCTTCACATAGGCACGAGCCCGTATTTCATAGTGACTGAAATTCACGCCACACCGGCATGGTAGTCCGGAGGTCACATGTTCAAATCCCACTGCCAGTTCTCTCTCTTTTTCTTTTTCTTTTTAATTAGTCTGAAAAATAATTTAAACGAAATCATGCGAACAAATGTTTCCGGTTGCACCGTTTTAAACAATGTGGCTACTGCGTGAATGCTGTGTCCCTATACATGCATTTTGACACTGAAACATATTCGAACTTCCTCCGTAGGCCTACGACCCTATACATAAATAGAAATCTGTTGCGCATAATCGGGGTCTATATGAGGGTAGTTTTGGACTTGCGTACCGGTAATATATGTGATATCCGTTTGTACACTGAATGCTATTAATGGCCGTGAATGCATGCCATTCTGACAAGGAACCAGTCGGAAGTCTCATTCCTCCGTTTTGAGCTACAGGCAAAAATCCAATGAGGGTCAAAATTTTCGATTTTCGTTTTATTGCTTAAAATGCTAGTCTTTGTAAAATAATATCATACTGTGTTTGGGTTTTTAAATTTTAGTACAATAAAATGTTTAAAAAAAGATATTTTAGTAAGGTAACTCACTGATCATCACCGGAATTTGTGTTTAATTTTCTTCATAAGATTCGTTATTTTTCGATTCGTGTACATCGCCATTTTGAATGCAATCATAACAAACTTGGTATCAATTAAAGCCGGTGATCTAAACTCTTCATTGATAGGCCGATCTGATCGATATTTCCACAAATAAACCAATGAGAGACACTTTTAGGAGATACCAAGGCTACCCCTAATCGTGAGCCGTTCAGCGGTGCGGAAATGATGAAAAAACTTTATCGCTTGATTTCTACAATAGTGCTGGATCATCTAATATTAAAAACTAAAACCATCATAACTTTTTTAATACTGCTCCGATTTCAATAATTCTTTCATCATTTTAAAGCTTATGATGTGTTCTTTCCAATGGTATATAAATCTAGAAATTAATGTTTTGGCGATGAGAGACCTTTTCTTTTTATATAGGCCTACTTTCTATTTCATATAATGTTAAACATTGATGATTCGCCCTGTATAGCCATGAATATTTTTGGAAAGGGTGACCCTGTTTGACCTTTAAAGAAGCAGGTGAAGTGCGTTGTTTTGTGTTTCTATTATCTAAAATCACAATTAACTTCATTTACCTATCGTGCCCCTTCGCATGCTTCTCTGTAATTTCTCTGTTTAAAGTAGTCTGGTTCCCTGGCCTGAAGATTCCACGTTTCAAAATAGATCATGACGTACAGTGTCAGTCCGTGTGACGTCAGCGGCATCATTCCAAAAAGACCCTTGCAAAATCCGGTCGGCAGATTACTGCAAGAGTATGGCATTGATTTTGAAGCTTCGATTCAATTGAGAATTCAAACATTTCCCGATCGACAACGGGTCCGACAGAAAAATTGTGTTTGCGAACATCCACGACAACATCCGAATATTGACGAAAACGAGTTCGGAAAACCTCGGACATTTCGGAAAAGGAGGAATTTCTCCTTTTTCGATCACGTGACATTGGCGGCTACCGGAACTATATTTTGTCGAGAATAGTCAGATTCGTCATCTGTTAAGTTTAACGCCAAAAGTGTCATTAGTTAGGCCTAAGCGCCATTGGCCTGTTATAGTCCAAGTTTTTTTCTCTGAATGTTTGTGTGAGGCGCGAAAATCTACCGACCATAACCCTGCTATTCCTACTCTTTGTTCAACCACCCAAGGCATGAAATCTCCTTCCTTGTCATGTAAAACTTGACGCTATTGGTATAAAAAAATTCCCCCGTCAGTTTGCCGAAATGTAAGAAACATTCGTTCTGATTCCTCTATATTAAAGGAACCATGATATAGGATTTACATTGCATTATTCCTGCTTAAAACAATAAAGTATTATCTTGACAATGATATTTTGTTACCAGAGTCAATTATTTCCCAGATTAAATATGAAAAAACATTTGTTGAAAATGTTTGTCCAAGCTACTCCGCCCCCTGAGTGGGACCCTCATTAACATAAGTGAGTGACGTAGATCGAGGAACATTACATATTCTGCTCGAGCCAGCACCATTCATCACGCGTAAATTGAGTGTACATTCTTCGTCCAAAATCTAAGCAAAATATAGCGTTTTTCGGCCATGCCGACAAGGTGTGTGGCTGCTGGATGCAGCAAAACAACGAAGGATGGAGTAAGCCTTCATTTATTTCCAACTGATGCGAAATATCGGAGAATTTGGACGGCGAAAGTGAAGGTGACAAGAGCGAAGTGGTCCGGTCCCAGCAGCTTCTCAGCATTATGTAGCGACCACTTTGAGCCGTCGTGTTTTGATACTGGTATTTTCAACTCCTTTGGGATGGCCATTAAAAATATGCTCAAGTCCACTGCCATCCCAACATCTTCCCAGATGTGGGTAAGGTACAGGCGAAAGCAGTTAAACGGCCCATTCCCCGAGGAGCTGTCGCTAAAAGGGAGAAAATCAGGGTAAGTTCGATGTATAGTTGTTGCAACTTACAATGTACGAAATTGCACGTGTAGACCTAGTGTGTGTGTATACGGGCCGGGTCCAGACTATCGAGTCCATTCATGAATTTCGGTGCCTCGATCTACGTCACGAACAGCGCCCTCAATTTGAGTCTCAGCAAATTCCAAAAAGGGGGGGGGGGCAATTTTTGGGCGGCAAATAATCACACTAAAACTTCACTTGAACCAGTTTGGCTTTTAATTCACATTTAATACATATAAATGAATGTATTTATGAAATAAAATGCTATCCGGCAAATTTGGGAAGCATGGTTCCTTTAAAGGCATGTTCACTGTGTGACAATTCAACTCGTATGGCCGTCCTCGCTTGAAGGATCTGCATATTTCTACGAAACTGCGTTGGCCCTGATGCGTAGCCTGTTTTATACAGGTTTCTCAGCTTGACGATGTGTACATGATGGAGTTCATGTATCAAGCGCCGTAACAATTCCTATAGAATGATGATTCATTCACGTAATGTTGTTTCAAACTGTGATGAATCATGGGCAATTATTTTTCTTAAAGGTAGTATACAACATTAGCAAACATCAAAAAAATAAATTACTAAATTATTACGAAATACCGTATTAGACTGTAAGTAAATAGAAGTCACAAGCATCCTGTGAAATCATGGCATCTGGTGTGCTGTAGTTTTCAAGAAAAGTGGAAATTTATATCGTTTTCCCGCGATTGGAAATAGTCTAGTTCCCCGACCTGATAATTCCCTGAGGTCTATAAATTGCTCCGTTTTTGTCAGCGACCCAGACTACTAGAACATAATTTTTTTCTCTCCGTTTTCCCAGCATCTATGCACACAAAACTTTAAACAGGTCAGTGTTATAGTATTTGCTAGAACAATACTAACCCCCAAATCCATTTATTTCTGAAAATTACAGCAAAAGCAAATGGTGTAGGCCTATACTACCTTTAAATGCACGTGAGTTTTTGGCAAATTCTTGCAGCGGTTTAGGACATCGCATTGGGTATGTCGGTATAAAAACCCTTTAAGAACAAACGCAGATGAATTCGTTCGGGTTTATGCTAACTATAGAAACACGGCTACCGGTCGTCATATTGAATGACATCGGACAGTGAGGTGAATCTTCCCCCATTGTTCTTCCACATCCACTGCCCGCGGGATTTCGCTTAGGTGTTCATGGGGCCGATTCTTGAATCCAGTCTTCTGGACCGATACACGATAAATGAACTATTGAAAACACGAAAAGAATAAATACTCGAAATTCAAATTCATGTTGAATTATTAAAAATCTTGCGAGCTTTGGTGTCACTCATAATGATGATGGTATTTCAATATAAAAACTATATTTATTTTGTGTAAACGCCAATAACCGAATTCACAGATGGTGCTGACCCCAAAATACGTTGTATTAAACAGCGCCCTCATTCGCAAAAAATATGGCCTATTCTAATAATGGGTAAACATTAGGGGTGTGAGTAAGAATTGAGAGAGGAGGTATAGGTTTAAATGAAAAAAGGTTTTTAAATTGTCACTCAAGTTCACTAAAACCTATGCGTAGGCTATTCTATCTAGACCCCTCTTATCTGACACTTGTTGGTTGGGTGTGGATTTGAAATACAGGGATTTTCTCCGTCGGGGGAGGGGGGATTTTACAAGCAATCGTAGTAACATTGCAAACATCATTGAAACGTTATATTTAAAGGTATAGGCCTATAAAACACGCTTCATTAATAAAACACGCCTATAATTACGCTTCATTAATCTAACTTGATAGATTGGGAGGATCAGTGGCGTAACTAGGGGGGGGGGGGGGGGGAACGTGCTGTCTGTGCCCCCCCCCCCCACCCCGCCCATTTGAAATCTTGAAGTAAACAAACAATATTTACTTTCAGTGTCCCTTGAAAAAAGTGTGCACCCCGCCCCCCGAAATTTCACCCCAGTTACGTCACTGGTAAGGATGTGATTTAATCTTACGTCATTCAAACAACTTCGAAATCTGTAAACCTTGAAAAAAAGATAGCAATTGAAAATTGAAATCTGAGAAATATTGTTGTAATATGTGAAATAAAATCTTATACTTGGGTGTCAGTAATTCTTACAAGAACCAGAGATACACTCGACGTTTCGATCATTTTATTATGACCGTTTGCGGGAGAAGATACGATACGAATAACACATACATGTAGTTCCAAAAGTCCCATTTTAAGGTCATCACAAGTGGCAGTCCAAGCCATTAGACTTTGTTGACGCGCTTGAGTGTACGAAAACCTTTGAACTTGATTCAATGTTGCGACTAAAATTAGCAACCCGTAGATAAAGGTTACGATTTGAAGGACGTGTTCTTGCCAACTTTGTGTAAGGATTGCAAGCGGTTAACTGTTCTAATTCATTCATTCATTCATTCATTGAAGTCGGATATTTTACAATGGGTTGGAAAACGTATTTAGTCATAGGACTAGTTGCCTACTACTTCTACCAGAGCATCGACAGATTTGATCCAGGTATGTAGTTCAGTTAATTAACTGTGACCCAAAAAAAATAGCAGGCCGTCCATGATATGGCCTGGCATTATGCCGGCCAATATCAACTCGAATTGTTAACGTTTCTCTGGGTTTCTTTGACAGATGAGCTGTTGACATTTGACGTTTGAAATATTGATTCCTCTTCGTACGGCATTCACAATACTAGCAATGATATTTGCATGTGTTACGGGTAAACCAAATCAGTAGCGTAGCGGGACATTTTTACAGTGGGAGGGATACCAGGGAACACAAATTCATTTTGTTCCTTACAAATTAATTAAATAGTTAAATAATTTGATCTGAACTGCTGTGCCATTCTTCCAGTACCGTTAAAATGTAGCAACGACAATGAAAACTTACCAGATAAAAATTAGTAAAATGGCATGCATAATTAGGGCTAAAGTATGGAACTTTGATGATTACCATTGGGCCTGTTTGTTTCACACGAATCCGGATCGCGAGCTGTACGTTGAATTGGTTCACACACTAGATTCCGCCTAATGGATGGAGCGAACCAGCTTCTGGATCACTGATCGCGATCCGGATTCGTGTGAAAAAAAACAGGCCCATTATTATCTAGCTATTAAAAGCAAACATGGAAATGGACCGTCTATTTATGGGGTAGATTTCGGTGCCCGAAATAACAAATGCCGGCATGGGAAACGAATTAAAGGTGACACAGATTACGGTTGCTTATCTATTGCTATTGTGGTGTGTTTACTGTAGCTATCGTGAAGGACAAGCGAGTTGTGATCACTGGGGCTAGTTCAGGCATCGGAGAGCAGATTGCGTATCACTACGCCAGGTTCGGAGCACGAGTCCTCATCACAGCCAGGAGAGAGGCAGTTCTCAAACAGGTTACGGTTTTAAATGTTGCATGAAAATAGGTTCTTTAACATTTAAGCAATGTAATGCCTTTATCGGTCTCAAGTGTTGCTTGTACAACGTCTGGGAGGAGAGGAGATTGTTTTAAATTGATCCAATTATTTTGATTAAATTTTAGGGACGTAAATCGCACTAAATCATGAATTCGGTGCCTACTATATAAATGCGTGAATCTTGTAAGCCGTAATATCTTTAAATCTACTTCAGACATTGAACTAATGACCAGTTGTTCTCCCCCATTCTTCAATGATTAGCGTAAACCATAAATAAAAAACAACTCTTTACAAAGGCAGCCATTTAAGGCATGTCACCCTGCTCAATGCATGTTAAGCCCAATTTATAAGATATTTGAGCCGGGCAGAAGATTCACTTCGATATCCTGCTTGGTTTTACTTTCGCGCTTAAAGGAAAACATTTCCCCATGATAGTTTCTTGTTATAGGCCTACGATTCTGAAGGAGTGATGCTATTGATTTGTAAACGGCATGGCAACATCTTGAGCATGGTTGTATTGTCTTGGCCAACATTTTAGAATCGACACAACTTTAGAAAGTTAATCTGGAGCTAGTTAGATCAAGAAAAAATTGTCGCGTGAATATGAGAGTCCCTGAAAATCCGAGCTGTTGGTTATACTGCGCATGCTCAGTAGGCCCGCGAACAACGCGAACGTTCGCGACCATTGGATGTGCATAACAAATTGGCGAACGTTTGCATTGTTCGCGTGATACGTAGCGTCTTGATCTTATGTGTATAAGGGACTTATCTGTGACGTTCGTTGTATTCATTACAATCTTAGGAATAGCATAGACTTAACCCTTGAGTACGGTTTTTACGGGAGATGTCGGGGTGTCGCAGCGGCCCTGGCAGCCAAGCGAAACGGCCGCAATGTGTTTGTGCAGTCAAGCGTAACATACACAATAATCGAACAATGGATTGAAACTGCACAAACAGCGGCAAACGGCGTCATCCGGCCTGGTGGCACTGGGTTTTTTGTTTTTGTTTTTTTTGCGGCATAGGACGTCTTCCGTACGCAAAGGGTTTTAACATACCTTACTCTCGCCAATCGCCATGTGTGTAAATAGAAACAATTTATGAACTAGTCTTGTTTAAACTTCAGGTGGTTGCGAAATGCAAAGAATTAGGAGCAAAAGATGCCTTCTACATACCTCTGGATATGGGGAAAGAAGAAGACACCAAGACATTGATTGATGAGGCTCAGAGGAGATTGGGAGGACTGGATCATCTTATCCTGAATCACGTCATTGGTACCTACCCTAAGTTCTGGGAGGGGGAGTTTGACACCGTGATGAAGAAGGTAGGCATGATGGAGTCTGCTGTCTGATTAGTCTTTGTTGGTTAATGTGCCTTGATTTTTTGTTGAAATTGGCATTATCATTTTCTTGATGTGGTGTTTTTAAATGCTTACCTGGTTCTGGGAAGTAGGCGTGAAAGATTGTTACAATCATCAAATCGAACGAGATAGAAACAGGACGTCTGTGATACCGGGCAATAATAACCACAGATAACAGAGATAAAATCGAAATAGCTATAGTCTAATTGAAATAGATTTAAAAACCTCCATATCGTAAGGAGGGGACTTTATTTAATTTCTTTTTTTTAAATTAGTCCCAGTCAGATACCGGGAACTTTAAAATAGTTTCCTAAAATGATTGCTTTCGTTTTCAATCAAAGGAGGGAAGGCGTGGAAACAGGGGGGGGGGGGGGGGGGGGGGGGGTGGCAAATAGAGCAACCTTCGGCTAAAATCTGAATTTTGTATGTGCTTACTACAGAAAAAAAAAACAGAATGCCTGTTTCAACCGTTAATCAAGAAGTGGGAGTTACATTTTAATACCTCTAAATGTCAGATTCGTCGCCATATCACGGCGAAAACATTTGGTCAAATTTGATTATAAATTGAATGGCATTTCTTTTGAACGTGCAGAGTCAGTCGAATCTTTGTGTGTTACTTGCTCTTCTCTCGCTTGGAATGAGCACATAGGCGGCGAACAGGGACCGGGAGGAATCCCCCCCTCCCCTTCCACTTGGAAGAAATGCCCCCTCCCACTTTTGGCAGTTCCGCACAAGAAAACAAAGAAGAGTGCAGTAGTCGGTCGGCATGCACCGGTGCTGGTTATCCGTTTTACCTTCCCTTTAATGGCTTAATCCCTATTTTCATTTTAATGAGTCTGGGATTTGGGTATTTTTAAAATTAATTATTTCGTGTTGCCATTGTAAATTTTAAACACTATTTTCTGTCTTTGATTCTGCATGTTTGGTAATGTATTTTTTTTTTTTAGCCAGTGGAAAGTGTAATAAAATAGAAAGGAGATTTATTTCTTGTTTAATTTTGTGCCCTTTCCCGACGTAGTGTATGAATCACTGTATGGTCAGTGCTTTCCAAAAGCCTGTGGGGAACACATTTTTACAGGCTTATTCGGGTGGGACCTGAACCCACGACCTCTTGTAATAAAATAAATAAAATTAAATGAATAAATAATAACGTATCAAACTTTTAATAATGAAATGAGAACCATTCTATTACAAAAATCTTGTTTTGTTTGCACATAGACAATAGAAATCAATTTCTACGCCTATGTCAGACTAGCGACATACGCCAAGCCCATGCTAAAGAAGAGCAATGGTCACATCGGTGTGGTCTCCTCTGGTGCAGGTAAGAAAGGGGCGTCTCGGGGAAGCAAGGGGCGTGCAGGGAGGCAATGGGCGGGTCAGGTTTTCAAAGCCTTAATTGTGTCAGGGTGATAAGGGGACGTGCCAGCAGACTAGAGCGTCATGGAGCTTGGTTTGGAGGAGGGCTCGTCAGTTTTCATCGCCAGATATATCTTTTTACAAAGCATTTTAGTTTAGGGGTGTGTCATGCAAGCATTATCATACAGGCGTGTCTGTGTGTTGGCGTGTACGTTGTGCAGGCATAAGGAGCGTCTATGAGCAAAGTATTTAATGTGGATTTTGGGGGCGTGCCTTGGGGGACGGAGGTATGTCATGCAGGCTTTGAGGCGTGTCTTGGGGACGCAGGTACCTTCATGCATGCTTTGGGGCGTGTCTTAGGGACAGAGGTACGTATGTCATGCAAGCCTCGGTGCGGTTTTTATCCCCCTTTCCTACTTACACGATTTTTGATACGGTAGAGCACGATTTTTCAAAGTTGAAAAATCGTGCTCAGTCGTGCTCTACCGTAGTAATTTACACTCAAAAAGTTCAAGGTCAATCGAATTCTACGTCTTGTCAAGACGCTATCAAGACGCCGTCAAGATGTGGTACGGCAGCAGTGCGATAGTGCCACGACAGTGTTACGGTAGAGTTACGACATCGTCAAGATTTGTCACGGCGTACCAAGAAATGCCAAGATTGTACTACGACGTCACAACGGCGTCAGTACGATTTCGGAAGACGCCAGTGCGACGCCAGTATGATTTAACAAGACGCCTGTACGATTTAATTAATCACATGACGGAAAAGGCCCCCTTTTGCGCGTCTTTCTCAAGTTCGGCATGGCAGCTTGTGTGCAATTTTATTAAACAAGAGACAAGAGACATGTGATAAAAAACACACACGATCAGCAAGAGACACGTGATAAAAAAATCATGTTCTTGCTGGCGTCTTGTTGGCGTCTTGTTTAAGTCTTGCTAGGTCGCAGCACCATTGTAGCGGCATCGTATCAGCATCGTAGCGAAGTCTAATTGGCCTACCGTAGCTGTTGCGGCTACCACGAATGAGTACGAATGAACAAGACGCCGTCACGACATACCACGACAACGTCAAGACAACGTTACGACTCTAATACGATGCTGCTGCGGTGGACCACGATTTTTTCCACCGCTTCGGTAGAGCACGATCTTTTTGAACATTCCAAAAAAATCGTGCTACTCCACGGTGCCATCAAGATCTACTACAGTGCGCTACGGTGGACCACGATTGACCACGAACATGGCCACGACGCCGTTGCGATTGTAAATAATTGAAAAATCGTGCTCTACCGTAGCAAAAATCGTGTAAGTGGGAAAGGGGCATTTGTCAGGGGTATGTCATTTAGGCATACTTTTGACTCATACGCTCTTCGTGAATTAAGGTATAACAATTATTTACGTTGTTTTTTTCTTATTTCAGGCAAGATTGGTTTACCGTTCGTGTCAGTCTACAGCGCCTCCAAGTTTGCTCTTCATGGCTTCTTCGATGCTCTACGGCAAGAATACGAAATGCAGAACAATGGAATATCAATATCCATCTTTGTTTTGGGTAGGAACCTTGATTTAAAATGCTATTATTTCAATATTTTTCTTTGAAAATAAACAAATGCTATTTTGATGAATTAGTTGATACATTACAGCACGTATCCAAATCAGGTGTTTTTGTCAGAAATATGCTTTGGGTCTGCATCTACACCACAAATGAGCTGATGTTTTCCACTGCTTACACTGGAACCTTAGTTGAATTAAGGAAGAAAATAACAATTATCTAGCGTTTTATTTTCAGGCGGAATCAACACCACGAATGCTGCTTCAGACCCAAGCCGTGTCTTTAGGTCCCAAACCTTCTCTACAACTGCGTCCGATACAGCTTTGCGTATCGTGAAGGGAACGTCCAACCGGGAGCGTGAGGTGAATTATCCTTCAGGGTTCATCACCAAACTCAGAGATTTCGCTCCCGTCTTCTTGGAGTGGATTATTCAATCCAACACAATGAATAGAGACACCATTAATGAACTAATCAAAAATCAAGAGAATAATGATTGAAATTCACCCAGAATCATGTATACTTGGCAATTTCCTTTTGGACCAAAAATATTCGAATATTTTTGAATTTACATGTTGATATATTTTCCAATTTTGAAATTGACTGTGGGGGTTTGGAGAATCCAAATTGAATTCAATACCCTCAGTACACATGACGTCACATTGTGTTTTCCTCGTTGTTCCTGTAGGGAGAGCCTTGTGGGGTACTCACACAATGAGAACAATATGGTACTCCACAAGTTCATCTTTGTGTAAGTACCACACAGGAGAAATCCTGAAGATTAGGGATAATGGGAGGACAATGGAAGTACCTCACAAACTCAAAGTATGAATTCTGTGTGCTTTCGTGAAGTCAGGTGGGGCCAGAATAAATCACTATGGTTTCACGGCATGCATTTCAGTACATACAAATCATCATGTCAATTTTTACCTTTTTGCGACAAACAGCATGACTATTTTTGTATTATTCATGAGATGGAATTTGCGTCGGGATGATTTAAATTCAATATTGGTTTTTTTTTGCCCTTCACCGACGGATTTTATAAACACAGTGTTTAGGCCTATAAAGTCCGTCGGTGAAGGGCAAAAAAACCCAATATTGTATTTTTTAATTCATAAGAAAACGATGATGGTTTTATTTATGCCCTAATACTAAATAATCCTCAAAATAAGTATCTGTGTAAAAATGTGCTTTTCGTCGGAGAAGCACGGCGTTTTAATCTCTGTATGACGTTGGTTTGTGATTTCAATGCTGCATTTCGAGGGTAAGCACTTATCCAGAACCACCAAAATGACATCGTCGCGCGCATCGCGCCTTGTGCCTATTCAATAAGGCCTAGTGCATTTTCAGTAATACATGACGATGTCATTTTGGTGGTTCTAGATAAGTGCTTACCCATTTTGAGCGCCTGAATTTATTAAGAGGAATGGCGGCGTAGGCCTACGCAACAATTGACCTATCGCGGTCGAATCGCGTCAACGCAGCTTTCGAATTATTGTCCAATCACATCAATTATAATTCCACGTGGAACGCTCAAAATCTGAGACAAACAAAAATTACAACACAAAATTCCCACAGGGTTGTCTAAGGGGCGTTGTTAACTCGTAAACGGCGATAGGTCAATTTCTGGCGTTCTCAATAAGCCAGTTCGGTATTTCAACTGCGCATTTTATCCCGAATGACCCGCGTGACCGACGCGCGCGTGTGAACGCAAAAGGTGGTCGCACAACGCGCACGTGTTAAATGAGCCAGTTCGGTATCTCAAAGGTCAAAGGTTATTCGGGATAAAATTGCTGACGTAATGTCACGCCATGTTACGCGAACGCCCATTCTGACAACATGCGCAGTTGAAATACCGAACTGGCTTATTCAATCAAAGTGGGCGTTTGCGTAACATGGCGTGACATTACGTCGGCAATTTTATCCCAAATAACTTTTGACCTTTGAGATACCGAACTGTATTATTATAACTACCATCATAATTTTCGGGGGGTGAGTTTTCGGGGAGTGTTACAGAACATGATACCGAGACTTTACACAACTGAGGCAGGGGTAAACATATGAAATAAAAGTTGGGAAATTGATTGATACGAAACTAATAAAGAGGATCAAGGTATGCTGTGTTGTGAGAGGATTCCTCTTGTCATTGCATTGCTTATTTACTTTTAGTCAAAACCAAGGATTTCCTAATAGCATGGAAGCCTAAGGGAGTAAAGAGTCATTTTATTTTATATAGGAGACCAGATGTTTGGGTTTCCTGTGTAACACAGATGCAAAAAAATTATAACCCCTCAAAAAAAACAAAAAAAAACAAACCTCCCATTCCTTGGAACAAAATTCCCATTATGGTTTTTGTGGTTTGGGGTTTAGTTTCGATTTTCGTTGGGGTGTTTGGGGCTATGGTCGTTTATTTGTTTTAGCCGTATGAATTGGGACGGTCCCCTCCGGAAAGACGAAGCCTAAAATATTCACGGAAACCCACCCACGGTTGGTTATCGAATAATTACTTAACAAACACGCGGAAGAAGCCAAGAATAAAAGCCTTCATGGACGGTTGCAGACGCCCAAAATAGATTTGTTTTCTTTAAGATGAAAACATATTAGAAGAAAATATTTAGTAGAAGAATAATCAAAATTTGATCGAGAGCACGGACAGTCTATCT
The DNA here is from genome assembly GCA_037893225.1 of Hippasteria phrygiana. NCBI lineage: Eukaryota > Metazoa > Echinodermata > Asteroidea > Valvatida > Goniasteridae > Hippasteria > Hippasteria phrygiana. The sequence continues at coordinate 255,557 of JAZGUH010000131.1, forward strand.
TTAAAAACAATGAATAAATAAAAACAAAATAGAAATGACGTTCATATTTAACTGTCAATTTCTATTTTGCCTTTCTTAAAGATATAACTGCACACTGTAGCAAAAATACAAAAATCTTGACTGAAACTCGATTACCTGCAAAATAGCCCTAATATGTCCCCAAATAAGATATGCATGGGAAGTCAGGAGTAATTCTCAAAGAGAAAAAGATTTAAAAACGAACGTGATAAATGCCGCAAGAATAGGATCCATAATTGGCTATCGGAGTATGTCTGGGTGCGTTTGTATAGCTATTCAGACCGTGGACCTTTAACAAAGAGGACAATAGGGTCCGCGATTGTGTCAAGGTCCACGATTGAAGATCGTGTACAAAACCAATGGGAGGCCTTCCAAAAAAGTTAGAGTATAAACAAAAGAGGGACAATAGGAGGTCCGCGATTGCCGGTGTTTACACATTTGTGTGTGTGTGTGGGGGGGGGGGGGATGAGCCATTGAAACTACGCCCTTAGAATATTCGGGGGTTGCCCATAATGCGACTTAATTAACCCCCTCTAGCTCGGAGGTAGGAATTACATATTTTCGATGATGGAACAATACTTGTGTAAATTGATTGGTCATTTTGCCCCACCAAATCTCTCACCACAGTAACCAGCACTAATTGGTGTTTTTGCCTCCACAGCCCCGTTATAGCCCACCACGCCCGTCCTAAAATTCAATGTCCGTTTGCTAATGACTTCCCGTCCATGAGCCACATCCGACGATCTTAAAACAATGGTGTATGAGTTTCTCATGCCGCCATTGTAGTCGTTCTATGCTCCCGGCAAAGATTAGATGGAAGTCCATACTAGCTAACGCACGCAATTTGGTCTTCTGTGCGAGAGAATTTCTTGATCTTTCCCCCGCTGTTTCCTTCCGTACGTACTTCACGAATTTGAACATGAAATTGGCATTTTTTATGGTGTTTTTACTTTTGTCGTCTTTGCTGTGGACGATCAGTTTGGCTGACGAGACTCTAGATCCAGCTGGGCGAAATGTCTGCAATCTTCCAAAAAGGTAAGTAGAAAAATATATTCTTAAAATTAAATTCACATTTTCCGCTACTTTCTTTACGCATTTCTCACAGGAAAACCCGGTGGTTTTACAATCGGCTTTTGACTTCCCCGTAAATCGTATTTGGAGTGGGAAAAAATAGTTTTAGTAAAGTTTAAAAGTGTTATTTTGTAAGTTTCTAATGCTGTTACAAGAGTATAAAACCACCACAACAGCTCCCACAAGGTCCTCTCCTTTGAGCAATAAATCTATAACACTATTAATGTCACGAGAAAATGGCGTACAGAAATATAAAAGAAATTGCCAAAAATAAACGTTCCTTTTTAAGCGTTTGTGGTTCATCTGTTAGACAAACTCAAACCGAAAAAAAAATGGACAAAACAAAATTAGGTAGATATTACCGTAAAACTTAAGAAAAACACTTTCAAGACAAAATGCCATTTTAGCACCGAAAAAACCTGTTTAGAATAGGCTATATTTTTACGATAAAGAAGCAGCTTTTAGATAAGGTATGGATGGGTATAGGTAGATGTGTAAGTTTCGTCCAGTTGTTCGACCGACTGTTTCAATCTATTCCAACCTTACTTTGATAATTTGGCAGTTCAAAGGGGCAACGGCACAAAAGAATCTAAACCTTGGGAATAAAATACTAATTGGAAAGCCAACAAGCCAACTGAACGGTTGATTTTGTTGAGTGATACTGTTGACACCTGCTGTCACAATAAGTTTAACCAATGGGGAACTCTCCAAACACCTAAGGGGTATTCTAGGGCTATACCTTGGGGGCGCCAGGTTGTATTTGGGAAAATAAATGAAACACCCAGCGGGTAAATAATGAACTTGCTTGGAGCTGATCCCAGCGAGAAATCTATTTTGCTGGTCTTCTTGAAAAATCGCCGAAATGAATCACGGGAATGAACACTCTATTGAGTTAAGGGCCCGGGGAACGAGGAAGTCTTCAGTTATAGATCAAATCTTCAAGACCCGGTTGACGAAAATCTGCATTGGTGAAAATTGAATATCCAAACTCAGAGAGTAATTTTCTTTGTTGGTGCAAAAGACAGACTCGAATTTGTACTTATTTCATATCCAACTATTAATCGGATAAGCCAAATCGGAAATACATTGCGCATGCGCAGAAACTAAAATATTTGTTAAACTTTTGCCGTGCACAAAGTGATGGAGTGTACCGGTAAAATAACAAAAAATAAAAAACTGTATTAAATTCTAGGGGAAACTCATCTTTTTTAACAGATCACATTTCTGGATCCTTGGGGTTTTGTTTGTGTAGTTTAAAATATGATTAAATTCCTAATCAATAATTCGTCACAATCCACAAGGGAAACTGACTAGGTCAATTTTGAACACATTTTTTAAGTGAACAAAGAAACTGGCAGGAGCGGGATTCGAACCTGCGACCTCCGGAACACCGTACCGGCTCTCTACCAACTGAGCTATCTTGCCCTGTGTTGGCGGTCTCCCAAATTGTCAGTATCTTTGTTCGGGTGGGCGCTAGTCAGAAGTCATAAACCCAGAATGCCGTGTAGCCAGGGATCACACCCAATTTTACGATACAACCTGGGAAGCGACATTGTGGGGATCACTCAATGAGGATACGACTTTTTAACTTATAATTCATCAAACAATCCACAAGGGAAACTGACTAGGTAAATTTTGAATCCATTTTCAAAGTGAACAAAAAAACTGGCAGGAGCGGGATTCGAACCTGCGACCTCGTAAACACCGTAGCTACCGTAGCTACCTTGCCTTATGTTGGGAGACCGCCCACATAGGGCAAGATATAGTTTTGTGTCATAAAATACAGGGCTTATTTGGGGGAAACTTTGCCCCGTCATTGTCCATGAAATCGACTGTTTAGTTCAAGCTATAATATTGTTGACAGTTTTTATTTTATTACCCGTCGCACAAGAGTTTCAAAAACAGGACGGGGAGGAAATTATATCGAAAATTAAGCAATTAGTGACGAGGTCAAAACATTTGGTATGCACAAGTAGTTCACACCTTCATTTCCCGAACCCATAAATTATCCCGGCTCGAACGCAACATGTCGGTGATGAAAACATTGCATGTAAACAGTCTGACAAATGCCGGAGTCTAAGATTATGCGTGGATTATTACCGTTACGATATGCTATGTAGACGTCTGGCTTTGAGATGAAAATGATATAGCAGTTTCTTGACGGAGGAAAAAATAGGTGATAAACCTTTCTCCGGATTTAGGGGGTGAGTGTGAGGGCCGGCATCACGAGATTACAAATCTTTGGCCCTTAGAGCATACAGGCTCGGTGTTTGCTAGTCGTGCACAGCCTCATGTACCGTACACCTCGGTAATTTGGCCCGCAGGAGTTTGAGGGAAACCTAGGGACACAAGAACGAAGGGAGACAAACATATCATTGTAACACTATATCGTTAACTTAAATATTTCATAATGGGAGACTTTTGAGACGCGTGGTGGCAGTAGACATGCCGTTCCTTTTCCATTGTTTTCACCAGTGGTGCGCATGCTCATAAATACGCGCGCATGCTCAGAACTACGCGCACATGCTCAAAACTACGCGTATGTTCAGAACTACATGTAGCATAAAGAACCGGTAGTCTGCAGCCGTCAGCATCTCAAATGTCTCCCATTGGTTGAAGGGGTGGATCCAGATTATTAGCAGGTGAGTTACCCCACGCATTTTTATTTTTGGACCTGTACAAAAATATTTAAAAAAATAGAAAGGCAAAAGAAAAAAGGTAGAGCGGGAAAGGATCGAACCCCACCCCACCCCTTATCCGCTTCTTGATTGATTTCAAAGATCGAAGGAAACAGACTTATATGCATTACTGATTTATCTACAGGGATCTGAAAAAAATGGTTTTCAATTTTCGGATAGTTTGCTTACTCCATCCGGAATTGCAAAAGATTTCATAAGTTGATTGATTACTCGAATAATTGATCAATCGATCGAGCCATCAAAAACACTCACTCAATGAAATACTCGATCGGTCGAACTATCAATCAGTGGATCGATTGAGGAATTAAAATCAGATCGATCGAATCCATGATGAAACGAATGCAAGTCAAATTGATATAATTAACCATTCAAACAATTTCTATTGACCGATAGGTAATCGATTTTACCAACTACAGAATAGATGATTTACTTATTGCTGAAGACTGTTATGGGATCGATCCGGGACTTCAAATCGATGTCTGCATTAAGATACTGTTTTAAGAGAGTGACATTTAATACGCAAACAGAATAAATTGACTGGTTTCCGCTTGGGGAAAGTTTTCAAACTTAGTAACTTGATATAACTACCGGTTTCCGTTTTTACTATAATACTAAAACTTGCTAATAAAGCACCATTGATTTTTGGGGTGGGTCAAATGGCCAATGCCCGACCTCGTCATCTCAGCATCTGCTATTTTTCTTTTCTGATTCAGCAAAAATGATCAGAACCGAAATCTGAACTGACTGGGGGAAGACACCTTGAAGATTTGCAGGTGCATTGTCATGACTAATATCATAGGGGGAAATGACAGGATTAGAGCTAGTGCCAAGAGTTACACCTTCAACGATCGAGGGCTGTACTATGACCTGGATGCTCAATAAAACTGACAAACAACATGCAGAAAATTCCCAAAATCCACACTGCTATCCTGAAATCTCAAGAATTAGGTTTTATTGTACATTTCTGTCCCTCTAAAAAGCCATCCACCTGTGTTGAAATGGACACATCCATCGTACCTATAGTGATGAAACGACGGTTTTGATTGGTCAGTAATGTCAGCGTCAAACACCGTATTCTTGCTCTTGTCGTTACGGTTATGCCAGTTTCATTGGGTCTCATCCGATGTGTGTTTGAGTGCAACACTTTTTGCCGGAATTATGCTCTGTTATTGTAATTTTGTTGCGTGTTGTCTACTTTAACACGTCACACAAACTAATGTCATTGGCAAAATGAGTGCCTTAATTAATACGGTGTTGTACTTCATCCATACCTTCCTCGTGCACAATACACGTATATCAGTCAATATGTGTCTAAGAAAAAATCGTAACAGGTTTGTAGTAACAAGATTAATTTTACTTACGTACATTAGTGGTCCTATAGAGGGTATCGAATACCCACGTCGCCATAGCAACAACAATATACCGCGATATTATGGGATATGCATATGATAATGCCGGCAGGTATTATTGTATGCGTGTCCCACGACATGGCTGCCATTACGTCATATTCAATTCGATACGGTCTATAGGACTAGATTTTCTGAGAGCTCTAGTATAGTCTAAGGTCGCTCAATTTTTTGGCAAGGCACCGCGGAAAGAAATGAACTTAAAGAACAATGGAATTGTTATGACATGAAAACCCGTATAAAGCGTAATTTTGATGTCACAATACACTAAGTCGCTGGTCAACAAATCTAAAGAGTAATTGCAAATTTAGGTTTTTATGCAAAATGTCATATCCATGAGCCAAAGTATGACGTCATCAGAGGTACAGCAGTCCTGTCTCCATAGCATTCTGTACAACAAAACTGCATTCCATGTTTTAGCTGGATTTAATTAGGATTGGGACCTCGGTGACAATTGCACCATTGCCCGCCAGAAAAAAAACTCAAATAATGTAACAAAATCAGGGGTGGATCCAGGATTTTTTGCAAGGGGGGTTTCTGAAATTTGCCAAGAAAGGCGACTCCCAAAATGTTTCGTCTGCGAAAAAGAAATTACGAGGGGGGGGGGGGGGGGGGGGGGGTGGTTGACGCACCTTCTCACCGTTGGTGGCGCCATTCAACCTGTTTTGTTCTTACCCATAGGCAAAATAAGGCCTGAAAATCTGAAAATCTTTCAACATTTCAAATCTACACCATCCTCCTGTGTAACCGATTTCCCTACTCTTTCTACCCACCTGCCCAGGAGACCGTATCCAGACGACGCCCTGAGACCGTATAAATGGCAGGTGAAGTCGGATGATTTGATGGAGTATCGCTGCTGCGATGGCTGGAGTCAGCTAGGAGACTCTTGTCCCCAAGGTAACCGTGTCCCATCCTGAAAGAATCTCCCTTCACGCCTTAAATCGTTGATTTCAAACCTGAAGCAATTCTGAAACACATTCAGACAACAACCTAAACAACAACAACAACAACAACAACAACAGCAGCAGCGGCAGCAACAACAGCAATAGAAACAGCAGCAATAATAACATCCGAAAAAAGTATATAATATACTGTAAAGTGTGTCCAGTGCAAAAGACGTGCACTGCAAAAACTGTGGTGTTAAATTAACACCATGTGGTGTTTAAATTGGACCACTCGCCCAATATAAACACCACATGGTGTTAAATTAACACCACAATTTTTGCAGTGTGGGAACTCCTATCCCACCTGTACCATTCCAAGCTGAAACTGCTCTTCACGTATTCCAACGCACTTGAAAATAAGCTAAATTGTTCAGGAAGAGAATAGGTTGCCCCGAAAACTGACTATGCTTCTAACTTTTAAAAATCGTTTTCTTTACCTGTAGGGCCTAAAGGCGGCATCTTTATACACATTCTCCGTTCGTGGCTAAGATCGGACTATAGATCTTCAAATCTCGCGACTTCACGAACACTTTTTTATGTTAACATCTTAGTACCAACCACTGACTAGTCCAGTCTGAAGTTCTTAAATATAAATTGAAATGCCTTTTTTTTTTTTCGTAGGACCACATTATGATTTTTTCAAAGCTCAGCCCACTCAGAAAATAAATGTTGTAGTTGCTCTGCGATGACCTGAAAGTATGTATTATTGCCAAATCTCGTTGTATTTTGAAGTGTACCTGCATGCTTTATAGTTTCAGACGATGGATGTAATGTCTGTGTCATTATGATATTGCTTTATCGGTACACTTAGTAGGTCAGTGACCTCTTTATCAACCTTGTTATCTGGGAAAGTGAAATAGTCAGTCTCCTGAATTGTTGGTGTTTAGACTCTTGATGATGCAGGTACATTATAATAATGTTCAGAACATAACTTGGTATTTTAGTTTCTTATGGTGTACTCGTACTCGGCCTGTACTCGACTGTTTATGTACTCGTACTCGGCCCGTACTCGGACGCTGAAAAACTCGGGCTCGAATTTGTGGCCCAGGACTCGATCATCAATGTACACGGACGCGGCCCGTACTCGGCTCTAAATGTACTCGGAGAACTTGGTACTCGGATTGTAGGACTCGACTCCAACACTGGCCGCTCGAGACCAAGTCTTGAACTTGTAGAGGAAAAGCAGAATGCTGGGGGATATGAATTAGACCTTGATTGTTACTCTAAAAATGCTTACCACTCAAACTTCAATGGATAGATTCAGTGCCTCGGGCCTAGTTGTGTTCCTACATCGCTATTATTATCTGTCCCTCACGGCGCCCCCGTCTGACAACTTCAGGAAGTTGTAACTTTGAAAAGGAAACAAACGATAAGTCACAATGTAAGTCACAATGTGAAGATAATGGCAGGAGAATGTTTGCACAGATATAGCCTACAACTAAGTCGGAGTCACGTAATAAAATGGCGTTTGACAGGCCACAAAGAATCTTCGCGGATGCTCACCACTCTTTCTGAGGGTGCTGGTGACAGTTAATTTCTTTGAGGTTTCATTGGATACATTATAACTTTGTGAACCAGGGGCCAATTTCATAAAGCTGTTAAGCACAAAAAAACATTGCTTAGCATGAAAATGCTTCCTTGATAAAAACTGGATTACCAACCAGATTTCCATGTGTGGAATATTGCTTTTGACTGGCATTCAGCTGTTTTTTGCTTAGCTTGAAAATCACATGGACTTTTGGCTGGTAACCTGATTTTACTAAGCAAGACATTTTCATGCTAAGCAAATTTTTGTGCTTAACAGCTCTATGAAATTGGCTCCAGGTCGGAACTTCCGCGTTTGAACCCTGGTTGGGAAAGTATCTCGCCTTTTTCTGATTGGTTGTTGAAATTACAAGCTGATAATTTATAATACATGTAATAGCCATAACGATTCAAACCGAAGGGCATTAAACGTAGTGATAATTGGTCATTGTTGCAATTTTCAGAAATGGGCGAATTTGGTAGTAGTATTTTATAGGAAATATCGTTCCACTGACCTGTTCAAAGTTTTGCGTTGTTAGATGGCGAAAAAACGAGAGAAAAACGGCGCTCGTTTTCAACCGCTGGGCGGATGATAGCCTTTAGTCAAGGCGCGCGTGGCTACCTGGACGCGTGACGCGCCCCGAATGCCAGCATGTCCGGGGCGCGCCACTCGTCCGGGTAGCCACTCGCGCCTTGACTAAAGGTTACAGGGCAGTTTTCCACTTTTCTTGACAACGACAGCACACCTGGTTCCATCATTTCACAGGATGATTGAGACTACTATTAACTTACACAGTCTAGTAAGGTATTTCGTAGTAATTTGGTAATTACCATTTACGCGTCGCATGTGTGGCATTGTTGCTTGGGTCCGCAGCCGTTTGCGCCGTCAACGGTGCATAGTCGCGTCGTGCCGACGTATAGTCGCGTTGTACCGTCGCATAGTCGCGTCGTGCCGTCGCATAGTCGCGTCGTGCCGTCGCATAGTCGCGTCGTGCCGTCGCATAGTCGCGTCGTGCCGTCGCATAGTCGCGTTGTGCCGTCGCTTAGTTTTGTACTGTTTGTATAGGTCCGTCGCATAGTCGCGTCGTATTGTCGCATAGTCGCGTCGTGCCGTCGCATAGTAGCATCGTGCCGTCGAGTAGTCGCATTGTCGCATTGTTGATTTCGGGTCCTTAGCCATTTACGCCGTAAACCCTGAAAATCAACAATGCGACAATGTGACTATGCGACGGCACGACGCGACTATGCGACGGCACGACGCGACTATGCGACGGCACGACGCGACTATGCGACGGCACGACGCGACTATACGACGGTATGACGCGACTATACGACGGCACGACACGACTATGCGACGGCACGACGCGACTATGCGACGGTACGACGCGACTATAAAACGGCACGACGCGACTTTGCGCCGTTGACGGCGCAAACGGCTGCAGACCCAAGCAACAATGCCACACATGCGACGCGTAAATGGCAGCAATGGAATTCCATACTTAGCTCCTGCTTACGCCATGCTTGTACTAGTTTTACGTACGTTCGCGCATCGCATGGAGTGGAAAGATGGCGAATAGTGTCGTCAACTTGAAAAGCCAATGATTTATCCAGATGTGTGTATATATGGAGATCAGTGTATAATACCCATTAATCATCAGACAATAATTCGTATGAACCTGAAATGTACTTTATAATTCGTATTGGTTTCCTGTTCTTTGATTCTTGCAGCTGTGTGCGACACGCCCTGTGTGAATGGACACTGCGCAGCGCCCAATTTGTGTCTGTGCGATAATCACTGGATGGTAAGCTTTTCCATAAAGTGCACCCCAGTGTTCGGGGAATGGTGTCTTCAAATATTTTCCACAGATTCTCCCACAAAAAGAAGTTACCCTGCAGAAATTCCCAACCGGAATATAATTTTAAAGTGGGCGGGACTCTTTCAGACGTTGGTGCGCCCTTCATTTAGCATAATTATGGGAGAGGCATATGACAAAAGGAAAAGAGCTAGTGGAGACAATGAGCCGCAGGGGGTCGCTTTTAGGCAGCGGCGGCGATTTCTCGTCAAGGTTGGGGGGCGGAGGAAAAAACACACAACCAGCAACAATTGTTAAGCATTTTGTACTCGGTGTCTCTCGTGTATCCTGGAATTCTTTTTGAAAATGTGTGCTGATCTATTTTGGTGCATTCTGGTGCATGTAAAATCCAATTAAATCCATAAAATGTATATATGACCATGGGAAATTATTCGGGGAGACACTGTCATAGCCGTCCCTCCGACAAAAAATATTAGGGGGACATGTCCCCGTCCCTCGGGATGGCCGCCCATGCTTTTCGGGGTAGTGGACACGCCTATCACGACCAGGGGGACACACAAGAAATGAATTTGTTTATAATTCTGTTGGCTACACTGATCTCTATACACTGGATTGGCATCGCAGCAGTGATTGCCTCAGCGTGAATTGAAGCCACCGCGCGGCCATCTTGCTATATTCAAAACAATGGCCGTTTCCCAAGCTCCTGGCTTCAGCTCCGTCTTCAACTTCAGTCCATTGCCAAACTGCATCCATGCTTCGCAGCCAATCCAGTGTATAGAGATTAGTGGTTGGCTATGGTATTTTTCAGGAGCATGACATTGTGTCACCCTTTAACACATCTTTACACGTACTTCTAATTGGTCCATGTATGAAACTGTCTTGACCCAGGACTAAGAGCATGCAAGCTGGCGTTCTCAAGATCGCATTTTATTACATTTTATGTGATCGTCTTGGTACCAAGCCCTAACTAGTCTAGCCACAGACTCTCAGTTTAGTCTGGCTCTACACAATAGCAATGTAAATGACAGATAGATCGGAAGTGGAGGTCAAATTTTTCATTAAATGGGTGAATGGGTCTGATCTGAAACTGTTAGGGGTGAAAGCAAAACAATAAAAGGTCTCATTCGTTTACAACGTATGAACAATCGACTGTGATGAACAATGACAAAAGGTTGTACCAAGGTCACACCATCTGCTGTGATGGACAATGATGGATGGGGACAAAGATGCGAAAATCGCGTAGCCTAATTACATCCAAAAATCTAATCAACTCTGATGCTTTGATCTAGGATTTTTCTATTTTTAAACTATCGGAATAAAGGGTGATTACACGAGACAATGCTTCAGCTACAATCATTCAAAATCATCGCTCAGTCTTATACGCTGAGTGTAACTGCTCGAAGTGTCTTAAGCCCGGTTCATACTTCATGCGAATGCGAAGCGAATTTCATGACGTCGACAATTGAAGTTTCATTGTGACGTTCTCCGTTACCATAACGAATTCGCTTCGCGATCGCACACGCATCCGCATGAAGTATGAACCGGGCTTTACGTAATGTAAAGAACACGTTGCGCTTTTGTCAAACGCTTCGTAATACCGATGCAATAATTTTTTTTTTTAATATTACTACAAGTATGACAATGATTGATGTGTTTGGTATTCTTGCATTTTTCGTATTCACAAGCCAAAGAATGATGCCAAAAGGTTGCAAACTTTATATTAAATAGCTAGTTTTGTACCCACTTCTAACCAACATTTCGTCAAAACACTGGGGATAGGCCTACTTAGGGGAATGATTTTAGTACAGTTAACATACGTTTAATATTAAGAAGTTACTTCGCTTCCAAAATAATAGCGCCCTCAAAAAGGAGTAACCTGAAACATTTTACGAGAATTGAAAAAAGCCTTCTTCTTGGAATAGTTCAAATGTAAACAAGCATTTAGATTATGCTCGTATTATTGTAGGATATAAAATAAGCATAATTGGGTATGTTTTACAGTTCCTTTAAACATGTACAAGGTAAATGACAATGCACTTTCCGTATTAAAATTGCGTGAGTCAGTGGTGGTGACAATGGAAGAATTAGCATAAAGTTGTGCTGCCAACCTTTTGACGGTAATTCGGAACGACAAATTGATCCTGTTTAGACGAGCGCATCAATCTTCTCAAAATGAATCACGTTCCAATGCTCAAACATTCATGTATAAGAGGATTAGGAATCTATTACTGTATTGGGAGTTTCGTTTCTGTAACAGGCAGCCCCGGCTGTTACTGACTTCAAATTTCAGCAGCCGTTATTTTCCAAAACGCGCTGTACATGTACAGGTACGGTACGTTTTGAGAATTGATTTTGAGAGTTTTAGCCCAACGTCTTCCGTTCGCGGGCTCAGGTTACGGTGAACACATTCAAGAGAGCTTGCCGATTAAAGACGCACATTGCCCAAAAATCCCCAGAATTTCATGTTTTTGGTTAGTTACACATTTCCAAGGTGTGAGTAAAAACAATTATACCATAATCCTTAATGGCGGAGAAATGTGGACGAATCCGAAGTAATGACAACTGCTATTCAGACTGGCGCCGCGCATAGCGCGCGCAGCCTGTATAAGGCTACACAGCCTAAGCGCTACAGACATAAGGTTCCACTCTGAAGTCTCCAATTTTCCAACGGTTAGGCTTTTTCAAACCAAACTGACATTTTGAAGCAAGATATGGGACAGAGGGAACCCCCACCCCTCTGTTGTGTCGGTCATTGCGTCCCCGGAATCTCAGGAATCCCTTTCAGATTTCCGGAGGTGTTATAGGTAACAATTGAGTGTGTATATATATAGGGTGTATAGGGACAAGAGAGGGGGTGGGGGGGGGGGGGGGGGTACCCCTTGGTGCCATATCTTGCTGGGTATACAAACTGGTGTTCCCGAAATGATCGCCGTCAATGATTTTCAGACAAACAACGCATTTTCAAGGGATGGTCGTGTGCATTATAATATTCTACATTTGAATGATTTTTCCGGTCAGCCATAGCAGTATCACTAGGACGAAAGCTTTTTGTAGCCCAAGAGCCACCCTTTTCAGAAAATAGTTCAATTTTGCCTCCCCCGCCGCCCCAGCACTAAAAGCCTGGATACGCCATCGGTAGGTATAAATCTGTTCAACCACGTGAGTGGGCATGATGTAAACAAAACTACCAGGTGTGGACCGCCATGGAGTGAATGTTGTACATGACATCGTATGGGACAGGTTAAACTTGGAAATGAACAAGCACGTCATTGGGATCAATACACGAGGCGGTCCATGACAACACGTGATAAAGTTATATACATGTACCTCACCGATACAACTGAGCACGCCGGGATACAGGTCAAAGGTCAGGGTCAAAGCAAACTGTCTGTATCAGGTGCCCGTCGTATTAACACTCTTATGACGTCACGGCAGTAGCTGCCTTGTACTTTGTGCTGACCGTACCGCGCCGGCTAAGATAAAGGCATTTTTAATTTGCCTCAGTATATGAACACATCCATCATCACTTTACCGGCATACTATGACACAGCAACGGCGCGTACTCCAGGCAATACCACCGACAGAGTTACGGGTGCAGGAACCGGGAATTACCAGGGAGCTTGTGGGTATTCTGCCGGGATCTTGCCGGGAGATATCCTCCTTAGCTAGACCCTGGCAATCGGTCGAGACAGATCCAGCTACGGGGGTGCAGGGTTCAGTTCTTTCCTCGGGCCATGTACCGGGGAGATTTCCCGTTGGGATAGGGCTATCCCCGGGAGTGGGGATGGCGTCTGCTTGTGATGGCGGGCAATTAGCACTGAAATAAACCATGAGGTGTTGGAAATTGACCCAGTATTATCAGAAAGCTGGATCGAACTCTCTTAAGAGTCAATGTGACCTAAAGAAATCTTCTCTACTGTCACCCAAAATATGAATTTATTTCTATTCCATCAGAGAACGGTGATAACAGATTAAATGTTAATGTGTCTAATGCATCAGGCACAGACCACCCCCCCCCCTTTTTTCAAATTAAATGTTACTGCAAGGATGGTTTCCAAAGTGCTTGTTGCTGTTATTCAGTGTTATTCCATGGTGTGTACCTTTTTGCATCCAAGAAACAAGTACATACAGCAGGCAACTCGTTCACTTTCCTGTGCAAAGTTGCCAGATTTATTTTGACAAAACAGAGAAGTTATTCTAAAAGCTTTTGACGCAGACTAGAAAATTCAGCCAGGCGTGCGTTTATTGGTTTACAATTGGAAACTTGTGAGACGCTGGTGACAGCAGACATACCGGTCCTTTCCCATTGTTCTCACCATTCGTGCGCATGCTCAGAACTACGTTCGCGTGCTCAGAACTAGCAAAAAGAACCGTAGTGTCTGCTGCCACCAGCGTCTTAAAAGTCTCCCTGTGGACAGTGGTGACGTCATTGGTGATGACACTGTTGAAACTGTTGAATATAGGTGTTGCAACAACACACAAGATTTGGTTTTTTTTTCAGCAAAAGGCGCACTAATTTCGAGTATATTTTACTCCAGAATGATACATCAATGCGTCAAGTTTTAAACTTCGCAGTCCGAGTGTCATTCTGGAATCAAATTAGTGCCTCTGTTACTCAATCACACACAAACAGTTTTTGTGGGAACGTTTTTTTCTTTCGTGACAAAAGAGCCGAAAAGGCTATTTTTTTTTGCAAGCGCAATAGAACTACCGGTATCATTTTATTTCTTCTATTTTCCCAAGGGAGCGACATGCAACGAGGAATGTCCGGTTCTATCTAAAGATGGTCGGTGCGTGTTCGAGTGTGACTGCCCGTCTGGGAGATGTAAATACCCCCATGGATCCTGCGTGTGCCCGCTTGGATTCACAGAGCTCAAGTAAATTAACAGGGAGTGCAGTATAACTCGCCCAGTCTTTATTCTAGGTCATCGCTATTTTGAGCAATAATGAGAGAGTATTCTATCAGCTTTTCACTGATAGCAGCAAGGGGCGTAGATTCCTGGGAATTATGTCCCCCCCCCAAAAAAAAACAAAAAAACATTTCGACCGGGAGGGGGGATAAGCCATAAAATCATTCCCACCATATTTTGTAAAACAAACAAACAAACAAACAAACAAACAACCCAACACAAAAAAAGAAGACGGAAAAAAGGGAAATAATTTAAGGAAGAGGCAAGAAGTCAGCAGGGAAACTAAGTTTCACGTAAAAGTCCCAGTAGAATTGTCGGAATTTAATTTCCGACAACCATAGGTTTTTCAACTGTTCAAAGACATAAAAATGAAAGAGACATGTTGGACAACAGAATTGAACATGTTTACAGTGGTTTTAAAAGTTTTAGTAAGCTTGTATTTAATTTTCTGATGGATGGTTGACATGTTTTTTCACCTCATTTTCCGCTGGTAAAAATAAAAAATCCAGGCGGCCTCCAAAAAGAAAGTGGGCGGGGACGCTGAACAAGTGTTTTGTTTTACTTCGCCTTATTTGATTTAATTTAATTCAATTTGATTCGATACGATGCGGTTAGATTCGATTCACATTTAATTCAATTTGATGTTGACTCGAATCTACCAAAACTTCGATCCAGTTCCATTTGATTAATTTCAATTCTGTTGAAATTCTGTTGGATTCGATGTATCAAATAGGTGATTCAATGCGACTACAACTTTTGCATCAACGGGTTTCGGATCAATCACATAAAACACTCAGATCCCCAGTATGACCAAATGAGGATTTTATAGAGAAATCCCGAATTGACGAAAATAGCTCCGATCTGCGCACTTCCGGGTTTGAAAGCGAGGATCTCAGTCTCAGTGCTAAGTAAACAACCTGGTACGCTGAACGTGCGGTGGGTTGCCATTTCTGTCGTGATTCATGTTAAATGTAGTGTACATGATTGGTCATTGTTGCAATTTTCAGAAATGGGCGGATTTGGGGGTTAGTATTTTATAGGAAATATCGTTCCACTGACCTGTTCAAAGTTTTGCGTTGTTATGTTGGACGGCTAAAAAAACGAGAGAAAAACGGTGTTCATTTTCAACCGTCGGCCGGATGATAGCCTTTAGTCAAGGCGCGCGTGGCTACCTGGGCCCAATTTCATGGCTCTGCTAACCACAGCTTTCCGCGCTTACGATCACCATTTTGCGCTAACAGCACTAGCGGAAAAATTCTGCGCTAACCCTGTAAGCACAGAATCCTTAGTTACAGGATGTACGCATGCTCAGGAGCCAAAATTCCCCGCTAACACGTGAAATACGCTTGCCGTAAGCACAGAATTTTCTGCTACAGTAAGCGGGGATTTTTCGCTAACGGTAAGCAGAGCCATGAAATTGGGCCCTGGACGCGTGACGCGCCCCGAATGCCAGGATTATGTCCGGGTAGCCACGCGCGCCTTGACTGATAAAGGCTACAGGGCAGTTTTCCAACGATTTCCAGCTGGAAATCGTTGGAAAACGATATAAATGTCCACTATTCTTGACAACGACATCACACCTGGTGCCATCATTTCACAGGATGATTAAGACTACTATTAACTTACAGTCTAGTAAGGTATTTCGTAATAATTCATTAAAAGAAAATTGAGGATTACCAATTGTACACTACGTTTAATTAGCACTGTGTTTATTAACATTGAGAGCCTCGCTTTCAACCCGTAAGTGCGCAGACGGGGCTCATGTGAAATGTAACACAATGCTCAAGAGATTTGAATTAGCTTTTAAAACACTTCTAATTCGTTCTTTCCTGCATTATGTGGGCTACAATCTTGATTTTTTGCTAAATTAAAAAAACAAATTAAAAATTCAATGGAAAGCTGTTATTTTTTTCTTTCCTGCAGCTGCAGCGTGCCATGTCAATCCGGGTATTACGGACCCGACTGCCTACTACAGTGTCAATGTGACGGAAATGCCACGTGTGCACCGGACACTGGGTCTTGCATGAAACCATGTAAGTCTCACCCGAGTACTCATTCAATATCTTCAAACCTATACAAGCGATTATTATACTTCGCATAAAAAAACCGATCCTACCGAGAAGCAGAGATGTAGTCGAGTCCATCACAAGTCCCTGCAAGTCCATCACAAGCCCTCCAGTCCTAATCCCAATCACAAGCTATTCAAATGAGCTTTGACAAAGACATTCCTTTGTCATTGTTCATCCACTTACCTGTGACCGGCTTTATGAAAGTACTTGTGAAAGTACTTGCAGGGACTCGACTCCAACTCTGCCGAGAAGTAGATCAATTTAAACGCTATTCAAGAATAGGACGATAAAAATTGTGATGAATGTTTGTGTGTCAAATTTAAACCAATAAACTAAGGGACATCAACCATCCTGCTTGAAAAATTCATAATGCTGCGTTAATCAATATTCAAGAATGGGATGAGCAAAATTGTGATGTTTAGTGAAATACTGAGCTATGGGCAAACACAGAAATAAATGGCGGGTCGCCGAGTTAGTAAGGCAATAACACATGGAAAAGTTACATACCTGGGTAGCACATTCATGACTAACTAGGGTAAAACGTTGCATGTGCTTTCGTTGCAACTTTTTATTTTGTATTTGTATTTATTTAATTCTTTCTGGTAATGAAACCAAGGATTCCTCAAAAGCGCATATCGCACTGTAGCCCGAAGGCCTGAAGAAACCTGTAAGGAGACGACGAAGAAATTTCAGTTTTAGAGGTGGGAGGATAACCCAGAATGATATTCAAGGGAAAACCCACGGAATCAGGCAGAGACTGAAAACTCAATCCACATGTCGGCCCTGGTGAGATTCGAACCTGGCTCACAGCGGTGGAAGGCGAGGAAAGTACCACAAGGCCAACTACTTCATCAGATGCAAGTGATGAAGTAGTTGTTGCTACGGAAACTTATGCAAAGATTTACCCCACACTCTAAAAATGGATTGGTTGAAAACAACCAATATATTGGTAGGATTGGTTTATATGTGTCCAACCAATTATATCAACCAATAATTGTTTGTTTTAACCAATGTATTGGTTATTTCCACCAATCTGTTTTTAGAGCGTTGTTAGTCATTAAAGTGCTTTATAACTTCTCCATTATAATGACTGGCACAGAGTGATTAATAACAAAACCATCAAGAGTTGTTTGGCGAAAAGAAATTTCAAAAACCAAAGCCCTGCCTTCATCTGAACGTCGACTCGACAAGCAGCAAGGCTGAGATAACTTTCACTCTGGATGACAGGGAGGGTTGGAGAGAAAGCCCATAAGTGTGTGTGGTTAAACCTTGCTAAGCTTTTGACCCATCCACCTGTTACTCCATGCAGGCTCACTGCGGGTAACTTTGAGGCAATACCTGGGCATGACTCTGCAATCTACGTGATACATACTGCGCTGCTCCCCGACCAATACCTTTCAAATTCTCGGTCTTTGATTTCTTTGCAGATTAGATAAATGCCCGTTTGCAGCTTGTTACACTTACTTATATTTGAGCAATATTTTGTTGAACAAGTCGGAGAAATCATTTAACAGCCCTTTTATGGAAGTCGCCCAATACAAGGCTAAAAGCCGCTCTAGATAAAGGGCTACAACAGAGGTGGTGGGGTTGGCCACATTTAAGGTTGCCAGCCGTACCGTACGGTTTTCCTGTGTCCAGATCTATAAAGTCCAGATCTACGTAAAGCCATCTATCAGTGATATTTCTGCCTTTTACGCTGATCTGCGGAGTTATAAACTTGGTTGCCAAAATACTTTCGAGCCGGATGGAAATTTCCCCTTGTTTTTCACCCTAAAAGTTTTTTTCCGCGGGTTTTTCGCCCATCCCGTAAATCAGCAATAGGCTTCTACTGGAGAGTTGAAAAGTTAACCGAAAATAGATTTATTTGTGTAAACATTATTGTATTTGTTTAAATATTTTGTATGAATGTGTAAATATTCAGTTTTAACTAATAATATGCAGGGCCCCAATGGAAACCAGTTTAAACTGTTTGGGCACACCCTGGGTAAAGAAATGTAGGCCCTAATAAATAAATAAATAAAAAAAAGAGTATAAATCTTCACCTTTCTTAAAAATACAAACTCTGTACGCCAAAAAATTGTATCAACTTCTAATTCTGATTTTTTTGCTTATTTCAATCCCACTTTGTAACATGTCAGTGAATATATCGACTCTACCGGATACCCCTCAAGTCAAGTTATATGTTTTCCGCATGGCCACCTTGACTGGTTGTGGGATAGCAGCAGTCGTATCCTTGGTCAGCGCATTGGCGTATGCCATCAGGAAAAGACGAACTAGGAGAGTCTTTAATGTCAGGTAAGGCTGGTACACCGCTCAGGAAAACATCGTGAGCGTCACATGGTTTTTTGGGGGTTTTTCTTTTGGGGGGGGGGGGGGTGTCGAAATCGATTAACTTCATCGATACCAGCAACTCAGTCAAGTTTGAGTTTGTCAAAAATATATTCTGCAACTACGTTGATTTTCAAATAATAATTTTTGACTTTTTTCATCATATATAGGCCTAAGATATTGGCTTAAAATCGTTTACCGTTGCTATAAAGCCTCAAATTCAACCCTTAATAAGACATGCTTGCAAACCACGACTAACAGTAGAAAGTAACTGATGAAGAACGTCAGTTAAAAATGAACTTGACTGATTACTAGCGCCCCCTATTAAATTAAACAAAATGAGCTGGCCTAACAAATGTAAATAGACCGTCACCACATACGAGCGCCGCCGGATAAGTTCAAATACCACGCATTCCTATCTTATTACTTGTGTATATGCAAAATCCTAACACAATAGTTGCGGAAACTGAATGTAACGACGAGTGCAACGGCAATCACAAAATGTGACAGCAATGTCACCGATGGTTTGCTTAATAAACGGCTACTCAGACGACACAAAGAACGTGACATAACACATGCTGTCACAAAACGTCTCCGGCCATCACTTATCACTGTTTCAAGCAATCAACTCAATCAAATGACTTAACCAACTATAAAAATAATGGTTATACATCGCTACATTCTGGAATAGTAACTTTGCCTTTTTATAATGGGGTTTTGGGTTTTATCTATTTAATTTTAATCTCTATTTTTAAAAATTGTAATTTTTATATTTTGAATTATATTTAATTATTTTTTTTATGGGGCGCCCTCTTCTCGCGAAAGCTTGATTTTCCCTTTGTGTGGTTTTGATACTGTCCTTTATTAATGTCTTTATTGTCTATTTGTGTATATTGTTATATATGTACTATTACTATATATGTTTTTTTTTTTTTTTCCGTGTTGTAACTTTTGTATTTTGCATGTTGTCCGGAGATCCCTTTAAACAGTGATTTGTTTCGCTTCTGGGAAATCCACGGGCATGTCTTTTAATGTTTTGTTTATCTTGTTTGCCCGTTTATAAAAAATAAATAAATTAAATTAAATTAAATCATTATATTTCATCATTGTCTAGGAAGAGAACGATGAGTATGACACCCATAACGAACAGGGCGACCATCGGCAGTGCAGGTATGCATGGCTATAGTTAAAAATTGACTGTGCTTTTCTGAAATCTTACATCTAAAACTGCCATACAGCGAAACAAGGCAAAGTATTTCAATTTTTCTTCAAGAAGTCCAGAGCTGTAACCCACCATTTCAGTAATTAAATTGTAAGGAAGTTCCTAGTGCCAAACTTGATAATTACAACAAGATTAGGGACTGCGACAATTCAGAGACTTGTCAGTTCCAACTTCCTCCCAAGTAGACTGTTTCTGAGTGATCTGTCAATTCAATGACACTTCTGCTGACTGGACAAACATTCGAACTGACCAACAACTGCAAAACTGCCAATGAACATTTCCCTCAAGAACCTGTCGGCACCCTTGTCCGTTCCTGTAACCCTATCCCGTAGATTGCAATCGTAGCTTCTTGGACGTTGGCCAGTACGGAAAAGCTAATTTAGCAACAAACCTCCTACATACAGCGGGCTTGTGTATGGAACGGCGACTATTCCTAGTGGTACAATGTTTTTGTAAACATGACCTAGATATGTCCGTTTCGATTTGTAACTATGAATGGACCAGATGTTTGGTGTTTCTTTTATTCAAAGTGGATGGTCATTAGTAGGATGTGATATCTGATCAAAAAATGTTAAATCAAATTCCGTCAGCAAATCAAATCTATTTCCAGAATCACATCCTGGACCAAAATCACATCTAAGATTAATTCGCAAAAAAATGTAAAATTGCGTCCTGGTTGCAAAATCAGGATGTGATTTTTGGATTTAATGACTTAATCTAAGATGTGATTTTGGAACGAAAATATGATTTTGGGGTCTTGAGATGTGATACTAGTCCATTCTTAGTGCTACTAGTCTACGACCGAAAGACCTCAAGAACGATCTCAGAATGTAAAATCTCACCATAATTATCACGACTTTTAATTATGACTTGCGTTTTACTTTCCATCAGAAGCACCTTTCAAATGCACACCATCATTTGGCGCTCGAAGGACGAGATACAAAGATTGTATGAAGTTCCCGCATAACTGCGTCTCTTCTTCTTATGTTGGCATGAGGGGCCTACAAGCGGATGGAGAGGAGGCTACTCCAGGTACAAGCAGCAGACCCATGTCATGTGTGTCAACCTCCACAACTATTTCCATGGTCGAGCCCTTTTCAGAGTCTAGGGACACGATTTACGAGGTCCGCGAGTCTCAAGTTCTTGGCGCATTGAGGAATCAGCTGATGAATGCTAGATACACAAACAGCAGTGTGTTTCCAGACAACACCACCAAGCGGCCGAATCAGAGACCAAGAGGAGGGGTTGCTTGGTGTGATAGTGATTCGGAGGAGGAGTATAACTATCCATATGCAGACTTGGCTTTGAGGCTGCCCACAAGTGGACCAGCTATCGAGATAACGAGAGACAGCAGAGCCCTCAGACCATGCTCCAGCAACACCGAGTACGTGGTGGTCCTCAAACCGGACCAGTGTGCCATCTTCAGCCCGGTGCAGATAGAGCAGGGACTGCGGAGAGAACGACCCAGTGGAATGAGCTTTAATGAGGTAACTACCTCACCACCTACATCCTCAGATCCCAAGACCTCACCGATTGCGCCAGATGTCTTGGCAGACACAAAGAGAGACCATTATCTGGTGCCACGCTCCCCTCCTGTCAAACGCTCAGCAGAGCTCCCTGGCCAACAGAGGTTTGCGAGAGGTTACCTAACCTCAGTGAAAACCCCATCAAACCTCAAGAGAGGCTCAGATAGGCGTCGGGCGAGGCGACTCAAGCCTGAGATCGTCAAGTGTCCTCCACCTCCGCCGTACAGCCCTCCCATGGCAGAAAATGCCCCTCCCCTGTATGTCAATCGCATGACTATGGGCGTGAGGCAAGCTGAGCCAAGCACCAGAAAGTTAGCTCCGCCGATACCGAAACCAAGAACAAGGCTGGGAGCAGGGTTGAGTCCTGCACAAACGCAGGTCCCACAAGAACTGAACTCAGAGGTACAAGGGACAGAGCGATTCATTTGAAACTCGGGTTTCATCTTGCACTTCATCTTTAAAAGACCCTCCCAAAATTCAAGACTACAAAATGTTTGTTTCAGTCAACATTTTCCCCCTCACTCTCTCTTTGGTCAGGCCGGCAGGGCGGTGTGTTTGAGAACATGACAAAGCTTAATTATTTCATTCAAATAAAAAATTGCGATATTTCTTCAATTCGTTGATAATAATTCTCAAATGTGAAATTGGGTGTTTTGGAGTTGAATTTGCATTTTCATTCACCGTCAACATGGGTTGGAATCCTGCCATTGGACTCTGATGCTTGTGCCCTTGAGCAAGGTACTTTACCACACTTGCTTCTGCACACATATGACACCTGAAAGCACCTTTATGTTTTGGGAAGAGGGGTTGTATGGCGATTGTACATGCAACTGTTAACAGTTCTGAATTAGCCTCCCTAATATGGCTGTGTGAGACTTTTTGTATATATTTATCAAGTTCTCCTCGAACAAGGCTAAAATCCACTGGATGTGCAGAAATAGAGTCAAAGAGGCAAGAGGTAAGATTCCTCTTGAAGAAGAAAAGATACAGAACAAAGGAAAAAGCTATTGGCATAGCTTTTTGCTCTTCATCCAAGTACAGCTAGAGTATATTGGTGGGAACAGGCAGAAAGCCGAGTTCCATGCTCAAACTGGAGGAACCAAGCTAGACCAGCCGGTGGAACATTTACCATGAAAATAGAACAGATGGATCCAGAATTTATTACAAGCCTATCAATAAAGGATAATGCTATCGTGTAAAATAATTTAACTACTGATATTAATTATTATAATAATGTTTTGCTACTTGATCTTTTTTAGAATAGGGATTGGGCTTGGGGGATACTGTATATTGTTCACTAAGGGCCCAAAATGAAAACGAGCATTTCAAAGTATTTTCCACTTTCCACAAGGTATATACTGTATATATAATGAAATGAAATTAACTTGTAATATTTAAGCAAAATTTAGTACTTTAAGTGCAAGTTGCAATTTAAAGGTAGTACACAACATTTGCAAACATTTGCAAAAACAAAACTACTGAATTATTACAAAATACCGTACTAGACTAATTAAAAAGCAGTCTCAAGCATCCTGTGAAATCACGGCACCTGGTGTGCTGCCGTTTTCAAGAAAAGCAGAAATTTATATTTTTTTTCAACGATTGTCAGCCGACAATAATTAGAAATAGTCTAGTTCCCTGACCTGATAATTTCCTGACTCTATAAATTGCTCCGTTTTGTCTAGAGTCTGGTCAGGGAACCAGACTACTAGAACAATTTTTTCTCTGTTTTCCCAGCATCTATGCACACAAACTTTTAAACAGGTCAGTGTTTCAGTACTTGCTAGCACGCTATAAAATACTAAACCCCCAAATCTATTTATTTCTGAAAATTACAGCAAAAGCAAATATGTATACTACCTTAAAAATGTTTCTTCAATGATATGATAGTCGGTTAAGAATAATGTTCAGAATCATAAACCTTACTAAAACAGACTGGATTGTAAAAATTCAACTGACGCTAAGTCAAATGTGTAAAAAATAAAATATTTTAAATATTTAACGAATTTCATGATTCAACTTTTGTGGCCATTATTATTTTCAGCCTATTGTACATGTACTGATCTATTGTCTTATAATCTATCAATGTTTCAGTTGTTTATGAGTGAATTCATGCCATATAAAATAAAATAAATATTAACCTCTGAATGTCCCAAAAACATTGTGCTAATTTTTGTGCTTCGTGGCTACTTGCTAGGAAAGAAAAGGCTTAACAAAATTAGTAATAAATACATCTATATTATACAAATAATGATCAATGTTTATGAGTGTGATGGTAAGAATAATTTCATGAGGTGACAGATTGAATGTTCCATTCCATGAGCCGAAGCCGAGTGGAATGGGACATTCCATCTGTCACCGAATGAAATTATTCTTACCATTGCACGAATGTGCAACATTCATTATTTGTTTTATACAACGCCTGAATAAATCCTCGACAGATTGCATGCATGGATTTCTTTGTGGACAAAGTGCCGTTTACCTTCTCAGTCCTGCATAAAACCGCGACAAAAAGTGGTCCAGTTAAGAATCAGTTAAATTGTGATTCCTGCGTGTCTTGCAAATTCCTCTAATCATTTGACTGCATATTTCATTTGTCTCTGTGTTAGCAGCGTCAGCATCGCCTACGGGTTCCAATATTTTGTCGTCTGTTAGGAGAACAAACCGCGGTTCGGAAACACCGTCCGCCATTTTGTGTGAATGACAGCCTAGACTGGTTCCCGGTCCCCATATGTATATAATATACATTTGATGTCCGAAGGACAATGGAGGAATCGGAAACCAGTCCGTTGTAGCGGCACCAACAGTGACCGTGAAATTAGGGAAGTTACATCGCATGCCCCTACCGTGCGATGTAACTTCGCGTCGTGCGATGGGACAAATAATTCAATGCACGTGATCGACGATCCACCAATCGGATGGCGGGGATTTATTCAGGCGTTGTATAAAACCAAATGACAAATTTCACATTTCCCCGTCTGCGCACTTCCGGATTTAAAGTGAGGCTCTCAGTGCTAAACAAACACAGTCCTATTCAACAAATTCATAAATGGCAGCACAGCCTATGCTCAGCACAGTAAGTTGTTTACTTGGCACTATGATCCTTGCTTTCAAACCCTTGAAGTGCGCAGAGCGGTGCTATTTTCGTCAATGTGAAATTTGTCTATATCAGCACCTCCATTGCAGTGAGGACGTCAGCACCAGCACAGTAGTGAGGACGTCAGCATCTATTGAGTAGTATTCAAGACATCAGTACATTAGCAGATTTGTGAGGACGACATCATCGGAACAGCAGTGAAGATTTCAGCATCATCAAAATAGTTCTGAAGATGTCAGCACCTTTAGCAGTGTAGCAAGAACCTCAGCATCACGTCCAAACCCTCAGGTCCACACATCTTCTATATATCGTTTCTCTTCTCGCAATGTTGCCAGCAGGCATGCTGCCTCATAAGCAGTTCTACCTGTCTCCTGCATGATGATGTCACTCAAGGAAGCAGTCACATTCTTAGCCATATTCTTGGCATCCCTGAACAAGGTAAAAAATATGATGTGATTTTTAAGCGAGTACCAATTTGATGACGTCACTGTGCAATGTTCAGAACCAGATTAACCCTCCTATATAGTTATAACTATAACAGCCTATCAAAAAATCTACCCACTAACTCTCACAGCTTTTGTGTGTTTCAACCTGTTTTTATATATAGGGTAGTTGGCTCCATTTTGGCCCTGAGAGAGGGAAGGTTAACCGATC
The DNA here is from genome assembly GCA_037893225.1 of Hippasteria phrygiana. NCBI lineage: Eukaryota > Metazoa > Echinodermata > Asteroidea > Valvatida > Goniasteridae > Hippasteria > Hippasteria phrygiana. Next base: position 280,839 of record JAZGUH010000131.1, read on the forward strand.
TTTATGCCAGTATTTGCACAACTTGTTATTAACTTTATATAAAAGACCTGCTTCAAATTCATGATGTGTTAACAAAAGAAAACCATTTACACAACCATAAGACGTTTGTTCAGAACCAGGTGTCAGGCCAACGGGAAACTTTTGAGATGCTGACGGCATCAGACGTTCCAGTCCTTTTGATTGTTCTCACCAGTCGTGCGCATGCTCAGAACTACAATGTAAGTGCGCATGCTCAGAACTACAATGTAAGCGCGCATGCTCAGAACTACAATGTAAGCGCGCATGCTCAGAACTACAATGTAAGCGCGCATGCTCAGAACTACAATGTAAGCGCGCATGCTCAGAACTACAATGTAAGTGCGCATGCTCAGAACTACAATGTAAGTGCGCATGCTCAGAACTACAATGTAAGTGCGCATGCTCAGAACTACAATGTAAGTGCGCATGCTCAGAACTACAATGTAAGTGCGCATGCTCAGAACTACAATGTAAGTGCGCATGCTCAGAACTACAAAGTAAGCGCGCATGCTCAGAACTACAATGTAAGTGCGCATGCTCAGAACTACAATGTAAGTGCGCATGCTCAGAACTACAATGTAAGCGCGCATGCTCAGAACTACAATGTAAGTGCGCATGCTCAGAACTACAATGTAAGTGCGCATGCTCAGAACTACAATGTAAGCGCGCATGCTCAGAACTACAATGTAAGTGCGCATGCTCAGAACTACAATGTAAGTGCGCATGCTCAGAACTACAATGTAAGCGCGCATGCTCAGAACTACAATGTAAGTGCGCATGCTCAGAACTACAATGTAAGTGCGCATGCTCAGAACTACAATGTAAGTGCGCATGCTCAGAACTACAATGTAAGTGCGCATGCTCAGAACTACAATGTAAGCGCGCATGCTCAGAACTACGTGCGCATGCTCAGAACTACGTGCGCATGCTCAGAACTACAATGTAAGTGCGCATGCTCAAAACTACAATGTGCGCATGCTCAGAACTACAATGTAAGTGCGCATGCTCAGAACTACAATGTAAGTGCGCATGCTCAGAACTACAATGTAAGCGCGCATGCTCAGAACTACAATGTAAGCGCGCATGCTCAGAACTACAATGTAAGCGCGCATGCTCAGAACTACAATGTAAGTGCGCATGCTCAGAACTACAATGTAAGTGCGCATGCTCAGAACTACAATGTAAGCGCGCATGCTCAGAACTACGTGCGCATGCTCAGAACTACGTGCGCATGCTCAGAACTACAATGTAAGTGCGCATGCTCAAAACTACAATGTGCGCATGCTCAGAACTACAATGTAAGTGCGCATGCTCAGAACTACAATGTAAGCGCGCATGCTCAGAACTACGTGCGCATGCTCAGAACTACGTGCGCATGCTCAGAACTACGTGCGCATGCTCAGAACTACGCGCGCATGCTCAGAACTACGCGCGCATGCTCAGAACTACGCGCGCATGCTCAGAACTAGCAGAAGGAACCGGTATGTCTGCTGCCACAAGTGTCTCAAAAGTCTTCAATTGACATAACACTTCTGTACTCAATTGCCCATTTATACAAGGTGGTTCTCGAACCACGCGTCTCGCCTGCTTTCGTGATTACCCGAGAAGAATGCAGGGGTGATAATGAAGGAGCAAGGGTTAGTGTAAAAAGAGAATGAAATGGCAAGTTATCAAAAGCAAGAACCGATGAGCATGCCTAAAACAACGGTAGGTGACAAAAGCAATGTGGAAGGAAAATGTGGTCCAAAGTTATGGAAGTTTGAGTGGGGTTTGAAGGCTAGAGAGGATGAAAGCATGGAGATTACTGACACGACCATCATATAAAGGTTACAATAGTGCATGCATGACCCAAGTTTAATTCCAATTGGACTTCCAGTTTTCAAATGAGACAAGTTGGACAATTCCAGCTTATTTTAGACAGCAAATGACCTTTGACACAAGCATCATATAAAGGTTGCAATATTGAATGCATGACCCAAGTTGGATTGCAATTGGACTTCAACTTTGCGTATAAGACCAATTTGTCGAAAATGTAACCAAAATAACACATACGGAATACGGACTACGTACTAGGTACTACGGACTACGGACTACGTACTATACGTACAGAAATAGTGATTGCATAGTCTCTTTCTAAACTTCGTTCAGGCGAGACAAAAACTCTATAAAAAATTATCAAATGTGATATCTTAAAAGTATAGTCTGGCTTGAAGAAAAATTCATATTCACTCGGGCATTGCACAGATAAGTTCACTAGTGTCAGCATGGTTTTAGCCAGAGGGTGTCAAGGAGTTTTTGAACAAACTATTCTGAATTAGGACACCCTGTTACAAGCAGAACGATTACAAGGGAACAATTTGGACCCCCCTTTTTCTCAATTTACAGCAAATTTTGAAATTTATTCCAAAATCATGGCTGAAACCTTAAACATTTCAAAAATCTCCTCATAACAGACTCAGTGCATTCAATCTCTTTCATTCTCAGAGCAAGCATACGGACCGAAATGTTGAGTTTATATATCTGCTTCTAAGAACTCGGCTTGGGCGACTCGATGCTGTACTCTATTCAACTTTGCAGAAAATTCACATTCCAGACAACCTAGCCGTATTCAACAAGATCTGGATTCCTTCCACGAATGGGCAACTGAAAACAAGCTGAAATTGAACTCTACTAAATGTCAGGCCCTTCGTGTGTGTTTTAAGAAGAACCTTCACGGTCAAAACCTAGAAATTGGTGGTGAATCATTACAATTTGTTTCCGAAGCCAAAATCTTAGGTTTATGGGTTCAAAATGACCTTAAGTGGAATACCCATGTTGACAGTCTGCTTATGAAATCTAGCAGAAAACTCTTTATGCTAAGATCACTGAAGCGGTTTGGATTTAGTACCGAGGAATTACGAGCTATTTATAGTGGTTACGTAAGACCAGTACTGGAATATGCTGATGCCATATGGCACTCTAGAATTACCACCAATCAATGCAGTAGTATTGAGGGTATTCAGAAAAGAGCTTGTAGAATAATTTTAGGTAGGAACTATCATTCATATGATTCTGCACTTCAACTGCTACATCTTGACTCATTGTCCTCGAGGAGAGAGTGTCACTGTCTTAATTTTGCTAAGGACCTTCTGAAAAATGAGCGCTGTAAATATTTATTCCCCCCAACTAGATTGGCCAGTCATGGTAGGAACCTCCGTAACTCAAAGAATATTTCAACGATACCAGCTAAAACTTGCCGTTTCAGAAATAGCCCAATCCCATATTATATTGACCTTATTAATTCAAGTGGTTAAGTGTTTAATTTGTTCTCTTTTGTCTCCTGCATCCTTATTCATACTTTATCGATGTTTTTTGTGATTTCTCAGTCAGTCCTTTGTCTTTAAAATTGTTGTCCTTTTTTCCTATGGCTTTTTAAATATACAGATATATTTATTGTAATTATTTTTGTTTTATATTACACGTGTTAAACTAGGTAGGTCTATGTGTGTTGTTATATTTTATATCTTGTGCTCAACACAATTTTAATGATTATTATTTTTATCTTTAAATCATGTACAATTTGGCCTTTTGGCCACGACGCATGAGTTTTAATCAACCAAACCAAACCAAACTCCAACATCAGAATCACAATCACGATCCCATTTTCTGAGGAGTCGACTCCCGTAAGTAGCCGAATCCTCCTTCCTTGCAGACAGTTCCAGGCACCACCAAACGATTCTGAAAGTTATTGACTCCATTACAACTGAGCAGATTCTCCACAAATACCACTTGTAGAACTTGTTAACCAGGTTTTTCGTCCCTAAATCAAGTCAATAGAAACAAAGGCTGTGCCACCTACATCCTCGAGCCTACTGTACAAGTACTTAGATGATTTATTTCATAGTATTTACATGATATGGAGTCCGTTCTGAATGGAATCGCAATTCCTGTTCCGAGTCGCAGTCGACGCTAAAAATGTTGATGTCACCCAAGCCGACTACGAACCACACTTCTACTGTTTTGAGCTATCCACTATACATGGATGTCCATAAAATTTATCTCTAGAGACAGCAGTACTCACCCACAAACGTAGACCATGGCCTTGTCTTCTAAGACTAAACGACAGAGTTCCGGAGCATGTCTCCTCATGTTGTCTTGGACATACCGAGGGACATCAAATGCTGCGATTGCAGCTCCTTCAGTCTCGTCAGTCTCTTGAGGGCTTAGGTCACGGGAGAAAGACAGGCAGAGCTTGGACAAGACGCCATTGGTCAGATAATTCTCAAGAGTTACCCTGTAATGAGGAAAAGAACAATTTGGTTTAATAACATCATAAATGACATTAGACTAATATTAGTTCTGTGAATCAAAGCAGGGATTCCTTTCAGTTGCTGGAACATTTTGCATAAGACAATAGGATCGTTTTTCACTCATTGATTAATGGGATACAGACAAGTTTACAGAATGGCATCTAATAATTGGAGAAAATTTAATAAAAGATGACCTTATTGTGACAACTGGTGTACCCATGAATACAGGTATCTATATGCAGCATGTTTGAGCACTATCTGACGTTGGGGGCTGGGGGAGGGGGAACTGTCACTCGAACAAATTGCTACTAAGACTGAAGTCAAGATCAAAAGTAAACGTCAGCAAAAACTACTTTCTAGAACACATATATGTGAGCACTCTGTCCACATTGAATCAATCATTAATCAGATAAAGTACAGGTTACTCTTTTAAAATGTTTAAGAAAGTTGAGAGTTATTTCCATTTAACTTTCCTGAATTAAGTTTTGGGCAGTCAGGTTGGCCTCGCCTTCCACCACTGTGGCCCGGGTTCGAATCCCACCAGGGCCGACATGTGGATTGGGTTTTCAGTCCCTACCTGACTCCGTGGGTTTCCCCTGAATATCATTCTGGGGTTTTCCTCCCACCTCTAAAACTGAAATTTCTTCGTCGTCTTCCTGCAGGTTTCTTCAGGCCTTCGGGCTACAGTGTGATATGCGCTTTTGAGGAATCCTTGGTTTCATTACCAGAAGAATTAAATAAAGTTACATATGTACCATTTCAGGCATTTTACCAACAGAGATACTTAATCCTGAGCTTGTATGCAAATCCAATAAAACTATTTATCATCATTTAACTAAAACCCGTCTCCCTAACCAAACCCCCAAAACTCCATCTGTCTGGCCTGAAGTTTACTAATATCACAGTGTGAGGTGCCACGGTATATTTATTTATTTATTTAATTATTACATTTCTTTACCCAGGGTGTGCCCAGTTTCAAAACTGGTTTCCATTAGGGCCCTGCATATTTTTAGTTAAAACTGAATATTTACACACAGATACAAAATATTTAAACAAATACAAGAATGTTTACAAAAAAATAAATAAATTTACGGTTAAATTTTCAACTCTCCAGTAAAAGCTTACTGCTGATTTACAGGATTGGCGAAAAAGCCGCGAAAATTCCCATCCGGCTCCAAAGTATTGTGGCAACCAAGTTTATAACTCTGCAGATCAGCGTAAATGGCAGAAATATTGAAGTGCACATTTCATCAGACACTTAAAGAAAACAACTGACCTATACAAGAAGTCTCTATCTCTGTGCCGACACCCAAAGAACAGCCATGCCAGCCCGAGACACGCCCCTGTCTGCTGCAGACACTCCCTATGCTGTAGGAACCCTACAAACGGGGCCACGCCCGTCCCGGGTCCTATCATGATTATGGGCGTGGCAGGGTTTGCAGGAAGATGGAAGTGCTGGTTGAGGCGCTCAAAAATGGGAATCTGGGGAAATGATTAAGAAAATCTTGGAAGTTCATCATTGATTTTGTGTTGGTGTTAGACAGAAATATTGAATTAAAGAGAAGCAACTCGAGGTTCAATCCTGCATCAACCCCTTGTGTCTGGCTGTCATTGATTGGAGGGGGTGTGGTTGGGGGGTTGGGGGTGGGTATGCCAAGAACAGGCTGTTGCAGCTAAGTGTAACCGCAAACAATAGGCACCGTACTTAATAGCGGTCATATTTATCACACTTGGACCCCCCCCCCTTTCGTGTGAATGAAAGCTTTGTGTTTAAGCTCCATCTATTCATTACACTCCATTCAAGAACAATATAGTTAAAACACGAATGAGTATGCACAGGAATGTGCATATAAATGACAACTGGCCTGGTGGTATTTTTCAAACCTTGGCTATGGCCATCGTCCATATTCAAGAGGTAACACAGGGTTTTTAGGGGTACCTCATGGTGCATGACAATAAGATCCAACCCTGTAAAACTTTAAAGGGCAACCTCAAGTTACCCCTTGCATTTCCCCCTAACCTCATCCAAATGTCAAACACTACATCTAATCAATGCTCTATTAAAAACCCTCCTATGCAAAAATACATTCTGAGCCATAGGATTCTTTGCATAGAACTTCATTTTTGACCTGTGATGACTGCTTCAGTAACTAGCTATGAGAATGATTTGGCAAGCTGTGACCCACCAGAAAGAGTCGAAACCAGTCGACTGATTTTGACCTGCCATAGTACTAACCACATAAGTAATCTGACCATTGGTGCCTGGTCTGTGTTAAAAGTATAGGCAGGGGAGGTGGTTGGAAATTTTGGACTGATTTTGACCTTTTGAATAGTGTTAGGGTTTTAAAAGTATTTTTTAGTACCACTAGGCAGCAAACATTCAACTCATTGTGATCTAGAATTGCTGTCTGGGTTGTCGCCAAGGGTTCTGACAGGGAATCCAACCTTGCTGTTTCTTGCAAATGACAGATAAAACTGGGTGGTCAAATTGTCACAAAATACAAACAGGTTGTTCAACAGACACCCAGACACCCTCTGGCTGAAACCATGATGGCTGACCATTTGCAGTCTCCGTCCAGGTGCTCTCTTATTTCATTTTGAAGTCTTTTCATATTTTACAAAAATCCGCTCTCTTCACCAGACTAAACAATGATACAGTTCGTTGTCTCTGTTTTTTGGCTGTGCTGAATGCTTCTGTGTCATCTGTGTCTGTAATATTAAAAGAGAAACTCTTGGTGCTTGCCAACAGTCGAATCAGAAATGCCTTGCGTCAGCACTGCTTTGTTTAGCCACGGTTGATTTTGAAAATAGTGTTGACTTGTATTTCCTTTCGACTACTGGCACCTACTTTGAGTCATTACTACATGACTCGTGGGTTTAAAAATGGCCCTCACTCAAACAAAAACTCCAATCTGTTCACTACTGCCATAGAAAAAAGGCCTATTGTAAAATCTGATAGAAATAAACCTCATCAAACCAGTCTACTTCAAAAACCCTAATACCAACCTTAGGCACTGATTGAATACTAAGTTTTGACATCTGACCGGCCAGTGAACCGTCTGAAGGCTGATCCATTTTGGTCATGTGACTGAGCCAACCGGTGCAGACTCCTTCACGCTGTTCTCTTCTCCCTTGGACCTCAGGGAAAACGACGATATTGAAGACAAAGTGAAGCTTGTTGAGGTCTACCAGGGGTGAGCTGCAACAAGAATGGGGGGGGGGGGGAGGGGGGCAGAGAAAGATAATCAATCCCTATTGTTCCTGTATATGCTCAGGCATTCTAAAGCATGGGCTGTGGGTTCTATGCACATCACATTCATCTTGCAAAAATAATGTGAAAATTACAGTACAACATGGACATTCAGTACCATTATCCATCATATTCCAACACTTGTTACACAGCTGATGGAAAATAACACTGTTTTGTGCACATTCAGTTTGAATATGGTTCCGTACAATGTGAGCCATTCGGATGTGAGGCTTGACCGTGACACGCACAAATCAATCGAGTCTTGCAACTATCATATGAGGTTAAACCTGAAGATTTGCAGTGCTTTCTCCACACTCCAGAAATTACAAATAATGGCAAATAATGAGGTTCAGTCAAACAAATAAAATACAGTTCATTTCAGATAGCCATATGATACATTTAACTTTTAATATCTCTGGGAGATAATATCCACTGTCCACTCTACCTCCATGCTCAAACTGTTATATTTGTCCACTCTTCATATAGTTACATTACAAACCAAGAGTGTGACATCACGTGTCTTGACAGGAATCGTTTTGCACTAATAAGTGGGCAGAAAACATGTTATTGAATGCTATTTTACATTCTACTTGCCCACTTTCAACCTACGCTTTAACACGTTGACTGCCGACTACGAGTATATTCGTAGTGACGGGTGTACCAGATTCTGTCACTACGAGTATACTCGTAGTGAACCAAACGCTATTGTTATGGTTATTGAATACTCTGGCATCACCGAAGACACATCAAATACGCTGCTGGCAGTATGAGTACATCAATGTATGGAATGGTTGTGATCGATAGAGACAGCTTGAAAGCACCTCATCAGTATGGACGCATGCGCTGTATGTCTAGATTGCACAATGGCAATGTGGTGGCGCCCTATAAATTATAGCTGGCAGTCAACGTGTTAATAGGCCAAACAGCACCCTCAACAGTCTGTGCACACAGCGGATAGTCTGCACGACCAGAGCCAATTTCACACAGTTGCCTGGCACAAACAATTGCCAAGCTCAGACGACTTTTACTTGGCAAAAATGGGTGACATCCAAAACTGCACATCATGTAATTGCCTGGTACTGGTACTGGTACTCAGCAGATATTTAACTTGGCAGAAAAATTGACTAAGCAATATTCTACATTAAGCAGCTACATTAAATGAGCTCCTGCATGGCAGAGAAATAGTGGCTGAAGCTAAAAATGGGGGGGGGGGAGGGTGTTAGCTACCCATACCTGGATATTGAATAGGGCCTAGGCTGTAGCCTCGGAAGATGTTCAAACAGTCTACTTAATGGAAGAGTGCATGATGGGAAGGCTGTCAGGACATCCAATAGGGACAGGTGAGGGTCTCGTATAAAGGCACCGTAGTCTGAAGCACCTTGCTTGCTACATAGTTCCTGCAATCGACGCTTCTCCGATTCGTCAGTGGTGTGATCTACAAGAATTCGCAATAATGCCTGCAAAAATACAGTCAAATATTTGACACATAAGGCTAGACTCAAGCAACATAACATAAAAAGTGAACACATTTACACAGCACTATTTACCAAGTTTAAAACAAAACAAAACAAAACTTCACACTATAATCACAATGCAGGGGAGAGAGATTAACCCTAACTCCCTACATCATTTTTCCTCCAAGTAACCTGAATCTTTATCAACATCCTCTAATGGGGACCATTGCATGAATCCTCCAAAATCCTCTAGGGGTTTTCGTAAACACCCTAGTAACCTCAATCCTCCGAAATCAACCAGCATCAGATTGGGCCTGATGACCTGGATCCTCCATTTTCCTCCAGAGGCAAAATCCTCTAATGCCCTCACAATCCTGCAAAATCCTCTGATGCTTCAACTTCCAAAGACTCTCAATCTTCCAAATTCTTCCATTTGGCAAAGAGGATTTTAGAGGATTTGGGAAGGTTAGGGTTAAAAGAGTGCTTTCCTTACACATCAAATCTGTGACTGAGATTGGGTTTTCATCTCCACCTGATTCTGTGAGTTATCCCTTCATGTTATTTTTTTCCTCCTTGTAAACATGAACATTATTTCAAATTCTCTCCACAAGTCCCAAGGAAGTTACAACTAAAATTGCAACCGAAATTTAACTTTAACAACAATTAACTAGAACCCTCAGCCCTCGGGTGCATGCAAATTATATTAAAATTTGAAGATTTGGGACTATTAAGGTTAAGAATGCAAAGCTTGTCGAGTGCAGGTCCCCATCCAGCCGATGATCAATAATGGATGAAAAAATACAAACCATTACGAAAACTGTACCAAGACAAAATGAAGCTATTAAATTGAAGATGAGACCAGCTGAAATATTACAGTTAAGTTAAAAGTGACCATCCACATTTCCATGTTTCCAAGATAAATTAATCTTGGAAAGATGAAATACTGAGAAAATTAAGACTTTTCTGAGAGAGCAGTTTCATAGGGTATTTCCAATTTATTGTACACATTTCCACATTTCAAAGAAAAATGTTCATGGAATGATGGAAAACTCAAATATCAAAGACCTCTTTCTGAGTTATGGAAATGAGAAAGAAATCTTAGGGATGTGAGTTTTCCATCATTCCGTGATAATTTATCTCAAAAATGTGGAAATATGATTAGTCACTTTAAGCCTTCGTAAAATATACTCATAGCAGAAATACATAAAGTTGAGGGTGGGTTAACACCTTGTATCTAGCTATCATTGATCGGGAGGAAGGAGGGGCGCCTGGTATGCCAAGAACAGGCTGTGTAGCCAAGCGTAAATGCAAATAATAGGCACCACACTGAACAGACTGGTCCTATTTATCGCACTACACCTACCTTTTTCAGTGGGCTCCGTATATTGCAGCAATGCAACAGGGCATGTCTAACAGTGCAGAGTGGCTGGGGTATGTACTCGGGAACTACAGCTCGTCTCTTCTTCGTCCCACTCAACACCTTCAGACTCAATGGATAGTCGGCCTTCTCATTCAAGCCAAGTCGTTGTATGAGGTCACTGACCTCTTGGTCGTCGTTGGGGCAGATGATGCCAAACGAGTCTCCCGGCTGATAGCTGATTCCACTTTCCTGAACAAACCAAAAAAGTCAGGCATGATCAAGATGGAGAACTGAACAAGATTTTTTCAGATCTAAACAAAATAAATTAAAAATCACTCATCACAAGAAGAAATATAACCACCAATTCTTAAAACCACCAATGTTGAAAAGTACCAATTGGCATGACATTACCTTCAACTTTCATCAGATTTTGCTTCTTTTTGGAGAACTTGCATACGTACTTTTCAAACTGTTATTAACAATCAACAATTAAACAAACAGCTAATACATTTATTAATTTGTTTATATATTTATTTATTTAATTCTTTCTGGTAATAAAACCAATTCCTCAAAAGTGCATGTCGCAATGTAGCTCAAAAGACTGAAGAAACCTGTAGGAAGACTACCAAGAAATGTTCAGTTTTAGAAATGGGAGGAAAACCCAGAATGATATTCAGGGGGAAAACCCATGGAATCAGGCAGGGACTGAAAACTCAATCTACATGTCCGCCCTGGTGAGATTTGAACCCGGGTCACAGTGGTAGAAGGCGAGGAAAGTACCACAAGGTACTTGTAATTGTCTAAAAACACAACTTTTAAACTTCGAACTTCATAAATAAATAAATTATTATTAGCAAGATTTCAAACAGATTAGGCAGTACTGAAATCAAAGCGTAAAACAGAAAACTACAGTGCACCAAATTATACAAAATTTCTTTCTTTTTACATCAACGCGACATTTCAATGTTCTTTTTGAATTCCACTTTACTTTTCCAAAGACAAACTTACCGAGATGTCTAATTCCATATCAAGTGCAGTTTTGACCGCATCCTCCCTCGTCAGCCTGGTCGCTGAGACTAGTGTTGCCATGGTGATAGGGGAAGCACCTGACGGCATGGGTGCGCCTCCTTGCACAGGGAGATCATCGGTATTCTGCAGTAACAAGAATTAATTGTTTGAAATATACCATCTTCTCAACAGATTTATACAACATGTTGTGGCTTTATGTGGTTTTGATTCCAAATTTCATCCCAAATCCATACATGTAACTGCTTCCAAAGCCAACATGGGCAAACATTTACTTTGTCAGCTCAATGTTAAAATAAGCTACAATAAAACCATTTCAAGATTTCTTTTGAATACTCCAAGGCCATATCTTGATCTTGATGATAATAATAAGCTAGTTCGGTATTTCAACTGCGCATGTGCTCAATGACATTTTATCCCGAATGACCCGCGTGATGAACGCAAAAGGTGGTCGCACAACTCGCATGTGTTAAATTCAATCAGAATGGGCGTTCGCGTAACATGGCATGACATTACTTTAGCAATTTTATCCCGAATAACCTTTGACCTTTGAGAGACCGAACTGGCTTATTCAATACAAAGATAAATAATCTTCAAACGACTTCATTATATTGAAAATGAATTAAACGGTGCAATGACTGGATTGACGTGAAATATACAAATCAACAAAATTAGCTGGCAACATTTCGATCCTGAAACAATGACCAAAAACTCTTACCAACGTCAGGTCAGGGTGAAACTCCACTTCTAAGAATGGAGGCGGAAGGACAGGAAGTGTTAAGCTGCTCTCGGACAAGGGTGGAGTGGACCACCTGAGAGTGGGGCCGCCTGCGGGTGGGCCTTCAATCTCTGCGGAAGCGCCTCTTTCTGTACTACCACTGGGTTGTGCTCCATCCGCAGTAGATGCGTCCTTGTCAGGTGCTGGTCTTTCAGAGGTTGCATTCTGCAGGATAGAACCTTCAGGCTTAGTTGGTGTAGAAGATGTATTGCTATGCGATTGAGAGGTATTCAGTTGCTTTATACCTGAAGCATCCCTACTCTTGTCTTTGATTTCTTTGAGAGTTCTGTCTGCACTTTCTGGAGAAGCCAACACTATGTCTTGGTTGCCCGTCCATCCTTGTTCAGAGCTTGCTGGTGTAAGTCCCTCATTCTTACTCCCCTCTGAGCTATTTGATAAAGAGTTACGAGCAGAATATGAGTCTGTTTCTGTGACATCGATGGATAGTTGGACATCCAATTGAAGTGACTTTGTTGTAGCAGCACTCTCCACAAGGTTGGCAGGTTTGGCATGGGGTGCCATGACTTCATTTTTGGCTTCCACTGGTCGGCTAGTGTCTGGAGTACTGTTGGTCGCTGCATCTGGGCAGTTGGTAGAATTCTCAGAGACGCAGTCCAAACCGAGATGCTTCCGGAGAGCAGGATACAGTCCTTCCATCCAGGGTTCTACAACAATCTCCAATCTGCAGAATGATTTCATCAAGGAATCAGTCGCAGATTTCATGGCAGATTTCATTTCTCTAAGCAATCAACATCCTCTTTAAGTGAAAACTGGAAACGGAAATTAACTCACCCAGTTGCATCGTCAGCAAACCCTGGGGGGAGGAAGTGGCATGCCCCCAGTTCCTCTAATCGTTTGTCAAAATTTTTGCCATTGCGACAGAAGTTAGTGTAGTTGGAATCTCCAAGACCTGTATGTACAAGGAAAGGTAATTTTGAATGGGAATAAAAGTGTGCAGAGGCAGTTGCAAACAAGTTCGTTGAAAATCAGAATTTTCTGCTAGTAATGGAACTCATCTACTGCTCAGTTCCATCGTGTGCGAAGTCATCGTGTGCGAAATCATCGTGTGCGAAGCAAAACGTAAAATAACTAGTGTAGATATCAATATATTGCCCTTCAATATTGTTGTCCAGATTATATAATGCGCAGTCCTAATAATGCTTGGGTTCGGTTTCTGTGGAGAAAATCATGCGACCTATCAGCTTAAATTAATCAGGGTGGTGTTAAACAACCTCAAATGTCACACAAGTACATTTCAAATTATAAGTGACTCGAACTGACTCCGGGAAGAATGTTTCTCAACTCGTACCGACTCATCAAAACTTCATAACACAATTTTCAGTGACTCGTTACAACACGGGCACGATTACGATCATTAGTGTGTTTGGTTTATTTGTTTACCCCTTGTGTCCGGCTGTTAAGGATGAGGGGCTGGTATGCCAAGAACAGGCTGTGCAGCCAATCGTATTATGCAAACAATAGGCACCACACTGAATAGAGTGGTCCAATTCATCGCACTTGGAGCCCCCTTTCACGTGAATGAAAGCTTTGTTTGAAAAAGCTCCATCTATTCATTACACTCCAATTCAAGAACAATATAGTTGAAACATGAATGGATTGAGCATGCACAGGAATGTGCGTATATAGACGACAACCAGCAAGGTGGTCTTTTTCAAACTGCGACTACGGCAGTCGTCCGTATTCAAGAGGTTAACCCTAACCCCCACGAGGTATTCCCAGAGCACCCTGCCAAATGCAACGGAATGCAACACAGCCGAAATAGGAACCCTGCCAAATGCAATGTTGCACTGTGCAGTGAACTCATCTGTACCAGCCTTGTTGCTGGAGGCTATTATACATGTATAATACTAAATACAAAAGAATGCATCAGACCAGGAGACATGCATTGACTGCTAAATGCAACAACTTTTTTACCATTGGTGCATTCTGTTGCATTTAGCAGGGTTAGGGTTAATGCTACTCACCCAGGAGGGTGAAGTGAACTCCAGCAAGGTGGTCGCTAGGCAACGTCTTCTTTTTGATGCGTCGCCAGAACTTTGAGGCAGTATCAGGTGGTTCTCCATCCCCTGTCGTGGATACAACAATCACAATGCACTTCTCCTTTTCAATGCTGAACTGCAAACAAGATGACATACAAGACAAAATTATACACACGCCGTTTACCAGTTATTCAGAGACCATAGGGTAATACATGTATATTAGCAAGTTCAATCAAAGACTGCAGTTAACTATATTGTTGCCACTTGTTACACTAATTTGCCCGAAATTTGGCTCGACAACTGCGTCTACTCACTTGCTCTGTGGTCTACTTGACCATCTACAGCTAGCCTACAGGGAATTGTTGCACTGGTCATTTTTTCAATGTTTTAAAGCTAAAATGTCAAGTGAAAAGTGGGCCAGTGACAAGTCACAAAGTGATCTCATCATGGCCTGATGGAAAGGGGTAATAATTGTGAAGTGCTTTGAAACATTTATAAACTACAATATAAGCACCACATTATTATTATTATTATTAATATTTTAATATGTTGACTAGCTATCGTTCACACTTGGACATTACTGCACATGTGTAATGTCACAAATCAACCACTTATTAACCCTAACCTATAGGGGGTAATTAGGGTTTACCAATGTTTCTTGAATTTGCTCAAAATAAAGCAACCAGACTTCATTAAAAAGCAAGCCGTTCGAACCTGAGGCTACACACTTCATCGCCGATAAAGATCACTCAGTAACTTGTTTTTTACCTTTTTGTCAGTCATACTGAAGCAGTGCATCTCTGGGTCCAGTCCGTGATTGGGCGATGTCTCAAAGATTTCTTCAGCTATGGCCTTTGCCTGCCCAGTTTGTGAGCCATACAACAGGAGATATCTTCCTCGACTCCCTTTCGTCATGGTTTCTTGATCACCTACATATACCTACACTGTGGAAAAGAATATGTAGCGTCATTAACTCTACATGCCTAGCCAGAACTTCCGATTTAAGCTTCTTATACAAACACACATCCACAAACGGTTCAAAATCTTGAAGCAAATTTGTAAGAAAACTGTATTATTATTATTATCCATGTAGGCCATCACAGTATAATGGAGTCTCTTAACTTGCCAACCCCTCCACCTCCCAACCATTCCCCCACCCCCGACTTTCACAGTGTTGCCAAACTTCTGGCGATTGTGTAGTGTAGGGCCCTGTTCCCTATAACATGTATAAGGGAACAAAAATCCACTTTTAGGTTAATGGAACTGCCAAACTAGTTAGCGACATTACACACCAACAGGTATGCCATAGATAAAGGGCAGGGTTTTAGTTTTTGAGGAAAATTTTTGGGTAAAGACGACGGTCGATGAAGACGACAAAATGCAACACGAAAATAAAGATTGCGATCACCGCGACGCACAGTAAACACGCAAAAAAACGCGTTGATTGACATGGCAACTGCCGTAAAGCGCATAAGAAAATTGCATTTTCTACCGCAATAAACTATTCAAAATTACAAAAAAAAAGATGTCAAAAGAATTAAGATTTTATAAAGTCTGCTTTAGGTTAAAAAAGTCATTTTGGAATGAGAAAAAATACCCTTGACTCTATTTTAATCAAAAAGAGGGGCCCTACACTACACAATCGCCAAACTTCTTTGTCCTCACAGCTGAATTTAATTACTAAAACTTGCTTTGCAAACTTAAAATGCAGTCCGGGAGTCAAAATGGCCCAGGGTGCTCTGTCTTTTAACCTTTTAACTTAAGGGAACACTAGCCTAAGGCTTAAGCCATTTTCAGATTTTGATTCCCCGACAAATTATTTCATTTCATTTCATTTATTTCGCAGTTATACAAAAAAACAAAACAAAAAATTGCGCCCCTGCAGGATCACTAAAAAGTTTACTTAATAATTATCGAGTAGTTCTCCAGGCACAATTTTAACACACAAAAATAATGAATTACAAGAACAATGAATACCGACAACCCCCACAGAAATCATCACAATTAACGAAAAGCACTTTTATACAATCAAGGTATTTAACTTATAAAAGACCAAGTAGTCGAAACACAAAAAAACAGGTACAAGAAAACACATTACCCCCCTCTCTGCATGCAACACATTAATAATAATAAGAGAACAACATTAGCACATTAAATGCGAATTGTACACGTACACCAAAAAATGCACATCAAATTAATTTTCTGACAAATATGAAGTTATGAGTAGTAAAGTAGTAATGTCAATGACTTCATTTGTCAGAAAATTGTTTCATTTGTTCGGCCCATTTTAAGTATTTCTGGTGGTAGTTCCAATCCTGACAGTATCTAAGTGGGGTAAAATAGACAAAAATTTTGATTCTTTAATTGAACAATCACCAAATATGGGCGCCACGCATCGACATAAACAAGTCTTGCATGAACCACGGAGGATGAACACGTAAACAATTTACGCAATCAATTCACTTCAAAGGTCCCCTGCCAGCTGAATGCGTTGTAAGTACAACAATAGTAAAATGAGTACCAGCGGAAATGAAATGAAAATAGTACTAGTAAAGTAGTAGTCTTTGGCAATATTTATACAGTATATTCATCTACCTTAAAATTTATTTTGTATTACAAACTGGATTTTTGTTAAAATGTAGATCATTAATACAGTAAAAAAACACTAAAATAGGTTAAAAAAAAAATTACGTTTCTAAATGTTTAATCAATTACTTTTTTTACAACAACGTGAAAAAGCCTAAATATGTCTGCGCCCAGTGTGATAAGAGTTAGCTGAATATAATTTTTCTGTCAACAAAAAAGACGGCAGTTTTACCTAGTTTGTGAGTTTATTATAATTAATTATGTCAGCACAGTCAAGCGCACAAACATTAAGACTACTCAGGTCCTTGATTCGAGAACTCCGAGAAGCAAAAATGGTAAGATAGATCTTTGTTTTACTTGCGTTAAAAAAAGTCTTAACATTTGCTTAACCCCGTACGCTAGGCTACGGCGGCGCGGAGCATAGTCGCAAATACCGATTTTTTTTCAGGGAAGGAAACGCAGAAAGATTTTACTTTACACTATGAATCTCAACACCGTGAAATTGCGGTAAATATCTAGTTTACCGTGAATTTTTTTTTTCACGGCGATTACACAGCAGATTATCTGTGAAATCGCCGTGAACAAATCCCCGGGTGTGACCTAAGGAGGACGCCTTAAGGTCAAGCAAAACACCACAGTGAGTCCCTCCTTGTGGTCTAGCTCATTAACTTTGCAGTAGAGTTAATCCGTTAAGCGGTTCATTGATTTTATGGCCTAATCCCCTCATAAACAAGTACCGTTACCTGCCTGAGTTATGTGGATAGTGACTCTAGCGGTGACAAGATGATTGTGTACATAACTTTCAAAGGGTTATTTCGCTCCATGTTTCGAATAACAATAGAACTCTGGGTCTGGGGAGGCTGATGTAAAAACGCCGTGAAACTGCAGTAAACTTTTCCTCCGCTAATCTGGCAAATTTTGCACCGTGAAAAAGGGATTAAGTGCAGTGTAAAAAAGTTTCACGGTGGTTTAAGGGGAAACTCTATTTTCACGGTGTTGAAATTCATAGTGTTAATACCCCCACCGCCCCACCAAAATTGGTAAGGAACAGCAAATCTTGGAAAATAACCATCCATTTGTGTTCAGAATAATAAAGGGATTCCATAATAAACACTGACTTGGCACACCCTTTAAGTTTAATTTTGAGAATTTTGTTAGAACATTTTAGTGCAATATAGGGGAAGAAAGTTTGTGTTTTCTGTGTTAGAAGTTCTTGGCACCATGTATTAAAGTGTTCACAAAAACTTCACATACATGTTGATTTCTTCCTCATTTCTTACAGATTTTGCTGACATAAATCTTGAAATAACAGGTTGTACCACATGTTTGCTGTTCTTGGCCGATTTTGGTGGGGGGTATAGTAAAATCTTTCCGTATTTGCGATATGATGAGTCTCATCCTATCTTTGCTAGGCACGAGTCAAGTTTATTGACCGTGCTTTACAATGTATTATTAAAGAATGTGAACGAGGCGATAGTACAGTTTTATTCATTTATTTATTTACTATTTTATTCATTTATTTTGCACAATTGCAGAATACCCCACCACTCATCTACTTCCAAAACTGTAACTTGTTTCAGAAACCTTACAGTGAGACATAAATTAACTGCTGTGGAAGATTTGTTCCCATTTTTTTCATGATCCATAACTCTCTTGTCACAAAATGTTCTGCCCCAACATTTCATATATGGCTATGTACACATAGGTTTAGGTTCAGTTCCTTGAAATGTCACTGAAAATGATGACATTTTATGAGAATATCACTTACCAAGACCACAGCCTCATTCACTACTCCAAAATTTGACATCGTTTATTGTCAACAGAGAGTTCCTTAGCACCATTGACAAACCCCTAAACCACGACCAAACCAAACCACAGCGTTAAGGCACCCTATGTCGACAACAAACGATGTCAAACTTAGAGTGTGAATCCTGTGGTCTCGGTAAGCGATATGCTTGTACAATTTCACCATTTTCAGTGACATTTTAAGGAACTTAATCTAAGTATACATAGCCATATCAAGATAAGATCATATGAAATGTTGGGGCAGAACATTTCGTGACAGGAGAGTTATGGATCATGAAAAATGGGAAAAAATCTTCCACAGCAGTTTCAATGCGTCTCTATAAGGTTTGTGAAAACCTTACAGTTCTGGAAGTATTTTTGAGCAGTTTTATGGCTGATTTGACAATTCTACTGAAAGATTTAGGCGATCAGAAACTTTGCTGAGAAGGCTGGAAAGATTTTACTTTAACCCTAACCCTGCCAGACGCAGCATGCACAGTGCATCTGTGGTGACAGCTTGACCTTGCTGCACTCTGCACACAAGTCAATGTGACAAAGTATGCAATATGATGCGTCTGGCAGGGTTTCTAGCCAAAATACCCTGGAGGGTTAGGGTTAATAACCCCCTCCCCCACCAAAATCGGTCAGGAATAGCAAGATCTTGAAAAATAACCAACCCTCCTTAATAATAATAATAATAGAGTACTGAAGTCTGACGTCAGTTGCCTGGGGCAATGGTTCTACACACATGCAGTTTAGAATGTATTCTGGTTCCAAACATTGCATTGATTGACGTCATCACTTCGGTACTCTATACCAACTATCTAAACATGTGGCATAACTTGTTATTTCAAGATTTATGTCAGCAAAATCTATAAAAAAGAGGCAGAAATCAACATGTATATGAACACTTTAAATGATCATATGCAGTGCCAAGAACATGTATTGCACAAACATTTTCAAACTAAAAGGTTGTGCCAAGTGTTTATACAAATTTGAACACAAATGGATGGTTATTTTCCACGATTTGCTGTTCCTGACCGATTTTCATGGCGGGTATTAACCCTAACAGTACTCAACCCATCAAAACCCAACAGTATGTTTGGTTGGAATGAAATCTGTTAGGATGGGTACTGGACCCCCAAACTGATAGTCCTTTACACTGAGTTTGGTATACCACCGGAATCAGAGTCCAACAATTTGTGTGTATAGTTTACCATATAGTGTTGAAGTTTGCAAGGATGGGTAAGGTTCGTAGTACATTATACTAGGGGGTTAGGGTTAAAGTAAAAATTTTTCCTAACTTTTTCCTCTTTTTTTTCTTTTTATTGAGGAGATCTCTTAGTATGATATCCCACACACATGCTGTTTGTCACATTTGCAGGGCTCTCCAAGGAATACAATGGCCTATGGTTACTTGATGGATCAATTCCGAAAGAACCAAGTCACATCACAGAAACACTGCAAGGAACACAACGAGATGTTACATCAGGCGCAGACATACCTATGTATGCTCAGAAGTACAAGAGAACACAAGGTATGTTTTGCTTTAGTTATAATATAGGCCATAGAATGATGGAGTGTGGTGATACAATTAATTTTCATGTCGGCTCAAATTGGTTTGCATTGGCATTCTACTCTTAGGCACTTTTGGAGTATTTCAATAAAATTTGAATTTTCAGCGAAGAGTATTTGGAAAACACAATAATTTGTGTATATGGAGATGGGTAGTATACATCTCTCCTACACTCAGCTTCCATGTTGTAAGAATGTTTATGACTCGTGCCCTGTGCTATATGTGTACATGTATTTACTGTCGAAGGAGTTAATGACATGAATGAGTGAAAAATTGTTGGGGGTCAAGATCGAATGATATCTTTCCAAAGGCACCAATATCAACAGATTTGGCCCACTGGTTACAGAGATATGGTCATTTGAAAATTGGTGGGTGTGCCCATTTTGGCCAAAATCGCAAAAAAAGGGTGTGTCGTAGTGCGAAAACCGTAGGTCCGATGGGGCTAAAACTTGAAATTTCAGCTTTTTTAGCCTCAGTTATCCCATACACCAAATTTGAGCAAATTTGAAGGGGGTGATGTTTAACCCATTGGGTGATCTGACACGGAATGACCCAGTGACAAATTGTTTGTGGTAAAAAAACAAATTTGTTAGAAAGAAAAGTTTAGCTTTCTTTGTGGCTCTTCGAATTTCATAAAATAACAATACACAAGCACATAATTGCTGTACCACATTGTCAGCATGCAAAATAATGCCCCCAATTTGGTCGATTCACAACTCAGTGCGCCGCCAGCGGCAACCTGGGAAAGGCCAATTTCCCACTTTCGGTGTCGACATCGCATCTATCGCGTTGTATTAGATGGTGGACAGTACAGCAGTATGGATTTCGCGCGAATGCGAGTGGATGAGTTAAAGCAATTTTTGACTAATCGAGGAATACCTTGTGTGGGAAAGAAGAGAGAGGAGTTGATAGATTTAGCGGAGAAGGGGTGCACCGAGTTGTGAATCGACCGAATTGCACAAAATCCTATCCCCCACCCCGTACCCCACTCTTAGGTAGCAGTCAATCCCATACCCCTTTGTTGCAGAATGATTTCAGTCTGTTATTGTTTGTTTGTTTTTGTTGTCATTCCAGGTGTTACAGGCAATATACATGAGGGGAGAGAGAACTGTTGAGGAGAGTGCAAAGTTGGTTGGATTGCAGCTTCCCAAACTTTATGAAGAGTGACAAGAACACTGAGACTTTCCGTAGCAATTCAGTTTGGTTTTTCTGTACAAAGATATATACATTTTTTGTATATAGTTTTAATTGCAAAAATGGGAAGAGCTTTTATGAGAGAGGCATCACATTTAATTAAAACCCTAACCCTGCTCAATCCAACATGATCCAACAATTTGATATTCCCGTTGGACTGAGCAGCTAACTCATAGTGTTACATTCCTGTTGGATTCAGCAGGCAACAGAAAAATGTGTCATAGTTGGATTCTGTTGGATTTAGCAGGCAAGTCATTTTTTTTTTTTAGGTACCCAGCAACTTGGTATATTGGACTGTGTTGGATTGATTAGGAAACTCATATGAGTCACCGTTAATATGAGTCACCGAAGGGTAGGCTTGGGAATCATTAGGGGGTAAGGGTTTTAATGGGTGAGGGGAGGGATTTTACACCACTCAAAGTTTTGTGGTACCATTCCTCCAACCCAGCCACCAGAACAATCAAACAAACAAACAAACAAACAAACAGTCGACGGAAACCAAGTACCAAAACAGAATCGTTGGGTGCATTCGAGTAGCTTACCCGGATTGACTCGGGTGAAGGCAGACGGGTTAGCCACGAGAGATGGGCTAATAGAACGCTCAAATGCCCTCTTGTGTCGATGTCAACTAGCACATGAGTCAGCCATTTTAAATTTCCCACTGGAGCAGAATCTATGGGTAATCAGACTTAACTACGCATGCGTGTGACCGTGACGTAATTCCACCAGTGACTCTGCTCCGCGAGCAGGGTCTGTGGTGGCTGACTTTAGTGAGCCCCGATTATGACGTCGGAGCTAAACGAACGGCACGGGGCTAACCCGAGTCGACCCGGGTGAGCTACTTAGTTTAACCCTCCCTCTCTCAGGGCCAAAATGGAGCCAACTACCCTACATGTATATATTAAACCTATTAAGAGACAGGTTGAAACACACACAAACTGTTAGAGTTGGTGGGTAGATTTTTTGATAGGCTGTGATAGTACACATATTCTTCCTCCATGTTATAACTATAGGAGGGTTAATGTGCAAATAGTATTAACACAAAATTAACAAACGACCAACAAACAGACAAATCATAGTGTCGAAGGGTGATCCCCACACTACTTCCCCCAGCTTTGGGGCTTTATCCCAGGTTATATTGCAACAGGGGAGGTGAGTTGGTCTCACCAACGGTGGAAGTTACCCCGCCTGGGTCTACGGGGTCTGAAAATTGGGATAATTTCTCTAGTACCTAATGAACATTTATCCTCTATTTAAATCTGGACCCAGGAAAACAGTAAGGGCGATAGGGCTGGCAACCTAAAACGTGGCCAACCACCACCTCTGTTGTAGCTCTTTTACCAAGAATTGCTTTTAGCCTTGTATTATAGAAAATACCCACTGAATGAGGATGTTGGTAAATTGGTAGACTGCAAACATTAGCAAGATAGCTCAGTTGTTGGAGCACTGATACAGGAATCTGGAATTCGCAGGTTCACATCCCACTCTTGTCATGTTTCTTTGTGCATATGAAACTTTTGTCAATTAATGTAATACATGTAGTTATCAAACTCGGATGCATTACCATTTTTGTCAAATAAAGTTACCATTTATAAAATGCCAGCTCACGTTCTGTCACAGATGTACATGTATATACAGCAGTCATGTTTTGGCGATTGTGTAGTGTAGGGCCCCTCTTTAGTTTTGATTAAAATAGAGTCAAGGGTATTTTTTCTCATTCCAAAATGAATTTTTTAACCTAAAGCAGACTTATCTTAATTCTTTTGACATCTTTTTTGTAATTTTGAACAGTTTATTCGGTAGAAAATGCAATTTTCTTACATGCTTTATTTAGTCAGTTGCCATGCGAATCAACGCGGTTTTGCATGTTTACTGTGCGTCGCAGTGATCGCTATCTTTATTTTCGCGTTGCATTTTGTCGTCTTCATCGCCGCTTTACCCCAAAATTGTCACCCCTCATCCTACATCTGAGCCAGAAGAGTCCTAGGGCACTGAACACTGAACACTGAACTCTGATGGCAGATCCTCTGACGGCGGGTCCGAGGTTCTCCCCTTGGGAGACCCACCCGGGTGGCGGTAACTGCGTCGAGCCTGATATTTCAGACCGGACGTAGGCAAAGTCTGTCGGAGGGACCGAGTCGCTGGCGGTATATCCGGCGTGCAGAGCTGTGGCAGCCGGTCGTCCTGGATTCTCCTTGCCATCGGGTTCCCTGTCGCACGCTCCAAGATAGTGGGCTACGGATTGTGCACCCGTTTCTTCACTCTAAACATCAATTGCACAAGTTCTCCATGTCTTTGAAAAGGACGGACGAGTTCGTCACTCACGTCCTCGTTTCGCAGCAGCCCGCGCCAACTTTTGACGGGCACTCGCCAAAGTCCTGCGTCCGCCGGAACGTCCCATCACGCGTTCGAAACACAGGGAAAAAAGAATTGAAGGCGCTGAACGTTGCGACATGGAACGTTCGCACTCTGCTTGACAGCGCCACCGACAACAGTCGTCCTCAGCGTCGTACCGCTTTGGTCGCCGCCGAACTGAGCCGCTACAACATTGACATCGCCGCGCTCAGTGAGACTCGTTTCTCTGACGAAGGCTCGCTTACGGAGTTCGGTGAAGGCTACACATTCTTCTGGAAGGGTCGCCCGGCCGGCTCCCCGCGCGTCCATGGTGTCGGCTTCGCCATTCGCTCGTCATTGCTGTCGTCGCTGCCCGAGTCGCCGATTGGCGTCAGCGAGCGCCTGATGACGCTGCGTATCCCGCTCGCAAAGGGCCGCTTTGTCACCCTGCTCAGCGCTTATGCACCAACTCTTGTCTCCTGTGACGAAGAAAAGACTTCGTTTTACGACGCTCTTCGCTCTGCACTTCAGTGCGTTCCTCGGACCGACAAAGTACTGTTGCTTGGTGACTTCAATGCAAGAGTCGGTTCGAATTTCCATGTATGGCAAGGCGTCATCGGTCGGCACGGTATTGGAAACACCAACAACAATGGGCTCCGCCTGCTTGAGCTGTGCTCTGAGTTTGGTCTCACTATCACCAATTTGATGTTCCAGCTCAAGGACCGGTACAAGACGTCATGGATGCACCCACGATCAAGGCATTGGCACTTAATTGACTATGTTATCGTGCGTCGTGACGATCTGCGGGACGTGATCATCACCAGGGCTATGCGTGGTGCGGATTGTTGGACCGACCATCGTCTTATCCGGTGCCAGTTGAGCATGCACATCCGTCCCCCTGTTCGCAAGCAGAAGCCTCGGAAGCGACTCAATGTTCGTGCTGTGCGGTCTCTGACGGTTCGCCGTGAGCTTGAACGGCTGCTGCATGAACGTCTGGACGCTCCCTCCGAAGCTGTCGATGCCCCGTTGGGCACTTCGGCTCTTAATGCTGACTGGGAGACTCTCGCAACAACGATCTCTTCAGCTGCCGAAGATGCTCTCGGAGCCGTCCAGAAACGTCACCAGGACTGGTTTGACGACAACTCGATGGAAATCCACACACTTCTTCACGAGAAGAACGCCGCTCACGACGCGTATCTGCATAGCCCAAACTCGGCTGCTCTCCATGATCGTTGGGCAGCTTTGCGTGCTCGAGTTCAACGTGAGCTCCGTGTCATGCGTAACAACTGGTGGACGGCGAAAGCACAAGAGATCCAGGGATTTGCAGCCGCAAACAACAGCCAGTCTTTCTACGAAGCCGTGAAAGCTCTCTATGGGCCGACCGTGAACTCGTCCTGCCCCGTGAGAGACAGTACCGGAACGACCATCATAAAGGACTGTAGTGGTATCTTGGTGCGGTGGGCTGAACATTTCAGCGACTTGCTCAACCGAAGAAACCCTACGGATATATCGTTCTTGGACGATCTACCTTCGTTTCCGACTATCGACTGTCTCGATGTGGCACCCTCGTTGGAGGAAGTTCGAGTTGCAATCAACGGCCTAAAGTCGAACAAGGCGTCTGGTATTGATCACATCCCGGCCGAAGTCTTCAAGTTCGGCGGGCAGCGTCTCCTCCTGCGGCTGCACGCCTTTATCCGCTCAGTCTGGGCAGCCAAGCGCGTGCCTCAACAGTGGAAGGACGCCAACGTAGTGCCGATCTACAAGCGCAAGGGCGATAGAGCCGACTGCGGAAACAGCCGCGGCATCTCGCTGCTGTCGGTCGCCGGCAAGATACTGGCTCACCTGATGCTCGCCCGCCTTCTCCAGCATGTCGCGGACGTCGTCTTGCCTGAATCGCAGTGCGGCTTCCGTCGCGGGCGTGGTACGGTTGACATGATCTTCATGGCACGGCTCATACAAGAGAAGTGTCGTGAGCAGCACCGAGACTTCTACGTTGCCTTCATCGATCTCACCAAGGCCTTCGACACCATCAATCCCGAGATTCTGTGGAAAGTCCTCAAGAAGTTTGGATGTTCGCCAGTCTTCCTAGCTATCATCAAGGACTTCCACGACGGCATGGCAGCGCGCGTTGTGTACGGAGGCGCGGAGTCGGAATTCTTCCCCGTTCAAGTCGGAGTCAAGCAAGGTTGTGTACTTGCACCTGTGATATTCAACTTCTTCATGGTTGCAGTCACCCTTTACTCGCGACGATCCTTTGAACTGGACGACGGAATTTCCGTGCGATACCGTCTTGACGGAAGCCTCTTCAATCTCCGCCGTCTTCACGCCCAAACAAAGACCTCGAGTGAACACGTCTTCGAGCTTCAGTACGCCGATGACACAGCCCTCGTCAGCCACTCCCCGGCCGGACTACAGCGGTTACTTAATGGCATGGCTGACGCATATGGTCGTGCTGGACTTCTCATAAACACCAAGAAGACCGAAATTCTGCAGCAGTTCTCAACACCGAATGCCAAATTGCATGATTTTCGTGTAGGCAACACTGAACTCGCAAACGTTGATCAGTTCACTTACCTGGGCGCCGTGCTGAACAACAGCCACGATCTAATGGATGATATCCAGCGCCGTGTTCGCCTTGCTGCCGTTGCTTTCGGACGGCTCTCGCAACGAGTGTTCCTCAGCAGGAATTTAACTATCAAGACCAAAGTAGCGGTCTACAACGCCGTGTGCGTCTCGATGCTACTTTATAGTTGTGAAGCCTGGGTCCTGTACCGCCGTCACATCAAGACGATGGAACGGTTTCACGTTTCCTGTCTGCAGCGCATCCTCGGACTCCACTGGTGGGACAAGGTGCCGTACTCGGAAATTCGTCAACGTGCCGGATGTTCGACCTTGGAGGCAACCATCGCTGAACGACAACTGCGATGGGTTGGCCACATTATCCGAATGCCAGCGAATCGGCTCCCGCGCCGCGTGCTGTACGGCGAACTCGCCGAGGGACAGCGGTCTATCGGTGGGCAGTACAAGCGCTACAAAGACCACATCAAGGCGACGCTGAAGAGATGCGGCATCGCGGCCGGCCATTGGAAACACATGTGCAAAGACGGTGTCGCTCGCCTGGACGCCGAGCTGGTTCGAACAGCTGAAGAGCGGCGCACCCGACGACACGCCCAGGACACTGCACCCGTGGCCACTGGACAGCATTTCCGGTGCCAAACCTGCGGCAGACTGTGCTTGTCGCGCATTGGGCTGCATAGTCACTTAAGATCTCACGCGAGACTTGATAAGAACTAAGATACATGGATCGACGTCGTCTAATAAGACGGGTCCACTACTACTACCCCAAAATTTTCCTCAAAAATTTAAACCCTGCCCTTTATCTACGGCATACCTGTTGGTTTGTAATGTCGCTAACTAGTTTGGCAGTTCCATTAACCTAAAAGTGGATTTTTGTTCCCTGATAGGAACAGGGTCCTACACTACACAATCGCCCGTGTTTTGACGGTTGTGTAGCCCAGGATGGCCGCTCAAAACGCTCATCAAATTTAAAATTCCCAAGATCACCCTAGTAAAATTCCCGAGATTTCCCAAGGCAATGGAAAGTTCTTTACAAATGTGCTTATTACGAAGCACTGGAATAAGCATATTGCACAATCCATACTTTTTTACCAAAATTCCCAAGATCTTGGTAACATTCTTTGGGAAAAATCCCGAGTTGAAACTTAAAATCATTCAGAGCAACTAGCTTAAAATTGCTGATATCAGAGTCCCGGCAGGTGCGATTTTTTGGGGGGGGATCCATCCCCCTACCTCCCCAAAGTTTTACCCCACGCACCGGGCCCACGCATCATAAAGTTTTTCCCTTTTACAGTCTGGGAAATCTTGTGTGACAAAAAAATGAGATTTTCGAAGACGTACAACTTTTTATCTCCTCCCCCCCCTCCCAAAAAAAATCAGTTTGAAACCTGCACGCCTAGGTTCCAGCAAATGTCACCTTGTCGAGAGATGAAATCTTCCAAAGTGGTTATGCCAAATTGTACATTTTTTGATATATTTCAATATTTCTATGGCATACCGCACCCTAGCCCTAAAAATAGGGCTGTAAATGGTTACTTTTTTTAACTTCTGGCTTTTTACTGTGACAGAAAAAAAGCCAGAAGTTAAAAAGGAACCATTTACAGCCCTATTTGTACTTGTAGGGCTAATTAACCGCACCCAGCCCCCTTTTTTCTCACGTATTGCCTTAAATTTGGTCAACACGTGAAATTTCGCTGGTAGCGCCCTCTATATTTATTTTTTAGTAACAGCTTGTAGTCGGGTGCTCTGTTTCCCAGGATTTAATTGACTACAGCCCGTGCGAAGTCTAGGTTGCTTCACGCGTGCAGTCTGCAATTTCAAACGATTTTGTTATCGAGGTATAAAGTGGTAAGTAAGTCACGAACTTATGAACACTCTCTCGAGCGGAGCGGTGACGTGTGCGGACGTGTCTAGTCTGTGGCGCGAAATTCAAATCCGAATATTGTCACTCATCACCAACGGTTGATCTTCTGATCTTTTTCTTTTACTCATCGGGCACGGGTAAGTAATATAAGAGTATTGCGAGGTGTATCGGAATATATTCCCCTCCCTTATCGGCCATGGCCGAGGCTGAATCGGAATCTAATAATGATTTCTCATGGGATCAGTTATCGCAACAAATGGATGCAGACCAAAATCCTAATGAAAATGAACAACCGCGTTCAACATTTGAAGCCTTGTACAGTCAAGCTCAAGACAAAACACAGTCCCCTTGGCAAACTCAAAACAGGAAACGAACAAAACACAGCCTCAGCTATAGTGATGTTTATACCGATTCAGAATCCGACTCTCCACATCCAACAAAACGCCGAAACACTGTGACATACAACACCTGCCAAACTCAACCTACTCTAGTAATAATTAACTCCCCCGATGTCCAACTATCCAAAATAAACCCAATTAGAATCGCCAAAGCCCTGAATAGTGTAGGAAAGGACCTCATCAAAAACGTTTCCAAGAACAACCAAGGGGGAATAACCGTCAAATGCCACACCACAGCACAAGCTAAAAAACTCAAAACTATAAATCGACTAGAGCAATGGACTGTCACAACGGAGTATGCAAAATCCGAAACTCAAAGTAAAGGTGTTGTATACGGTATAGAAACAGACATAACAGACCAAGAAATAGTAACTGCATGTAAGAAGTATGGAGTCACTGATGCCAAACGACTCATGCGAAAACGCGAAGGCAAACTTGAAAAAAGCCTTTCTATCTGCCTAACGTTTAACTCGCCAAATCTGCCTACCAAAATACAAATAGGCTATGAAAACTTCCCTGTAAAACCATATATTCCACCTGTAATTCGTTGCTTCAATTGCCAGAGACTAGGTCACACCGCCAAAAACTGCAGAAGCGCCACACGTTGTGTGCGATGCGGTGGGCCCCACACCTATGAACAATGCCATCAGAAAGAAAACACTAGATGCTGCAGATGTGGTGAGAACCATTCATCAGCCTATGGAGGCTGTACCACCATAAAACAAGAAAAGAAAATTCAAGGAATCAGGGTTACATATCATGTATCATATGCAGATGCTGCTAAAGCTATAAAAACGGATATCGTAATAAATCCCACACAGCAGCTAACCCCCCCGCCAGCACAACCATGGAGGAGTGTTCCACCCTCCATGGCACAACCTACGACAGGCAAAGTGCAACCAAATACAAAGGACACAACGGACATGCCACCACCAACCGCAAAACCCAAAAAAACCGTCAAAGACGTGAGCACCCAGACAAACACAACTGATGAGGGAACGCAAACCGAACACACACGATGTACATGCATATGTAATGAACAACGCCTAACGGAACTTCTGACAGGCACAATCCAAATTTTGGATACACTAAAGAACAAAGAGGAAAGGCAAACGGCTATTAAAGACCTTGTCAATCACATCATCCATTCAGACAATCCCCCATCACAGACCAAAGAAACGCAAGGAAAACAAAGGACACCCACACATACCAATACAAGGAAAGGCGAATCGGGTCGAAGATCAACCCAAAATAAGAGCAATATATCTTCGGCCAAAATAAACACAGACCCGGTGGAAACCCATAATCTTAGCAGTCAGACAACTAAAGCAAAATCGAACAAAACGTCATGATTTTCCTTTATATTATGGTATTAATCTTACAATGGAACGCACAGTCTCTTACAGCTCATAGTAATGAATTTAAATCCTCAATCAATAATTTTCCCCCTAAACAAAAACCAGACCTCATATGTATTCAAGAAACCTGGCTCAAAGAAGGGAAACAGTTTACCCTACCTGGTTATGACATTTATCGTCATGACAGACAAAACACAGGAGCTAAAAAAAGGGGAGGAGGCTGTGCCTTTCTTGTCAAACGTGGCCTAGCTTTCAAATACATATATGGTTCTGACACTCCCATTGAGTATCAAATTGGTGAACTGTATGATATTCATAAAAATAAAATTAACGTCATTAATATATATAACCCATGCAACACCTTAGACGATAAGTCTTTCAGAGAGATCTTAAATAAAATCGACAAACCTTGCATAATTTGTGGAGACTTAAACAGTCATAACCCTCTATGGGGCAGCTCCAAACTGGATCATAATGGCAGGATTATTGAGGATATTACAACAGAATTTGATATGATTTGTATCAATTCTGGTGAGGGTACAAGAGTAAATACCTTTCATGGCACTCTCTCATGTATTGATGTCACGTTTGTATCACCTAATATAGCTGCTAAATGTAACTGGACGGTTCTAGATGATTCCTGGGGAAGTGATCACTGCCCTATTATTATCAATTATAATCATCCTATTCATAAAAATAAAGCCAATTTCACACCTAAATGGTCTATTAAAAAAGCTGATTGGAGTAAATATAAAACTGCCTGCAATCAAAATATCTCTGAACCTAACACATCAGATAACATTGATGATACGTATAACAACTTTATCAATGAGCTCGAATCAGCCATGAGTTACTCAATTCCGAAAACCAATCCAAATTATCATAAAACCCCTACGTCCTGGTGGAATGATGATTGTAAGCAGGCCATTGATAATAAGAAAAAAATTCTTAAAATCCTCAGAAAAACCCGTCTCCCTGCAGACCTAATACTGTACAAAAGGGCTTGTGCCATAGCCAGGAAGACAATTAAAAATGCCAAAAGGAAAGACTGGGAAAATTTCTGCAACGAAATAAACCCCAAAACAAATACCAAAATTATTTGGAATAAAATTAAACGAATAGAGAAAAACCGAAATACCAACAGCATCCCTGTTCTAAACCACAATGGCACAGATGCCATTACTGACGAAGACAAGGTTGAAGCCCTTGCTGACAGCTATGCTAATGTCAGCAGTACAAACAATTACAGCCCTTCATTTATACCCATCAAAAGTGAAGCTGAAAAAGATTTTTATATTAATAGTAACAATGACAGTGTGATCAATGAACCTTTTAATTTGGAAGAATTAAACCATGCTATTGATTCATCCAAGTGCACATCTCCAGGTAAAGACGGAATAAGTAACGCTATTATCAAACATCTCCCTCTGAAAATTCGTAATTACCTCCTCATCATTTTTAACATGATATGGTATACCTCTCAATGCCCTAAACAATGGAAGGATGCTATCCTTATTCCATTCCTTAAACCTGGAAAAGACTCCACCAACCCTCTATCATATAGACCCATTGCCCTCACGTCTACCTTCTGTAAAATCATGGAACGCATGGTAAATTCTCGATTACTTTGGTACTTAGAAACTCACAATCTTTTATCCAACCATCAGAGTGGTTTCCGGAAAGGAAGAAGTACCAAAGATCACATTGTCAATTTAGAATCATCTATCAATAAAGCTCGGAGTAATAAAGAAAGCACCCTTGCCATTTTCCTTGATATCGAAAAAGCTTATGATATGCTTTGGCGCAAAGGTATCGTTATCAAACTACAATCCATGGGTATATATGGCAGAATAATAAAATGGATTGACAATTTTCTCTCTGATAGAAAATTTCAAGTTAAAGTCAATAACTTTCTTTCTAAAGAAAGAACTCTGGAAAATGGTGTCCCACAGGGCAGTGTTATCAGTCCTCTGCTCTTTAATGTTGCTGTCAATGATCTCTCCCACCATGTTGTTGATGCCAATGTCTCGCAATATGCAGATGATATGGCCATCTGGAAATCCAACAGGAACACATCTTACCTAGAAAAGAAAATTCAACAAAACTTAAATAATGTCAATTTATGGTGTGACAAATGGGGTTTCAAGTTGTCCATCCCTAAGACAATTGCTGTCTTGTTTACCAACAAAAGAATTTTCAATATCTCCCTGCACATCCAAAACCATAAATTACAGACTTTGTCATCGGCCAAATTCCTGGGAGTGATTTTTGACAGCAAATTAACATGGAATCAACACATAGACAATATAATTAACAAATGTAAAAAGAGACTTAACATCCTCAGATGCATTAGCGGTATTTCCTGGGGGGCCGATTGTAAAACACTATATCAGCTCTACAGTGCACTAATAAAACCTATCTTGGAATATGGGTGTGAAGCCTTTGACTCTGCATCCATGACTATCAAACAAAAACTTGATAGTATCCAATATCAAGCTCTTAAAATCTGTACAGGAGCTATTCACAGTTCACCACTTTTTAGGCTGCAGACAGAATGTGGAGATCCACCCCTGGCTTTACGCAGACAGTTCTTATGTAATATTTACGGAATCAAAGTAAATGCCCACAAAACCCATCCTAATGATTACATTTTTTCAGATAACTGGCAAAAGCATTATTTTGCTGACAAATGGATGTCTACAACCCACAACACACCTTTTGAAGCCAGGATCTCTCAATACCCTTATACAACTTTCCCCCTCAATGACCCTACTCCTTTCTGGCATTACAATAAGCCCTCTATCTCCACTGAGATCCTCTCTCGGGTGGCAAATGCTACAAATATATATGACAAGAGAAATCTTAGTTTAGAAACCATTAATACAACATGGATTAATTCTCTACATATATACACGGATGGATCCTACAATCCCACCCATGACACTGTCGGATGTGGTATATACATCCCCCAACTTAAATACAGTAAAGCCTCCCGCCTTAATAATGGCATCTCTATATTCACGGCAGAACTTTTTGCTATTCTCCTTGCTCTAGAATGGGTTGAAGATGTTAAACCTTTACACACCTGTATTTTCAGTGATTGCCTTAGCGCCATCCAGTCTATCTCGAAAACCTTCCCCCAACATAAAATCGTTTGTGATATTCGCCACACCTTAAATAACATCCATTGCCAAGGCAATATAGTTATCTTTGAATGGATCCCTGGACACTGTGGGATCAATGGAAATGAAAGAGCAGACGAAATTGCTAAATCAGCCACACATAAAACTAGCATCGATCACCACATACCCCTTTTAGATAATGAAATTAAACATATTCTCAAAGAAGAACTTAAAGAAAAATGGAACCAAACCCTCCCCAGCACTAATCTAAATACCATGAAATATAAGGCCTCCTATATTTTCTCTAGTTGGGGAATGACACGTACTCAAGAAGTTATCATGCATAGACTTCGACTTGGCACATGTAAAGGTCTGAATAATTTCCTATATAAAATCGGCAAACATCCAAATGGACTATGTGAAGTATGCTTATGTACAGAGGATGTTAAGCACTTTCTCCTGAATTGTTGTAAATATAACATCCAAAGACAAATACTCATAAAATCACTTAATCTCCCCAATACCCAAATAACACTCCAACAACTCCTTGAACCCAAACAAAATGGCCACCATATTATCAAGTATGTACATAATTGTAATGTCAATATATAATTCCCCGATACACCTCGCCGATACTCTTGATATTACACCAGCTTCTGGGATGGGGGAGCGTGAATGGTTGGCTGGACATAGTGTCACTTATCATCACCTGAAGGTGTTGCGGACCTGCGAATCACCCGAGCGGGGCCCGGGCCCTTAAACTGCACGGTACACGGTCCGGCCTTGCAGGACACTTATGACACTTTGTGTCTCATGTGGATCATGAACGCTTTCCTTATTCCCTACCTTTACCTGCCCTTCCTACACAAATTCTCCCTGTTTTTGTTTTTTGTATCGATTCTATAATCTTGATTTGTTCAGAGTCGAAATTACCGCATTTTGACCGTCACGCATGCGTATACCGCTCACTCGTACTTACTGTACCAGGTATACAACTAGACTACTGTTGAGACGTACTATCTTTCGCTAATGGCGCAAAGGGCATAGTATAATGCCGTACGCGCCAACCCACTCTACAACAACAACAACAACAACTTATGAACTTGGAAATATAGAAAGTCGTGGATCTTAGATGAGTTAATTAATTAACTGGGAAAGGAATTCAGTTTCCTGCCAACAGTTACTTTTTGGCGATTGTGTAGTGTGGGGCCCTGTTCCTAAAGGGAACAAAATGTTTTAGGTTTTTGGAATAAACCTTTTCGACATCATGTCAGCCGCTGGCATTTTAAGAGCAAGCACATTAGAACGGACGTGATTGGTCGCATTAGTCACATGTTGGTTGTCATGGTTGCAAAAATCCTCTTCCGATTGGCTAATATGTGACATTATTACAGCTGTTCTAATTCCACAGCAGTTACATTCATCAGTAACTGCCTACCTGGAGAGGGATTCCCCAATTATTTCCTTATTTTTATTGCCAAATAAAATTGATTTTTCTGGATATTATTTTTCTTATGTGTATGAGAAAAGAGTTTCTCTTAACTCAAGACACATATTTAGCATAAAATCAATTATTATTTGGACTGGTTCACAGACTGTGTCGTACTATGACTCATAGGCTTGTGTATAAATAAACCTTTAGGCTTTAACAAGTTTAAGACATTCTCATAATCTCAATGCATTCTGGGTTTAGAGGCCAAACAAACCATGTAGCATCTAACGGCTCTGTGGAGACGGACATCTCTGCACGGATTGGGAAGGCAGCTGGTGCCATGAAAAAACTGACACTCTGTGGAAAAGGAGGAGCATCTCAAGGAAGACCAAAATGAAGATGTATAACGCCTTAGTCTCCGTACTGCTCTATGGAACAGAGACATGGCCTCTTAGTACAACTGCAGCAGCCAAACGCCTTAATGTGGTTGATATGAATGCTCTGAGGTGCCTGGAGCATGTCCGATGGTCAGACTTTGTTCGTAATGACACCATCCGCCTACGTACCAACCAACCCCCAGCATTGTCCTTAGCCATGCAGCGTCGGCTTCGCTGGTTCGGTCGTGTCCAGCGGCTCCCACCCTTCTTTCCAGCCAGGCTCCTAGTAGTACATTTTGACCCATCTGCCATCGACTGGAAACGCCCACGGGAAGACCTCGTCGAAGGTGGTCTGACTGCATAGCCCACGACTTTAAGTCACTGGACATTTCCATAAAAGAATTAGGAATCAATTAAACAAAATAAAGACACTTTTTGCTCTTTTTTTGTGGGGGGGGGAAACAAAAACCTTGGGAGATTCGAACCCAGTGGCATTGCTTATAAAGTCAGGAGTGTTAACCACTAGGCCATGTGTTGGCCCGACAGGAGTCGCAATTTTATAAATTATATTGTATGGAGTTAGCCTACTTGCATACATGTACAAGAGGGTGCTATACAATTTTTCGGCATAACAAAAAAGTGAACAGTGGTGAAACCGTGAACCGGCTAAATAAACACTTCGTTTAGGAAATGACCAAATCCCCCACCCCTGGGGTACCATTCTCCTAAAAAAATACACACAAATATACAGGTGTAGGACCGATTCTTATTTTCACTAAAAGGACCAAAAATGTGGGGGCACAAAAAAAGTTAACCAATTCTGATGTCTGCGGGTAGTAAAGCAGCATGGGGGGAGGACAATTGATAGGTGCGTAATTGCCAGACCATTAACTTAATGTAGACTTTTTAAGGGTGGTCATTATGTCTGCTAGGCCAGTGAGTGTATAATTCTCCTAGGCCTAGTCCAAGTACATGTAATTTGGACTCCACTTGTCACCTTTTTAAACATTGGAATGATAGATCATGTGATAGCGCCGCGAAATCTTCCATTCGGGCAGATCTACCAATCGCCCTGGCATAAGTTTCAACAGTTTGCCCAGAAAATTATCATGAAATCCATCTCATTTTGGAATAAATAGGCAAGAGCTTAAATTGGAAAAAAAATTAATATATAATGTACATCTTTTCTCCAAAATATTGTTCATGCCAGTATGCCTGTTTCTGTCTATGTTCAGACAATGTTCCAAAGCAGCACACAGAAGAGATGCTGGACTTTCAGCAGCGAAGCAGAAATAAAAAGCCAACGACAAGAGACAAACAGTCGATACATAGAACAGCACAAGAGCACGGCAATGACAAAGGTATATTATATATACCTTTACCATATATATACATATATATACATACATGTATGCAATGTGACCAAGGATTCAGATCTCATTGGGACACGGGAACAAGACAACGTTTCCATAAAATTGTTTCGTTTCTTTTGATCGAATACCTCCGGTTCTTCTAAAAACCACACTTCTTTTTAGAGTTAGTTAGTTAGTTCATATGGTATACAATGTACATGTATCTTCAGAATTTCTCTCTATTTTTCCTTAACCCTAACCCTGCCAGACGCAGCACAGTGCATCTGTGGTGACAGCTTGACCTTGCTGCAATCTGCACACAAGTCAATGTGAAATTATGCAATCTGATGCGTCTGGCAGGGTTTCTAGCCAAAATACCCTGGAGGGTTAGGGTTAAAGGAGACCCTGCTAAATCCAACAAGATCCCACATAAAGCATGCAGGTTTAAATGGTTCTTGTCAAGCTGAAAAAGTTTTTTTGTGGAGGCTAGATAAGAAAGATCTTACATTTAAGAATAATAAAGCCAGTGTGAATGTTTCAGTGGTGCTGAAATTTCAGACCTGATAGCAATTTTTGCTTTGATTTTGTCATGGAATAGAAACCTCTTCTGCTATAAGTTTCTGTTAAGAATTATTCTACAAAAAACCTGAAATAAGTATACATTTTGTATGGCTTTATCCAAAGAGTACCCTCCACCCGCTTTTAAAAACACTGGCTTGTAAAACTTTGTTTGTATGCCAAACAAATTGGGGTTTTGACTTCTTGAGCACAACAATTTCCAACTCCCCCCCCCCCTTGCATAAAATTCTGGCTCCGCCCCTCTGACAGTATCCATGGGAGATCCAATCTTAAAAGTGTTCCACATCTAGTATCTGGGGTTTCTAAATACCGAATGGGGCAAGGCGGGATGGAAACGAGCACTAACTGAAATGAAAAGATATATTCATAATCTGAACAGGGTTTCTATAGCTTTCCCTTATCCTTCTTTGATTCTTTCTCATTCTGTCAATGCTGATTATTAATCATGAATTTCTTGTTTATTTAAAAAGAGGAAAGATGTAACTTCCTTCTTTTTGTCGGCGGATGAGGAGCACATCTTATGCCGTCACTATGAGCACCTGCTTAGAGACTTCTGTCGCCGGTTTGAGCCCCCTATGCCACCCACTGTAAAGGTACTTCTTCACTTTTTATATGCAGGCTTTCAAATATTCATACTTTTCTTACTTTTTCCTAATTTGTTTACCTTGCTCCTACTTTTCCTACTTTTTTCTTCAAATTCCTATATTTTCCTACTTACACACTGTCATAATTATGAAAATCACACAATAAAGGGCTTGGGTGTAGGAGTACTGCAACTTTACTTCCAAAAGCTTAGTTAAAGATGGAGCACAAGTGTTAGTACAGAGCATGTCAAATGAGGCTTGTGATGCTGTGGACATGGGTGAGTATCAATGAAACTACTCCTGAAAGCCCACAAAGTATTACTTTTATCCTGATTTTGTCCTCCAACGTCCTACTATTTTTGTCCTTTTTATTTTTGTTATTCCAAGTTATACTTTTTCACCTGGGTCTGCTTAAAAGCCTGCATATGCTACATGTAACTCAAAGTAAGACTCCAATTGCGTCAGAAAGAAATCAGAGTTCTCACATCCTGATGAGTGAATTTGTTCTGCTGGGCTGGAATTTCAATAATAAATGGGTTTAATACAGATTTTTTCAGTAACGGAAACATTTGTCACCAACATAACCCTTGGCTTTGTTTAAAGGTATGATATAGCCTTGGTAATTATCAAAAACCAAACTGATTAGTCTAAAAGCAGACTGTTTATGAAGATGATGCCAGTGCCAATCCTGAGAAATATTTCCGTATGGCATGCTGTCACCTGAGAAAATTGTATCTGAAAAACTTTTAAAACACTGGCTTATTTTAAATTAAGCCCACATGAATATGCACAAAATCACTGTTAACACTGTTTTCTCATAAGTCTTGTGACTGACAGACTGAGGTTTGCTATTTCATGTATATGTTGAATCCCTCAAAATATCACTGCCTGCTACTAGCCAAATACCTTTAACCCCAACAGTCCTGATCCTCCAATTTTAATATGATTTTCCACACACCCTAGTGAGTTAATATGGTTAATGGCCGACAGACATGATTCGGGGGGGTGAGGACTCCTAAAGTTTCACAAGATGTAAAATGCAGTGTTTTACAAAATCACCTGAAATATTCACTTTATGGTAAAACAATTTTTTCTACATTCCTTTGTAGTAGTTCTCATATGAAAAAAAACCAGACTTTTAACCCCTTGAGAACGGTATTTTACGGGAGACGTCGGGGTGTTGCAGCGGTTCTGGCAGCCAAGCGAACCAAAATGTGTTTGTGCAGTCAAGCATGACATAAACAATAATCCAACAATGGATTGAAACTGCACAAATGGCGGCCAATGGCATCATCCAGCCTAGTGGCACTTTCTTTTTGGCGGCATATGGCGTCATCTGTACGCAAGGGGTTAAAATAAATGTATTTTCTGGTTCCAAAATAACTTCAGTGGAAATGTTTTGTTTGTATTCCTTCTGTAGGGAACAGCTTGTGCATATTTCAAGAGGCTTTATCTACGCAACACCATCATGGACTACCACCCCAAGTTTATAATGTACGTACTCACTACTCGCTATATTCTTTTGTAGTGGATCACTTCCTTTGTGTTGTACTTGTCATGACCTAGGATGGGGACAGCCAAACTCCAAAATAAGGGTGTTCATTTTCAAATCAGTATTCGATTATTCAAAACTGTGTCTGACCGAATATTCGATACTCCCCGATCAAGCTGTTCATGCGTCAGCTGCAACTGCATGCCGCGCCAGTAAAACGTTGCACGCAAAGCACGGTGGTGTTTTACATGCAGCGATCGATATTATGGACCGCCCGATCGACTTTTGCCTGTGCCTGTTGTCTCAAGATCATTACGGGTACATATAACGTTCTGATAACAAGAAACCAAACTAAAGCCTGCCTTTTTGCAGTAATTGTTTTATAAGTGTCGAGGGTTTTACTGACGGGAACAATAAACCTTCTACAAAAAGTGGCATTTGACACTGCTAAGCGCCGTAACTTTTCTATTAAAATAGCATCAGAGTCGTATCTGTACATGCATATATATTTTTTCGAATATCCGAACCGGTAAAAAGGTATTCAAATATTCGGTTGACGATCGAATAGTCGAATATTCGGTATATTCGGGACAGCCCTACTCCAAAATTCGGGCAGACGGTCAGTTTGAAATCTTCTCCGTACACTGTCTGTAGAGGATGCTGTTTGTCAGTTCGTCACACATAACGGATCATTGTAAATAGTGCATGGTGAGGCATCATCCGGAGCATGGTCTCAATTCAAGTACGGGATCATTCAGAAATTGATCTATCGCTGTTCGCAACCATTAACCAATCGTAGCATCTGCGGAATGTCACGTGACATTCTAAATCTCAGATAATAGTGTCCAAATACATGCAAGCACCTTCATGTGCATCTTGTTTGTTAAAATTCAATATGCTAACAGACGTAAAAAGTAAATGTGATTCAACTGCAGGCATGATGTGGTCCGTCACTCGGACAAATCCAAGACGACTCCACAGGCGGCAGAGCCTCTACAAGCGCTTGTGTATTCAGTGTGCCATTGTATGCTATATTGTCCAAGAATTTGAAAACGGCGATAGTTCAACCCCACAGCCGAACAAAATGATACAATGATTTGTGCTTTTGATACGTGTCTGTAACTTGCTCAATTGTGGCCGTACAATTCATACTTTGTTTACTTTTATTGGTCAACATCCAGCATATTGCACGAATAACAAATTTTCCTGTCGGCTGGCAGTATATATCAGTATCCACAATGCAGGTTTCTTCAATTAAGGGTAGTATACAGCATTTACTTTTTGAGAAATGAATGGATTGGGGCTTAGTATTTTATAGAAAATACTGTAACACTGACCTGTTGAAAGTTTTATAAGCACAGATGCTGGGAAAACAGAAACAAAATGCCATTCTTGTAGTCTGGTTCCCTGACCCAGCTTAAGACAAAATGGAGCAATTTATAGACGTCAGCGAAGTATTAGTTCGGGGGACCATTCCTGAAAACTGATAAAAAAAATTCCACTTTTCTTGAAAATGACAGCACACCAGGTGCCATGGTTTCACAGGATGCTTGAGACTATTTACAGTCAAGTTAGGTATTTCATAATTCAGTATTTTTATTTTTTTTTATGTTTGCAAATGTTGTATATAACCTTTAAGTTGTGCATCATATACTTTGCAGCCCTAAGTGTATATTTTCCTGTGAAGAATCCTGATATATAAACAATTCTCTTTGTTTACTTCTAGGTTGACCTGTGTCTATCTGGCCTGTAAAGTGGAAGAGTTCAATGTGTCCATCACCCAGTTTTGTGCCAATCTCTCGGCTGACCAAGAGCGAGCGGCCGAGCTGATCCTGGCCCATGAGCTGTTGGTCATGCAACAGCTGGACTTTCATCTGACCGTCCATAATCCCCTCCGGCCATTAGAAGGATTTCTCATTGATATAAAGGTACATCATGACTGAAAACTTCAGCAGATTTCTTGCTCTTCCCGACGTGGTGTTTCGCCCCTTAGGCTTAGAGCTTTCTGAGAGCCTATGAAAAAGAAATTACAGGCTTACTCGGGTGGGATTCGAACCCACGACCTCCTGCTTACTAGTGCAGATGTCTTAACCACTCGATCACCGAGCTTACGGGGGTCGGCTGGCCGATTTGAATCCAATGTAGTAGCTGGTACTCTGCAGTCAATGCCAGATGAGGGAATTTTCATCAGAGATGATGTACTATCGGCCAGCTCTGTGGTCAAGTGGTTAAGACGTCTGCACTAGTAAGCAGGAAGTCATGGGTTCGAATCCTGCCCGAGTAAGCCTAGTTGCATTGAGCAGGGGTAGGGCAAACTTCTGTACCCTAACATGAAAGTGTCAGTTGTTGCACAAATGATTTGTAAGTAACGTCAGGGTTGTGTATGTTAGGGCCATAGGCAGACTAATGAATGCTCGAAACTGCTCATTATCATCATTGTAACAGATTCTCACTTTTATGACTACCGCCAGCACCAAGGAATGATTCAATAATGGTTTAGCACACGTGCAAAAATGCAGAAATACTTTATTTCCCTTTTGATAATTTTTTTTTCCCCAACAAAAAGTAGGAACAGGTACATTCATCATTACGTGTTTGTAACACAGATAGATAGCCTGCTGTCATACAATTATTTGGACAGGAACCAGTCACGAAGTCACAGACATTTGCATTTTTTCCCCCTTATATTCTTTTACATTTCACCTTCGAATATTCGAACTCGAATATTCAAATATTTGGAACAGCCCTAATGTATGTACAGAAATTACTTTTGATATGAGTTGCCATTTGTTTAATGCCTCAGACTCGTTTCTCATCGTTGAGTAATCCCGAGCAGTTGAGGAAGACGGCCGACGAGTTCCTGCAGAGGTCCTTCGCTAGTAATGTCTGTCTGCTCTTTACTCCATCTCAGGTAAATGAAAGTTGATCAGAAGTAAATGATATGTCGAGAGCTTAAGCCCTTCATTTTGATTTGAAAAAGACCACCTGGCCGGTTGTCATCTATATGCGCATCCCTGCACGTACTCAATCCATTGTTTGCCTATTGTTTGCATTACGTTTGGCTGCACAAGCCCGTCTTGGCATACCCACACCCCATCAATAACAGCCGGACAGATGGGGTAATTTTATAATAGCTGGGTGTACAGTACAGTCTATCCAGAGCCAATGTGGCTCATCAAGCCGGTATTTGTATTCAGTTTCTGTCTCATTGAACAACTGAGAATATTTCTTCTAGTATGCCCGTCCATTGCAGGTGACTCTCTAACTGCCGCCGGTACATATTTCTATTCCTGGGTGGAGAGAAGCAATTATGATTAAGTGTCTTGCTCAAGGACACTAGTGCCGCGACTGTCCAGGCTTGGATTTGAACCTGCTTTCTGTTAAGTTCACCACCAGAACCTTGGTCCAGCATGCTAGAGCGCACAGCCAGGACACTCCGCATGAGTGTCAGAGTAAAAACAAATAAAAATTATGAAATTTGCAGAAGATGTGCTTTTCAAAAACCAAATGTCAAGGTGCGATGAGCATATTTTTTTTTTTTACAGATTGCTTTGACAGCCTTGGTGACGAGTGCTGCTAAACAGCAAGTCAACATTGACAAGTAAGTTTTATGGATTATTATTGCCTAACTTAGATAAACCAGATGTTTAATTTTGGTGATTCATGTGCCACCATAGTCTTGGTTCCAAGACGCCCTTAGCGGTGCAACGTTTAGCGCGCACGGCCGGCCGACAGCGCCCTCTCGCTACACACACACGCCAAGGCCAAATCGCTAAGACCGTCTTGGGAATTTCGCAAGTTCTGCTCGCGAAATCGTGAGCAGAACTGTGTGGCATTTGCATGCGCATGTGACGTAGCTGCATTATCGCATGTAAATAGCCAACACTCACTAGTCTAGTTTCTGTACTCACGTCGGGTTTACGTGTACGTACGTATGAACGTGCAGCGCAGTACCAAGCCATTCGTTGTTTGTTGGAAAAAATGTCTGACCGCGTGGACCAAGCGATCGATTTTACAGAAAAAAAACTGGGCTTTGGAAAGCTAAAAAGTAATCAGATCAGTGCCATTCATCAATTTGTACGTGGCCATGATTTGTTTGTTAATTTACCAACGGGATTTGGCAAGAGTGTAATTTTTCAAGCTGCTCCATTGGTCTTAGATTTCTTGAACGAAGCATGGAGGTGTTTCCTACCTCCATGAACGAAGTAACCGAATGCAAACAGGAGAAAGCGCTGATTATTGTCGTCGTGCCATTGAAAGCTCTGGCCGTTGATCAGTTACATCGTGCTGAACATCTGGGACTGAAATTGGCAGAGATAACGTCTGATATTCCAGATCACATTTTTTTAACAATCCGAAGATTTCTCAATCCTGTTTGCCAGTCCAGAATCACTCTGCTCAGAACGTTAACTGACTAGTAAGTTATTATTAAACATGAGTTTCCTCCAGTGCGCAAGCGCGATTATTCATTTGACCCGCCTGTTAAATTATGCATAAGCAGGTCGCGCGCACTCCCAAGCGAAATTCCCAAGACGTT
This sequence comes from Hippasteria phrygiana, assembly GCA_037893225.1. Lineage (NCBI taxonomy): Eukaryota > Metazoa > Echinodermata > Asteroidea > Valvatida > Goniasteridae > Hippasteria > Hippasteria phrygiana. Next base: position 324,161 of record JAZGUH010000131.1, read on the forward strand.
CTTAGCGATTTGGCCTTGGCGTGTGTGTGTGTGTAGCTAGAGGGCGCTGCCGTGCGCGCTGTATGTCGCACCGCGCTAAGGACGTCTTGGAACCAAGACTAGTGCCAGCAATGCAGTTGTAAGGAGAGGCCAATTTCAAACTTCACCATCAAAGAAGGCAGTTCAATATTGCAATTTTTCACGATATCTGATTTTGTTTTCATATCACAAATCGAATCGGCCCATGTAAAAAATGAATATACCCAACAATATCGCGATATATCTGGCCTCAAATTACCCGCGTGCACCGGTGCATGTGATTCTTTCAGTGTGCATGTAGCTCCAGCGAATGAAGTGCACGCTGTGCACGCAGCTTTTCACAGCGTTTCAGATTTTTCTTAATCATGTAACAAGTGTGAATTCGCCGAAATTCCAGTTAATTTTAATAAACTTGATGACAGAATAGTACATAAATGTCATAGAAACCAAGACGGAATAAGCCAAAATTTGAAAAACATTTATGTACGATGATGGTATAGCCGTGATCAAGTGCAAACAACCGCACTGAATGCTAACTTCAAAAGACTAAAACACGGGGTCATGGCAGTTCCATTAACCCCTTGAGTACGGTATTTTACGGGAGACGTCGGGGTGCCGCGGCGGCTCTGGCAGCCAAGCAAACTGCTACAATGTGTTTGTGCAGTCAAGCATAACCTATACACAATAATCCAACAATGGATTGAAACTGCACAAACAGCGGCCAATGGCGTCTGCCGGCCTGGTGCCACTGTTTAATCCAACAATGAATTGAAACTGCACAAACAGCGGCCAATTGCGTCATCCGGCCGGGTGGCACTGTTTTGTTTGCGCATATTTGCGGCATCCGTACGCAAGGGGTTAAGGCCAATCCAGTAGTGAAGGTGTGTGCGTTGCATTGTACTTTGTATTCATGTTTGTACAAGACATACAATACGATCGCTTTTTGACAGCTCATGGGTGATCGTCCATGGTATTATCAGCTGTTACTAATTAACAATGCCGAAATAGAAACAAACACTCTTGTCTATCCGGGATTGTTGTCAAGAAGATAACTAAAGGTAAATGTCATAGTACTCCAACTACTCAACGAGTGAAATCTTGTCAGCCCGTCCCCCCAATAATCCTGGGGGACCCAACCTCAATCCCGGCGGGCCCGATCCCGGTGGCCCCTATCTCACGATGCCAAGGCGACTTCCATCATGTATTTTTTGTATTCGTCCATTCTTCTATAAAGGGAAACATGTTGTCATCATGATAATATCGGATGTCATATTTTTTTCCCACGATATTTCGGTTTAAAAATAAATGGATATCGAACAGCCCAGCCGTCAGACTTGACTTGCTTTAACCCTCCCTCTCTCGTTGCCAAAATGGAGCCAACTACCCTACCTACCTTTTTTGATAGGTTGTGATAGTTATAACAGTAGGAGGGTTAATGAGCAAATATGTGACGTGAAATCAGAACTGGGCATAGTCTTATGAATAATATTATTATTATTCGGATTAATAATAATGGACATACCGGTACATGTATGTAAAGTGCAACATATCCACCAAGACCACAGTGCACAAGGGTATGCACTTATCCAGAACCACCAAAATGACATCGTCGCACGCATCGTGCCTTGTGCCTATTCAATAAGGCCTAGTGCATTTTCAGTAATACATGACGATGTCATTTTGGTGGTTCTGGATAAGTGCTTACCGTGCTCATACAAGGCACTATATTATTACCCCTGCTCAAAATTCATAACTTTGCAATAGAATGTCCGTTTGTCCAATTACAATAGAACCGATGACATTGTTAAGAGAACTGATTACCCTTTCAGAATCTACTTGCAACACGTAATCGACCCCCAGCAAGTAGGATCAGATTTCCATCATGAAGAATGGCGGCCATCTTGAAAATAGAAAGCCCCTCCTCCTTCCTTAAAAAAAAATATAACGGACGCTAAACATGTTTTTTAACTTGGCCTAAGCAATTGTTAACCATCCACAAAAAAGTTAAAATATCTTTAAAGGTACACTGTCTGTGCTTCTCAAAAAATTTTGTATTTTTTTTCTTTTGTATATTTTCTATAGAAACCACTTATTTTTTGGTGGGTATATACAAACCCTCCAAAAACGGCTTTTATTCTTGATTGCGTTGAAGCATCTAATGCACACAGATAAGCATTAATTGTTGTCGAGTAACAAACAGTTCAATATCTGTTAAATAAATATTTGATAAGGAAATGTAGGTGGGTTTTGGGGGTTCGATGTCTCATTCCACAGTGAATAACTTTATTTGTACTGCTGGAAAAAAATAGCAATTTACGCAAACAAAACGGAGCACTGGAAGAGTTTTTCTTCAAGAGCAAAATGTAAACCAAGATAAACTGGAAAAAAATGGCCTCTCCAGTGGCGGATCTACGGGGGGGGGGGGGGGGTTTTGGGGGTTTAAACCCCCCCCCCCCCTTGGGCTGTATGGGTTTAATGCCCCGGACCCCCCTAGCAAGGCCTGCCTTCGGCACGCTGGGGTGTGTAGGCCAATCACCTCAGGTAACCCCCCCCCCCCCCCCTTAGTTAAAACCTAGATCCGTCCCTGCTCTCTGATGAGACAGTGATGGCACATTGTATTAGAAGTAGCCCGATTTTTAAAAAATATAAATTACGAACCTTTCAGTGGATTTATTCAATATTTTGAATTTTGAAATTACAATAGGGGGAATTTTAAAGAGGAAGTTCAGTGGTGAGAGAAGTCTGCGTAATTTTTCATTTGTATGTAGATTGCGTATTGTAAATTCAAACAGCAAATTATTTCTGCCATGACAGGGGTTTCAAAATACGCCGGCAACCGGCGAATTTGACCGGCTATTTGAACTTTTGCGCCGGCTACTTTTGTTTCAATCATGAAAAAAAGACACCCTTCCCTGAGCTGCCGCTTTGGGGGAATAGATCCTTGTTTTTAGTAGAAATTATATTTTGTTTGTTCACCCAAAAAGATACATCCTGGTCCATGGATCGTAATTTACGGGGGCTAGCACAGCATGCAGCGTGAAGTATACACGGCTCACTACCCGGACCGCATAACGCACATGTCTCTACGTTTACGCGGCCCAATATCGCGATATTATTGCTTTTCGCACGTTCAAGATTTATCTAAGTTTTGTATTAAGTGTGGATTAGTCCAGATTACCTTGCTCGAAATTCAAGTTATTTCCAATAAATTTGATGGTAGAATAGTACATACATGTATGTATGTAACGTATGATGTACCATAGAGGAATAAAATAATACATTATGTACTAAATGTGTTGTTTCTTTGATCGTTTTCTAAACCCGGCCCGACAAAACGTCTCCGCAGTCCGCGCCGTTCATTTATAGCGCACATAGTGCATAATCCAACGTGGGTGCAGTTGTAGTCTTGGTCAAGTGCAAACAACCGCACTGAATGCTACCGTATTATTCCCAGTGTACAATGTACGTACACGCAGCTAACGTGTTGCGAACTTTAAGTCTTGAGAAAAGGCTACTCTGGGGGGTTAGAGCAATTGCTGCAATAAAGGCCGTGTCCGAATTATTTGGCTGTGGCTTGAAATTACACACAAGTCTATGTGACGTGGCTGCAGCCACAACCTTAGACTTGTGTGTAATTTCAAGCCGCAGCCAAGTAATTCGGACACGGCCTAACTCCAACCCCCTAAAGGCCGGTTTATAGTCGGTTTATGGTCGCTGGACGCTAGGCATTTTTTGTGCAGTTTATAGTCGTAACGCGAAGTTTGTAAACACACGCGCAGCATATGCGCAGCGCGTCTGGAATTCGAATACGACGTGTGACGATCATTTTTATACATGGAGGTGATCGCCACTGCTGAACGTAAAATTATTTTAGCTGCGACCATCGCGCGACCGACTATGCCGAAATAGAAACAAACGGCTATGGGTGATTGTTGCACAATCGCTGAAATTTTGATGTGAAATAGTTTACACGCAATTTTGTCACCAAAGAAGCGTAACCCTGAATCTCTTTTGTTAGTAGCACAGCTTGTGCGACTGAAGGGGTTGAATAGAATTTAATTTCACGCTTGACTAAAACAGTCGTAAACAAGTTTGACATAATGCGAACGAAATTTTGTTTTGGAATCTGGCTACGTACTGCTCTGAGCTACTCTGTTGGAATAGAATGACTAAAACCCAGCGTGTTTATCCCGAATAGATTATATGATTCGGGATTTCTGAGATTATGTGATTTGGGGTTTTGATTATATGACTCGAGATTGCTGAGAATAGATTATATGTTTCGGGATTTCTAAGATTTGAATTTATATTTCGTAATTTTGAATTTGAATTTAAGATTTTAAGATTTGGAATATACAATTTTAGAATTTGTAATTCATGATTTAAAAAAAAAATTTGGCGCGATTTTAAAGGGGAAATCTTAGAGAAAAATAATTCATTTTTTGGGCGCGATTTTAGAGGACAAATTATAGAGAGAAATATTTCATTTTTTGGGCGCGATTTTAGAGGGCAAATTTTACAGAGAAATATTTCATTTTTTGGGGTGGACCAGTTTCGGCCTTTACCTACTACTTCTTCTTGTTGCATTTCAGAACATTTAACTCTGTTAATGAGAATTCAAGGGGTTTTGTGTGCATGAACAAAATGGCATGCGGTGTAACTTACATTTCTATGACTGTAAAATAATAGGTTAATTAGGTTAAACCCTAACCCTGCCAGACGCAGCACAGTGCATCTGTGGTGACAGCTTGACCTTGCTGCACTCTGCACACAAGTCAATGTGACAAAGTATGCAATATGATGCGTCTGGCAGGGTTTCTAGCCAAAATACCCTGGAGGGTTAGGGTTGGCTGTTTTTCCCACATTTTCGGTAGATATGAATTACTCTTGCTAAATAGGCCTATATACAATGTTTACATGTACATTTACAATCAACTGGGAATCCTCTTGTCAATATTTTAGAAAAAAAAATTATATGAAAATTAATTTTCTTCCAGCAGTCGGATAAAAATGGGTTAACCACCCGCAGGGAAACCCCCTGGCCATTTTGTTTTATTTTATAAATGAATGCAACTTTATGTACAGTACTGTACAGTAGGATCTTTGAAAACCTAGTCTCAGATGCCAGGAAATGCCTAGATGGCACCAGAGAGCATCTACAATCCGAAAACTTCCGGGGCCCTCGACCCCACGCCATTTGGGGCAAGGACTCACTGCCGCTTACTTCTATCCATCTGCCTGCTATTCTAAAACATTTTGAAACCCCTGCATGAAATAACAAAAAAGTGACTTTTGAGAGCTATTTTTATCAAGTCCCCTCTAGCCCGCTGGTGCCATTTGTCTAAAAGTCGTCGCTGCGGGCAGCAAACAATTTGACGTCATGGGATGAACTCCCCTTTTGTGTCTAGCACTATAGGCACAAAAGGGGATTTTGTCCTATGACGTTAATTTGTTTGCTGCCCGCAGCGATGACTCTTAGACAAATGGCACCAGCGGGCTAGAGGGGACTTGATAAAAATAGCTCTCAAAAGTAACTTTTTGGGTATTTCATGGCAAAAATAATTGATTTTGCAATCTACATAAAAAAAAAAATAATGCTGACTTCTCTCAGCAATCAACATCATCTTTAATGCAAGTGTTGGTGATAGAATGCTGCACATACACATACAGTACACAACTTGTTACAAAAAATCCAAACCGAACCAGAACTCATTAACACACATCTGCCATTATATTGGCAGTGCCAGATTGTACAAATACTGTCCTAAAAAGGAAAAATCCACTAAGATTAATATAATTAAAATTAATTCATCCTACTGTTTTAATTCATGAGATTGTTCAAGGCTTTCGTGAACAAGTGTACATCTAGCTGACCAGGCAAAAAACACTACATGTAACTTTCCCAGAAAATAGCAAATTGTATTCTTTTCTTTTAAATCATCAATTTCTACTGTAAATTCTTTATTCTTTGAGACTGTCTTGACTGTCAACTACGTTTTTAGAGATTTAAACCACTGTTTTAGAGATTTATTGTTGTTTTTTATTTACCCTGTACAAAGTTAAGAAAACATGTTGAGAGATTTCCAAGTGCAAATAAATATCACAGAAACATTACTGAAGATTGAATTTTTTTCTATTCGGATAGGTACGTGACAGAATTTTTACTCCGAAGCACCGACAAAAAAGATCTGCGAGAACTCGTCAGCACTATCAAAAGTGGGTTTCAAGTTTGTTGTTTTCATTAAAATATTTTACTGATTTTCTTTTCGTATTTAACTTCCTGGCAGGGATCGGGGAGCATTTTTCCCCTGAAAGTGGTATCTGATAATTCTTTGTGGAATTTCATTTTGGAAAAATATTGATAATTCACTTGAACATTTTATCAGCGAGCCACATAAGATTTGATGCATTGTTAGCAGTCAGGCTGAATGAACCCAAAGTGTGTTTAAATTTTCCAGCTTGAAAAACGAAATCACTCTAATGACATGGAAAGATTTGTAATGACTGATTCTAATAAGGCCTTTCTTACATTGTAAGTCTCACCGATGATGGAAGTCACCCTGCCTGGGTCCATAGGTCTGAAAATTGGGATAATTTTTTTCCGGAATCTGTTGAAGAATTATCCTCTATTTAGATCTGGGGCCAGGAAAACCATATTAGGGGTAGGGTTGGCAATTCAAAATGTGGCCAACCCTGATCGTAAACCTTTACCGGGCGGTAATTAGTGGTTCTTTCCTTGCCTTCCACCACTGGTGACCCTGGTTCGATTCCCACCAGGTGCACGATGTGTATTGGGTTTTCAGTCCCTACCTGATTAGGGGTGTGCATTTACGGGTAGTAAAAGAACCTGGTACCCGATTGAAAAAAATACCGGTACCCGGGTACCCGTTAAAGAAACCCAACCCAAAACTTCCAATCCCAGAAGTTGTAATAATGTCTTTCTCTGAGATTCAAAAGTCTGATTTCAGACAAAAGTCTGAAAAATCTCATGCCTGTCCAGTTAACATGATCACTACTCTGCCGTTACATGTTCCGGCACGTGCATGCGCTCAGCATATCACAAAAGACGGAAGCTTTATACAGTTGTATTTATTGTGAAATGAGGCATGCTATTATGTTTCGTCGGGTCTCTTTATCCACCAACCGATAAATTCCCTCTATTGTCAATTTTCGTGAGCGTCATAAACATGAAATCTGTGCTGGTTTCCCATGTAGTCGGGTTTTAATTTTGAAAATTACCCACAAATAACATTTAAAACCTTTCCTTTTTCATTTTCTGGGAAGTTACTATGCGATAAGAAACCTAGAGTGGCTTTTAGCCTTGCATTGGGTGATTTCAATAAAAAGAAGTCTGTGTGCTTTGGTCAGAACCCATTTTTTCTTTATATTAGTTCATTTGCTGTAGTGAATCGTAATGAAAAGATAAAAGATTGTATCAAGAGTGTGTGACTCTCGACCTACTTGTGTCACATTTTCCGTGACTAGAAATCGAGTCACCATGAAAATGACTCAGATTTTACTCAGCTTGTCGGACTTGGGAGTTGCGATTAGAACTCGGACTCGGTGTTTGATAGCTTGAATGCCAGTCTGCAAGCAGTTATTGTGACAATAATCAGCTATCTATTAAGTATCTACTGAGACAATTTCCAAATTCCTCTTGTATCCTGGAAAGATTGTGTTTTTGTTAACCTTAGTTTTATTTCTTCTCTTTGTCTTCCAGAGATTCGTTCCATGGTGAATAACATCCCCCCACTGGACATTGAAGTGGTGAAGAGTCTTGAGAAGAAATTGGAGGAGTGCGGCAATCCTGAACTCAATCCAGACAGTGATGTGTGAGTATTGGTATATTTCATCCTAGCGATGCAGTAGTCTATATCGAACAGCATTCATACTCCACAGTGTGTACATTTCTGTCCTACCGAGAAACAAGCATGCACTAGTAGCATATCCGGTGAGGAGGAGGGGGGGGGGGGGTGGGCAACTGCTTCACAATAAGTACTTTGACCTACCACCGCCGGGTGAAAAAAATTGAGATCACCTTTTCAAAAATAAAATCCAGCGCCAACAAAATTTGGGGTCACCTTTTCAATAATTTGTTTGTTTTATAATTCCAAAACATGGATACACCACTGGAATGCACAACAACCGTTGGACAAACTTGACCTGATCTACTTGAAAACGGTTTGATAACATTAGAGTGAGTTTACATAAGGACTATAGTTAATGATGGTTTGACTGATTTACTCCCCACCTTGTGTTGTTGATGATGGTTGGAGTAGTGTAGTCTTATCAAATTTTGGGAACCAGCTTGCCGATGTTGGTCGCATCACTGGTTACCAATAGCCGTGAGTATCACAATGTATAGCAGGGAACCAGGACCTTGAGTTTTCATGATGACATTTGACCAGTTAGACTAGAGATCGTTCTCACTTTAACCCTTTCCTTACCAATGTCGAGTTTACTCGACAAGGAAACCACACACCAGAGTATCCAAACAACAGATATATTCACCATGTTTCGACGAACTGTAGTGCTTGTGTTTTACGCTGTCCATACATGATCTTTATACCAACGGAAAGAGCCTGTTCGGATCTTTCCGATGGGCTATCAAATTCATGTCACCATTACAATAGTTTGAGTAAACTGTATCCGAAGTTTCCTGTAGAGTTATGTGTATGGAGTGCCATTGGTTCATGTGACAAACAACTTTCCTGTTTGATAAAGTGGGCCAGAAGAGAAAACAGCCGTAACTTTGCTATTGTGACTTTAGTTTTTACAACATTTGAAAGAGAAATTTCAACATTTCAACATTTTCCTTTTCAAACAATTCTTGAGGGTGAAATATTTGGTTGAAAATACAACCATTCAACAAGCAGTTTTTTTTTGTGTAAGTGATTTTATGCTTGACTGAACAAAGAATGTGGTACTGGGGGAAGATAAGCCAATAAACAGTGTGGTAAGGAAAGGGTTAATATGAGTGCACAAAACATTTTAAAATTTATTTCTGGTTTTGTAACGAAAACATTCAACGTTATTGAAGAATATTTAGTCTGAATACTGTAGAAATCATTTAATGACATCAACCCTTATAGTTTCATACCTGGAATATCGTGGGTTATGTCATATACCTCATATCACACCAGGGTTGGTTGATTTAAATCAACGTGATTTAAATCAGCCGACCCTGATTGAATTTGCTAAAATAGGACTTTTACAAAAAAGTGACTTTAATCAGTAATTTTTTTTAGAATCATTTCATTTAAATCGCAATATAAATCAGTGATTTAAATATACATGATTGAAATCAGCCATCCCAAATGCTTTTTCACATCAGGGTTGGCGGATTTAAATCAATGTGATTTGAATCAGCCAACCATGTATCACACATCTTTGATATCACCCATTGGATGTGTGTTAATTACTCAAAGTGCGTGGTATCTGAAGGTCTACTGTGTACAAAGTATTATACTGAAAATGTGAGCTTTCTCTATTTTTCTCAAGTATTGTATGTTCCATCCGTTTCATTGGTATAGGTACAAGAGAAGGGAACAAGAGTTACTGGACGCAGAAGATGATGATTTCTCGGTGGGAATTAGTAGCAAACAGGATGAGGTACGTGTGCATCAAATGTATAAGGCTAGAAGATGGGATTGTTGCTGCGCTTTGGTGTCTAACTCACGTTGGTGGCGCCATTGCATTGGGCATAATCCCTTCATATGTAGTAAACCAAGTCGGAATTACGGTGCGCTTGTGCAGAAATACAACAAATTTGGATAACAAACTGCTGCTGTGTACAAATTGATATTAGAGTACCAGTACAAATTATTTTAAAAAAACCTGTGTACATGTAATTCCCCAACTTTATAAATTGCTCCGCTTTGTCTAAAGTAGGGTCAGGGAACCAGACTACTAGAGCAGTTCTATTTGCTGAAAACCCCACGTTATCTCCAGAAAACTGTCCCAGCAGATTTTTTGGTAAACGGTGTGGTGTATAGACTTTGTAGTGGAGGTCATATTGGACGTGTTGTATTTGCTGAGCCCAGGTGGGGTCAAGTTTGCTGGAACCTACGATTCAGGTACCAAGGAAGGCAAGAGCAGTTGGTACTAAAAAATGAATGATCAGATACACAGAGTACCCTTTAGTTTCACATGAAAACTTTTTTGGGAGTGAAGTTAACAAGTGGCCTTTATTGATTACTTTTCTATTTATTTATTTCTTATTTTTAACTGCGTGGCCCAATCAGTGAAATCTTGTCATCTCCCATGGGTCCCTGTATACAACAGGTACAACTGACATAGTCACATCAATTTAATAATTAACCAGTGTAGGGCCTACCAAAACAAAACCAACTAGTGATGTACATTTTTAAAAAGAGTCTACTTCTTTGTTTATACAAGGAATAAAATATGAAGACTACTGAAGTGAGTGGAGTTCATTAATGAGGTGCTTGATATTGAGACTAGACAGATTTTTAAAATGGGATTTTGATTCCTCCTGGGAATTGATTCATTCGAAAGCTATTAAACATCAGACAGCAGAGTTGTAATCAAGTCAATCACAAGTCATCACAAGTCACCTCGCAATTCTGGTCTCAAGCCATGTAACAAGCTATTCAAACACACTATATAACAAAAGCATTCCTTTGTCATTGTTCATCCCATGTAGCTTGTGAGCTGACTTGTGATCTGACTTTTGATCTGATTTGTGATTGACTCGATTACAACTCTGTGAGACAGTAATACATGTCAGAGTAAATACAATTTTTTTAATGGGGAACATGTCTCAATTTGCTGCTGTTTCTGCTACACTATACACAGTGTTATACTCTCGACCATTCAGGCAATGAAGACTTGATATGATTTGAATTTTCAAAAAAATTCAAAAGAATTCCAACAAAATTCCTGCCTGTTTCCATTTTCCAAATACAGCAGAATGCTACTATAACGAACATTATGGGATCAAAAAAAATGTTCACTATAGTGATCGTCCGTTATATTGAATAATGGTATGTATTGAATACATCAATTTGGGAGCCAAAGAGGATGTTTGTTAAAGCCAAATGTATTTGTTGGCCTGAGAATGCATTCATTCATTGCTTAACCACATTTTATGACCAGATACATCAAAATTAAATATGATTTTTTTTAAAGATACATGCTGGAAAATACTGGATCTGCATTTATCATATTAAAAATTCAAATGAATAGCGAATGATCATTTGCCCGGTCATGTCGCTGTGAGCAATTGATAGTCTTGGCCCAGATAGGCTGCTTTTTGCCTCCCAAAATGGCATAGCAGTAGCAAGAGTTAGAAGGTGACGTCACATGCAAAGGGTCTAGCCCGCCCCCAAAAACATCGACTCGAGAACCGCGCCTACATGTATTCCCCCCTTAGAGCAGGATGTACATTGTTCGATACATTAGCAGTGCATGGCATGCAGTCATACATACAAACATGCCGGACTGATTTAACAGGAAGGTAGTAACAGTGCTAGGATGTTTGTTTAAGGACTACAAGGGAATGTTTGGCTGAAAGATGACAGAGATAATGCTCATCCCAAGCTGTTGCAAAGTCAATGAGGTGTGCCTTCAACATGTAGCTTTAGTGGGCTGACACGAAATGTAATCTACTTGAATCAACATAAAACTGCAAAATGAAGCAGATTTCTCTCAGCTGACGGCTTCCTCTTTAAAAAGTGCTGATTTGCCACAGTTGGCTGATGTTGAGGACTTCAAAGCCAACAGATAAGAAGTTGTTAATGTTGCCCACAGTATCCATGTTTAAAAGAGAGGGTTTTATGCCATTAAAAAAATGTCATAATCTTTCGTGGCTACAGCTACTTCATCAAATTTCCCTTTTTAATTTTATAATTCATCAAAACAATCCATAAGGGAAACTGACTAAGTAAATTTGAATACATTTTCAAAGTGAACAAAGAAATTGGCAGGAGCGGGATTCGAACCTGTGACCTCCGGAATACCGTACCGGCGCTCTACCAACTGATTGTTTAACGAATTGTAAGTTAAGAAGTCGTATCCTCATTGAGTGATCCCCACAATGTCGCTTCCCAGGTTGTATCGTAAAATTGGGTGTGATCCCTGGCTATACGGCATTTTGGGTTTATGGCTTCTGACTAGCGCCCACCCGAACAAAGATACTGACAATTTGGGAGACCGCCAACATAGGGCAAGATAGCTCAGTTGGTAGAGCGCCGGTACGGTATTCCGGAGGTCGCAGGTTCGAATCCCGCTCCTGCCAGTTTCTTTGTTCACTTTGAAAATCTTTTTAATTTTGGTTAGTCTTCTTAGTGCTACCTTTAATATTTATCTGTATCTGGCCGACTAACAACGGCTGTAAACAACTTTGTTAAAAGAGAGGGATGATTGAAAACAAATCAACCCAAAAAGTGACCCCGGAAATGGACAAAATTGACCCCGGTCTGATTTTGGAAAGAATGTGGAGAGGGGGGTTAAACAAATAGCATATGTTTCATAAAGCTATGAACATGTACACACAACGTACTCAACTGAGTACCAATGCACGCTACACACGTTGGTACTCAACTCGACATGTAGCATACACTGCTTCAGACAGTCGTGTTTTCCTATATAATGCTTTGTGTTTCCTAATGTTCCTTTAATATAACACAGCCCCATGGACTTGGCATGTTTTTTCCCCGAGGACCGATATTTACAAAAGACCGACTCCCGAGGACAAGAAAGATTCCTTTGTATTTTCTTTCTCCTCTTGTCCTCGAACGTATATGGGTCTGTCCAACACTAAAGGGAACATTTAGCATCAAAAGATAGCAATGGGAGTAAGACATGGAAGAAGGACATCAAATCAAGTATTTTGCCCAAATGTTTCTCTGCTGCTTTCCAGAGCTGTTAGTGATCACACTGACACAAAAAATAGGATAACACTCAGGATATAATAAGAAATTAGAGGGTCATCTTCAAGACATTATGTTTGTAACATGGACGGACATTTTATGTATTATTGACTGGAAAAAGAAAAGAGGAATTTAGTAAGATTTCAAAAATGTTGGTCAGTTTACATCTCTAACAATGTCAGGATTGTTATCAGTGGGAATTATGACAAATTTTAAGGTATTTTAACAAATTAAGGTGTGATATAAATTATGTTCAAACATGGACGAACATTTTTTGAAAAATGTCCGTCCAGAAATTGTACACGTTTGATATGTTACAAACATAATATCTTGAAGATGATTCCAGGTCTAACTTCTTAAGTACTCTGTTTGCTAAAACAAACTTGTTGATGGGTACTGAATGTATTGTGACAAAAATCAATGGGAAATTATCTTATATAATAACTACAATCTGAAATTCTCCTCCCATGTCACACCAAATGTGACCCGCTCCAGAAAAAGGTGACATAAGTCGCGCTATGCATTTACGTGTAATGGCCCTTTCAACGTTGAGAGGGTAAACATTTTCGTCAAAATTCATTTTTTGTTTTTTGTCTTAAATGACATCTTAAACATCTAAAGTTTTAGGTTTGGTGCACAACAATGTTGATTTCAGTGAATAAAGTTTAAAAATAACCCTTTTAGAGTGCATTGTTCCATTGCATTGTATTAGAACTAGCTATTTCAAAGCCTGTTTTTTTCTGTTGTGCAATTTGAACTCCATAGAACTAATTAATATGCAAAAACGCGATATCTCCAGAACGGAAAGGGCTTTGGAGCTCTATCATGTACCAAAATGAAAGCCTACATTGTGGGCTTTCCAAACATAAATAAAACTAATTTTTCATATGTTGCGACATAATATACCTTTTTCTGGATTGGGTCACAAATGGGGTCATTAGTGTGGATAGACCCACATACAGTACATGTACACACGTCCAGTTGTGTGTAAAGGCATTAGAGCATAGTGAACCAGTGCTTGAAGCAGAAGTGGAAAATGATGTCGCACTTTGGTACCCTCTTAATGTTTCTTGTAGCGTCTTCTCTTGCATAAAAAGGCTAGCAATTTACTGTATTGGAATTTCTAGGTGGATGATCCAAGGAAATCCTCTGATCAAAAAGTAGGATATATCCTGCCTGTAGCCATACCCACCCCCATAAGATTTATGAGACATGTTTACACATAATCAATGCATATTAGTCTTTGTTTCTGTGTGGTGGGGGTGCTTCAAACATTAGAATAGGTGGACTGTTTTGAGCAGTTTTTTGAATAATTATCAAACTACCTTGAAAATTCTCACAAGTTTTCTCTCCCATCCCCTCCCCCATGGAACTACATGTATGGCAGCCCTACTCTCCTAATTGGTGTTCTTATCCTGTGCAGTGTATTGGACTGGAGCAGTCCGGTCCAGTCCAGTCCGGTCCGGTCCAGTCCGGTCATCATTTGTAATGCACAAAAAATACATGTCAAAATACAGTAATGACATTAGACAACCAGATTTTTTGCAAACGTTTTTCGTAGTTGTAAATGTGGGTGGAAAAAGGTGCGCTTGTCAAATATTTCTTCACCTTGTACAATTGTCACAGGATACTGTGGTGCTATGAAGCACTACAATCTGTAACATTCTACACCACTATGTATAAGTTTGTTTTCATACTGAGTAAACTAAGAACCTTTATGCACCCCCATTATAACCCCTTGAGTACGTTTTTTATGGGGGTGTCGCGACGGCTCCGACAGCCAAGCGAAACGGCCACAATGTGTTTGTGCAGTCAAGCGTAACATACACAATAATCCAACAATAGATTAAACTGCACAAACAGGCAAATGGCGTCATGCAGCCTGGTGGCACTGGTTTTTGTTTTTTTGGCGGCATAGGACGTCTTCTGTCTGCAAAGGGTTATGGCCGCAACATAAAGAAGTTCAGATACAAATACAAAGTACACGTTGTCCGGATTTGGAGTTTTGAAATGCTTTTACCCTTAGAGGCAACAAGAACCTACTTTTGTCAATGTTTCTTTTCTTCGTCAAACAATCCGCAAGGGAAACTGGCCGGAGCGGGATGTTTTTTTCTGTTAACTTTTTCCTCGCCGGTGGCAGGACCACTGTTCCGTGTTTTATTTTTGTCAGAAGTTGCCGATCTCATCACAAAAGCTAACGGGGGCTAAAGTTGTTTACAACTCCCAAAAAAATCATTAGACCATCAAAATTAGCATGCACAGAAGAGTATGGGGGATGGCAGTCAGGTCATTGTACATTATTCTAAACACGTCAAAAGTAAGGTTGAAGTACGGTATATGTAGGTCAAAAGCATTTATCAAGTGACTTGGGTCTGAAATACCATACTTCCTTGTGAACAGTGGGCTTTCTTTTAAATTTATTTTCAAATCTGTTTTTGCTAAACCACCATTTGGGATCACATTTTTTTTTTCCCCCCTCACCCCCGAGACCCAAAATCTGGATGCGCCACTGATCTTGCAAGAAAGGATGATGCAGAGTTAACACTGAAAAAAACTGTTCTCAGATACTGAACACCATAAGTGCTTGACCCCGGATTTCATATGGGGGGCGCCAGGCCGGCTTGTGCAGCCAAGCAAAACGGAAACAAGAGGCTTGTGCAGCCAAGCATAACGTACACAATACCCCAATAATGGATTGAAACTGCAGAGATTGGCACAAAGAGATGTCAACCGGCCAGGTGGCAATTTTCAATTTGCACGTGTCGACCTACGCAAGGGGTTAAAGGTATTCAAACAGAAGCTACTTTTTTCAATGTTTTTTCGGTCAATTTTGTTCGTGCGGATGGCAGCACCATTCACTATTCCATGTTTTATCTTTGTCAAGTGTCTTTAAAAAAAAAAAAAAGCAAAACGGTATGAAATTGTTTTTAAAACTATCTTCTTTTTACCTTTAAGAGCAAAAGCACCTTTGGTGTTGAGTATCTCTGTACAACATGTACTTTGTTTTCATGAACTTTTTTTATGTTGCACCCTCACAATTGGGGGTACATAAAGTTCCTTTCTAAACTTATTATACACACTATGGTATCCCCGGACTTAAACTAAAGAACTGAAAAACTAAAACCTGGACCAATTCCAGCTAGGGGTGTGCATCGGAACCGGGTACCCGAGCACCCGACCGTTCATGTCTAGAACCGTTTCCAGATTATGTAATCGAGTACCCATACAACTTTATATTATCCCATAGTAACTTCCCAAAAAATGAAAAAGCAAAGGTTTTGAGTGTTATTTGTCGGGAATTTTCAAAATTAGAACCCGACTACATGGGAAACCAGCACAGATTTCACGTTTATGATGCTCACCAAAGTTGACAACAATAGCATGCCTTATTCCACAATAAATACAACTGTACATGTATAAAGCTTCCGGACAACCGTCTTTTGTGATATGCCGCTGCGTGCATGCACGTGCCGGCACACACAAAAGTGGAGAACTGATCATGTTTACTGGACAGGCATGAGATTTTTCAGACTTGAATCTCAGAGAAAGACATTATTACAACTTCTGGGATTGGAAGTTTTGGGTTGGGTTTTCTTAGCGGGTACCCGGGTACCCATATTTTTTTCAATCGGGTACCCAGTTCTTTTACTACCCGTTAATGCACACCCCTAATTCCAGCCGATCATTCTTTGTAGCGTCTTGGATAGCCCATGATTCACATTGTGGATTACATTGGACATGTTGTGGTGTATTTCTGACATAAGTCACTCACAAAAATGTCTTTTTCTTTCATCCTTGCATTTGACATCGGTAGTTTTCATCTAGGTAAAAGGGCTACAACTGAGTGGTAGGGTTGGCCACATTTTAGGTTGCTAGCCCTACAACCCTTGCAGTTTTCCTGGGTCCAGATCTAAATAGAGGATAAATCTTCAATAGTACCAAAGAAATTATAAATTGGACTTAAAGGTTTGCATGGTGGATATGAACAAAGTAAACAGGGTTTGCGGTATCACCATGTGAAATTGATCTCTTTTGAGTTATGTGGTTCTGAGAAGAACTGGTTTGTTTTAACTCGACGTTTCGAACAGCATGCAGCTATTTTCATAGCTATAGACCTAGGCGGGGTAACTTTCATCATTGGTGAGCGTCCAACTTACCCCCTATAAGTGCTGTACACTGTTCATCACCAGGTTAAAATGTTACAACAGTAATTGTGAACAGTGTTGATTTAATTACAGAGGGATATCTACATTCCACCCAAGGCCACCCCCTAAGGTTGTTCTTGAATTTCTAAGTTTTCTATATGCTCACCAGATTGAGTGTCCAGTTTATGTCATTTCCATTGTCCATGCACCTGTTGTTAAGGTGCAGTTTTGCCTATCCCTTGGCCGATCCCTCAACCCGTAGGGCATCTGTCGCATGCAATCACGCCCATGTTGAACCATTTTACCTGTCACCCCCTGCTAATGCATTCGCCAGATGTGAGGAGAAAAAGAAATCCCAGAAGATTTGGCCTGATCTTATAAACCAACTCCTCGCACCATTTAAATTTGATGAAATAAAGGCATGTATTGGGGAAATAGTTGAATAGCTGCCTAGTAGTTTGAGAAACATGATGCAAGATTAGCTAGAACGGGATGGGAGTGATATCCTCAAACTGTTCGTCCCCCGTAGGGTGACTTGCAGTTAGGGAAGGGGCGGTCCGGTTAATGTCGTGGTTCTGTACTCGTCTTCCACCTCTGGTGACCCCGGTTCGATTCCCATCCAGGTGCACTATGTGGATTGGGTTTCGCGAAGAATAACTGTTCTGGGGTTTTCCTCCCCGTACTAAAACTTAAACTTCCTTTGTCTTCTCACTCAAAAGGTGCGGCTTGAGGGAGAACAGTATTCCCCTGATCAGGCAACCCTGGATAATTTGAAAATAAATTATGGTGAATCTAGTACAAATGATTTATAATTATTTCAAATTCTAAATATCAGTTGAGAAAAATTTCTGTGATATTTATTGGCAGACCCTTGCTCTTTTTTTTCTATTTTTTAATTTTTTTATTTACATGTATTTACTAATTTATCCTTGCTAGCATTAAAGGCAGTGTACATGATTGGTCATTGTTGCAATTTTCAGGAATGGGCGGATTTGGGGGTTAGTATTTTATAGGAAAAATCGATCCACTGACCTGTTCAAAAGTTTTGCGTTGTTGGATGGCGGAAAAAACGAGAAAAAAACGGCGCTCGTTTTCAACCGTCGGGCATATGATAGCCTTTAGTCAAGGCGCGCGTGGCTATCTGAGCACGTGACGCGCCCTGAATGCCAACATGTCCGGGGCGCACCACTCGTCTGGGTTGCCATGCGTGCCTTGACTAAAGGCTACAGGGCAGATTTCAAACGATTTCCAGCTGGAAATCGTTGGAAATCGATATATATAATTCAGTAAAACAAAAATTGGAGGATTACCAATCGTGTACACTACTTTTAACAGGGATGTTGTTGAACTGGTGTCAATATGGAAAGAATCGTCCAGTGTCTGACTCCATTTGTACAAGGGTTTTGCAGACTGATTTTGACTGTAATCAAACGTGATTTGTACTTGTCACTGGGAACAAGTAACAATGGATTTAGTGCCAAGTTTAAACAATGGATGTTCATTGTAAGTGCACAATCTTTTTGGTTAGATGTTCATAGGGCGTGCACGCATTACCAGATGTGTTTGGAAACTTGTGTGCAAAGTGATAAAAACAAACAGGTGCACATGTCTACAGTAATTACATTAAATCAGACTTTTTCCCCCACACTTTTTTTTCTTAGTTGTAAATGTGAGTGGAGAAAGGTGCACCTGTTAAAATGTTTCTTTACCTTGTGCACGCATGACCTTTGGTCACATTGGACTTCACTGATTGGAGGCTGGGGGCATAGATATTGGTATGGGGCATGCCCCCCCCCCCCCACCCACCACCCTGTAGTTGTGCTATTTGTTGAAACCAGTAAAACTAGCAAGTTTGCCATATGAAGTTTTTCTTGTTGTGTTCTGATTTCTACAGGAAAGCCAACGTCGTGATGCGGAGTTGCTTATGAGCGTATGACGCATGTTCTGTAGTTGATATGGACTCTGTACTCACCGAGCATCTAGACGTGCGGATGAGGTTGAATACGGAAGCCACGCCTACTATGCCAAAGGACACCTGCAATGGGGCGTATACAATTCCATACTCAGGATGACTCGTGGCACAGCAAGGTGGGCGGAGTCACTGGTGAATCTATCTGGACAAGTTGATAAGCCAGTTTAAAGGTCATTCAAAAGTTCAAAGAACATTCGAAGTTGAACACAAAAAGCACCAAAATTGGTGACGTCATACATGAAGCTCCACTCTGGCCATTGGCAGATGAAGTTCACAATTAGTGGCCAGATTTCACCGTGACATCTGTTTGTGTGAAATTCCTGTTTGCGTTCGAGCAAGATATAAAACTTACATGTAATGTGACTGTTGATGCAAGCTCCCCCCCCCCCCCAAAAAAAAAGAGAAAGAGAGAGAGAGTGAGATAAAAACATATCAGCTTCTTTTTAGGTGGGACACAAAAACTTGCTTGGCCAGAAAGTTTTAACCATTCTTTCAAAAAAGAGAAACAAATTGATATTCTTCCTCCCCCCATCCCTACAAACAAGGAAAGAATTTGGAATTGTATGTCATTTATTTTTTAACTCCAAACCGATATTTGGCCACCATGGATATTTCATGGTTGATGGGCGCATTATATAATGTATCTAAATTGCGTGGGAGGGGGATTCAGGCAGTCAATGAACCAAATAATACCTAGGTAATCTATACCTAGCACGATATGGGCAGAGGGGTACCCCCTTTTGTCCCTATACCCTATACACTCTCCAGACTATTGTTACCTAACACCCCCCCCCCCCCCCCCCCCCCAGTCCTCTGAAAAGAATTTCTGAGATTCCGGGAACACAATGACCAACACAAAAGTTGCATGCCATCATATGTGGCAATGGGGTTGGCCTTTTTGTCTGGTTGCTCACAAAATAGAATTTTGTTTTGGAAACGAATGTAATGTTTGCAATCATGGCAAAATAAACTTTCCTGTTGGCAAAACATCTTTTAGAAAAAACCACATTTTTTTCTACTTGACTTTTCATTTCTATCAATTTTGTTTGTTTTCCTAGTACAGCATCTATGCACACAAAACTTTAAACATGTCAGTGTTACAGTATTTGCTAGCACGCTATAAAATACTAACCCCGAAATCCATTTATTTCAAACAAATTACAGCAAAAGCAAATTTAAGCTTTAATAAAAAAAAATCGGATACATGTATAATGCTTCAGTTTTCTGGAAAAAAATCTGCCGGTTATTTTGCTCGACTATCTGCAGTGCCCAACTGCCGAAACAAAACCAGCTATTTCCTAGGATGCATAGCTGCTTGCAAGTGTCTCTCAAGACGTACCGCGATAGTCCTGTAAGGCTGGGCCCTTCAGCCAAATGCACGTAGAATAGGAAAAGTTTTCTCTCTTATTATTCTGCTGGTGATCTTGGAGCGTTCTGCTATCGTGGGGTGAATATGTGTTGGCCATCTCGATGCTTGCATGTCCGGGAGATGTGCGTGTCATTTCCTAATGACCCATACCCATGGGCGTCGCGAGGGGGAACTCCCCCTCCCCCCCCCCCCCCCCCCCCGGAAATGCAAAAGTAAAGAATAACAAAATATTAATTAAAAAGAAGACGAGGTGCGAAGTCAATGTACTCAACACTCGAAACCTGCTGAAAGGGGCCTAAAATGCGGCTAGCCTATATACAATAGACCTAGATATCGCGGTATTGAACAAAGCATCGAGTGCTGTCCAGCACCCCCTCCCCTTTCGATTTTTCTACGGCCGGTGATTTCTCCCTTTGCTGCTTTCTCGTAAGTGCTCCCCCCTGTACAAATCATGGCGACGCCCACACGTGCCTCTATACATAACAAAACAAATTTAAGAAAAAAAACTAGCTTTCTATTTTATATTGAAGAGAATTTTCTCCAAGTGTGCACGATTTCTTATATGGAATACTGGAAGGATTTTTTTAAAGTGATTTTAAAGAGGTTTTTTGGCAAGAAATTGGAAGATTTACGAAGCTCTGGTTTCTTTTTCGAATTTCTTTGTTTTAATTGTCTATAAATCGGTCTACCGTCCAATTTTGTTTTACCCAACCTCTAGCTGAATTGGTTGCCAATCATCTGTTGTGGTTTTACTCATTGTCAAATAAATTACAATGAAAACTTACAGGTAATTAAGAGTTAACACAGAAAAATATCAGTTGGTAGAGCGCCGGTACAGTGTTCCTGTGGTCGCAGGTTCAAGTCCCGCTCATGTCAATTATCTTCGTTCAACCTAAAATAGAAAATAATATATAGGGGCCTAAAAAAAGAAAAAGAAACCAAAACAACGGGGTGCAGATTTCAGATAAATTGCCATTTGCAAAAGCGAGCATCTGAACGCAACAGTTGTATGGAAAGTTGTTTTCATCACTGACTTTCAACCAAGGAAGAGCTTGCTAATAAGTATAACCCTGCTTGTCTGAACGGGGTTAATAGTGTCATGTATGACTTATAATCCAGGTTAACGCTCCAAAAATAGGCCACATCACTCGTCATTAACCAGTATTTACGCCGACTAGGTTATTCACCGAGCGAAATGTTGAAATATTTGCGACAATTTTTCTAAACCTTACGATGAGTGGCTTGTCAACAACAGTGGTGCAGAATTTGATAGCGTTTCAAAGTTAGTTTATTGAAATAATATATGGCTGGAAAAAATCGAAGATTATTACTCACATCTGTATTTAACAATAAGTGAGCAAAATACCCATGAACATTATGTTTGGTTGGTGAATTTATAGACAACATTATTATACAAAGACCTTAATTTGTCACACGGGACAATCTGTAAGTAAAAAATTGGATATAGGCCCTTGGCATATAATATATATATATATATATATATATATACATATACACACACACACACGAAACCAAATTATCCAGTTGATGAAAAGATATCATCTACTTGCTGGAAGGCTTGAGTGTAACAACAAATCTGTTCCCAACAAGAGGGCAACTTGGCTTCGAGCTTACTTAAAATGAGCACCAAATGCCCCAATTGTTATGTTAATTTGCTCTAGTTTTACAACTTGAACGTTAAGAGCGAAACTTGACAGCAAAAGCTGCATTAGCCTTTTAGAGGAATGGCGGACACAATAGGAGGGCGCTATTTGATTTGGGTAAACCTTTTGTATGGCACCAAAGGTTTACCCAAATCAAATAGCGCCCTCCTATCGTGTCCACCATTCCTCTAAAAGGCTAATGGCCACCTGCAAAATTACGACTTATGTTTGCAAGAACAATTTTCGCAAGACCACCACCCAAACCCTATCCAGTGGCGTATCCAGATTTTTATTATTTATTTATTTTTAATATATTTTTTTGTTTTTTGGGGTGGGGGGGTTGCAAGTGTTTCTCAAAAGCGGCCAAAATGTTTTTCACTCGTAAAAATACTAAAAAGTGGGTGGGATAGGTTGTGAAGTGGTGCGGCTTTCGGATGTAAAAATGGCAACATATCGCAGGGGAGTTCCCCCTCCCCCAGCTGGACAGGCCACCCCCCCCACCTCATCCCAAACGCGGGGAGGGGGGGGGGGGGGGGGACTGGGGGACTGGGGCTGGGCTGAAGGGGCTGACACTTTCTCATCGTTGATGGCGACATTTAACCTCTTTGTTTTGTTCTTACCCATGGCCAAAATAAGACCTGTAGGGTTTCTGCATTTCTGGTTTGCAACTTTAGGCGTAGGCCCTACAAGCCAAACAAAAATTGTAAAAATGTTGCCAACGAGCGGGCCCCCCCCCCCCCCCCCCCTCCCACCGGATCTGCGCCTAGGACAGTTGTTGTAGTTATAACATGCTTTGGCAATTCACTGCACAGGTAGATAACCTTACTGACGATAATCGATATCGATTAAGCTAGACATCACCTCCGTTCGCCGTTGTTACATGACGGGCACGTACACCAGTTCGTCCAACCATGCAATTATTAGCACAATTACTGTCCGCCAACTCGTTCAGGACGAACCACCCACGCTGCCCCCCCCCCCCCCCCCCCCCCCCCCCCCCCCCCAATTCAGACCGCACTGTTTGTGTTCCAGCTAGATAGGGCCCACCAGTTCAACCTAGTTCATAGTCAATTCGTGGATGCTTTGATCCTCTATTATTGAGGCATTGACTAGACATTGTGAAAACGCAGAGCAAAACACAACTCCATTGTAAATGCAATAGAAATAGGGTCATTTCGTACGCCGCACAAACGACACGGGGTCTTACGCATAAACGCCGTATAGTAGTATTGCGTTCAGTGCACTGCAAGCATCATCGCATTTGATCGTACGAGATTAATCCAAAGTTGGGGTGCAGTGTGTCTGCGTGCAGACCAAGCGACCAACCAACTGCTTCATCGATATCACGCAATCATCATAAAAAAAACAACTGTGAACAAAAGGAGGGAATCACCGACAACCCCGCCGTCACTTTGGAGTAGTTTTTTCACCTTTTCAAGTCTAATATAAACCCCGACATGATAGCAGAGATGGCATCGACCGTGCTAGCCGGGGAGGAAGGCGGACAAGCGCCGACTTCAGCCGAGCCGCTGTTCCCCAAGCACTGCAGGTTCTCGCTGCTCGTGGAGACGACCGAGGACTTCATGCCGATCACCATCACCAACCTGTCCGGTGCTACCGTGGAAGGTGGGCGGGTCGAGGAGGAGCAGGAGGACCGGCTCCATATTCTTCGCTACGTGGAGGACAATGTAGTCGGCCGAGAGACTTACTTCCCTGGGCCTTTCGGCGAGAAACAAGGTATCGCTTTCATTTCATTTGGATATTTTATTTTCGCCTCCCCGATGGAAATGTAATCAATAAGTTTTTTGTTGTTCTTGTATAAATATAATTTTTTTTCAAAACAGCTACAGAAAGATGATGATGTCAATCTAAACATATACACTTTTTTGTAGGCCTACTTTTCTAGGCTTACATTATGCATTATACTAGAATCAAATTTCAGCATATAAACCTTGACATCTTTCCTATCGTTTTTCCCCTTTAATTTCAAGACTTTTCCAGTGACTTTTAGTTTTGCTTTAGGCCTATATTCTTCGTATTTGTTTTGGTAAAAGGAATTTTTTTAATCAACCTATAAACGCGAAAAATCCTTTGCCATTTTGGAAGGTTAGTTTATTCAATTCGGGAATAATATCGAGGCAAGTGTATTACCGTATTTGATTAAAGTAAAATAAATTTTAAAAAAGTCAATTCATTTGAACACAACACAAATCCAGCATCATTTAAAGGCCTTGTGTTAACCCAAAAAATCGCGTGTAAATTCACTCGTTAATAATGCCACTTTGGTGGATTTTTCAAGCAAGTGACTCTACCTAAAATGACGCGTCTGGTGTTTGTTTTCATGGTTCAGACTTCAGATTGTCCCGTTTGTCACTTGTCCGCAGTATACACGTTTACTTTTATTCAACTTCTGTCTTTTCGACCTTGGGCTGAAAGCTACGCTGACAAAAGGCTATAGTTGGCCGCCAGAAAAAAAGTGTCCGGCGTGACCTTAAAAATATTGATGTTTTGCTGGACCTTTTCTCGTTCCTTAAACTTAGAGTTAGTGTACAACATTTGCTTTTTCTGTAGTTTTCAGAAATGAATGGATTTGGGGGTTAGTATTTTTTAGCTGTTTCGAACTATTTCCAGTGATTGTCGGCCGACAATCGCTGGAAATTGAAACAGAAATGTCCACTTTTCTTGAAAATGAGAGCACACCACCGGGTGCCATGACTTCACAGGATGCTTGATACTATTACAGTCAAGTAAGGTATATCGTAATAATTTGGTAGTTTGGTTTTTGACGTTTGCAAATGTTGTATATTACCTTTAAAGATAGACTGTCTGTGTTTTTTTCGAATCCGTCCTCTTTTCACCACGAAAAAAATATGTTTTTTTTTTTAATTACTATTTTTCTACTAATGCAGAAGTTATTCACTATTGAACGAGGTTCACCTCGCTATAGGATTTCCCGTCAAGGTCCAAAAAGACTGAACTTTACGAGGTTTGTGACATGGCCTCGCATTTCTGCGTTTTCATTGATTTCCGACGGAACTAGCAACAGGTCACGGTCTAATGCTGCATGTTCAATTAAACAACTGTTTTATTAGAGCCATTGTGTTTTGTCGCACAGTGAATTTACATCGTTGCTGTTAGTTGTTAATTTGTTAGTCTTTTATTAATTTTTGTTTGTTTGAGAGAGACAGGGATTGCGGGTAACACCATGTGAATTAAATCTCTTCTAGGAAGAAGTGTGGTTCTGAAAAGAACCGGGGTGAGTGTGTTTCAGAACCACACTTCTTCCTAGAAGAGATTTATTTCACATCATGGTGTTACCCGCAATCCCAGTCTCTTTCATATCGCACCCACCATATGCAAAGCTTCAAATCGTATCTACTTGTTTGTTTGTTTGTATGTATTTGTTCGTTGTTTAGGGGATGAGTTAGGGTTTTTGAATATTATTGTTTTGTTTTTTAGGAAGTACATCCAACCATGCGGCACCTCAAAGTTTAAATGTAGCCCAAGACCTAAGTAGGCCGAGCGCTAAATGTAACCCCAATTCTGTACCTATATGTAGCCCTAACCCAGTCCCATAGCCTGAAGCTTAAATGTAGCCCTTACCCCATGGTACAACCATCGATTTCATCTCCAGACGAGCCGTCGTTAAATACTCCCACGAGCTAGATGAAATAGTGAGTCGTACTCCGGCAACATAAGTGCGTTATCCAGCCGACTGAGGGAGGGGGGGGGGGGTGTTCGTCTTTGTAACCTCCCCACATCTGACAAACCAATATTTTCATAATTTCACCCGCAATAATTTTCAGGAAGCCACCATTTGTCAACGGCCAGTATACTATACATCATGTGTGTTTGGTTCTCTGTGTTTATTTCGTAGTCCTGAACGACAGACACATTCGTGGACATCTAGTCAGAAATGTTTGGACGATGATCCAATCGCCGGAAAAAACATCAACATTCGTACTGAATGAATCACTACTCCCACCCCGACCGCAATGGGTTTGTTTTCATTCGCAAATTCAACGGTTATGATTTTGGCTCGGAGTGCAGGTTGTACGGGCTGGAGGGAATTTAGCGGAGGTACGGTGCAGAGGTGGGAGTGAATTATTTGAGGTCACCTTGGTAAATCCAACAGGTTGTAGATTATATTAGGGCATTGTCGCGCTTAAAGGTAGTACACCAATATTAGGTTTTTTTTGCTGTAATTTTCAAAAATGAATGGATTTGCGGGTTAGTATTTTATAGCAAATACTTTAACACTGACCTATTTTATTTAAGTTTTATGTGTATACTACAAACCGGAACGATTTATAGACGTCACGGAATTATCTGGCCAGGGAACTAGAGACTATTTCCATTCCAACGACGGCCGGCCGACTATCACTATAAAAAAAAATTAATTCCATTTGTTTTGAAAATGAAAGCCCACCAAACAGGTTGCCTAATTTCACAGGATTCACAGACTATTATTTACTTGCAGTCAAGTAAGGTGATTGTATAGTTTTGTTTTTGATGTTTGCAAATGTTGTAAGGTGTATTACCTTTAAATTGGAACAGAGGGCAGCCGTTCTCCGGAAGAAAAAAAACTTCACCCTTAAAGAAAGAAAAAAACAAATTTACAGCGGGTTGACCCGACTACTACGGCCAACACACCATTTTTAGCGGAACTTCTTTTTCGAAGAACAAGCAGTGGCAAATTTTCATTTGAGGCAAGATATGGGACGGCAAGAAGCTTATTTTTTTTCCGTAGGTGGGTGAAGCAGTTTTAATGAATAACTCAGTGGTTGCATTGATCACTGAACAGCTAGCACTTACCCAGCAGTGTTCGGTGGGCCACCAGTGGCAAATGGGTGGCACCGGTGGCATCGGCAGCCACCGGTGGCCCGCCATCGGCCCGCCGACCAGAGATTTCGTGTTCGGGTGGGCCGCCAGTGGCAAATGGGTGGCACCGGTGGCATCGGCTGCCACCGGTGGTCCGCCATCGGCCCGCCGACCAGAGATGAGTTCCCTTATTTCGTGTTTGGTGGGCCGCCAGTGGCAAATGGGTGGCACTACGCCTGGCTTCGGCTGTCACCGGTGGGCCGCCCTCGGCCCGCCGACCATGATGCAGTTCCCTTATCTTGAAAAACCTATAGGTTCTTTATGCCAAAATCTAATTTTTTTTTATTTTTAAAAGAAAATCATGATTTTTATCAATCCTGATAGAGTACCGAAGTGATGACGTCAATGCCATGTTTGGAACCAGAATACATTCTAAACTGCATGTGTTTGGAACCAGTTGCCGCGGCAACTGACGTCAGACTTCCGTACTCTATACCCCAAGTGAAAACATGCACTCGTCTCCAAAGGGTAGCGAATTTAGAAACTGACTACAGACCGGGGTTATGCACATGCAGCCTGTACATGCAAACATACTTGTAAACCCCCCTCTCCCATTCACGGTCCCATGTGTCAACCTTGGCCTTCTGACCTCGTGGGCATGCGGGGTATGCGGCTCTCGTATTTCGGCCTAATTCTTGCGATTGTGCATTTCGTCAGTACTGGGTAGCAAGAATGCGCAAACCTCGGCAACCATGAGCGTGGACTTGTATGCCTTGAACACGTGTAAACATAGGACAACTTTTGTCGTGTAACTTCGAATTTCAACCTCTTTTAAACTTCAAAATGTTTTGTTTTTTTATGCTGATAAAAATATGCATATCGTGAGCCAAAACGTCATCACATCAAATGCAAAATAGCGTCTGTATACATGTATTTCCATATTTTACTAGATTTTACTACATTATTAGCCAATATTTCTTCAAAACTGTGGGTTATTTTGAAGAATTGATCTTAGTAGTGTTCTTGTGCTCTTTGACAAGGAGTTACTTTGTATTACCATGGAGGTCTTTTTAATACCTCCATGGTATTACCAAACAAAAAAATAGCGTCCTCTTGCAGGAAATGATGGAAGGATTTTCTGAATTGAAAAACTACTGCCTTTTTACTTCCAACGAGGCCCGTTTAGGTTATGTTTGTATTTTTGTAACAAAAGGTTAATACGTGAAGATAAGTTGAACGAGATATGCAATATGCAATGCATGTTTGCTTTAAACTGATCATGTACATGTATGGGTGCGTGTACGTACATGTGCAAAAATGCATACATGTGTGCGCACGTGTATAGTTACATGGAGATATCTGAAGCGCATTCCCTCGGGCCCACGTGCACATTTTCAGTATTACGAGTTGTCGTATTTAATTCCCGCTGGCATCCATACTAGATTGTAAATGTTGTGTATATAAACAGAGTTTCTGTCTGAAGTAAATAATGTACGCTTGACACAAAAGGAAGCGGATGCAAAAAATACAGTGTTATTTATTTATTTAATTTTTTTTAAATTCTCCCTTAAGTTCCTTTGATATTTTTTACACTCGACAAACTGTGATTTTGCAATGCCATAGCGTACGGCATAATGGTAATGCCTTTCTCGCAGGTAGAAAACTCGATAAATGCGTATGCATAGAGAAAACCAGTTGTGATGAACTAAAACAAAAGTTTTGCGTTGAAAGTTTGTAATGTGTCTCAAATGACACACTGCAAATTGGCTGGGATTTGAAGACTTCTGTTTTTATATTAGTCAGATTGGCATTTCGTGTATTGATTATAATCATGTGCAGGTTTGGTAAAAAAAAAGGCGCCAACTTTTGTCCAGTTTTGTTCGGCCAAAAATTACCATTTTGCTTGTCGATGCATGGATTGCAAAGTTTAGCAAACCACGTTGCTACAGATTTTAATATTGTGAGATAGACTGAGTGTTGTTGACGAAATTTTTATTTCTGCTTCTTTTTTTATTAAGAGAGCAATGTGTCTACTTACAGATGTAAACTCTTGGCTGAAAATCAATACAAACGAAGAAATTTAGTCACAAAAGAGGGCTTGAAATTCAGAAACACTAGATTTAAAACACTAGATGTTACACCTATACAACAAGAAACATATGGTAAGAGTGAGATTTGGGTGAGAGAAATGTGGGTAAGGTTGGGATTTAGGGTAAGACTGAGGTTTAAGGTTATTGGATTGCAAGTCGCTCGAGTTAAATAAAAATCACATTATAGTCGGATATTCATGTGATATACTGGGGCCCTCTGTCAACTTCAACATAACGGAGGACCCGAGTTCGAAATACCAAAAAATATAAATCATTTAGGCCTACAATGAAATTATCTGTAAAGCTTTTCTGGAAAAGCAGACCTCTAGTGTGAACATTTTGTAAGGAAGAGGTTTTCCGCGATCTTCCTCTGTTAAAAACAAGACATCCAACCAAAATTCTCGACTCTTTCATCGCTACGTTTTTAGTGCCGAAACGCAGTAGGGGATACCGTAAATGAGATGCGAAAAAAAATGATTAATATCCCTTGATCGGATCGTTCACCAAAGGGGGGATTTATTGGATGTTTTGCGAGGGAAGAGAGACATTACCCAATGCAGGAGGGATTTTATGCTTCATTTGCGGTGATCCCATCAGCGCCAAACCCCCTTGTTCTGGTGGTCATTCGTCAAGCGGGAAGTTATAAGCGCACTTTAATTTGCAAGGGTGTGAAAGAGATGTGTTTTCGGCTATCGACGATGAAAGCTGTCATTATGGTCATGTTTAGGTATTTGTCGACAGATATGGTCGTGTTTAGGTCCTTGTCGACATACGAGTTGGGTTTTCTGATGCATTGAGCGATGCAGTTAGAGTTCAACAAAACTGCGGAAGGGTATACCAGTACTGTGGCCGATGTTTGCAGTGGCGCACCCAGAATTTCACGGGGAGGGGGAAGGGAGGGGCTTACCATTAATTTGGTTTTGACTTTGAGGGCCGGGAAATCCACAAAACGTTGCCACAAAAAGTTTTCCGTCAGGAAAATAAATTGAAAGGGGGCGCTGAGGCTCTCTGACGTCATTTGTCATATTTTTAAATTTTGGATTAGTCTGGTCCGGTCCTGTCCGGTCCGGTCAAAAACTGAATTGCGGTCCAATTACAAAGGAAACGTTAACAAAAGTTGCACACAGTTTGAAAAATATTGACATTAAGCAAACGGGAAAACCTTTTAAAACGACTAATAGAATCAAACGTAAAATGATATATAATGAACAGTTACCTATACCGGAGATAAAAATTTACTTTAACTAGAGTAATATTTAGAATTTGGAAAACCGTGCCATAAAAAATGAGAATCTTTTCGTATCGTACAAACATTAAAAGTTATAGCTTTAAGTGTGTAACTGTAAAAAATCTTTCAACCACTAATGACATTCGTGTTATGCTTTTAAGCCTGCGACTAAAAAACCCCATCCTCCATCCCGGGCGCCGGTGGATATTGGTACTGGATTATTTACAATTCATTTATTGTATTTTCATTCTTTCTCGTAATGAAAGCAAGGATTTCTTAGAAGTACATACAATATGCCACCTCGAAATCCTGAAGTAGCATATGGAGAGAAGACTTTTTAAAAACATTTCTGCCCAGATTATGTCAAACGATTGACGCAATTCATTCTACTTTTGCACTAAAACAAACATCTCCGTGACCGGTATGCTACTTGCTCGCTTGCTCGCTTCCTGTTTTTTTTCTCAACATGTATTTTTTCAAGTGTATATGAAGCCTTATGCTAGCTTTAAATGTTTCAGCTATTTATGATTTAGTGTAAACAAATAGATATACAGAACATTCAAAAATACAAATGCAAGACACGCAATGTTCATTGTAGACATTCGTAATTCGCTTTTATTTATTTATGTCTTGGATAAACACAGAAATTCTTTGATCGTAAATTATTAGTTTCGCCTTTTGACTTCCAATTTTTTCTCTTCCATTTCTTTTTAATGCAGTTGTCTACTGTGACTACACAGCTTCTGGAAGGTAAGCTATGTCACATTGAATCGTAAAAAGAATTACATCTATGCACTGAAAACTATTTTTTACCTTATTAACGTGATAATTTATGAATGACATGGCTTTCGTGTAAAATATTACAAAGAATTCTGACAGTTCAATTTAGACAAGTTTGTAGTGATTTAGCTCTAATATTTCAGAAGGAATTGTAGCTTAGAATTTTTATAATTAACATTTTTGATCTAATGGTTTCATTTAAGTGTTTTCATTGGAAGTAAAATGTAGGGCTTTTTCAAGTCCTCATAAGACATGAAAAAATTACACCTGTGACGGTGAGGGTTGAGAGTAGGCCCTACCACTTTTTATGGATTTGTAGTCTTTTTTTTAATGTTTAAGATATTTTAGCCAGGATGGATTTACCTGTCTGGATTAATGACGAGGAGATTAGTGTGACTTCCAACGTGGTAGGGATTCGTTTCTTGGTGGACACCCTACACACAAACGAAAAAATGAGCGGTGGATGAGTAACGATCCTAAGGATTGGTAGATGAATCCTCTCCCCTCCTCTTATATCTGAGGAGTCGTGACTGACGAGGAGAGCTTGTCTGACTGCTTCACCACATCCTTACACCTTTGTTGTTCCAATGGCTTGTACTGTGAGATACTCTCCAAGTTTGTTTCCCCTCGTACTGCCTCTCTTTGAAACTCCTTACCTGTAACCTGCTTTACTTCCACCTATAATCTTTCACAATTCAAACGAAATGTGAATAGATAGGGCCTACCTTCTATCCCTGTGATTTCTGTCTCTTCTTGCCTTCTGTAGCCCACATCTTGAGTGGCCCTTTTGGCCTTGTGTTGGGCGATACTCTTAAAAAAGGAGCTTTTGAAGTAGTCTGAGCTTCATATTGGGAGCCTGGCGCTGGAGGATGGGTATGGTTGATGGTACTTAATTGACACTGTTTGAATGCAGTGGATTGTAGTTTTACCATCTGTATAGTGTTAAGAACCGTGGGATGATTTTGGACCCATTCCAGAAACGGTACAAGATATAGATTTCAGTTCTTTCCTTAATAAAAACTAAATTTTTCGTGGAAGATTGGTATATGACACTAAAATGAAATTATCATGAATCCAAGGCGCCGGCTTCCGTGGTACTGATGAAAACTTATGGGTTAGTTTTTTGGGGTGGTGGTTTTGCTTTTGCTTTTAAGTTTGGTCTCGGTTCTTTTGATGGCACCGTAACGTTGTTCGTTAAGAAGAAAGAATCAACAATTTTACTGGTTTTCTTTTTATTCCCGATGTTAGAATATTAAGCTTTCCGAGAGCCCGCGCAGGCCTAAATTACGTCAAACTGACCTAAAATCCTTCTTTATAAACCGTCACTATAAACTACTGTAAACTAAGTATAAAGTACTTACACTTGGACCTACCGGTCAAATACAATAATAGGGGATTTTTGAGGGTGCGTGGGTCATTACATTGGTCCGTCGTTGTGACCTTCTCGTTTTCCCTGCTTTAAAAGGAACAAAACTCGAGGCTTTTGTTGCCGTGTTTTGACGACTGCTCTTAATTCCTTGCAGCAGGGGGCATTTTCAGTGTTCGAAATTCCGTGGTAGGCCAAAATTCTATAGAAGCTAACACCCATTCGGCCTAAGTTGGACAATACAATTGCTTAAGACTCAAAATACAGTTGAATGGGGCAGCTTAAAAAAACACTTTGACACATTTCGCACCTTAGAAACCCGTCGTCAATTTATTGTTAATTCATAATTAATGCCACTCCGGTGGTAGAAATTCTAGACTAGCAATGAAATACTTTGTAGACAAATAAAATTAGTTCGTTTCACTCGACTGAATCCGCATTTCACCTTGTTCTCATTGAAAAGCAAAAATTCAAAGGGTAAAGATTTGTTTGTGAGTTGGGCCTATAGTTCATTCGAGATGTTTTATCAAACGGGGGTAATTTTATACCAACCTCATGGTAACAATACGTTCCATTAGATTTAGTTTTATGTGTACGGTTTCTATAGAAAGAATTTGCAGGGTGCAAAACAGCAACAGTATCTGGAACTCAAAATGTTATTTTTCATTAGTATGGAACCCCGCCTCAACTAACATGCGTTGTGAGTTGTCTTGCCTGCACCAGCCTAGAAAATAACCGCGATGTACCTGCAATGCATGGATTTTGTATACGTTAGGTGCTACCCCATCACTGTCACGGAAGCTCAATTGTAATCAAGTCAATCACAAGTAAGATCAAAAGGCAGATCACAATTCAGCTCACAAGCTACATGGGATGAACAATGATAAAGGAATGCTTTTGTTTTCATGTAATGTGTTTGATAGCTCTTTGTTACATGGCTTGAGACCAGAATTGTGAAGTGACTTGTGAAGTAACTTGTGATGACTTGTGATTGACTTGTGATGACTTGATAACAACTTGATAACAACTAACAGCATTCTGCAGCAGCAGACTATATAGAGTACTGAAGTGATGACGTCAATCAATGCAATGTTTAGAACCAGAATACATTCTAAACTGCATGTGTTTGGAACTAGTTGCCGCGGCAACTGACGTCAGACTTCGGTACTCTATACCAAACAGAACACATCGTCTGCAATCCACATAATTATAATATCTAAAATGTTTTGATATGCAAATGATCTAATACTAGGGTAGGAGAGCGGCTAGTGGTAGCCTTTCCGCTCGATCGCCATGGAGACGAGGTTGAGGATACATTATTCACATAATGTTCTAGATCGCTGGGAAACAATTGCCAGAACGTTTATTTTCTTTTGCATTTTCAAACAAATCTGCTTTTCGGAAAATTGGTTACCTTTCAGTTTTTTACTTTTAATTTGTTCAATAACATGATAAAAGAATAGAATAGATTTTTCTGCCATTATCTCCGGTTTTTTCAAGGCAGCCATTTAACGAAGATACAACCTAGTCAGTTTCCCTTGTGGATTGTTTGACGAAGATACAACTCGCTAGTAAAAGTTTAAAGTCATTTTAAACCCACTCCCGTGTATTTTGTACAGAATTCGCTCAACTTGTCAACGGCAAAATCCATCGGCAAATCTTGACTTGTTGCGAAAAACCCACTGCTTTTTCGTCACCTGCGTGATGTTGAACAATCACGGCGTTGAAAGCTTAGGCCTAGGCCTGCAGCTTCGAGTTCGGCGTGGGCCGCTTTGCCGTCTTACGATGTCGTATTTACGGCCGAAATCAGTTTACTTTTTACGGGATAATACCGATTCGGTACGCGTGGGTCTCGGTTGATCTATGGCCAGCTAATTCCAAGCTACCAGAGTTATTGTAAAGTCCCTGAAAGTCCTTTCACAAGTCCTTTCGCAAGTCCAGTCAGAAGTCCTTTCATAAAGCCAGTCACAAGTAATTGGATGAACAATGAAAAGGGAATGCCTTTGTCAAAGCTCATTTGAATAGCTTGTGATTGGAATTAGGACTGGAGGGCTATGATGGACTTGCAGGGACTTTGCAGGGACTTTGCAGGGACTTGCAGGGACTTGCAGGGACTTGCAGGGACTTGCAGGGACTTGCAGGGACTTGCAGGGACTTGCAGGGACTTGTAGGGACTTGTAGGGACTTGCAGGGACTTGCAGGGACTTGCAAGGACTTGCAAGGACTTGCAGGTACTTGAAGGGACTTGCAGGGACTTGCAGGGGCTTGCAGGGACTTGTATGGGGACTTGTGATGGACTCGACTACATCCCTGCTTGAAGCTACCCTGTAATAATTTGCTTATCAAATGGTACAATAATAAACACCAATACAATGCCATTATTTCCACTCCCACCCTACCCCACCCCACCCCCACTGCAGGCTACCCTAAAAAAAAGTGACGATTGTAATAAGACGATTCCCCAAACTAGTATATAGATAAAACATGAAGTCAAAATAGGAAGGTTTGCCAGCGTACCATCGTCCATCAGTCGTCACAAAGCCCAATTTTATTTCATCAAGATAACTCTTTAAGGACTATTTTGTTTCCGGAAGTTGCTTACAAACTGAGCCAATCGATACATAGATACTAAATGTGGATATAAATATTGGGTTGTTGTTTTTGTCTTTGTCGTCGTTACATTGAGAGCTTATGATTCGAATCGGCTAGCCGACCCCCGCAAGCTCGGTGGTCGAGTGGTTAAGACATCTGCACTAGTAAGCAGTCCCACCCGAGTAATCCTGTGATTTATTTTCCCCACAGGCTCTTCGGATGATTTGACTTTTCATCCCTGGTTGTTGAGTTCCCTTCCAGATGTATTTAGATTATGATCAATTCTAATTTTCGAATTTGCTTTTCCTTTGCGAAGCAGTAAAACACGAGCTAAATTTTCCTCTTTTTTAGACCACTGAAGTTTATTGAGGACTACATAACTAACCATGTGCATCCCCTGTATGCCAACACACATACTACCACCGGACTTATGGCCCGGCAGACTACACAGTTTCGCAGGGAGGCCAGGTAATAACAAAAATAATGAACATCGCCAACAATTTACATCAACATCGCCAACAATTACATTGACAAGAGTGAGATCAACATCACCAACAATTATCGACAGCGATTGGTATCGACAACACCAACATTATCAACAAAGATACTAACAGCAATGATATCAACAGAATTATCATTTATGATATCAACAACATCATCTGCTGTGATGTCGACAACACCAACACCAACAATGACATCAACATAACAAATATATCGTCAACCTTAAATGCGATTAACAACATCAGCACCGAAGATACTCTCAACATCAGCAATGATATCCACAACATCAGCAACAAAGGTCAATGGTATGAACAGTTATATCAACAACGTCGATGTGAACAATATCAACAATAACCACATCAACAAACTCAACACCAATAAACAAATCGAGATCACCAAACATTTACAACATAAATAGTCTACAGCATCAACTCAAACATCCACAATATCGGCACATCAGTGATACATTACTCCCAACAGTGCATCAACGATATTAACAAATAATTAACAAATGGCGTCGAAAATGTCACATATATCAAAAGCACCCACAGAACAGCATCATCAGAATCTAAAACTTGGATATTTATTTCAATACCATCATTTTCAACATCAACAGCAAACAGCAAAGGCAAAAACACAGGACTTAACATGTTAGTGGACAAGTGGATTTCTTGTGAATGTCATAAATTCCGGGGTTCCCCTTTGCAGAGAGATCATCAAA
This sequence comes from Hippasteria phrygiana, assembly GCA_037893225.1. NCBI lineage: Eukaryota > Metazoa > Echinodermata > Asteroidea > Valvatida > Goniasteridae > Hippasteria > Hippasteria phrygiana. The sequence goes on from JAZGUH010000131.1 coordinate 360,321, forward strand.
AGATGCGTAAATGCTTCTGAGAAAGATGTAGTCATCTTCACAGGAAGTGGAACTACAGGAGCCGTCCACAAGCTCTTGACAGCCCTTGAGTTGAAAGGAGACAGAGCCAAGAAAACGGTATCTAATGCATTCTTCTTGAAGACTTTCACCATTATCCTCAATTGTCGTCATCTCTACGCTTTCTCCTTGTTAGCCTACTTTGAATCGGGTAGCCTAAGTGGAAAATAGCTTGAACTAAGTTGAACTACTGAGCTAAGATGAATTACTCCTCAATCTAAAACTAATGAGAATTTAGGCCCAAATATTAACGGAAGGGTCGTCATTCCTGTGTCCTTGAGCAAGATAATTTGCGTAATAAGCAGTCGAAGATTGACTTTGCGTCCGAAAATACAAATAGGATTTATACTGTAGGCGACAGTCGGTACTTTAAGAGAATCTGTGGAATTTGTCCTAATTATTCTTAATTATTGATTGCTCACAGGTCGTGTTTGTTGGACCCTATGAACATCACTCTAACATCTTGCCATGGAAGGAGACTGGCGCGAAGGTAATTAATCTGCATTGTAATTTATTACAGAAAACATTAAAAATGATTATGGATTATCTGGAAGCAGAGACATCCCTTATAATAAAGCGTTGTTTCTGTATATGCAATACATGTATATAATAACATTGCCACAAATATTGTTTTACAAATAATTCTGTGTGAATTTTGACATTGTGCCGAGTTTAGGAAGCTAATATTTGAAACGTAACAAGGTCAATCCGAAGATGAATTTCTAGACGGTTTTCTTTTTTACAGAAAGATGAATATTCTTACATAATGCAGCTGATTAACAGCGCCTCGTGCATGAGTATTTGTGGGAGGCGGTATTGAACTGTGTTGAAACACTAGTTTGCAAACTTTTTGAATGTTTGGATTTTTTCTAATAATTTGGTACATTTTGTTTGTGTCAGGTCGTTCGCATAAGAGATGCAGATCGAGGCCAAATTGATATGAAACTCTTGGAAGAAAAACTGAAGGTAACAAACATCGTAATGTTCCAGCAAATTGATATCAAGTTATTGTAGATAAATCCTTTACAAATTATGAATCATATTTTTGATTAGTGATTATGTTCTTGTATTGTTAAAAGTGAAACCAAATATTTGGCTAATAAGCCAGTTCGGTATTTCAAATGTCAAAGGTTATTCGACCAAAATTGCTGACGTAATGTCACGCCATGTCACGCGAACGCCCATTCTGATTGAATTTAACACGTGCGCGTTGTGCGACCAGCTTTGCGTTCACACGCGCGCGTTAGTGTCACGCGGGTCATTCGACCAAAATTAGTCTGGTTCCCAGACCAAAATATTCTGACTTGCACGGGTTTTTTCGAAACCCTGGCTTCGTCTCCGCCTTCGGCTTCGTCTCCGATTTCTGAATAACTGAGAAGCAAACCAAATGGAAATATTCTAATTTTTGCTTTCATAATTAACTAAATGAATGTTCATGAGGCAGAACATGCACCCAAATTTTGAATATTTATTTTTGGTTTGCTTCTCAGTTATTCAGAAATCGAAGACGAAGCCGAAGGCGGAGACGAATCCAGGGTTTCGAAAAACCCCTATATTTCTAATGAATATTACGTCAGGGAATCTTCAGGTCAGGGATCCAGACAAGACCAAAATGTCATTGTGCACATGCGCAGTTGTAATACCGAACTGGCTTATTGTAGCTGCCTTTTTAGTACATCGCGGAGAAAACAAATGTGAGACGTAGCTCGCGATTGGCTCTTTCTTTTTAATATACCACCATAAATCAAGATTTTTGATTGGCTGTTACTTACGGTACGTTATCAAGATCTCAAGTAATTTACAAAAGCCAGTTCGTTATATCAAAGGTCAAAGGTTATTCGGGATAAAATTGCTGACGTAATATCAAGCCATGTTACGCGAACGCCCATTTGGATTGAATTTAACACGTGCGCGTTGTGCGACAACCTTTTGCGTTCACACACGCGCGTTAGGTCACGCAGGTCATTCGGGATAAAATGTGATTGTGCACATGGGCAGTTGAAATACCGAACTGGCTTATTCTTTCACCGTAAAGTATCGCTCAAAATTACCAAGATTTTACGACATCACTCCTGATTGGTTTATTCTTTTCCCAACAGTACTATCATCCTAAATCGAGACTTACGATTGGCTGTATCTTGTTGCTCATCACAGAGATTCTAAAACGTGGCTTATGATTGGTTCGTTCTTTTCCCAACAGTACTACCAACATAAGTCGAGATTAATGATTGGTTGTTTCTCCGCTGCTTCTAACGTAACCGGGATCGTGTCAGACACGTTGGCTGTAGCGGCCCTTCTACATCGGTATGGCGCGTTGTCGTTCTGGGATTATGCCACGGCGGGTAAGTATATATAGAGTATAGAAGTGTGACGTCAGTTGGCACGGCAACTGGCTCCAAACAAATGGAGATTTCGACTGTTCCTTTGTTAACAGCCAGTCATACAAACACATTGACACAAAATGACAAAAGTATTCTGGTTCCAAACATTGCATTGACGTCATCACTTCGGTACTCTATAGTCACAATGTTTAGTCGCAAGGTTAAGCAACAGCCGAAACAAAAACAGGAAAAGATGCCCGCTTTGTTTTGTTTGAAATTTGTGGGAGAGGTATAGTGTATGTAACGGCGAGGAGAAGGCCCAACCCCACCCCACCCCAGCTGTTGCAGAGGCCTTTTCCCTCCCAAGTGCACACTTTTGGCGACTGTTACAGTTAGAAAGTTAGGCAACACAGAATACCCAACGTTGGTATATTCAACACGTACAACCTTTGACAATTTCTTACTTACTGCCCAAATTGTTTGTACCCGGGCCTAGGTGTGTAGACAATTTTACTTTCACTTTTCAATGCTGACCGGAAAGCTGGTGCACCCTCGAATGAGGAATGAGTTTAATTTCGAGGTTGTTACTTCGTGCACGATGCCGAGAACATCGTTTCTTAATGAACATTGCTTTTGAAGGCGTTGGAATGTTCCTATCATTGCATCATGCAGAAATCGTGATTTTTTTGTTTCTTTTTACAGGTCCTTATCTCAATATTGACATGAATCCAGTGGTGGCGATGGAAGATGAACACTACCAAGAACAGTACGTTGCGACCGAGTAGGAAGTTCATTTTCCAAAATACGATACTATGCCCAATTAATATATTTCATCCGATTAAGAAGGCAGTGCAATTAAGGAATTGCGAACTATTTACAATTCAACTGATTGAGGGATTGCAGTCAAATACAAAAGTGCAACTGATTTCGTTGCAACGAATTAAACAAATTGTTACTGATTAAAAAGTGTTATTAAGGCTTCAAACAATTAAAGAATTTAAACAATTAAGAAATTCCAACTGATCTTGAAAGTGCGACCGATAAAAGAAATTACTGATTTAGATATTACAACTGATTCCGAAATTAAAACAAACTGATGAAGAAACCGATTTTAAGATGCTGTGTCCCTACTTTTTGGGCGTGGCACCCTGAAAAATAAAATTTTAAATTTAATTGCTAATTTGTTAGCATTTGATAAGTCATGAGTTTCCCACAAAATTCCACAAAAACCGGCTGAAGCTAAGTAACGCAGTTTATGAATTTTAATTGTTGCAACAGGAGCGAGACGCTCCGATTATTACTGAATTAATGTATAGGGCCTAGGGCAATAGTGCAGAGCGTAGTGAACGTTTCGTTGAAAAAGCTTTGCTCCGTAATCCGCTTAAAGGAAGAAATCCATTGAATTGTCAGAGGACGAACATTGTAGCTTTAAACAGGCCCGTAGGCCGGGGGGTTGGGGGGTCGGGGGTTCAAACGAACCCCCCACTCGGTGACGAGTTCTGCTCAGAAATGAAAAAAATAGAACTTCTAAGTCACTATAACTCGGGCTAGCCTACAAATTTTAAGTACACGTATTACAGAATGTTCCACTTTAATACGGTAAATGCAACGACGCGTGGTACGTATGTATGCATGTGTTCACAATGTTGCGCATTTGCCAAAGGTTCCACTTTGGGGTTTGACGAACCCCCCCCCCCCCCCCCCTCCCCAGTCTCGAGGCAGGCAACGGACTGTTTAAATAATTTTAAAGAAATCAATCAATGATTTAATACCCGGTACTAAAACCATTAGGCCTCTCCAATGTAATATTCAGAAAATGCAAACGAAATAGTGGAATTTCATTAGTTTCGTTTCTTCTGCATGCCTTTAACACCACGCGATTTTTAAGAAGGAGCTAAAAAAGCTAAAAATGCCATTTTTCCTTGACACTTTACCTGTATTCCGCCGAGAAGTAAGTTTCGATTCTTTACTTTTTGAGAATTTTTGGGTGTTTTTTAATTGCCCTAATTGCTTTCAAATGTATATTAGAAAAAAATCATTGTATAACATTGTAGGTTTCAACTGCATTATTTCTCGGCCTTTTTGGTGTTTTTTTTCTCGAAGAATGGAATCATTGGACTTTAGCAAGGATGCTGTCTACCTTTCTCCACACAAGTTCGTCGGCGGAGTTGGAACACCAGGTTAGTATGTATTTTATATTCCTTACCCAAATTGGCTGCTATTTACTGACAATGCACTTTGTTAGTGTCTGGTCCCTAGACAACTGCTTCCAAATTTAGTTACAGATGTGCCAGTTGAACAAGTCATCAGCAAATACAACATGAGGTTTGGGTGTATTGTTTCGGCGGACCTGCCTTTAGATTGGTCGTTAATTGGCGGTTACTGACGCGTGCCGCGCCCAGCTGTCCGTTTCCCAGTCGTCTTTAAACTTGCCACCTTGAGAGGAGACTAAACCATCTCAGTCTTGGCAAGTCTTTGCGCCATGTGCGGTGGGAACAAACGCATGGCCGTGGTCGTTAATCATTCGGTGTTCTATAAAGGGCGTCTGTCATCAAATTGTGTGGCAGCTTGGACGTTGATGTATGTATACATGTCGTAGTCTGGGCTCTGGAACCTTTTCTCGTCCGTTGCCAGACTCATTAGTGCAAAAATAAATAAAATCAATTGTTACCATTATTTGTTAGGGCCAAATAATCGGCCAGTGAAATTTGAGAAAGACATTCTGCATACATTGAATTATCGAGCTTGTAATTTTTTTTCTTGTAAACACTCTGGCCTCAGGCCTCTGTGAACTTTTGACTGTTGTGTTAAGATGTCTTGTAACACGCCTGCTATAAGTTTCATTGCATTGGACATCTCGTATATCTCTTGCTTTATTGGTATAATGATGGCAATTTTATTGGGATGTTTGACATTTTTAGTGAAATACTTAGAATATTTTTGAAGGCTTGCGGCGTCGTTGCCCTGTAATCTTTGAAGCCGTGGGAGACTGATTTAAGGAATTTTTGAGGTCTCCTTCGCTTTGTGGAAGGAGACCTCAGAATGTGAGAAAAATCGCCAAATTATCGTGTTTTTCGGATTTGGGCTACCCCCGCTCCCCCCCCCCCCCCCCCCCCCCCCTCTAAAAAGGAAAGTAGTTGACTTACTTTGTATCATCTGAAGCATGTTTTGTTCATATTTATTGTAATCAGGCCTTTTGATTGCGAAGAAGAAGCTCTTCATGAATGCAGTACCCGGATCAGTTGGAGGTGGTACAGTACTTTATGTAAGAACAGTCTGCTGTATAATTCACTTCGTCCCCTAACTTTCGCCTTTATCTTCATCTTGAAAATCATTTAGTCGCATTTCACAATCTAATCACACAAAAATAACACAGAAAATGCCGACTCGGTGAATTTGTTTTAGTCGAGTTATATTTTGAAGAGCGGTGTTTTGCCTCCTACTTTACAGATGTTTTTCTTTCTCATTTCGACATTTTTTGCTTTATGTATGCATGATTATATATTAATGTGTTTTCGTCTTTATCCCCATTCATGTCCCCATTTATTGACTTTTTGGGTGTTTGCAAATATTTCGAAGATGTCTCAAAAACGAACCTTTTCCCAGATTTTCAAAAATTGGTTTCCTTCCTTAAAAAATAGATGATTTCAATATGATCGATATCATTGACACCATCGATGGAAATAATTAGTTAAGAATGTTGTAGCTATTAACATCAATATCATTACACCATCCTGCATTTCAGTCTTCCCATCCTCATTTCAGACCAGTATCTTAACTTCATCTTCAAGACATTCTTTTTAACGCCATCTCATTCCCGTTTATTCCATGTAGGTTACTAGGGACACCCATCGCTATGTGTCTAACATCGAGGAGCGTGAAGAGGGCGGTACACCAGCAATCGTGGAATCAATCCGCGCAGGTCTGGTCTTCAGACTCAAAGAGGTAAAAACACGTTACTTTTTGACACTCGTTTTTCATTTGATTTAAAGTTATCAATGTTTTTTTTTTTCAGTTGTAGCCCAATTGCCGCCTACAGGCAGGTAATCGATATTCGCTAAGGTTTGAATTGTTTACTGAAACGTCAAATTGTGATCTTAGGAACACAAGGATTGGAAAGTTTATAACTTTGGTTGTTTATACCTTTTTACCCACGTGACCAGACAGCGTGAAATATATAAACAAAACTACCACGTGTGGACCGCCTTGGAGTAATCATCGTACATGTATCGTATGGAGCAGGGTAAACCACGTGCGCGCACACGGCACGCTTGACTGGTTTACTTGAATAAGCACTCATTAGCATCACTGCACGATGCGGCCCATGACGTCACGTGAAAAGGTCTATTGAGAACTGATTTTTTTCGGAGTATTGCCAGCAAAATTAGATAACCTAGGAAGTATTTATTTTTTGTTGGTTTTTTTGGCAGGCCATCACTCCAGCACTCATTGAAGAGCAAGAACACGACCTCTCTTTGTAAGTACGGTGTCACCTGAAGAGCATTGCTTCGTAAAACTGATTCGTATAACCCCCTTCAAGAAAGTGGGTTTGCTATACAGTTTGGCGAGTTTGTGGACGCGACGGTCATTGTATTTTGGGGAATTTGACAAGGTTATAGTTTATTGAATCGGTTGTGAAACTGCCCTGTGAGAGAGGGACCACTAGTTCCCCAGCACCACCCACCCACCACCCCCCACACACACACAACCACATTCAAACCTCTCCCCAACTTTGCAACCCTTGGGTTGTGTGACTTAGTTTAGCCTACCCTATCGGTGAGTTTCCCCTAACTCTGAGAAATCATCTTCTTTCCTGGCTTTGCTCCCAACCCAGGTGACGAAACTAAATACATGTGCCCGTTGACCGGCACATTTGCACAGTCACACTTGAAAATTGCTGTCGCGGTTTTTAAGCCAAAACTAGTCATTTTGAGGTGTTGTAGTAGTTTTCATTTGTGAAAACTTCTGAAAAGTATAAAATTTGGTGTCACAATAGACCATGCGAAGTGACCTTCTTTGAGCTGTAATTTTATCATTCAAATTATGTGACAACGTAAACACGAGATCTACCCAAGCCTATCCACGGGCAGAGTTGCAATGTTTTCGTTTCTTTTCCTCTCCAGACTTGCCTTCAAGACGTGGAGACGGAATCCCAATTTGCTTTTCCTTGGCAGCAAGCGGGCAGAGCGTCTTCCAATCTTCTCCTTCCTGATCGTCCATCCACCTAGCGGCAAGGTGTTACACCATAACTACGTGGCCGCTTTGCTGAACGATATGTATGGCATCCAGGCTAGGGGTGGCTGCGCATGCGCAGGACCTTATGCTCAGGACCTGCTGGGGATCAACGAACCGATGGCGGTGCAGTTTGCGGACTTCCTGGTGGATAACACAGGGTATGAAATGAGGGGAGAAAATCCGGGCGAATCAGAAATGTTTATAATTATTATCGCGGCGCATTACGGGAAAGGTTGGACATTGATTTAAATGTCCGCCTCTATAGCATATTGAGGAATGTCTCGCAGGTTTACCTTTTTTAGATTTATATATCAGAATAAAGACAAATTTATAAGGGCTTTCAGGTGACACCAAAGTCATCCCTGTACCATATTCCAATCCAAAAATCATATGACGTGTAAAATTGACAACATTTGCGAATGTTGAGAGTTTCGAGTAAAAAAGCAGCTTTGAAAAAGCTTCAAAGCTTCAAAGCTTCAAAATTGAATTGTTCTCACTTTTCCCATTTCTATTTGTCTTTTTTTTTCAAATGAAGTTGCACTGTAGATAAAATGCTACAAAAGCTATCCAAATTTTTCTTTTTAATCCAAATCGATTGCAACATCATTTTTAGGTAGGCCTATACATGTCTTGGGGAACGTTCAAGAGGGTTACAAATATGTGTGTCATTTTTTCACTAAAAGGTTGGCAATCATACAAGGTTTCCAACAAGGAACCTACAAACAAAGGGACAATATGACCAAGCTATAGACATACTGACCATTAATATGGTTTTTATCATAAACTACGGGTGATAAGCTTTCCATTGATGTCTTGAATGCATTTCTATGATCAGGCATCACTGACTTCATTGACTTGCAACTTTTATGTTCAAAGACATGTTCAATACTGTGGCTCCGTGGTAGCTGCCGACTATTGTAATGTCACATTATTGTAGTAGTAATAAAAATTGAATACATTTGATTGAAATTATGCCGTCTTTTTTAAGAGAAAAACGCCATAAGAGCATTTTTCGTATTCACTGCATTCGTTAAATACTATACTTTGGCCCATCTTTGTCCATTTCCATTAATCATTACAAGCCTATACTATTATATCGATGGACTTTTCTATTTTGTTTCGCAGTGATGAAATGCCGTCTACTAAAGGCAAGAAAAACGGGAAGGTACACAGACACAAAAGACTGGAGATAATGAAGTGAGTTCTTCGATTTATTTTCAATAACGTCATTGTTGTGCTTCCTTTTCTATCTTTAGCAACATCGCCTCATTTGCTATTTCTTGACTATTGTCCTTTTATTAGTCTGTCTCTTATCATTCGCACTCTAATTAATAATCACCTATCAACAGTTTGATGAGAGACCAAATCACAAGAAAAAAGGGGTTTTGACTTATCACAGTTTACTAAAGTCATATTGTATTAAACGATATTATTTAAAAGTGCCGAAAGCAAGGAATTTTGTAGGAAAGCCTAAGCAAAATCTTAATTTTTTCCCCAATATTTACGAGTTTTTGGAAGTTGAACCATGATCGTTTTGTAAATTTTCTTTTAATTTTGTTTCGACTCATAGATGTCAAAACTATAGTAGTGCTATTTGATACGTTTTCCATTTATCGTTGGAGTGGAACTTTTAATATTAAAATTTCTAGAAACAAGTTTTTCCCATTTACTCATGAGCTTGAATCGGTTTTGTTGACAGGCCTGGATTCACACGGCTGAACATGCCGTTCTTCTTCTCCGATGACGTCACTAACTTCGTCTTGCAGGCCATTAATGATGTCGCCACCAACGGCTGGAAAATGCTACCTCAGGTAATAGACTGGTTCCCAGTCCCCCATGATCATTCTGACTTCGCATGGACCCTTTTCACCCACGTGACCAGATCTTGTGAAATATAAACAAAACCAGCACGCGTGGACCGCCTTGAAGTGATCATACACGCGTATGGGGCAGCGTCTTTATGTTCGCATTTTGGTTTTGACCAAGACGGCTGTTTCATGATAGTTTTGTTTTAATTTCTCTGATAGTATGAATTTGACATGTCCAGCAACTGGGTCTACCGGAATCAGAATAGCGATGGCCAGGATGAAACAAAGATGGAAACACTGGGAGACAGTCTGCTGACCACCAGCTTCGTACACGGTGAATTCAAGGCGCCTCCTAGCCCGTTTGTATCCAGGAAGAAATATGTCCAAACCACGAAATTCCAAGTGAGGATTTCATTTTTTTGTACGAATTTAGGTTAGATTTTTTTATAGTATTTGCCGTTTTTTTACTTCTATTTGTGTGTTATTTCCAATTGGTGGTGGTTTTTTTTTTTCTAGAGAGATTGGTAATAAATGCTGCTCACTTTGATTATGTGTGGGTTTTGTTGTGCCATCATTTTTCCTTGCCATCCAAATGTTTAGGACAAACTAAAAACCTGTAGTACCTACCTACATTTTTTATAAAAAAACTGCCACAACTACACACTTGGGAATAATAATGTAGTTTTTCATGCAGCTATACTGTTTGCCAATTGTCTGTGTTGACTGATGCATAACAAGTTCACTGATGCATAACCTGTTAAACAAGCAGCCAAAACTGCGGTGGCGCCTGGTGTATTCAACCATCGCTCCAATCTAGTGAATTTTTTGCATTCCTCTATTTCCTTGAATTATATTAATTCGTCTGTTTATTTTATTTGTTTCATAGGACACGCTACAGATTGCCAATGTATTTTATAGCGAAGCTGAAACAAAATGCAAAGAGGTACGTTGTTAAAATAAAAACACATGCAGTCAGATCTACATATGTATATGTAGGCCTGATAACAATTCAATGTTGATATTAAACCACTGAGCACACAGTGCTTTATACACTATACACTCTGTCGGGAAAAGCATTAACCTCTTCTAATTTACGTCTAATTTACTTGGGGAGGTCTGAAAATTGGGATAATTTCTTTGGTATCTATTGAAGATTAATCCTCTATTTAGATCTTGACCCATGAAAATCGTGGTAGGGCTGGCAACCTAAAATGTAGCCAACCCCACCACCTCTGTTGTAAACCTTTACCTAGAGTGGCTTTTAGCCTTGTATTGGACGACTTCCATTAACAAATCATCCCCGGCGCAAAATTCCATCTTCACATTTATAACGCGCATATCTGTCAAAAAATTACCCAAAACTACAAAATCACAGAAAACTAAAGAAGCTGTATATATGGAGAGTCCCAAACAATCGATAGTCGCAAACAGTCGCCGTGTGTCTCCGATGTCTCCAGATACAAACGCTCCCCTATATCTGAATGATAATTCTCAATATGACACACGCTGAGACTCTTCAGTGACGTCATCACAGCTGTAAAACTTGATTTTAAACCCAATTACTGTAGCTTGCTGCATTGATGCTTTTTGCCTCCTAATTGCAATTTTTATAATTTTACTCCAATTCACAATCCGTCATCCTCACAAAGTTCCCAAGACTGAAGATCTTGGAACAACAAGTTTTACCAAACAACAATAGCGCCCTCTTGCACAGTAAACTGTAAAGATGTTAAAACAGTTGAAAAACCACTGCCTTATTAAAAACAAGCAATTAGGATCATGTTTGTATATTTTGTATGTGTAAAAACAAGTTGAATGAGATATTTATTGCATATTTCCTTGTCATCTTTTCTTGTACATGTAGATGCCTGACTTGGTACAGGATGATGAGTTCATCGAGGCTGTTGGCAACCCCAGCTTGGTCTGGTTCCTGCAACCCCACGAGGCTCAGGCGCACCTCCGTGATCCCAGCCTGGACCAGACTGACGTGGGCAACGAGTCGGGTGCCGCTCTCAGGTTAAAGGTCAAGAACGTTCCCTTCAAGCCCAGACAGTCCACAGCCCGCCGTTCTTTGTTCTCGCGGCGAAGCCGCAGCCGTCATTTGCACAAGCACCAGGCCAAGGAGACAGGAAAAAAGACCATGAAGATGTGCACATTACTGTGAAAAAAAATCCATATGATGCACGATATGGGGCAGAGGGACCCCCCTCTTTTGTGTTGGTCATTGTGTTCCGGGAATCTCAGGAATTCTTTTCAGATGTCTGGGGGATGTGTTAGGTAACAATAGTCTGGAGATCGAGTGTATAGGGTATAGGGACAAAAGGGGGTTACCCCTCTGCCCCATATCGTGCTGGGTATAAAAAAATCACACCTGTGATCAACCTCGTCACCAAAGGGGTACAATGTGACCTGGTAGATCAAAATGAGGGTAAAGTGGCAACATTAGTTTTCCGAGTTACATGAGCAGAAACAATATTTTTCCCTGAAAGTCAATTTTGGGATTTTAACAACTGTATATTTGAAAAACCCTATTCTATTATATACCAAAGTTTTGAAACTGAATCACTTAATTCCCGAAATATTTTTTTGGGATTTATGTTTTGAACTCGGGTTAAAGTGTGCACAGATCAAAAACTTTGAGTTCATTTTCTCAAAACAAGGGGTCAAGACTCTGATACCTTAAAAGGTTGTATTGGAGGCCAGGAATAAAATATCACAACACATTATATATCAAATTAACTCCTGTACGTTCAGAAAATACCAAATCTTGATTTTTCAAATTTTGCTACTTTACGTCCATTTCGTGGGAACAGATCACAAATGTGATCTTGTAGGGTCAGGTAAAAACAATCCAATTGGCACCTAGCCAATCACGGATACACAATTTTATAAAATTTGATTACACTCCAAAATGAAGGCCTTTCAATTTGTTTTCAGTTGAGTGGATTATGAGGACATTTTGAAATTTTGATATTTTCATTTAACAAAGCTCACCCAACATGTAGAGCTCAAATCCAAACTGAAGAGCGGCCATTTTGAAAACTTTAAAGAACAGTTGAATGATTTTCTGGTTGAACTGACACGTTTCTTTTTGTATTATATTTTTTTACAGGATATTTTTTGTATGTTAACTCCTTTATTTCTAACATAAGAAGTAGACTTTGAGCGCTATACTAAAAGATAATTTATTCAAAATAAAATGGCATCGTCAGTTTTTAGTTTTGGACAACGACGCCATCGGAATATAACTTTTTGTATTAATTTCCAGAGATGGTCAGCCGGTCGGCCATCGGAAAAAAAACTGACTTTAAAAAAATATACTACCTCTAATTTACTAACTTTAGTTAGTCCACATTTTTGTTTGGAAATTGGTTACTCATCCGTGAATGGGTGCAAGCCAGCTAGTCTATATAGTTGATAATTCCATGACGTCTATAAATTGCTCTGTTTGGCCTGAAGTAGGGTCGAGGAACCAGACTACAGGAGTAGATTTGTTTTCTCTTTGTTTTCTCTTTGTTTTCCCTTTGTTTTCTCTTTGTTTTCCCTTTGTTTTCCCAGCATCTATGTACAGGTAATTGTTACTGTTAAATACTAACCCCCAAATCCATTAATTTCTTTAAAAATATAACAGCAAAAGCAAATATTATATACTACCTTTAAAGATACTCAGATACAATAAGGGGCATTTCTTAGAATTCATTCGTGGTTTAGATTGAAGTTTTATTACTTGAATCAAAGGCAGTGAATTGTTCCGGCAGCAAATATCACATTTAAAGGTAGTACACATCATTTGCAAACATACACACAAAAAACTATCTGTGAAATCATGGCACCTGGTGTGCTGTCGTTTTCAAGAAAAGTGGACATTTATATCGTTTTCCAACGATTGTCGGCCGACAATCGTTGGAAATAGTCTAGTTCCCCGACCTGATAATTCCCTGACGTCTATAAATTGCTCCGTTTTGTCTAAAGTATGGTCATGGAACCAGACTACTGGAACATATTTTTTCTCTCTACGCAGACTACTGTTTTCCCAGCATCTATGCACACAAAACCTTAAAGAGGTCAGTGTTTTCGGTATTTGCTAGCACCCTATAAAATAATAACCTCCAAATCCATTAATTATGTATACTACCTTTAAAAAGGTATGATATAGCATTGGCAGAACAGACAACATAGTCACAGTCGGTGTTTATACTTTTTGGGAGTCAACATACACGTGAAATAACAAACCTGTGAAAATTTCAGCTCAATCCGTCAACCAAGTCATGAGAAATTATTGAAAAACTGTTCTGCTTCAACAGTGATTTTTATCGTGTTTATCAACAAATATCATTTGTACCAAAATAGACGACTGAGGAAAACGATGCTAATTTCATGTAAATTGTTGTCCGCTACTTTGATTTTTCCGATCAAAATATATCTTTTAAGTCTATATCCTTTGATCAGTTGAAACAGTTGTCATCAATTTTCTTGCAATGTCTATCAGGCTGGCAATTTTATCACGAGGATACAAATGGAGGCTTATTTTTAGGTGTATCCATTTCCCACGTGTATTACAGTTATAAAATTAATTTGAACAGGAAAATTTACTAGTCAACGAATTTAAAGATCAACCTTGTTTACCAATGCTTTGTGACCCCTCCAGTCAACTAGACTCTGATAATGAGCAATAAGCCATTTGCGAGTTTAATTTGAATAACATCTGGTACACTGACGTGCTCAAAATGCTTTGCACATTTAAACTTTAAATTCTCCAGACCAAAGAGACTGTTACTGTATCACGTGATTCGGGGCAAGCCTTATGCTCGCAACCCCTGCTCCAGAATGGTTTGATATTTTTGTGCCATTCTCACCCATTGTGAACAATGTATTGGTGCTAAGCATCTCTTACGTAACTATGCAAGAGCTTGCCCCGAATCATGTGAGATCTATATATACTGTTGCTATAGCAACAGTGTCTTTGGTCTGGAGAATTCAAAGTTAAAATGTGCCAAGCATTTGGAGCAAATCAGTGTACCAGATGTTATTCAAATTCAACTCGCAGATGGCTTATTGCACCATCTCGCATTCTATGGTGATTAACCAAGCATGTACACATACATGACTGCAGTGTACAATAAGTAAAATGAATAAGGTAAATACCTGCTGGCCGACATTTTCAAAGGCAAAATGTATGATCCCTTTAAATTTGTGTATCGTTTAGAACGCCATAGTGGTGTCACTAACCCCGTGCAGAAAGCCTATACATTCTTCACATCTGAAACCTGATTTTATTTGTAATGCTTTGATATAAAAGGTGAATTTTGATTTTTCACTATAGGTTTATATTTCAGAACGTTTAAAATACCAGCAGTGTGAATATTGGCGCACGGAATATTTGGTTATACTTCAGCAAACAAAATGTATAAAATTCACGAAGTGAATCTTTCATTTAGCCCTCCGAGTTGGAACAATATTTGCGTTATTTACTATTTAACTGTATTTGCATTTCGTGTTTAACTTTTAATTAAATTTGTAATATTTGTAACTTTTCCGAAATAAAATGATAGTCTTAATACAATTCATTTGTGTCTTTAAGTTCAATCAGTAAGATTTGATGGCCGCAGGTATAAAAGGCGTATATAAGACCCAACTTTTGAATTTCTAATTTCCTGGGAAATATTGCAGATCTATATTTTAAATCATCGTCTCTCAGTCAATGATATTTTTGTATACGCAAAATCGAGACAAATTAGAGTTTAGCATGTTCGATGTTCACGATTCAGGCCTTTGATGTGTAACCGATATTGCTTGCAATCCAATGTCATCAGATTTAAGCTAGGCTTGGATGTCCAGCTCAAAAAAACAACACTCCACTTCATAATCGAAACCACTCATCTGTTACCTATTTACTTTATTGCCAAAACAGAATTACATAATTAGAACCCACCGATTCATAAAATGAAACAAATTACAGTAGAAATTGAATTAAACAAGTCTTTCTTTGGCTACCCATTGAAGGAATTTTTCCCAATTATCTCAGTAAATTTCCAACAACCAAACACCACATGTATATCATATAGGGGGCCTACACGTTAAAAAAAACTAAACCGTCCCTTGCCCCATTATGATCCCTACATTTTAATGTATGCGTTTGAAAGGGCAGTACTCTGATATTCTTCATTTTGGGTTTCCCCCTCATGAGTCATGACTGCTGCATTTTGGAGCCTCAAAAGAGTACCGAAGTCTGACGTCATTCGGGACAACAACTGGCTCCAAACAAATGGAGATTTCGACTGTTCCTTTGTTAACAGCCAGTCATACAAACACATTGACACAAAATAACAAAAGTGTTCTGGTTCCAAACATTGCATTGAGGTCATCATTTCGGTACTCGAAACCAAGGAAAACTGTGGGCTTTAAATAGTACAGCAACTATCTAAAACTCCTGAATCGCTTTCTGTCCCGTCCCGGCCGTTCCGCATCTCTATAGATAGATATGTACATGTATATGCGAATATATCACTTCGCCTCTAAATATCTATTTTCCGTTGCGTGTTTTAATTAATCTGGCCTTGTGTTTGAAGATCATTATTTAAAAGCTCCTCCTCTCAAATTTCGTCCCGCCCACCACACCTTTTTATTCCAATTTCTGTTACATTCGTAACACATTTCTTCTCAACATTATGCACTTCTGCCCAAAAATCACACACGTTCAAGTTAAAATGTTACCGTGCTTTTTTCAAATTACCATCTTTTTATATATTTTTTTAGCAAAACAAAATTATTCACTTTTGAATTATCTATCGAAAAAAAAACACCCACGTTTGGTTTTTAAATAATTTAATACTAAATGTCGACTTTTTTCGCAGCCCGACAATAATTAAGTTCCTTCATGTCTTATCTCTTCTGTGTCAGAGGTCCAAAAGAAACCAAGAATTTAAACTTTTTTCAGAGGGTTGAAGAAGCCCAAAATAGATCAAAATGGTTTTCGGTAAAAAAAACGAAGCCCATATAATTAGAAAACCTGTAAACGAAAAATCAACTTTGTTGAAGAGTATATGCTCAGTATAGCTTATTAAAGATATATATTTTATATATAACTTTTTCACCCACGTGACTAGATGTAAACAAACCTCCAAGTGTGGACCGCTATTGAGTTATCGTACGCATATATCGTATGGAGCAGGTTAAGCCATGTGTGCGCGCACACGGCAAGCTTGACTACACTCTAAAAACTGTGTTTAGCAATTAAACACAATATTGCTATCAGTTTGTAAACATGTTTAGAAGCTAAACATTACATGTCCAATTCCTAAACATCAATGTTCAATGGCTAAACACTATCCGTCAATACGCTAAACATGTTTAGTATGTAAACGTGTTTACAAACTGATAGCAAGAAAGTGTTTAGAAAAGTACTTGGTACTATCCTCTTGAGGACTCCACATGGAAGTCTAATAACTAAGAAGTGTTAATTTGCTAAACACTGTTTTTGCAGTGTAGTTTACTTGAATAAGCAGTCCAGTGGCGTATCCAGCGGGGGGCGAGGGGAAACTTCCCCCCGGCGGCATTTGAGGCGTCATAAAAAACAAAAAGAAATATGGTTTTAAAAAGACGATTTTAAGACGATTCAGACGTTGTTTGCCCTCCCTGGCTGGATACGCTACTGATAAGCACATATTAGCATTACTACACTGTGCGGTCCATGACGAGACGTGAAAAAGGTACGTATATAGACAACCAATATCAACTATACTGTACTGTTATCAAGTTATTAATAAATAAATAACTACTAGTGTGAGATGCGATAAAATAAATATTTTTGACCTAGAAGGAACGTTTTCGAAAGACCCTCGGTACGAGTCTAAATGAATCATACACTCTGCTAGCCTTAAACTAAACATTTCATATTAAAAATAGTGAACAGATTATTAAAATTAAATCGCACTATCTCTGGAATAATTTGTGTACTTAATCATCTGTATTACAGTACTTTGTGAAAAAAATGTATTTCAGTTCAACTTAGTCATTTCCTAAACATATAGCGTTTGTAAACTTGTTAGTTCTAGAAAATGAATAAAACGGCTGCAAATTGCTAACTTACTGACCTAAAAAAAACGAGCAGGTCTAATGTTTCAAAGAGAAATAACTTCTTAAGTTCGAAACGTTAAGCCAGCTAATTATACTACATAGCATAATAGGCATTCTACTTCCCCAAACACTATTTGTAACCAATATGAATATATTTATTATTTTCGAAATAACATAAATTTTCTCCAAACTGTTGCACACTTTAAGTTCTACCCTGCTTTGAGTAATGTTAGATTCCAATAGCACATTTTGTAAGAACAAGATGTGATGACGTCACAATGCGTTTACCGCGATTTCCAAGTGGGGACATGCAGAAAGTTAGGTTAACGAGTAGAACATATTTTAGCTTCACCGAAAAATGAAGGAAACAATTGTGTGTCATTAGTTTGAAAAACGTAGTCTCGGTGTCTGTCTGAAAGACAGGCAAAATGTTGACATTATCTCAACTTGTATGTACTGAAATGCATGCCGGTGTCACGTGAATATCATACTCCCTAAAAATCCGACTTGTTGGTTATACTGCGCATGATCAGCATGCCCCGTATACCAAAACAATGAGAAATATAGGGTAAGGGTGAGGGTGGATATTAGGGTAAGACAAGGTGGTTCTCGAACCACGCGTCTCGCCTGCTTTAGTTTTGTGATTACCCGGGAAGAATGCAGGGGCACTGATAACGGTTGAAGGAGCAAGGGTTAGTGTAAAAAGAGAATGAAATGGTAAGTTATCACGAGCAAGAACCGATGAGCATGCCTAAAACAATGGTAGGTGACAAAAGCAATGTGGAAGGAAAATGTTGTCCAAAGTTATGGAAGTTTGAGTGGGGTGTGAGACGAGAGAGGATGAAAGCATGGAGATTACCGACACAGACCTAAAGGTTATAGTGCATGCATGACCCAAGTTTGATTCCAATTGGACTTCCAGTTTTCAAATGAGACAAATTGGACAATTCCAGCCTATTTTACAACTTGACTTCAAATGACCTTTGACCTCATTACTTAACCTTTTACCTCAGTACTTGACCTTTGACACAAGCATCATATAAAGGTTGCACTATTTAATGTATGACCCAAGTTTGATTGCAATTGGACTTCCACTTTCCATATAAGACCGATTTTACAATTCCAGCCAATTTTACAACTTGACCTCAAATGACCTTTGACCTTAGTACTTGACCTTTGACCTCAGTACTTGACCTTTGACACAAGCATCATATAAAGGTTGCACTATTGAATGCATGACCCAAGTTTAATTGCAATCGAACTTCAACTTTGCATATAAGACAAATTTTGCAATTCCAGCCCATTTTACAACTTGGCCGCGGATGACCTTTGGCCTCGGATGACCTTTGGCCTCGGATGACCTTTGGCCTCGACCATCATATAAAGGTCGCACTATTGAATGCATGTACAGAAATAGTGATTGCATAGTCTCTTTCTGAACTTCGTTCAGGCGAGACAAAAAGGGTGAGGTTTGGGGCTGGGATTAGGGTTTAGGACAGTGTTAGGGTAAGGTTAGGATGAGCCTAGGTTATGCACGATATGGGGCAAAAGGAACCCCCCCCCCCTCATCCTTTGTGTTGGTCATTGTGTTCCCGGAATCTCAGGAATTCTTTTCAGATGTCTAGGGGGGGGATGTGTTAGGTAACAATAGTCTGGAGACCTCTCTGCCCCATATCGTGCTGGGTATAGGTTATGTCATCGCCAGAAATTACTCCGTTCATTGTAAAAGCACGATTGTGTTGCAATGCATCATGGGTTAAGAGTCGGATATTCATATGACACCGTGATACCACAGCATCCTGTCTATCTCCACCTAGGTAAACACATTGTGACGTCATTTACATCTTGGGTGACTATTCATAATAGTGTCACCGTTTTCACGAAGAGATACATGTGGATTTTGAAGAAAAAGCGTTTAAAAAACGTATACAATCCATCTATTGCAAGTACATCACCATAATTTTCCAGGCTGGTGCAGGCAAGCACACTCAACATACGTTAGTTGATGTGGGGTTCCATACGTCCGAAAATAACGGTTTCAAATCGTCTTAAAAATTTCGTGACTCGGGTTTGGGCGACAGAACATGTTTGGACTTTTTTGAAGGTTATTAATTATTTGTTTTCCTCGTGCTATATGGGAACGTCACGGGCGATTATTACGGAAAAAAACTTGTTATTGCAGTAACCAATCATTACAAAGTCGAGGTACTTTCTTAGCTAGGGTCTACTATTGAGGTTGCATAGTACCATCTTGTTTCGGCAAATGACACGTATTGTTTAGACAGATGTGTCGATCGAGCTTTGCAATTAGCCTTTTAGAGGTATTGCGGACACAATAGGAGGGCGCTATTTGATTTGGGTATACCTTTTGTGCCATACAAAAGGTTTACCCAAATCAAATAGCGCCCTCCTATTGTGTCCGCCATACCTCTAAAAGGCTAATTATAGCAGTGCGGAAAAAATGGCCTGTTACAAACCATTGGTGGCGCACTGTATTTGGCATAGTCCCTATTCTCTGCTTTTATTTGGAGAAAAAAAAAAGCAAATCTAAAATATGTGAATCTTTTGCAATTTTTATTTCTTTCTTTTTTATGTTTTAAGAGGGAAACAGGGGCGGATCCAGGAATTTTTGCAGGGGGGTGTTTCTGAAATTTGCCCAGAAAAGTGACTCCCAAAATGATACACTTTCTCACCGTTGGTGGCGCCATTTAACCTCTTTGTTTTGTTCTCACCCATAGGCAAAATAAGACCTGTATTTGCAAGGCGTAGGCCCCTACAAGCAAAAGCAAAACAAAAAAACGAGCAGGGGGGGGTTTCGACCCCCAAACCCCCCCCCCCCCCCCCCCCCCCACGGATCCGCGCCTGGGGATGGCGGACTTACACTCTTTCGGCTCTCCCCACCAGGGAGAAGGAGAACGCGCCAAGTTCGACATTACAGTTCCCCCATTCACCACATTAATAGACAAACAAGCTAATGGCAAGTAGCCCCACCTACTTCTTTTATCTAGGTGGGTTTTTACGTTTCTTCCTCCGAACCAGGCGCCGCATTTTCATCATTGAGGTCATCAACAACGTCACCATCGGCGTCATCGCGGACATCGTTTTCGTCGATCACGGCGGCGCTGATGTCGCTCTCCGCTGCTTGCCGCGAGGTGGCGCTCTCGCCTTGTAAAAACTCCGTGTCATCGAGGTCCTCGGGTTCGTCTTCGTGTTGCAAGTAGTTCTGGTCCTCCTCCTCCTCCATGTCCTTGTCCTTGTCGGACTTGGGGTCGCCCTCCATGAACTGGATGAAAGCGAAGATGAGAGTGACGACGATGTACGTCACACCGATCGACCTGAAGGCCAGGGTCGACCCTGATGATAAACAAAATAGAGTTACACGTAGTGTAGGCCTATACGATTGGTAATCCTTCAATTTTCTTTACTGAATTTTTACGAAATACATTACTAGACTAACTTAATAGTAGTCTCAATCATCCTGTGAAATGATGGCACGTTACGCGCCCAGATAGCCACGCGCGCCTTGACTAAATTTAAAGGCTATCATCCGCCCGACGGTTGAAAACGAGCGGCGTTTTTCTCTCGTTTTTTTCGCCATCCAACAACGCAAAACTTTGAACATGTCAGTGGAACGATATTTCCTATAAAAATACTAACCCCCAAATCCGCCCATTTCTGAAAATTGCAACAATGACCAATCATGTACACTGCCTTTAAGTCGATCAATGACTAATAATAAGGGAATAAATATGTGCTGGGCTGGTTTTAAACAAGTATGTTTAAAACTGCCTTGGGGCCTGGGCGCTTGATAATGACATTATCAGCGTCAATTTTCATATAAGGACATGTTTAGCACAACTCGCGCAAGGCACGAACCATTAAATAGCTAAAGGGGTGTTTTACAAACCAAGGGAGAAAAAAATGAATAATTTTCGGAGGTTTTTGCTGAATTATACAAAAAGGTATTTTATGAATAGGAATAGGCCTAAATATGTACTGGGCCGGTTTTAAACGTACGTTTAAAACCGCCTTGGGGACTGGACGCTGATAATGACCCTCGCCCCTCTTTCGGGTCATTATCAAGCGCCCAGGCCCCAAGGCGGTCAACCGGCCGAACACATATTTATCCCCTTATAAATAAATTGATATCTATTATAGAGCGCTTATTAACGAGATCAAAGGGCTTTACAAAAAGCAGTCAGGAACAGTCGGCGAGAAGAGCAACTTATGGTGTATGGAATGATAGTGTACTGATGGGATCTTCCATTCCTTGGGACCTGCAATAGGCCTATAGACAAATTTCACATGGACGAAAATAGCACCAATCTGCGCATTTCCGATTTTGAAAGCGTAGCCCAGTGCTAAGTCAGCAACCTATATGTCGCGTCCATTTTTTTTAAGGGAAATTTTGTAAAGTCGCTGATCGAGTAGACCAAAAAAATGTAACATTTCAGCTTCTAATAATTATGTGAAATAGTTGAACATCATGTCAATTAAAAATGAATTTGGACGATTTTTGTCGTGATAAACAGATACCGCTTGACCGTGCACTACGCTGCCATTTGCCGTGACGTATACATGCATGAATAAATTTGTTGACTGGCATTGTTTTTAGCACTCAAAGCCGCGCTTTCAACCTGGAAGTGCGGAGACGGGGCTAATGTGAAATTCGTCTGTAGATATAGTGTATTGCTTCATCGTATGTGCTCAAAGGGTCTGTTTGTTTCACACAGATCAGAATCTCGATCAGTCATCCGTGATTTGGTTTACAATCCAGCAGATCCCGCCTTAAGGCCGGTTCATACTTCAGGCGAATTCGAGAGCGAAGCGAATTCGTTAGGGTAACGGTGAACGTCATAGAGTACCGAAGTGATGACGCCAATGCAATGTTGGGAACCAGAATACTTTTGTTATTTTGTGTCAATGTGTTTGCATGACTGGCTGTTAACAGAGGAACAGTCGAAATCTACATTTGTTTGGAGTCAGTTGTCGTGCCAACTGACGTCAGACGTCGGTACTCCATAACGAAACAACAGTTGATGACGTCATGAAATTCGCTTCGCTTTCGCATTCGCGTTAAGTATGAGCCGGCCATAATGGATTAAGCGAACCATTGGTGGGACCATTGATCGAGATCTGTGTGAAACAAACATACCCTAGTGATTGTTACTCATTAGTGTGATTTATCAGACATTGACCCGAGTCCCTCCTTATCTAGAGTTCATGAAAGGAAAAAGGGTCATCTAGGTAAGATACAGAGCCATAGATAGAGACTTGTGACATGAGGGGTCCCAAATGTTGGACCAAACATGGCGATTATACATCAATCATTGATCTCCATTATATAGACTGGATAGGACACCGCTTCTAAACGCCGTCCTGGGGTGCGTTTTGGCGGTCATAACCGAAAACTGGTTCTGTTGTTTCTCTTTGTTTAATCACTTTGGAGATTTGGGGATTTCATTATGATGCGTAATTTTCGCCCATTTAAAATTCCCAAAGAAATTCACCGACAAGAAGCAATCGAACCAATTCTTGGTTTATGGCTGTTTGTGACCGCCAAAACGCACCCCTGAGTGCGCGTTTTAAACGAGGGTAAAGAACGAACGTGACGCGACTGCGTTGTGTGTACTTTCAAACGGAATTTTTGAAAAAGTGGAAGAATTTTTTTCTTTAATTCTTCATTTTCGTGGGAAACAAATAGATTTCGCAACCGAATTGGTCAAAATAGACAAGAACAATGGTCAACGTGTGCGCGGCAGTGCGGCCCGGAGAAGGATGGAAATTTGAGTCGGGAAAAAGGAATATCCATTCAGAAGTAAGCTGATGATTATTATTTAACGGTGCGTCTATAACATTTATATTAATGTACATGTATAACGTTACAACTAAAGAAAAGTTAATGCACAGAAACGAAACTTCTATAATAACACAATTAAAAATAACGAAATTTATACGAGGGGCGGTCGCTTATAACATACTTATCATACTTATGGGAACTACGATAGCTGTGCATTTTACTTTAGGTGTGGGTAGGTGTGTACTGATACCGGCAATCGTGGATTAGGGACACAAGATCGTCAGGGCGTAGACAAAGAGTCCACGATTGACCGAACGTCCACGATTGAAAATCGTGTACAAAACTAATGGGAGGCCTTCCGAAAAAGTTAAAGTATAAACAAAAGAGGAACAACAGGAGGTCCGCGATATTGCAGGTGTGTGTGGGTGTGGGGGTGGGGGGTTTTAAACCGTCTCTTCCCGTTTCAACAGAAGCAATCGAGGGAGACCGAGTGAGACAAAAAAGCATCCTGTTCAAGAATCATTCCACGATGAGTCTTTTAGTTGTGCCTTAGGATGAAGGATTGTTTATTAGTTTTTCATATTTCCCAGCGAGTTTTGTCTTGACTTTTTACTTTCTAATTGTGCTCAATTTTGTAGTAAATTTTGAAAATTCTGATCAACCCGGGACAGGACTCTAGACCGAGAACCCCAAATCATATCAAGCAAGATTGCAAAAAACAGACATTCTAAGAAGTTATCCGCTAAAACCTGGTGATTGGGGTTGATAAAAACGAAGTCGCACAAATCTTCTAGAATGTAGGTCCTCCTTGTTCCCTCTCCAACCAAGGCATCGATCTGGGGCCAGTTTCGCGAAGCTGCTCAGCACACACACAAATGCTTAGCACAAAAAGTCTTGCTTTTTAAAATCAGCTTACCAACCAAAAACTCCATGTGATTTTCATGCTAAGCAAACAGCAGCTGAATAGCAGTCACAAGCAATACACATCACATGAAAATGTGGTTGGTAATCCCGATTTATATCCTGGTTTATACCCCGATTTATACCATGAAATTGGCCATTGTACTCACCGTATGCACTGATGATCACACCGCCGAAGATCGCACCGCAGCCTCTGCCTAGACCATGGTACACACCCTGCAGGATGCCTTGCGCTGATGACCGATTTCGCTGAGAGGTAGTGGATCCGATGAAGGACGTACTGGCTGCCCACACCAACGCATGAGTCATCCCTGATAACGTACAAACGAGTCAGGTAAATTAGGCAGTCAAGTCGCAGAACAAGTTATTAGAGAAAAATGAAAGTCACGACGGACAGCCAGTACTTAAAGATAGTGTACCTGATTGGTCATTGTTGCAATTTTCAGAAATGGGCGGATTTGGGGGTTAGTATTTTAGGGGAAATATCGTTCCACTGACCTGTGGCGAAAAAACGTGGATGGCAAAACAACGAGAGAAAAACGGCGCTCGTTTTCAACCGTCGGGCGGATGATAGCCTTTAGTCAAGGCGCGCGTGGCTACCTGCACGCGTGACGCTCCCCGAATGCCAGCATGTCCTGGGCGCGCCACTCGTCCGGTTAGCCACGCGCGCCTTGACTAAAGGCTACAGGGCAGTTTTCCAACGATTTCCAGCTGGAAATCGTTGGAAAACGATATAAATTTCCACTTTTCTTGACAACGACAGCACACCTGGTGCCATCATTTCACAGGATGATTGCGACTACTATTAACTTACAGTCTAGTAAGGTATTTCGTAATAATTCAGTAAAAAAAATGGAGGATTACCAATCGCGTACACTACATTTAAAACGGACATGAATTTAAAGGAAGTCTTTCCATCAACATTTCCTGATATCAGTTTCAATGATTATTTCACCTAATAAGCCAGTTCGGTATCTCAAAGGTCAAAGGTTATTTGGGATAAAATTGCTGACGTAATGTCACACTATGTTACGCGAACGCCCATTCTGAGTGAATTTAACACGTGCGCGTTGTGCGACAATCTTTTGCGTTCACACGCGCGTAGCCTTCAAACCGCGTAGCCTTCAAACCGCCAGTCCAACTACTAGCTCCCATGAACTTAGGCCCAGCAGGATCGAAAATTCAGCAAACAAATTTCCGGTAAGCACCGTTTTAACTTTTTGTATCTACGCTCATGCACTTGATGTGTGTTCACAGTTTTGCAGAGGTGCAGTCACTGGTTTACACTGCGGCGACTAACCAAGATAACAGCAAGGGAGGGAACGTGTCAAAGTGTCGATCGGTGTTTTTACAGGATACCTCGCGGTTCACGGACCATAAAATCTGGAGGCCAACCTCGAGTTACCGCCTCTATAATTTTGCACCTGCCCCGTATTAAAAAAGTAATTACAACTAACCTTGCAGTGTCTCCACTGCGAGGACCCACCATGGGTTAACAAGGTAGGACACCACAATAAACCGTACAGCGAAGCACATCAGACCCAGGCATAGCACGGGAATGTGGCCCAGTTTGCGTAAAAACCAACCACTAAAGAAGTACCCAGTCACCTCTGAGAGGTGATTAACGATGGACGCCACGCCGAAGAGCGATGGCGGAGCTCCTAGATCCTTTAAGTGCCAGTACAGAAAGGTGAAGAGAAATCCGAACCCGAATCCAGCAAACCACACTACGTAGAGCATGGTGCCGTACCGGACGCTGGCGTACAGGCCTAGAACCTTTAGGTATCTCGGTGGCGAGTCTTCATCGTCGTCACTACTGCTCTCTGAATCTCTCCGGGTGCGACTCTTAGGGTCCTCCTTGTACTTCTTGAGTGTCTTCTTGACGTTCTCCAACTCGATGACCTCGGATGCTCCCTTGCCACGCAGCTGGAGTAGACGGGTCTCCTCTTTTGCCAGTTTCCTGCTCGAGATAGCCTCGTTTAGCGATCGATACTTGAACTGGAACTGAGTTGCCACGAAGAAGGAGCAAGTTATCAGAACAGCATAGGTGCCGAAACAGACCAGGTAATTCTCTTCCTCCCTTGTGACCTGACCGTCGCATTCCACCGTGGTCGTCTTGGTACGATCTAAGATGAGACCCTCCACGAACATTACGACGCCCCAAGCCAGCGAGCCGAACATCCGCTGGCGACCGTACAAATCCATGCGCTGGTGTCCAAGGTAGCCCAGGGTGGCCGAGTCGGCCAACGTGATGGTGGGTGAGCTGAAGAATTCCCCGAGAATCATGAGCAGCAGGAGATAGATGAAGATCAGCTTTGTATTCTCCGCCGTGTACTTGATGACAGTTTTACCCCCCTTGGCACTATCAGGCGTCTTGGTATCAGTTGAGTTAGAAATGGTGACTTTGGTGTCTGGTTTGGGTACTACAATGATTTGTTTGGTGTCATTGGGTGTGCGGCGATACCTCTCCTTCACACTGCCTGTTGTTTTACTCGTATAAGGATTACTTCGTTTAACAATGGAAGCCCCCTCCGAAGTTTTAACATCTACTGATGGCGAGTCCTTCTTGGTGGTAACGACCTTGACGTTTGTTATTTCTACCTTGCCTTCGCCTCCTTCCTTAGTTTGTGCACCACCAACAACGATTAGGGTCACGTTGGCCGGAACGGTGGAGTTTAGTACCACGCAGGTGCTGGGCGCGGGCCGAATGAAGGCTACAGCTTCGGTGAAGATGAGCCAGGAGAAAAGGGAGAAGAGGAGAATGGCTTTGGCTTTACGCCACGAGTCGGCCACGGCGCCCCACATGGGCGCGGCGCAGAACTCCACGAAGGGTCGGATTCCGACTAGGACGCCGCTCTGTGAGGCACTAAGACCCAGCTGCTTGAAGTAGACGGCGATGAGAGGGTACAGGCTTCCGTAGGAGCCGTAGAATGTCAGGTAGAAGATCTTGCACAGGAGGAGGTCGGGGTTGAGCCGGCCGGAGCAGTAGCCCTTGTACCGCCTGCCCGTGGACGTCTGCGAGGATGTGTCGCTGTCGTCTTCATCGTCGTCTTTCATCCTTATCACGTCCTTCCGTTCGATCACGAGCGTGTCGTCGTCTGGGTAATACATGATGACCGTAGCACTTGACAAGTCTCAGAACAGGCAAGACAAAAATCTGTGCATGTGCCCTTGGTTTATCTCCACTCTCCAATTCGATGCCCGAGGTTTCGTGACATCTTTTAAACCATGTGATCACTAGTACCGTCTCCGGGAGTCTGGATGAAAAAAACACATGGGAATATTGAAATGTGTCGTTTTCATTTTTCCGGTCTCAATAAGCCAGTTCGATATTTCAACTGCGCATGTGCACAATGACATTTTTATCCCGAATGACCCGCGTGACCTAATGCGCGCGTGTGAACGCAAAAGGTGGTCGCAAAACGCGCACGTGTCAAATTCAATCAGAATGGGCGTTCGGGTAACATGGCGTGACATTACGTCAGCAATTTTATCCCGAATAACCTTTGACCTTTGAGATACCGAACTAGCTCAGATAACTGACTTGCTTGCTGACTGGCTCATACGCTGGCTGGCGAATAGCATTAATCTGCGCACTTCAGGGTTTGAAAGCGGAGCTCTCATCAGGGATAAGAAAAAACTTACGCTGCGGTCATTCGTGTATAATGTACAGTGTGTGCACGGGAAAATCCTTTGAATCTTAAAGATTCGCTGATTGAGTCGTCCAAAAACAATCTAATGTACGGTAGGTAAGTTTATTTGAGAATAATTTTTCTGTAAATAGTTTAACATGTCGACTAAGGCGTGTGGGCGAATAACAAACGGTATGTGAATCGTTCGACGGTATGCAAATTAGGTCTTTAGACCGTCGAACGGTTTGTAAACTATCATTTGGGCCTCGCTTTCAGACCCCAAACGGTTTGCTTTTTTGAACTAGCTTAAGTGCCCAACAAAAGATGCTGATTGCCGTTGGGGTTTTACCAAACATAGGAGCGTCCTGCCTGCTGGACTTCAATGACTGTGGCACTGCTAATTCTCCAGGGTTAATTAACCCTGGTGGATTAGCAGTGGCACAGCCATTTAAGCGACCACCGTTATCACAATGGAGGCTAATCCGATAAGTACTCCATTGTGCAGCATACCAACCTCCAGACCGTGAGCGCTCAAGTGTATACGTTTGGGCTGGGGATTAATACCATTTGGGCTGGGGATTAATACCATTTGGGCTGGGGATTAATACCATTTGGGCTGGGGATTAATACCATTTGGGCTGGGGATTAATACCATTTGGGCTGGGGATTAATACGTTTGGGCCCATACCGTTTGGTAACTCTCAAGTAATTTGCATACCGTTTCTAAATCGCACTGACGCCTAAGAATTATTTTGGTCGATTTTTGTCGGTTTTTTTTTACCACTTGACTAATATTACGTTTGTTACAATGCTGTGAATAGCAATGTTTTTGTTTGGCACTGAGAGCCTCGATTTACACCTGAAGTACGCAGACGGGCTAATGTGAAATTCGTCTATACAGCACCTGCATTCACTCAACATTACTTGTACCTGTATGTCGTGGTGGAATCTTAAGCCCGTTAGCCTTGCCTGTGAGAAAACCCCACTACCTCTGAGTTTTGTACAATACCAAAAGAGCAGTTATATTATTGACGTACTGGTGAGGACAAAAAAGAGCGTATAACAAAGGGAACAATACTGTCTTCACGTTTTTTTTCTTTTATCTGGAAAGTGTCCTCACGAGTAAACGTGTGCTTATGCAGGAAGTCCTGACCAGGATGGTGGGGAGAGTACTACTGTATTGATACTTCCAAGATTGTTGTTTCTAACCCAATTATACACAAAAGAATAGATTTAATATTTGAGGAACAACTGTTCTCGAGAAAGAACTGCAAATGTAATGAGAGATATTGCCTCATATACTTTGACCTGCTGATTGGCTGGTTATCGTGCAACCTGGATGACCAGCTGAATGGCAAGCTGGCTCCCTGCCTTACTGTTGACCGGCAGACTGACGACTGAAATCAGTGCTACAAATCCATGCACAAATTGACACATCTTTAAGGCCGGTTCCCACTTCAAGCGAATTTGCGGGCGAAGCCAATATGCGGGCGAAGCGAATTCATCTTGGTCACGGCGCACGTCACACTAAAACAACCATTGTTGACATCACAAAATTCGCTTCGCTTTCGCATTCGCGTTAAGTATGAACCGGCCTTTTAAGCGTTATTATTCAACCTCCCAAAAAGTGTACATGATATAAACATACACTGTACGCCCGTGTATTATAATGCGTTTTTTTATGCATAACCACCTTCAGGCACTACCCATAACTCCGGTAAATTTCAAGCTCGCTCTGACTATGCTGACGAGCGCCACCTATTGATTAGTCACAAATTACTGCTTAAGACAACGCCGACTAACAAAAAGCATGGAGACTCATATTCCGTGGGGAAATTTCACCGTGTTGCTAAGCCCAAAATTAAACAAATATCTTACTCGGAAAAAACAGGTTTCCAGCCAAATTCCATCTGATTTCTATGCTAAGCAAACAATAGGTAATAATAGTCACAAGAAATTCACTGTGAATCTTTTTTTCACCAAGGAAGACTTATGATGCTTAGCAGCTCTATGAAATCGGCTCACAGGTGTAGTGTGAATTTCAGTCACTATGAAATACGGGCCCATTGGTAGTATTGCACATGCCCGAGTGAAGATAATTAGGAGAGTGGCCGGTTACGTGAGAGGGTTTACCCAATAATAGGAAAAAGGAGTCCGATTTTCATGGTAGTCGGATATTCATACGACATACTATGAACATCTAACAAAAGAAAAACGGTGCAGTAACAATGAACATCCATTGTTATCTGGCACTAAATCCATTGTTACTTGTTAACAGTGACACCAGTACAGTGTTAAAAAAAATCTGTTAAATTACAGTAAATTGTATTGTCAATTGGCATTGCAGAAGTTACTGTTTTCGGACAGGACATTCTACTGTTGTTTTTTCTCTGTATATTAACAGCAGACCGTCAGAGATTCCACTGTTTTGCCACATTGATTAAGTATGGAATTCCATAGCTGCCATTTCAAACGTCGCCCGTCGCCCTCCAAAACGTCGCGCGTCGCCCTCCAAAACGTCGCGCGTCGCCCTTCAAAACGTCGCTCTCCAAAACGTCGCGCATCGCCCTCCAAAACGTCGTGCGTCGCCCTTCAAAACGTCGTCCTTCAAAACGTCGCCCGTCGCCCTCCAAAACGTCGCCCGTCGCCCGTCGCCCTCGAAAACGTTTCCCTTTAAAACGTCGCCCGTCGCCCTAAGACCTTGGACCATCATTTTCTTCACTGTGTGCATGGGATTGGTGTGCATGGTCGTTTATGGGAAATGCCAATATTACGCTCCCATTGGCTGAATTGCCATGAATGAACTTATCATTGCACTATCAATTAGCATCTGGCCTTACTGAGCAACTGTGTCAATTTTAATATCAGTTCAATCAATTATTACAAACTGATGTTCAAAGATGATACAAAATATGCAAGCTCAATGTTTGCCTATGTCTCCCTTCCAGCACCGAACAGAAAGTGACACTGATTTTGTTAATCTTTTAAAAAAGTTGACTTGCTTTTCTAGGGTCCGTTTTCTGCTTTAAATCTCACGTCGATTGTATTCTACAATGACAAAGAAGATAAAACAAAAACAAGCAATTAAAAATACCAAAAATAAAACAAATACTAGCAATTTAAAAGAATTTATAATATTTCAAAAATATTCTGACAGAAAATGAGAAATTGGATTTAAAAGTGAGATCATAACCGAACATTATGTCATTAAATAAAAGAGACATGAACGGGAAGCGAAAAGAACGGGGACTTAAATAACAATGTAACTTTGTACATAAATATAATAATAGACGTGACGTAAATGCATCTTAATTAATACGTTAACTTTAGCCATTAAAGAATAAAATCACAAAATAAACAAAGAAGTGTGATTAAGACAGTAAAAATGAGTATGCTTATGCTAAAATTGAAATGGTAGGGCCTATTTGATTAAAACAATATAATTAGGTGCAACTTAAAAGGTTAACTTTGAGCACTGACTTTAGCAGAAGCACTTAGGGCTGCAGATATGGTTGATGATGACAACAAAGCGAAGCCGTGTTATTTTCGCAAGCCTCATTTTGGGATTACTGGTCAGTGCGACAAGACATAATTTGTTATGCGATATATGACAAGTTCAAGTGGAAGCCGCAGTGGAAACGTATAGGGCTAGGGGTATTAAGTATGGAATTCCATAATTATCCCATAACATCCGCTCCCATGCGCATTCTCCCTATATTAGTGCACAAGTCAAACACTGAAGGTCTTGAGCGACGGGCGACGTTTTGAAGGGCGACGCGCGACGTTTTGAAGGGCGACGCACGACGCTCTGGAGGGCGACGCGCGACGTTTTGAAGGGCGACGTTTTGAAGGGCGACGCACGACGTTTTGGAGGGCGACGGGCGACGTTTTGGAGGGCGACGGGCGACGTTTTGGAGGGCGACGGGCGACGTTTTGGAGGGCGACGCGCGACGTTTTTGAGGGCGACGTTTGAAATGGCAGCGTTATGGTTTTGTGTGCTAACAAAATATTGTGAACTGTCACAGAGGTTATTTGTAGACTTTTCTGCGCATCTACAGAGTGCATTTTTAAGTTTTACAATATTTGTATAGCGTGATTTGCTGTGCAATCCTGCATGCTACACATTCCTATACAAATATCTATACAAATACTACAGTATACATTCGCCCACAGATCCTACTACATAATACATTATAATAACGCAGCACAGTTTGGTTTTATATTCATTCGGTCGAGCCACTATGAAGTCATGGTTCGCCATCAACTCTTTCGATATTTTGAACATGAACGGGGATGTAATAATGACATTTTAAAAATAATGTTCGGATAGAAGTAATTTTGTGCATGAATTGATCGACAAATTACCTATTATGATCAAGAAAGTGGGTTTTGGGACTAAAACACAGCAATTTAACATGATTTTTGCGAGCACAAATTTCCTCAATTCTGATTGGTCAGCAGCCGCGTAATGAGATTCATGTAGGATAACAGTAGATTCTTTGTGAACGAACAAGTCAAATAAAGAACCTTGTATAATAAAATAACTTCTTTGTAAATGTACAGTTTACAATCGCGCAGTTGTTCATATACAAGAAATTCCTTGTTGAAAAACAAACAATTCTTGTAACAGAGTTTCTATGTGATTCTACAGAAATAAACTCTGTAAATCGCTGTACCACAGGAAAGTAAAACAAATGCCGCAGCGAGTTACCATCTCGCCGCGGCGAGTTACCATCTCGCCGCGGCGAGTTACCATCTCGCCGCGGCGAGTTACCATCTCGCCGCGGCGAGTTACCATCTCGCCGCGGCGAGTTACCATCTCGCCGCGGCGAGTTACGGTAATTCGCCGCGGCGAGATGGTAACAAGCCGCGGCGAGATAGTAACACAATTTGTTTATACTTTCCTGTGGCCCTTCTACACTTCCGTAATACCTGTAACGCCTTTTCGGTATTGTGCCCTTGACAAAACAGCCGCCGGCGCATTTTTTCTTCTCTCCCCGGTTCACTGTTTAGTATGCCAACACGTACACTTGTTCCTTCCTCCATGGTATAACTTGTCCACAACAGGACATTTCTGATCAAATTTTCTTCCAACCAATCGATCATGTTGCGTTTTTGTTGTTTACACATGAAGAGGTTGCTTTGTTTGGCTGCAAACAAATGGAAAGGCCCCCCGAACAAGAAAGGCTTTTGATAATTTTTTGGCATAGGCCTATGTGCACGTCCAAGTTACCCACTCGAATCAATGAACCACGTCTGTTACCCTTCGCTTCTCGTCTTTTTAATGTCATTCCTCGGAGCTTAAAGAGCAACTAAAACGCCAATTTTTGTTTACTTTTTGGACTTTTCCGACAGTTTAAATACTCTTAACTGATGGAGATTAGTTTGCAGACGAGAGGGATTTTTAAATTAAAAAAAAAAGGGGTTGTTATTCTGAACTATTTATCCTGTTTCGCGAAAGCTCATTATGTATGTTAAATGTATGTACGTGACTCCGTGACGTACACGTGTAGAGTCGGTTGATGCTACAGCCAAACACTGCATGTACGTACGTGGAGTTGATGCTGCTGGAAGAGTTTTTTTCGACATAACTCCTCCGTTTTCCCGTCTATTTTGTCTAATTCTGATATTATTTCAGTATGAGCATGGTTCTGAGATAATCATTATGCCTCGATCGTGTGTAGTTGGGGGTTGCACGAGGAACAGCGACAAAAACCCTGACCTAACCTTACTGCGATTCCCAGTGCTGAATGGAGTTCAAAGGCGACAGTGCATGGGTCCGCTTTGTAGACAAATACAATATCTGATTTTGAGCTGTAGAAATGGTCGAAAATATGTGCAGAACATTTCGCCAAAGACTGTATTGATGATAGTGTTAGTATGAAAACTCAGCTGGGTTTGAAGGCACAACTCCGTTTGAAGGCTGGAGCCATGTCAACTCTAAAGGCACCGAGCATTCCAATCCTGTCCCGGACTCACGCGCACCAGACCACGACGACGTTCCCTGCGGTTGCCGGCTCGAGCAGCCAGAGCCCCGGCCGTCTCCCTGTCCACGCTCGCTTGACTCAACATGCATTGTACACGCACGGTACCGCGCATGCGATTGAGTCTGGTACCTTATAACAGAAATTGTGTGTATAGCTCTGAGAAGGTGCGGGTCCTCAAGAGTGCTGCATAAGCAAAGTCGCCAGACTAGAGTATAGCATCAGCTCACACACAACTCACCGCGCAGGTCCCAATAAAAGCCGACTGCAAACAAAGGAAAGTATGAATCATAACTAGCTTTTCAGCAAGAACAAGCCTACAACCCCAATTCTAAATGTGTCTCACAAAGATGTCAACACTTTAAAATATGTTTACTGTATTGTTACACCTGAATTGTGTGCAAAAAGCACAGCAAGTAATACTAGCCTTAGACAAAAAAATACGTACAGACTCTACTCAAAACATTGTCGTATAATACAGTGACGTCATATGTTTCTACACGTATACGTCAATACTCGCGCGATACGGCACGCAGTTGACCTCGGCCTTTTCCGAGTCAAAGTGGCTCAAAAGGAAAAGGCTCAAAAGGAAAAGGCTCAAAAACATTTTTTTTTTCAGAATCACGAATTTTGTTACATTAGTTTTGGGGAGGCATAAACTATCAGATAAGTCCAAAAAGTAAACAAAAAAATTTGGCGTTTTAGTTGGTCTTTAAAACCCCTTGACCCCGGATTTCATATGGGGGCGCTGGGGCGCCATGCCAGCTTGTGCAGCCAAGCAAAACGGAAACAAGAGGCTTGTGCAGCCAAGCATAACGTACACAATACCCCAATAATGGTTGAAAATGCAGAAATTGGCGTGTATAGACGTCAATCGGCCAGGTGGCAATTTTTATCTGCACGTATTTGTGTCAACCGTACGCAAGGAGTTAAAATGTTTACGGTTGGTACATCAAGTTTCCATGCTCTTGTGCACAGCATGCAGTTCTTGGCCAAGGCAACGAAACTTGCTCGTACATGGAACCACGTAACGAGGAAAAACGAATGAATCTGCCACTGATCTTCTACAGTTAGATCAGATGTACACAAGTCTGCAGATTCTTCGAATACTTTTAGTCATATCGCTTTTTTAGCTGTCGTCAGAAAGGAAATTTAACAACTAAACCTGCGTGAAATGAAACTCATGAAATATGGATTTGCAATAACAGATTCAGATAGGCCTACTCTCGGTTGCATTATGAACAGCACCCACATGCAATTATAGCGCCCTTTGTCCTATCGTGACAATATTTTAAGTACTATATGGCAGTGATGTAGTCGAGACTCTCTCAAGACCCTGCAAGACCCTGCAAGACCCTGCAAGACCCTGCAAGACCCTGCAAGACCCTGCAAGACCCTGCAAGACCCTGCAAGACCCTGCAAGACCCTGCAAGACCCTGCAAGACCCTGCAAGACCCTGCAAGACCCTGCAAGACCATCTTGGGAATCAGGTTGGCGCAGTGGTTCTGTCCCCGCCTTTCACCGCTGTGGCCCAGGTTCGATTCCTGCCCTGGTCCACATGTGGATTGGTTTTTCAGTCCCTACCTGATTCCGTGGGTTTTCCTCCCACCTCTAAAACTGTAACTTCTTCTCATTGTCTTCTCTCTACAGGTTTCTTCAGGCTTTCGGGCTACAGTGCCTAGAGCGCTTTTGAGGAATCCTTGGTTTCATTACCAGAATAATAATAATAATAATAATAAAAATAACAATAACAATAATAATAATAATAACAAGACCTTCAGTCTTAATTCAAGTCTAATGCTATTCAAATGAACTGTAACAAAACCCGACGCTTCTCGGCATTTCCCATTACGCGGTATGGGCCCGCATAAGATTAAAAATCATCAGTGATACTAAAACCCCAATATTAAAATTTCACCCCAAGTGTTGGGTTTTGCTAGAGCTGGTCACAAATTTCAATATTGGGTTTTTAACGTCGCGGGCCCACCCCATACCGCGTATAGGCTATATGGGTTTTGCCGGAGCCGGTCACATATTTTATGAACCATCACACATATTGAAAGTTTGGCTCGTGCCGACAATGCACAAATCACATTGTAGATATTTCTTTAATACACCCCATTTAGATAAAATGCTTTTACGTGTATTTTTATTGGACTATTTGTAATTCTGCCTCTGCGATGAAAGTGAAGTGTACTTAATTAACCATTTACATATATAATAATAAAATACACGGCCATAACTATTAACTTAGCCAGATGTCATTACACATAGTTACGAGGATCAGAATTAATTTCCCTAATGCGTATCAGAGTCCAATGTTAATGATAAGACAACGTAGCCGCAGATATTGTCAGAATTTGCACATTGTCACTAATGGGGGCATAATACCGACAAGGCTGATTACAAAGTTTATTCGTGAAATCAAATGTTACTCATGCGAGTGTTTGAAGAGACAAGTGGTGGCTAGGCCTATATACTACATTCTTTCCCAGACTGGTGGTTCGTCTAGGGGTAATATGCAATTGCGCATGGGATCACTGGCGAATAGCCATAGGGAACTCTTGCCCCACCCCCTTACCTTAAAGAATTTGTAAGGGGCGGACGCTACGTCATGTGCGTTTAGTTTGGACATGCATATGTAAATGGATTTTGAAAGATCCCCCTCCCCCTCGGCTTTTGAAATTTTGCCGGAGGGCCAAAGAAATAGACACATTTATTAATGAACATTTAAATATTTTTCCTGATAATCTGGGGAAAATTTTACTGCCCTGAAAATGGCTATACCTCCTCCCCCCCCCCCCTCCCGCCCGTCACTGGATGGGGTGTGTGCCCCTGTTTGGGGATACCACACCCCTACCTCCCCTCTGTTTTCTGCCGATCATAAAGACAAATGCGTTTTTGGCGGGGTTTATCTGCCTGATAACACATTCAACAAGGCCGAGTAACACAGAACTTTAAACGTAGTGTACACAATTGGTAATCCTCCAAAATGTTTGTATACTGAATTATTACAAAATACCTTACTAGACTAAGTAAATAGCAGTCTCAAGCATCCTGTGAAATCATGGCACCTGGTGTGCTGTCGTTTTCAAGAAAAGTGGAAATTTATATCGTTTTCCCAACGATTGTCAGCCGGCAATCGTTGGAAATAGTCTAGTTCCCCGACCTGGGTAATTCCCTGACGTCTATAAGTTGCTGCGTTTTGTCTAAAGTACGGTCAGGGAACCAGACTACAAGAACAGATTTTTTCTCTCTACACAAACTACGGTTTTCCCAGCATATATGCACACAAAACTTTAAACAGGTCAGTGTTTCAGTATTCGCTAGCACCCTATAAAATATTAACCCCCAAATCCATTTATTTCTGAAAATTACAGCAAAAGCAAATGGTGTACACTACTTTAAGTAGTGTGTATATCCATGGAAACTGTCTCCAAAAGCTGCATCATTTTACCATTACTTTGTTAAGCATAGACATTTTTTAATGACAAAGATCGCCATGCACAATGTGTACACAACAAACGGGGCCACTCCAAGAATTTGCCCACTTTTTCTTCACTGGCCAGTACAATAAAACGTGACCCATCGTAGGAAGTAAATATTCTAGACTCCTTACTCCAAATGCTCCAATTTCAATATGATTTTCACACACCCTATAGGGAGTTAGGGCTCAGGTATCAAAACAAATGTGAAATGGTTCTCATATCTGGAGTGACTGAACATCACAAAAGTGCCTCCGTGGTACTACAAGTCTTCCCGAGTTGGGCTTCGCAAGAGCTACTACATGGATTTATCCCAACTATAGCGGGAGCCAGGAGAAATATTTACTTTAATACCCGACTCATGTTAGTAAGAAATTAACATGTATTGGTTACGTCACAACCCTTTCAACATTTTTAACCGGGGATTTTCATAAAGCAGATGTGTAAAGTTGGTTCGAAATGATGTCCCACATACATGGTTATAAAATAAGTATTAAGAAAGTAGGATATTTTTCTTTTCAACTTCTATGTCATTTTTACAATTTCTTATGTTGCTAAAGTAAATAGGTATATAAACTTTCACTGGTGTTGCATATTCAATAGCACAGAGGAGTATGGTTCTCTTGCACTGTACATTGAGATAAAAGATTAAAGAAAAGGGAACTAGACTACAGGTCATGTTTTATGCACGTGACCTTTTACTTCACACATTTAACATTAACTCCACAACACTGACCTCAGAAAACTTAAGAAAATGTGTGCATTTCAAGTTGTCTTGCATCCACCTTTTCATAACAAGGCCTAGACCACATCCTCATACAAGTTTTGTGGCAGTTTTT
Source organism: Hippasteria phrygiana (assembly GCA_037893225.1). Taxonomy (NCBI): domain Eukaryota; kingdom Metazoa; phylum Echinodermata; class Asteroidea; order Valvatida; family Goniasteridae; genus Hippasteria; species Hippasteria phrygiana. Next base: position 398,479 of record JAZGUH010000131.1, read on the forward strand.
ACATTCGTCAAAAACATTACAGACGGCCGCCCCCCCCCCCCCCCCCCCCAACTTGAAATCAAGTCGTTAGACACTGTCGTCTTTGTCCGCAGGCGCCACTGCAGTGAACCAGCGCTGAGCCATTATGTTTATGATACCATGCAATGCGTTCAACGTTCCACGATCCGACATGCCCAGCCTAGTTTGAATCTGATTTACCAGCGGGCACCGCAACCAAACTATTTATAAGATGGAATTTGCGTCGGAGTGATGTAAATTCAATTTAGAGTTTTGCCCTTCGACGTTTTTTATATAAACACTGTATACACACCCCCAGAGTATCACACTGTTATTTGCCTTTAAGGAAAAGCTTGCCTAAGTTAAAAACGTTAGGCCAGCGTATTTTATTGATTTACACAATCTGTGTAAAAATTAACTTTACACAATTAACACAATTAACAATGCAGAATGGGTGTTTTGCCAGCAAAATCTCAAATTTTCCTTGCTTGAAGTGCTCTTATTCACACCCTGCCTGAATATTTAGGCCACGCCCACAAAAGGGTGAAAATAACAAGTGTTATAATGCAAGAATGTAAGAATCTTGTGTCCAAGTGTATTTCACAGCATAACAAACAAGGGAAATGGATGTAAAAAAAACTGTTTTTGTAAGTTTGTATTATCTGTACCTCTTTTTGAAAAACTAAGCTCCGGCCCCAACACATATAATACCTATTGTTAGTACTGTACGTATCGAACATGGTCAATAGCCTACTTGTTTCGGGAAATGGACATTTGATGAGAATGGTGTGTTTTTTTTTTTTTTAATGGGTATAAAATAGCCACAAGACATCAGCAAATATGCCAGGAAAATTTGACAGGATTAAAATAATTTATTGCGATGATATAAGCGAAAATGTACTTGGAAGGGGGTGACGGCCACGCCCCCTCCGCACTATTCGCGCCGCTCTTAAGTTAATTAGTCTGATCTTAAATGACTCTTAAGTTACATTTTTATTTTCTACAAGCATCAAGGCATCTATAGAAACTGGTTTCACATTTTTCTCTGTCGCCGCGTTGCAACTGTATCAGCGAAAAGGAACAGGAGGGGGTTACGGCCACGCCCCCTCCTGTACATGTTTTTTTCCGTCTGGCGGGCACACTCCACCACTGAAAATGTCTGGCAGTGGCCATTCATGATACCTGGGACTATGCCGAACATTTTCCAGTAGGTTTCATCGGGTGAACTCACCAGCTAGGCTAGCCCAATTTTGGGGGCTCTTTGTCATGGCCCTCCTGACCACACCCACCACAGTGTGCTCGGCAGACGTCCATTTCCTTACATCAGCATGCATGTGGATCATTGCTATATACATGGAAATTGGTTAACTTTCCAGCTAGGCTGACCCCCCTGGGCTCCCGTTCTATTATGACTCCGGGCTGATATTCATACATGCGGCAAGCTCACTGCATATGCATAACGTTTCCATAGAGAGGGCCAATGGTAGCTCATCTGGCATAATGAAAATCATCCATGGGGATATCTTTTTCTCGATCAGTATGTCTTTCTAATCCTGCATATTCCCTTTGTAATATTAAACTAAAGAGTACTTTATTTATAGATAGTCTGAATCAACTAGCTCAAAAGGTTCTGGAGTCCTACCTTGATGAAGTCAATAAAATTCCTCCAACACCTCCATTGTTTCGTTCGAGCGACACGAAATCCGAAGAAATGACAAGGAAACGTGGAACTTTCCTTCTCAGTTAACACATTATACACGCGCGTATGTGTGCATCAACGTTGTGTACGTGTGCATTGTATACATGTGGGTTTGCTGATTCGCATTCACAAAAAGGACGGTAATATGAATATTCATAATTCTCTTTATTCTTAACCAATAAAACTGCACCATAAATAAATATTCATATTTTCTTGATTCTTAGCCAATAAGAGTGCTTCGTTCAAATTCGGTAGCAGGCATGGTCTTGTGCACACGAAAGTTGCAGATGGTTCAAGTTGGTAATTGGCAGTCGACAACTCTATGCATATGACGCACACGCATCTTGGGGCTGAGGTTGCACAGAACGTTCCCATATGTTATTATACCGCGCGCTACTATGGAATACCGTCACATAGTCGCGTCGTGCCGTCGGATAGTTGTGCCGTCGGATAGTCGCGCCGTCGCATAGTCGCGTCGCGCCGTCGCATAGTCGCGTCGCGCCGTCGCATAGTCGCGTCGCGCCGTCGCATAGTCGCGTCGCGCCGTCGCATAGTCGCATAGTCGCATTGTTGATTTTCAGGGTTTACGGCATAAACGGCCAAGGACCCGAAATCAACAATGCGACTATGCGACTATGCGACGGCACGACGCGACTATCCGACGCGACTATCCGACAGCCCTATACAAACAGTACTATACAAACGGGACGGCACGACGCGACTATGCGACGCGACTATCCAACGGCACGACGCGACTATGCGACGGTACGACGCGACTATGCGCCGTTGATGGCGCAAACGGCTGCGGACCCGAGCAACAATGCCACACATGCGACGCGTAAATGGCAGCAATGGAATTCCATACGCTACACATAACCCCTGGAAAGTGCGGTGTAAGTATTATAATACATATAATACATGGTGGCGCAGGCAGACTAAAGCCGACCAATTACCGACTTGATTTTAAGTCTACCACTCCCCCCCCCCCCCCCCCAAAAAAAATATTTACACACATACACAAATATTTACACAAATATGAAATACACTACACAAATCTATTTACGGTTAACATTTCAACTCTCCAGTAGAAATCTATTGCTGTATTACAGGATGGGCGAAAAAAAACCGAAAAAAACTTGGGGGGGGGGGGGGGGGGGGGGAATTCCCATCCGGTTCCAAAGTAGCCCTAGAAGTACGCCATGATATGGCGTCCTTCTAGGGCTAGCTCCAAAGTAACTAGCGGTGTGCATCGGAACCGGGTACCCGAGTGCCCGATCGTTCATGTCAGGAACCGGTTCCAGATTATGGAATCGAGTACCCGTACAACTTTACATTATCGCATAGTAAATTCACAGAAATTAAAAAGGAAAGATTTCGAATGTTATTTGTCAGGAATTTTCAAAATTAAAACCCGACTACATGGGAAACCAGCACATATTTCATGTTTATGACCGTGACGCTCACGAAAATTGACAATAAAGGGAATTTACCGGTTGTGGTTTTTGTAGTCTGGGTTTGGATAAAGAGCCTCGACCAGACATAATAGCATGCCTCATTCCACAATAAATACATGTACAACTGTATAAAGCATCTGTCTTTTGTGATATGCCGGCGCATGCATGTACCGGAACATGTAGGCCTAATGGCGGAGAAGTGATCATGTTTACTGGACAGGCATGAGATTTTTCAGACTTTTGTCTGAAATCAGACTTTTGAATCTCAGAGAAAGACATTATTGCAACTTCCCGGATTGGAAGTTTTGGGTTGGGTTTCTTTAACGGGTACCCGGGTACCCGTAGTTTTTCAATCAGGTACCCGGTTCTTTAACTACCCGTAAATGCACACCCCTAAAAGTAACTCCGTAGATCAGCGCAAATGGCAGAAATATCACTGATGGACGGCTTTAACACACAAATCATCATTTCCTCGGTGTGGGTGGGGGTGTGGGTGGGGATGGGGATGGGGATAGACCTCCCAAAGTCAATGAGGGAACAGACACTGGACAGTTTTGGTAATATCGGGGTACAGTGGCCACACCCTATGTGTTCCCATGGTCTCACCAGATACAGTACTGGCCACCCTACACACGTGTAAGCCTATATATGCCTATGTCCAGAATGTACAGTTTCACCTACAACTACATTTACGAGACTTTTATGTCCCCCGTTCCCTACCGCACTTACCTTCACTTCAACTGCCCACCTGCCATCAGAAATCCAGAATGAACCTTTTAAATAAAAGCTTTGCAATCCACCCCCATATCTCTTCTCCATTTTGCCCAGCTGCATGCCTGAATAACAATTGCTTACCCAGGCATGACGAGTTTCTCACTGGAAGTCTGTTGTGTGCATTTTTATTCAAAATGTCAGGTGAGACAGTGTAAAGCTAACGGTGTATTTTTTTCTGCCTGATTCTGAATAAAATAAGTACAATACACAGCAGCCTTGAATTCTGGCCCGCACAGTTTCAAGTTGCCCTGTTTCGGTTTATGAAGACGCGTGAAAGACTGCATGGTGGTTTTAATTTTTAATATATGAAGCTGCTATGTCTATGATTTGGAGGTGTAACACCGTGAAATAATTTTTTTTCAAATTGAACTCCTAATTTGTAGTATTAGATAAGTTTAGAGCTTTCTATTGACTTGAGAGGCATTCCACGACCGACGATGAGTAGGCCTACTAGATTTAAAGGTATGATATAGCTTTGGTAATGATCAAAACACGAAATGATTAGTTTCAATCTGAAAGCTTATTATTTATGAGAGAGACTGGGATTGCGGGTAACACCATGTGAAATATATCTCTTCTAGGAAGAAGTTCTGAAAAGAACCGCGGGGTGAGTGTGTAACTCGACGTTTCGGACAGTGTGCTCTGTCCGTCCTCAGGAGTGTGTCCGTCCTCAGGAGTGTGTCCTCCTGAGGACGGACAGAGCACACTGTCCGAAACGTCGAGTTACACACTCACCCCGGTTCTTTTCAGAACCACACTTCTTCCTAGAAGATATCTTTTTTACATGGTGTTACCCGCAATCCCAGTCTCTCTCATATCGCACCCATCATGCAAAGCTTAAAATCGTACCTTATTATTTATGGTACCAGTACCAGTCATCTTGAGAAATATGTTTGTCTAAAATGGGGGGGGTGGGGGGTAATAGAAATTGAAAGCCCCACGATTCACAACTAGGTGCGCCGCCAGCGGCAACCGGGGAGAGGCCAAATTACGCAGTGCATCATTGTAAAAAGTCGACATCACAAAACCGGAAGTGGGTATCGCCAATGCATCGACCATACTTCTTACACCCCTTCTCCGCTAAATCGATCAACTCCTCTCTCTTCTTTCCCGCACAAGGTATTCCTCGATTAGTCAAAAATTGCTTTAACTCATCCACTCGCATTCGCGCGAAATCCATACTGCTGTACTGTCCACCATCTACAACGCGATAGACGCGATGTCGACCCCGAAAGTGGGAAATTGGCCTTTCCCGGCTTGCCGCTGGCGGCGCACTGAGTTGTTAATCGACCGGCATCTTCGGCAAAATAGATATAGGGTCACCTTTTCAAATTTCGACGCCCCCCAAAATTGGGGTCACCTTATAAATACAATTTCCAATCCCCCCCCCCCCCCCCCCCCCCCGACGCAAAATCGGGATAAGCCACTGCTTCGAGAAAATTATCTGCATGTAGACAAAAAACGTTGGCGCTAAATTCGATTTCCACAGTCGAAATACACCCCCGTGATAGGGGGTGTGCATCGGAACTGGGTACCCGATATCCGACCGTTCATGTCAGGAACCGGTTCCAGATTATGGAATCGAGTACCCGTACAACTTTATCGCAGAGTAACTTCCCAGACAATGAAAAAGGAAAGTTTTTGAATGTTATTTGTTGGGAATTTTCAAAATTGAAACATATGGGAAACTAGCACAGATTTCGCGTTTATGAGGCTCACGAAAGTTGACAAAAAGGGAATTTACCGATCGTGGTTTTGTAGTCTGGGTATGAATAAGTACGGAAGCCCGTTCGTGCAAAGTTTAATAGTGAAAAAAAATAACGAAATAACGCAATGAGTTATTGCAAAATGACGGATCTCGGAAAGTGTCATATCCGACATATTTTATCTCAGGAGAACGACATTACAGGCAAGATGACGACATCCTCGGATAATTTTTCACGGGATGACGACATTCAGGGTATGAAGTCCACATCCTGACTTAATTAATCACGGGATCTCGACCTCTTAAGATAATGTAATCACGATGTCGTAATCCCGTGAGGACGTTGTCCTAATTTGGAAGATTCGCAATTCGGTGCGCCGCCAGCGACAAGCCGGGGAGAGGCTAAATTACGCAGTGCATCATGGGAAAAAGTCAACATCGGTTCTATCAAATCATACTTCTTACACCCCCTTCTCTACCAAATCAGTGCTCCTCTCTCTTCTTTCCCGCACAAGGTATTCCCCGATTAGTCAAAAATTGCTTTAACTCATCCACTCGCATTCGCGCGAAATCCATACTGCTGTACTGTCCACCATCTAATACAACGCGATAGACGCGTGCGATGTCGACCCCGAAAGTGGGAAATTGTCCTTTCCCGGCTTGCCGCTGGCGGCGCACTGAGTTGTGAATCGACCGAATTGTAGGATGTTGTTATCCCGTGATAAATTATCGCAGCCATCTTGCCTGTAATATGTCGTCCAAAATGTGTCAGGATCTCAACAAGTCAGATTGCAATAGTTATTGCGAAATAACTCAATAGTATTACGAAATAACGCAATAGTATTGCGAAATAACGCAATAGTTTTGCGAAATATCGCAATAAACCTTTATCATGGTACAGCCATTTTGTTTTTCTCCTATTAAAATTAATGTAACCAAACCGAGACTGGAAGGAAAAATAGCCTGGCACCTTCATTCAATAATTGGAATCACTATTCATAATTGCTAATGCATACAGGGAACAAGACAAAGTTCGTGACAGCATGATAAAGGTCTATAGTATTGTGGCGCAAATTGCTATAGCAGGCGTAGTCAAAGAGGGCGCGCTAGCAGCTGCGGGCCCCTATATAAGGCCGCAGGGCAGTTGCCACATACGCTCTTGCCATATGCTCTCTCTGGCTGGACTGACTTGCTCACTCGCCAAGCACAAAGCACAACCATCTACAGGGAAAGACGGTAGGCACTAGCTGGCGGGGCTGACGGCGTGCTGGACGGTACGGTGAAGTCGGGCTGGGTTGGGGTTACGAAGTCCGCGGAGGCTACTGGAGGCGGAGCGACGTACAGCTATCTGCCGATGGTAACGGACGGAGCCGAGAGTGCGCGCTCACATACCCGCCGCCTCGTGGAAGGAGACTCGGGACGGTCGAGGACGGATAGTGGAGGCGGATTACGCGCTATAACGCTAGAGGCGTACGGTTTCACGGGACTCAGAGGCTACTCCCCAGCCAGGCTTCGCCATGCTGCCCAGCACTGCCTTGCCGTAGCGCTTAGTGCGAGAGGCTACCAATGTAGAACAATTGATTGAGAGGCTCGGAGACCAATGGTTAATTATAAGAGGCTAAATTGTAATTCAACGGGGGTCCATCGCATGACATGTTCTGTGTTAATAAATCAATCAGTAATTGAGGTCCTTGACTCTTGTGTTGTTATTGGTCTGTCCTTGTCCATCTTAGAAGTTGAGAGGCGTGGGTGAGTGCTGCTACGCGTATGGGCGGTATATTTCCATCCAAACGGGCCTGCATTCCCGGCTGCTGGGGTACTGATCCTAAGCCAGAGGGTTGTTCGAGGGAGAAGGGACTGCGGATCGGGTAACGGAATCTCCCCGCCACAAATGGTGTCAGAAGTGGGATATTACGCCTAGCTACCACTTGCCCACGTCCTCATCCCTGGGAGGCGAGGACCATTATTCATTAATAAATAGGACGCCTCAAATAGATAAAACTAAATTTATTTGAGACAGTAGACACAAACTAATAATGACGGACCAGACTGCTAAGGAACTTCAAGAGGAGGTTGACAGTCTCCGAGTGGACCTCCAAGGAAGGGAGGATGAGCTCCAGCGTTCAATGGAGGACAGCATAAGCCAGGAGGCTACAATAGAGCAATTAAGGAGTGGAATATCTCGACTGGAGGAGGCTTGGAAGAGCATAGGTCAGGGGACTTCGCTGGATTCAGGTTTGGACGCTGGACTTGCCTCCGTTTCCCAGGTGCAGGGCATAGGACGGGAGGCTACAGGAGGCGACTGGACGCCTCCAAGGAGTATCATGAAGAAGAATCAATCTTGGATGCCACAGGCACAATCTACTGGCATTAGAGGAGACATAACGCCACCTGTCGAGGCTATCGTTGAGATAACGAAGCCAGTGGAAGTCATAAGTGAACTAGAGAAAAGTGAAGGACCAGGCCGTGAAATAGGAGGCGCAGGAGCCTCTAATGAGACACCATGGCCTCTCAAACGAGACCAACGAACAATAGGAAACAAGCAGTTACAAGAGAGGCTGACAAAAGGTTCGGGTCGTCCAAAGATCGTCCCAGACCGCTTCGGAGGTAAACAGCCGTGGATAGACTACAGGGAACATTTTGAGTCATGTAAAATAGCCAATGGATGGGACGACGAAGAGGCGGCGGTGTTTCTGTCGGCGAGCCTCCAGGGTCCGGCATTGAAGGTACTTCTTCACCATGGGGATGGAGAGAAGAAGAGGCATTCATACAGCGAACTTCTCAAGCTTTTGAACGGGCGTTTTGGACCAGGAGAGCGAGCAGAAAATTTCCTTCTAGAGTTAAGGAATAGGAGGCAGAGGCCGAAGGAAACCATACAGGAGCTTGGCCAGGCGGTACGCGAATTGGCGTCATTTTCGTACCCGGAGTTTACGGAAACTGCAAGGGACCGCCTCGCAAGAGGACACTTCTCTGATGCGATAGCTAGTCAGTCTATTCGAGAGGGGGTATTCAGGGCCAACCCTTCTACACTTGATGAGGCGATACGGGCAGCCTTAGCAACTGAAAACTTCGAGAAAATTGAGGCTCAAAGGAATGGGCCCAAGTTCGGCAACGGAAAGTGTAGGATGCTGGATGACACCGTGGAGGATGTCGATCAGCATGCCGCCGAACAACAGATGGACCAAACCAAGAATAGGCGTGACACCAGGGTATACCGATTCCGCCGGAGGCGACCTGCAATCCAAGGGGACCAGTGCTACAATTGTCGAGGACATGGACACTTTTCACGGGATTGTCCAGAAAAGAGGAATAAGTCGAAGTATCAGGGAAACTGCCATCAGCCTGTCCTACGACCCGAGGAGGGGCTGGAATCACAGCAGGGTCAACCGTCCATCTAAAACCAACTTCAGTTAATAATTTACCTGAATCGGAACGGAAGGTACTGGTACCAACAATTTCTCCTAAGAAAGGACTTTACGTGATGGGAAAGATTCGTTCCCTTGACATTCCGCTCCTTGTGGATATCGGAACCACTGATACAATTATTTCAGCCGAAGTTTATTACAGAATTCCGGCTGAAAGGCGGCCGAGATTGGAGACAGATGGTTTAAAAGTGGCTCAGGCGGATGGGACACCAATAGAAACTTTGGGCGTAGCGCAAATTGAGATACAGGTCGGAAGAACCATTTTTCCAGTACGTGCGGTTTTTGCAAAGGTTAAAGCACAAGGAATTCTTGGGATGGACTTCCTCATACCAACGGGAGGAATATTGGACTTTAAGACCTTGGAGCTTATGTTGCATGGAGAACACATCAAGTGCACAAGCCGATGGGGCACAGCGTTATGCGCAAGGATTGTGGTAGCCAGAACTACTGTCATACCGCCGGGACATGAAACCATTATACCAGGGAGGATGGATAAATCAATTGATTCGTGTCATGTTGGCATAATAGAACCAGTCGAAGGAGGCGGAGTGGTCGCGGATAAGGGCCTTATACTTGCGAGGTCACTGGTGAACATGGATGGAGGTACACTACCGGTGCGGGTATTAAACCCAGGAAGGCAGAAGTGCGTTCTGCGATGTGGGGTCACCGCCGGCTGCCTCACACCAGTGGATGAAGAAGATATAGATGAGGCGCAACAGATGGCTATGGAAAAAGAAACGAAAGACGTTCATGTCCCCGGACACCTTCAGGACCTCTGGAAGCGCAGTGTTGAGGGGCTGGATACGTGCTATCATTACACCGTTGCAGGGTTGCTGTCAGAGTTCTCAGATGTATTTTCCGAAGGAGACCACGACATAGGGAGAAATGACTGGGTGAAACACACCATCGACACCGGAAGTGCTAGGCCTGTGAGGGAGAGACCGAGGCGACAACCCCCGTGTAATCAAAAGGAGATCGACAAGCAAGTGGATGACTTGTTAAAAAGAGGAATTATAGAGCCATCCGACAGCCCGTGGGCGTCCAATGTAGTTCTTGTTCGGAAAAAGGACGGAACCCAGCGGTTTTGTGTGGATTACAGAGGGCTCAATGAAAGGACAATCAAGGACGCTTACCCCGTCCCACGAATTGATGACACCCTTGACGCACTAGCGGGGGCAAGATGGTTTTCAACCCTAGATCTTGCCTCCGGCTATTGGCAAGTAGAACTCGATGAAGAGGCGCAGACAAAGTCTGCCTTTGTTGTGCGCGGGGGATTGTACAGCTGGAGGGTTATGCCCTTCGGTCTGTGCAATGCCCCTGCCACATTCGAGAGGCTCATGGAGAGAATAGTGCGTGGCCTCCAGTGGGAAACATTGCTCGTATATTTAGACGATGTTATAGTGTACGGACGAACCATCATGGAGGAAATCAACCGTTTGAGGGAGGTACTACAGAGGTTTCGTGAGGCTGGACTAAAATTGAAACCAGGGAAATGCCACCTCTTCCGAGAGCAGGTTAAGTATCTGGGGCATGTGGTGTCCCCAGAGGGAGTATCTACCGATCCAGACAAGCTGGAGGCGATAAGATCTTGGCCAACGCCGACAGACGTCCGAGGAGTGAGGAGTTTTCTTGGGCTAGCCTCCTACTATAGGAGATTTATAAGAGGCTTTGCTGACGTGGCACGCCCGCTCCACAGTCTAACTGAGAAAGCACGTGTCTTCCACTGGAGCGACGAATGCCAGGAGGCATTTCAAACCTTGAAGACTCACCTGCAGGAGGCGCCAATACTGGCATACCCAGAGGCCAGAGGCAAGTTTATACTGGATACAGATGCTAGCGGAGTCGGCATAGGAGCTGTGTTGTCCCAGGTGCAAAATGGGGAGGAGCGCGTCATAGCATACGCAAGCCGCACACTCTCCAAGCCCGAGAGGAATTACTGCGTGACGCGCAGAGAACTCCTTGCAGTTGTTGTCTACCTCAAGCACTTCAAGCAATACCTATACGGACAACAGATAACGGTACGGACGGATCATGCGGCATTAAAGTGGTTGGTCACTTTTAAGAACCCGGAGGGGCAAATAGCTCGATGGCTGGAAGTGCTTGGGCAGTACAACTATGAAATACTGCATCGCCCTGGGAAGAAACATGGAAACGCTGACAGCCTGTCACGTCGACCATGCAAGCAGTGTGGACGAGTAGACGACGAGAATTTAGAGTCACCCGTGCCAGCGAATGTGAGAGTAGTTGTTGTCGAGCCAAACGTTACCAAAGAAGACTTGCGGGAGGGTCAGCTGAAAGACCCCTCCATTGCCTGGGTGGTACTTAGGAAAGAGGAGTAGGACCAGAGACCAGATTGGAAGAGCATGTCCTCCCGTACACCTGCGGTCAAAGTTTATTGGTCGCAATGGGGCCAGCTAGAGATGAGACAGTCAGTGCTATGTCGGCGCTGGGAATCGAACGACGGTAGGGAGGTAAAGTGGCAGATAGTCCTCCCAGTCAACCTTCGAGAGGCGAAGATGGATGAGTTGCATGGAGGGAAAACCGGAGGACATTTTGGAATCAGTCGTACACTTGCTAAATTGAGGTTGAGATATTACTGGTCAGGAATTGCTGCGGACGTGAGAGCTTGGTGCAGGAAATGCAATGTCTGTGCAAAACGGAAGTCACCCGCTCGGAAGAGGCGTGCACCACTCAGACAGTACCGAATGGGCGCAACAATGGAAAGGGTGGCGTTAGATCTCGTCGGCCCAATGCCGGAAAGCGAAGGAGGCAACAGATGGGTGTTGGTTATAGCCGACTACTTCACCAAGTGGATGGAGGCTTACGCCCTCCCCGACAGTACAGCCGAGACGGTGGCCAAGGCATTTGTAGAGAACTTCGTTTGCCGATATGGCGTTCCAAAAGAATTGCACTCTGATCAGGGTCGAAACTTTGAGGCGGACGTCTTCGCCGAGATGTGTCGGATATTAGGCATTCAGAAGACTCGTACGGTTGCCTACAACCCAAAATCGGATGGACTAGTGGAACGGTATAACAAAACACTTATTGATACCGTGTCGATGATGCTGGACCCCCATCGTAACCAGAGGGACTGGGACCAGCAACTCCCCTTTGCTACATTCGCATACAGATCAGTTCCACAAGAATCAACAGGCGAGACTCCGAACATGCTGATGTTGGGCAGGGAGGTTATGCTCCCAGTGGACCTTACTACTGAAACGCCTCCTCCTGACGAGGCTATGGAACCAAAGACAGACTACGGAGAGGAGTTGCGCAGGAGGATGCAAAAGGCCCACGAGCGAGCCAGGGAACAAACCAAGACTAGTGCTAGACGCCAAAAGATGTCGTATGACAGAAGAGTTGAGGGTGTAGGTTATGATGTAGGTAACTTCGTCTGGTTGTATAACCATGCAAGGAAGAAAGGGGCCTCCCAAAAGTTAGTTTCAAGATGGGAAGGGCCGTACCTTATCATAAAGAAGCTGTCAGACGTAAACTATAGGATTCAGGTCAAACCCAGAGGGAGGATGCTTGTGGTTCATTTCGACCGATTGAAGCCTTACCAAGGCCCTCCAATGGAGTCGTGGCGGACAGAACCTCCGAGGCAAGTCACTGAAACTCGGCCTCATATGGATCAGGAACGATCGCCTGTAGGGAGGCATCACCAGAGGAGTGACGAGGGAACGATTCCTGACAGAGGTGTAGAGAAGGACACACAAACTGACCCAGTACTTGACATGGGGGTTAGTGACAGAGAAGTAAATGTTGAGACTGTGCAGGACACGGAGATTGTTCCTGTAAGCCAGAATCGAAGAAACCCGCGGAGGGAAAGGAAATTACCTCTCCGTTTCCGTAGACGGTAATTTTGTACAGATTCAGTTATTTAACAAGTTTTTTTTGTTTTTTTTTGTTTACTTACAAGACGACGACGACGACTGAACACGATGAAGGATAAGGATAAGAGGAAGTTCCAGTGTGAAGAGTGCTCGCTGACGTTCCAGCACAGGACCAGCCTGGCCCGACATAGACAGGTGGATCATGGGCCTAAGCTCTTCGCTTGGTGTGTACGGTGTCCCTTCAAGAGTACGAGGAAGGATAACTTGAGAAGACACTACCGCCAGAATCACGAGGCCCACATCCTTGAGGTGGATACGCTCCCCTTGGAGACTAAGGGAGAGCGGGCACAGAGGCTACGTTTGGAAGATGGAGAAGACGGGTCAAAGGAGACCAGACGGATGGTGATAAAGGAGGTGAAGGATCTCGGAGATGCCGAGACATGGGAAGAGGCACTACGCGTACTTCACCAGAAAGACGACGACATCGACGAGCAACCACGTGGAGAGAAGCGACCAACACAAAGCGAACCGGAGGCACAGGAGGAACCACGAGCCAAACGTAAGTCCGCTGATCCGGATACAGTTGCTCAAGGAGGCCCCTTGGATCTCTCGATTGTAGGACCGGAGGCGATTGGAGGACTGTCTTGGTCACCGGCCTCCTTGTCCTTGTTAGAGGATACGTCAGCCCCAGTGTGTAAGCCGCTTGGTGGTAAGCCTCGGGGGATGCTCTTAATGGCCCAGCAGGATGACGCGGATTGCAGTGAAGATGAGGTTGGGGTGTTGCCTACACAGAAGCCGGCTGAGGCAGCATCCAACGACGGAGCAGCTGAGAACATCAGAAAGGATCTACGCCCAATCCACTTGACACCTCTTGAAGAGGTACTGAGGGGCAAAGTTACCCGGGTGAAGGAGGTATTGACCACCCTCGAGTACAAGGAGGGAGTGAAAGTTCATGAGCAGCGGTTGGAGAGGGTGTACGATGTTCAGTTCGACCAAGATTTCCGCAAAGAGTAACAGCGCATCCGAAGAGTACAGAGGCAACGTGTTCGAACAGTTCCCGAGTTAGGCTCGTTTTTTTTAAGCCACCGTTTCTTAAAGTTTTATATAAATTTTATAAAAGTTTTCCTAAAGTTTTATATAGCTAATTATATCTATTTATTTTTGTATAAGGCGCATGTATAAAGAGGCGCCGATGTGTTGAAATTATGGACCTCTCGTTGTTTTATTTAAAGTTAGATGGGAATTTGTGAGTAATTTGCTTTGAATCTCAGGTCTTAAGCTGTTATGAACGAGGACGTTCATGCTAAGAAGGAGGCTTTGTGGCGCAAATTGCTATAGCAGGCGTAGTCAAAGAGGGCGCGCTAGCAGCTGCGGGCCCCTATATAAGGCCGCAGGGCAGTTGCCACATACGCTCTTGCCATATGCTCTCTCTGGCTGGACTGACTTGCTCACTCGCCAAGCACAAAGCACAACCATCTACAGGGAAAGACGGTAGGCACTAGCTGGCGGGGCTGACGGCGTGCTGGACGGTACGGTGAAGTCGGGCTGGGTTGGGGTTACGAAGTCCGCGGAGGCTACTGGAGGCGGAGCGACGTACAGCTATCTGCCGATGGTAACGGACGGAGCCGAGAGTGCGCGCTCACATACCCGCCGCCTCGTGGGAGGAGACTCGGGACGGTCGAGGACGGATAGTGGAGGCGGATTACGCGCTATAACGCTAGAGGCGTACGGTTTCACGGGACTCAGAGGCTACTCCCCAGCCAGGCTTCGCCATGCTGCCCAGCACTGCCTTGCCGTAGCGCTTAGTGCGAGAGGCTACCAATGTAGAACAATTGATTGAGAGGCTCGGAGACCAATGGTTAATTATAAGAGGCTAAATTGTAATTCAACGGGGGTCCATCGCATGACATGTTCTGTGTTAATAAATCAATCAGTAATTGAGGTCCTTGACTCTTGTGTTGTTATTGGTCTGTCCTTGTCCATCTTAGAGGTTGAGAGGCGTGGGTGAGTGCTGCTACGCGTATGGGCGGTATATTTCCATCCAAACGGGCCTGCATTCCCGGCTGCTGGGGTACTGATCCTAAGCCAGAGGGTTGTTCGAGGGAGAAGGGACTGCGGATCGGGTAACGGAATCTCCCCGCCACAGTATTGTGAAATAACACAATAGTGTTGCGAAATAATGCAATAAGTATTGCGTTATTTCGCAATAAGTATCGCGTTATTTCGCAATACTATTGCGTTATTTCGCAATAATAATAATAATAATAATAATAATAATAATAATTAGAAATCTCCTGGATGCGGCAAATGGGCGACTCTTCCCGAAATAACCTTATTGGGGCGACACGAGTGTCGCCCTTTTAGAGCACTTTCCCAACGCGCCTTACTAAAAAACACTCCAAAGGGGCGACTTTAACAATAGGGCGACACCAAATTGTCGCCCTATTCGACCAGGTTACCCTAACCCACTCTTTCCAGGATTATGTGTCGCCCTAACCGGCAATTGAGGAAAATAATAATTAGAATAATAATAATAATATTTGTTCACTTGTAAAACCTGGCACGAACGGGTTTCCGTAGATATGAACCTCGGCGAGGCAAAATAGCCTCCATGTCTCATTCCACAATCAATACAACTGTATATTATAAAGTTTCCGGACTTGTGTGATATACCGGCGCATGCACGTTCTGGCACACGCAAATGCGGAGAAGTGATCATGTTTACTAGACAGGCATTTTTCAGACTTTTGTCTGAAATCAGACTTTTTGAATCTCAGAGAAAGACATTATTACAACTTCCGGGATTGGAAGTTTGGGTTGGGTTTCTTAACGGGTACCCCGGTACCTGTATTCTTTTTCAATTGGGTACTTGGTTCATTTACTACCCGTAAATGCACACCACTATATCCCGTTAACATGCACAAACTCACTGGTAAAACAACGTTGATTTTTTTATTTCTCCCACTAAAATCATTCAGGAACAGTAAAATCTTGGAAAATAACCAACCCTCCTTGATAAACATGTGGTCTAAACATGTAGCACAACTTGTTATTTTAAGATTGATGTCGGCCAAATCTGCACAAAATGAGGCAGAAATCAACATGTACAATGTATGTGCCACTTCGCGTGACCATATACTGTGCCAAGAACATCTAAAACATAATTCATTGGGGAAATCCATTGAAATCAAATTCTCAGTCAGAGTACGGACATGGACCTTTAATTAATAATGAGGGTTCAGAACTATTGTCATACCCCCCCCCCCCCCCCCCCCCCCTGCAGCCAAAAGGTACAGGAACTCTTGAAAATAAAGTTTCTAGACAAATACTAAAAAAACACTTAACATCAGTACAATTTATTAACGTCTGAAATTGTTACTTAAATATTAAACCTACACAGTCTTTGGTAGACATTTTGATGTAAAGCCCCGTACATTGGGATGCAATGCTGTTACTCTAGATAATCATATAAAATACATTGCACAAACAACAGAATTGCAATTACGAAATAAATAATTGTAAAATATTAAACAAATTAATCGACTCCAAACATGTCAAAATCCCTACAAAACGTCCAGGCAGTATTGTTTTAAATAAAATACAAGGTATCTGCATGCAGATGTGATATTTTAAGAAAGATCGTATGTTTAGAATTTCTTTCATTTGAAATAGACGAGTTATATTCAGTCGATATCGATATACAAAAAAAAGATATGAAAATTGCGAGTGTATAGATTTTATCAAAAAGGTGCATAATTCATGAACCTCAATGGATGCTGCAACGGTAGTGTGTGCGTGCATGCACGAACACCTGTCCAAAGCGATATTAAATTAAATGTCCCTTTGAAGAAACATTGTACAGAATACAATTACATATGTAGTAGAATTGTTTTATTGACAATGGCTTCTGTGCGGCTTTTGATAGTCATGATAACAGGACAAGGGAAAGAAAACGGGGAAGTGGGGGAAAGCCTATAGTACATTGTAGCCTATATACAGCATTTCAAACATCAAGAAAACAAAACTATTACGAAATAGTGGAAATACCGTATTAGACTGTAAGTAAATAGTAGTCTCAAGCATCCTCTGAAATCATGGCACCTGGTGTGCTGCCGTTTTCAAGAAAAGTGGAAATTTATATCGTTTTCCAATTTCCAACTATTTGGAAATAGTCTAGTTCCCCGAGCTTATAATTCCCTAACTCTATAAATTGCTCCGTTTTGTCTAAAGTATGGTCAGGGAACCAAACTACTAGAACATTTTTTGTGTGTCTGTTTTCCAGAATCTATGCACACAAAACTGTAAACATGTCAGTGTTACAGTATTTGCTAGCACGCTATAAAATACTAACCCCAAAATCCATTTATTTCTGAAAATTACAGCAAAAGCAAATGCTGTATAGGGCCTACTACATTTAAAATATTGGGGGAAAAGCTCAATTTATCCATAAATATACGCTTGTTAATGGAAACTTACTACCAAGCATCTGTATCTGTTTGAAGATGGATTATTATTTTTGTTTTTTTTTGTTATAGTTTAGACTTTATCAAATGTCAGACTGTATACTTGTATATAAACCTTGCCTATACCGATGCTCTTCTCCATTGCATCTGATGAAGTAGTTGTTGCTACGAAAGCTTATGCAAAGTGTTCTAATAACAACAAAAGTACCCTTTAAGGAGACATTTTGTTGTCATTTTTATAGGGAGACAAGTGGAATTAGGGAGACATTTCAGTGTCTCCCTAATTCCACAGCTCCTATTTAGAGGCAATTTACTGTCGCAAATAGGTTATTACGATAGATATTGCTCCAAAACATACCAAAACTCGTGGGGGTAGGATAAGGGAAAGTGGGGTTAGGCTTCATGAAAGTTGAAAAAGAATTGTGCACGCGTCTATGGCAATGTCTCCCAAATGACCCATCGTCGGTTATTATTATTCTAGTTATCACTGAAGTGCTACATAACGTTTACATGTATTATTGCCCGACTAACACGGTTACCCACCACTTACTTTTGTAGGATGGTATACCACGCAAGATAAAGAAGGCGCAGAAGGCTTTAGCCAATAATTCCCAAGTTAAAAACTGTCTTTAAAAACAAAAATCAAATTCTTCACTTGTTTTCCGAACTTAGAACTGGAAAATGTATCTTCATTAACTTTATTTTCAACTTTCAGCTGATCACTACCGAAATTTTGAACTATTTTGCCCTGACCAAATTACTCCTCTACCCTCCCCCCCCAAAAAAAAAATAGCGTCATTTTTATGGAACCGGATTGGCCACTCACACAGGAAAAAAATCCACACCAAAAATCCAAATATAGGGCCACATTTTGAGGCTCATGTGTACCCAAACTCCATCAGGACGAAGGACCACAATCTCAGGCAGAAGTTACTTTGCACGGTCTTGCAATTCTTTACTTTTACAGCCTCAAAAATCACCCGTTTAAGTGGAGAAAAAATGGTGTAGGCCCTATGTTTGATAATCCCCTTGGCTGAATATGGGCGTGCACATCAGCCCGGCTATCCTTATCGATAAATGTATAATCATAAAACTTCCTAGTGAAAAATGAAAGTAGTATACCAGCAACACCGGCAGCACAAATCGTCCAAAGGGCGTATAAGTACCGGTACTTACCAGAAGTGATCTCGCGTTTTTGTTCGGCTTGTAAATGTTTAATCTACTTCATTTACTATTAATAGTTACGTTGGGGAGAAAAAGAAAAGAAGATTGGAGATTTGTTTGGATTTGTATTTATTTGTTCTTGCTTTCGTCGGTGGTGGTGGTGGTGGGGGGGGGGGGGGGGGGGGGGGGGGGGATAGGTCAAGTTTGAAGGCAGCTCATTGCCTTGAGAAGTCCCCCCCAACCACCACCACTACCACAACCTCCTGCATCCGGTATGGTTTGTGGTCGGGTCGGGCCGGGCAAATTGGGATAAATTGTTTAAAGTGGAACCCATACTTTTTTTCGTCCGTAATTTCCTATTTGAAAACGGGAGAGGGTTGGAGTTGGTTGCGAAATGGTGGCGCTTTCAGTTCAAAAATAAATAAATAAATAAATAAATAAATTGCCGAAATGTCGCCGGTAGAAAAGTTGACTTCCACAGTCCCCCCCCCCCTCTTGATGCGCCACTGCCTGTAGCCATCCCACATCACCACCACTTGAAATATCACAATCTCTTCATCTTTGAGATTTTTAAAGGTTTCACAGATTTGTAGCTCTCGCAATTTATACTTTCCCATAAATAAATATTTATTAATAGCAAATTAATAATACGCAATTAAATGAATAAACTGCTACAAACTGTTTGCTATTGGAACGGCCTGAAATTAACTGATACAAATTAGGAAGGTCTTTTTACAAATAATACAGTACATGCATGTGTTTCTACAGGGTGAACCTAAAAAAAAACGAAAAAAAAGGGTTACTATTCCAAAAATATACATGTCATGGAAATATCAATCATTGCATCATGAGTATCATTGTCCTCAAAACCATGGTGTTATGTGTTATGCTTTGAACCGTAGGCAATGGATATCTGTTGGAAAACAGGAAAATGATTATCATGATCTGTTTGTTATGTCGATTTTACTGGTGGATCTCGATCAGGAAAGTTCGCTCTGAATGCATCTTGGGTTGCCTGCAAACTTCCTGTTTGGTGGAACGTTTAGACGACGAAAACCCTCTGTTCAACTGTTAGCTGAACCATCTCGCCAAGATGAAGCCTTTGCTGTGAATGATCATAAATGCACATACCCACTAAAATGGTAACCACAGGAGAGATATTACAATAAAATAAACAAGGTATTCATCGTGGTAAGCAATAATAATGAAAGTAATACTTGAAAGTAATTATTATAACAGAGTTATTACAGTTACATAAGCAAACAGTTACATAAGCAAATGTCTTCCATGCACGAATAGCCACATATTCATTCAGTATAAAAACATGGTTAGATAAGGAAACATGACATGGAGTAGGAGTGGTTCTGTTCATTTCAAAACGACTGACTTGTCCATTTCTGAATTCTGCCTATGGTTTTGAGGACAATGATACTCAGCCATCCGTGACTGTAGCCTTGCGACATAGGTATTAAAAGAAAGATTGTAGCTCCTACTTTGTGATGCAATAATTGATATACCCATGACATATATTTTTGGAATAGTAACCCTTTTTTCTCGGTTTCGGTTTTTTAGGTTCACCTTGTATAGCTGCCTACGGTACATCGCGCAGGAAAAATGAAATCACGACAGGCAAAATGAAAAACGTACCGTTTAAATGTCAGTTTCGATCCATGCACAGAGTTGTACCGTCCCACGACTCGGCTCCCAAAAGTTGTCGGTTAGGCCTCTTTAGAACAACTTCGAACATAAGAGATTCTCTTTTCAAATCCCAAGAACTGAACTCCAAAGCAATTGTTAACCTCAATCTCTGCGGACACAAACTGGGCTTTTTGCTCGTTCTTTTTCCGACGATGAAATTACTAATGTTATCCACTTGTTGTCAACACACCTGTTTGTTGCTTTTGGTAAGTACATGCATCCCATATTATGGAAATCACTTGACCTTTACCTCTGTGATATTTACAATGGCTTGTGTGCAATCGGCGGTCGTGCCTATAACCTTATGTCGATTCCCATAAACAGAGGCTATATCACATAATGCATACAAATGGATTTTTAGAAGGCAATTATGCATCTTGCACAAATTGCAGAAGTTTAATGATTCATAAAATACGTAGCGTATTGTCCATGTTCTTGACTGGCGGCCGGGAGTTCTGTCCGATTAACTGTTGGGTATACAAAGGAGTAAATTAGCACTTCATTTGTCAATTTGTCACGATAGATTTCTACAATGCGTAGTATTTTAATCTAAGTGAAGTTAATAATTAGCCTAATATTTGAATGAACTTCAATCAAATTCTCTTGGGTTACTCCTTGTAACCAATAATGGCGTCGCCACAACGCCCTCAGTCGACCAAACCATGCTTATTCATGCACACAGATCTAGAGAAGTATCTGTCACTATTCAATGAAACTAAGGCCGTGTCCGAATAAGCCAGTTCGGTATCTCAAAGGTCAAAGGTTATTCGGGATAAAATTGCTGAAGTAATGTCACGCCATGTTACGCGAACGCCCATTGATTGAATTTAACACGTGCGCGTTGTGCGACCACCTTTTGCGTTCACACGCGCGCGTTAGGTCACGCGGGTCATTCGGGATAAAATGTCATTGTGCACATGCGCAGTTGAAATACCGAACTGGCTTATTACTTGGCTATACGGTTTGAAATTACACACATATGTAATTTCAAGCCGCAGCCAAGTAATTCGGAAACGGCCGAAGTTTCTTTTTTCAAAGAATGAGACAGATTTGATTGAGACATTTATGACATTGGGGATTATGTTGTTGTTTTTATTTGGTTGTTAGTTTGTTGAGGTAGGATTTGAAGGCCTTGTTGCATAATTATTTATGTGGAATATCCCAGGTGTGAAACTCAGGGGCTACATGGGTCCGGTGGGATGTGAAAGGATTTTCAAGATGACATTTGACTTGTAGACGCCATAATTCTTCATTAAAAAAAGGAAAAACTAAAAGTCCACAACATGAGGATCATGAGTCTGGTAACCAGGCTATGGACGTATGGGCAGAAGAGAATCCAGGCTATCACACCGACAGCGTTGATCAATCCACAGTTTAAGCAGCTTCAAACAGCTATAAATTATTTTCTCAATAAATGTCACCAATAAATAAAGGTCTAAAATCTAAAACAATTTGTTTCCAAAATGTACATCACTTATTTGAATCCAGATGCGGAGCCGGTTTATATTGTTGAAGTAGGCTATTTAAGAATTCAGATTGCCAAAGGCAGCCAGGTTTGAGAAGTGACTCCGATCAGACAGTGACGAATAGACGAATTAAAAAAGGAATAAAAAATGGACATGCTGGTAAAACCACCATGAGTTTTCTTCTTTTCATAAAACAATTATAGGTAAAATATCAGTCTCGCCCTTTTATGAAAACTAATACGGGTAATGATCACTATTTCAATGTGTAAATATCTGGATAGATCATTGGCTGTTCAAGTTGACGACACCGGATCCGCCATCTTTCCACTCCACACGGTGACGTAACAGGCACTGGACTTAGCAGCAATGATTTATGGATGTTCCGCGAGTGGTAATATGGCGGCTGCTGGCGACAGTTACAACGGCCAATAGAGGAATTTCACATTAGCCCCTTCTGCGCACTTCCGGGTTGAAAGCGAGAATGTCAGTGGCAAACAAAACAACGCTTTTCAGCTCATTTATTCATGAATTAATCAGGTCATAAAAGGCAGCGCAGGCCCACGATCAGCATAAAGTTGTTTACTGTGACGTTGAGATCCTCGTTTTCAAACGCGGAAGTGCGCAGATCAGCGCTAAACTCGTCGTTGTGGGATTCCTCTATGAGCTATCCACGTTTTTATACATGGAGATCAGTGCAATGGATTTTTTACGAGATTAATAATGTAGAATCATCTTTCTTCCCCTTTGTAGTAATCTTAGGGTCGGTTAATTTCAACATTTTGGTTTTTAAGCTTAAGAAAAATTCAACATTCCGTGAGCCACAGTATGATGTCTTAAAAAGACACAACAGCAGATAGCTTTGTGTACAAATAATTATATAAATTTGTTTACATTTTCTTGAAGGGGGCTGCATATTTGACTTGATTTTCATGTTAAACATGTAGGATGTTTTCAAAATTTGGCTTAGCTCTGCCGTCGCTTGTACATATGTCCAAACGAATGTTTTTTTAGTTTGTGGCTATACGTTACACAGCATGTTTTCTCGCTATTATTGAAATCATTTTTTCTAATTTCAGTCAGACTTTGGATTTAATTTTGTACATAGGCCCTCTATCGACCAATGAGAGGCCACATCATGTCAAACAGTACGAAAATGCGTGGACTTCCAATCTTTGGTTAAACAGCTAAGACAATCAGATAATATTGAAATTCTTTTTAAGTTCAATACGTCTGACTACTGCAGTGACTTTAAGGTGCAATCAACCGAGGAAAATAGTGCTCTTCCTAACGTACTTTTCATTTTCAAATTGCCAGTAATTTAGTTTTTCAATTTCAAATGTCAACATCTTATCTCAAAATGCCTTTTGGATTTTTGTTTCTGTATATGCAAAGTTCCCGAGACAATTGATTATTTTTTTCGCATAATTTTGTCTTGTATGTTCTGTGTTTGATTAATCATTGATAATTGCAGGACTTTCCCATTCCAAAAAATACAAATATCACTTGTAAAGGAAATTGTAATCATTTAAATAATAACAATGGTAAATACTTTTTATCAATACAAAGTTATTAATCTAACTGAAAGGCCTTTGGTATGCCCGCAACAGTGCGTTTTTAATATAATTCTACAAGACCGCCAAAGGGCGAAGTGTCGAATTATTACCGCGCAAAATTATCCCTTATATTAATTCCATCTCTGATCCTCTAAGATAGGAGCATCTGGAAAGGTTCTTTGTGAGTTCCTCTACATCAATCGCCGGCTTGTCCTTCCATTTGTGATACTTCAAAGATGACGCGAAGGCCAAGGAGTTGGCCTGGGAGCGTTGCTTCGGTGACTCGGGCGGTACCGAGCTCCACGCCTTCCCTGCCTGTCCTGGCTCGCCTGGGGACGGATCGTTAACCACGCTCGGTCTTTCTTTCATCCTTGACTGCAGCCAGGCCGACTTCCTCGGACGAAGACGAAGGACCCGCCTTGCCGGTACGTCGGGCTGCAAGTCGAAGGCCACCATCGAGGGCTTGGGCCTCCCATGCAGGACCAGCTTGGGCGAGAGCGACTTGGCAAATAAGTCCGAGGTGCTGACTGTGCAAGATTTGGGCGCCATGTCGTGTCGGTCTCGCGTCTTCATGGAGATGACGCCCAGCGCAGCTATCTTGAAAAATGGCTTGGGTGGGGTTGAACTCGTGAGTTTGGCGGTGTCTAAGTTCGATCGTGTCTCACTAAGTTGTCCTAAGGTGTCTTTGTGTTTGATGTCCCTAGGAGGAGACATCTCCTGATTTGAAGGGGCGCTGCATGCCTGCACCCACTATGTTCCGAAACTCTCTCCCGTTCTGCGGTCGCTTCAGGATACTCGGCGGGAAGTTGATCTCAGCGAGTTGTTGGAACTCCTGCATCGTCTTGGGTTGCACCAGGTCGTCCACCTCGTCCTGTGATAGGTGTCTGAGCTGTGGGATTGTCCGGGGAGATCTCTCGGGCACGCTCAGCTTGAGGTGCTCCGGGGATGTGGCCACGATGGCGTTGCGTCGAGACGAGTTAGTGGGGAGCATTCCGGTGCTGCCCTTGGGCTTGGCCAGCTCAGACAATCTGTCTTCCGAGAGAGACCCGTACCGGTGCCTCCTCTTCCGTTGGTGGTGGTAGCGACGCTTGGGAGCATCAACTGCTAAATCTTTTACCACAATCGGTGCCACCACAACCTGGAGTTTATAGGAGTCTCTCTTGGGTTGTTCCTGGGGCGACTTGAATGCTTCGTCCGCCTCGCTCTTACCGGAGACGGCTTGGCGAAAGTCGTAGGCCCGACGCAAGGCCTGCATCTTCTCCTCTAAGCGAGCCTTTTCACAGTGGACCAGCTCCTGAGCAAAGGCGCGATCCAGAAAGCGAACCTGTTTCCTAGCCGGGGGGTCCTGTCCAGAGGTCCTATCAGCCGAAGATGCCTTTCTTCCCTGTGGAATCATGGTGATTATAGGCGTTTGTAAACACCATCACTTCAAATAATTGCCAATCTTTCGTACTCCATCCCTCATCAGAACCTCAGTACGAATGTCAGTGATGTCAGAGGTTTCATTTAAACCAAAGCCTTAAATCTCCCGAGTTATTTAGAATTGATTGCAGTGTGTCTGTTTAGCGATCGTGACAACGATTTGGCTTCGTCATCGTGTCAACACAGTGACAGGTTTCTGTCACCAATTAGTGCTAGCTAACTGTGAGTCTGGTGCCCGCCTGCACAGCTCAACCAATGCTCAGCTTACAGTCTGAATAACGATAGACTCACAAGAAGAAAAACATTTCTTCGGAGAAACAAAGCCGTGCCTTTAACATTATCGATTTCTTTCCCAGGCCGGGGCTAGCTGTGAATGTCTGTATGAGGAACTCGAATCAACAGCACCGGGCCGCTGGACAAACAAACCCCAGAGAGGGCGCTGTGTTTGTTTTGGGTAATGAACACCGTTTTATACATAAGCAAACACCGCTAAATAGATCGCACAAAAAGAGAAATGTAATACCATTTTGTGTCGATATAGGATCTGGGAGGCAGACTTGTTCCACAAGTACGCTGCCCTTTGTTGCTTTTGTTAGCTGCCTTGCCGAAGGGCAGTGGGACTTGTCTCACTTTCAAGAGCACTAGAGGGGTGCTGGTGGCGACATCAATATTAACTCTCTTTTTTTTTCAAAGTTATTCCGAGTAGCTGTTTGTTCAATGGCAGCGAAAACACAATCAGAACAAAGCCAACGTATCATTTAACGCGTTGGCCGAAATGTAACCCACTTGGAAAAAACTACAATATTGAAGTTTCACATTCCGCGGCCATCTTGAATTCTGAGGGGAACAAACCTGAAGCCATGTGCTATAACGGATATGTTGCGGCTTTCATATAACTCTATTATATGGTTGCGGCCTACAGAGCGGCTCTACTGCGCATGCGCAATTGAAACGTGAAACAGGCTTAATAATAACAATAATAATAATAATAATAATACTAATTTGGGAGGCTAATCATCCTTACTCGAAGCTGGGATGCTAAATTGCGAAGGACGCGGCTACA
Organism: Hippasteria phrygiana; assembly: GCA_037893225.1. Lineage (NCBI taxonomy): Eukaryota > Metazoa > Echinodermata > Asteroidea > Valvatida > Goniasteridae > Hippasteria > Hippasteria phrygiana. The sequence continues at coordinate 424,195 of JAZGUH010000131.1, forward strand.
ACGAGAGATCGAAAGTTTTTGATTTTTTCGGAGGGAGAAAAGCCAGAGGACCCGGAGAAAAACCCTCGTGGCACAGGAGAGAACCAACGCACAACTCTACTCACATATGGTCGTAGCCGGGAATCGAGCCCGGGCAACATTGGTGAGAGGCGAGAAGACCTACGTGCAGACCCTGCATTTTGCCGAAATCTTCTCATTCTGATTGTGATGCTGATTCCGTTTCCGACTGATTCTGATTCTGACTAGTTCTGATTCTGATTTTGATTCTAATTCATATTCGGCAAACATTAAAATCATAGGAAGACAAGACAATACAGTCGAACCCTGATAATAAGAACACTGTTAATACAACATACTGCTTATAACAAGGAAAAAATAGGTCCCGAGTCTTTGTTTTCCATTACTGATAATACAAGGTACCTGTTATAACAAGGCAAATTGTAAAGTCCCAAGGACCTTGTTATAAAGGTGTTCGGCTGTAGTTTGATGAGGAAAACACAAAAGGCTAGAACTTGTTTACATCGAAGTCCTCGTAAATCAAGACAGATTTTTGTGGGTTTTTTTGGGGGGGGGGGGGGGGGAATACATTTTATTTTATCATCCACATAAGCCTCGTGAAAGAAAATAAACCGTCCACAAGCACAATCTAAAATGGTATTAAAGGGCTCATTTAAAATACCGGATCGGGGACGGGGCTTTTTCTAATGACTATCCACTCAAAAGAAATAGTAGCACAAGCTATTAAAAAAGTCATTGTTCTCAACGCAAATTCTTCATTTATAGATTGGTTTATTAGTATCCATATTTACAATTGTTTATTGATCGGTGTTCCGGCGCGGACTAAGGGAATCACCCAACAACAACAAAAACCAAAAAAAAGATTTAATGTTAGTCTTTTTGGGGTGCCATAAGGGTTTGATCATCTCAACATTTCCACTTCCCCTTTAAATTCATTCCAAAGTTTGGGATCTGGAAGCGATTATAATGATGCAACATTTTTAACAAATATTAATCATCATTTACATTAGAATATTCCATATCCGTTAAAGAGTCCTTCAAGTCTATAATACAGATACATCGAGTTTGGTCAGAATGATCGAGATCGCAAATACCCACCCCCCTCCCCCGACAAAAAAAGTTCTCTACAATGAGTAAATAAAGCTTGCAGCTGCATTCGGATGTTTATATCTTTTGTTTCTGTACAATCATCTTGATATTTACAAATATTGATAGCAAGAAAAGCGCGGCACGTTGTTTTCCCTCTAAAATTGATCTCATCCTGACAAGAGCAAAGTGGTATGGGGGTTGAGTAGAATAAGGAGCAAAGCTGACAATCAAAAACGAAGAGAACATTCATTGGAGAACTGATTTAGACTACCAATTCAAGTTGATCAAAGAAAAAGCTAAAACTTTCAATTTGGAAAATATGGTACATGTGTTTGTGAAATTAGTGTGCTTTTAACTTTACACTGCCCATCCCAAAATCTTGAAACTTTTTGGTCAGAAATATCAACAGATATTGAATACAAGCACAACCAAATGACACTGACTAGACGCCCTATAGTGAGATGCTATAACGAGTTAATTCTCTAAACTTAATTTTTCTGTGAAAACAAAAGGAATTGACCAAAAATGTTCACTGCAATAGCATGATCCTAATTTCCAGATAATGATCTTTGTAAAACATCAAAATGAAGAGAACAAATTTTCTCGTTTACAAATATCTCCCTCAATGTTGTTCTGTAGAAACTGGTCACTTATAAATAGCCGAGTTTGTTCTTCAAAAAGGGTGTACATGTAATTCCTAACCAAAACGCCAGTCTCTTATAAAATCAGTATCGGACATTCTGACAGCCGCAAGTACACCTTATTTGGCAATCACTTACCCCTACCCCTCCAGCCCCCACTGGCTCTCAGAACTTACTGAGCATACAGTTCTAAACAACATGTTGAAAAAGGCAAATATCTTGTTCAATTTGTTTTTTTTAACGTGCATCTATCACAGATGGAGACATTTTACAACTACTGAAAATCCTGTTTTCTAAATTATTGTCAACTTGGGATTATGTTGTATACTTAATTTTAGGTTCAACTAATAGTAACGAGTAAATTGTTATCCCTGGGATAAAAGGGAAGAATACATTAATAACATTCAACAGAACACAGCTCAAAATGATTTTTCATTTTCTACATGAAATCCAAGGGGACTGTGAAATGTATATCTAGTGCACAGGCAGGGGGGTCTTAAAGGTGATCATGCCAGTTTAGCAAGAACTTCAAAACATACGATCGTTTGTTTGTTTGTTTCACATTATCAGAAAGTGGTATTGGTATTGCCAGCCAACCCCGGCAGGCTCGGTGGTCGAGTGGTTAAGATGTCTGCACTAGTAAGCAGGAGGTCGTGGGTTCGAGTCCCACCCGAGTAAGCCTGTGAATATTTTCCCCACAGGCTCTCGGAAAGCACTCAGTTTCTACGTCGTCAGGAAAGGGCAAAAAATGTCTTTCTGGTATTGCTGAACTGTTAGAAAACACACAAGATAAAGGCATACACTTCAATGAAGATGGTATTTAACTTTACATCATTGTTAGAAAATACCTGAAGTTGATTATTATAAATATTTACTCAGCTTTTTGTGCCCAAATTTACATCTTGTATTTGCTTTTCCTCAAGTTTGTTTTATCAACAAGAAAATTTCTAGCATTTGCATCTTTTCTGGAAATGGTCAGCCATTTTGTTTTGAATTATCTTTAATCATATACAGTATACATGTATACAGGAAATATCTGGATATACAGCAAATAATCTGCAAGGTTATGACTTACCTCAAGCTCATATATAATACAGTTTCCAAGCAATAAAAACTGGTGGCTTAATTTCAATAAGCCGAATAATTCATAACTATCATAATTAACACAGTACACCACACAGATAAAGCTAATGACAAAATTAACTAGCAGCCATAAAAACAGGGTTAGATAGCTTAGTCGGTGAAACACCAATTTGGTAATCCAGAGATCGTGGGTTCCAATTTTCTTAGTTCACTCAAAATTCAAGAACATCTTGATGACAAATATATTTGGATTTCTGACTTTTCAGGCTAGCGTCCTCTGAACAATATAGCCAAAATTGGGTGGCTCCTAAAAAAGACCAAGACGACTTTAGTTGGGAGAGCACTGGTCCAGTAATCCAGATGTCGCCAGCCTCATCCCCATGGCAACTGGGCCGTACTCGCCACTCTCTCGCCCTGCTTTTGGATCATTTGCATATCTACAAATCTTGGATATTATAATTAGGTGGATTGCAGATGTGTTCTGAGTAGTATAGTCTGGTGATGCAGAATATCATAAACTGTTGTGACAGAGATACCTGGTATCAAACTTAATGTGCAAAATCCATTAATTGCAGGTACATGTACATCGCCTGTGCAGGCAAGTCCACTCAATACGTTAGTTGAGGTGGGGTTACATAATTATGTCTGAAAGGGTGATTACTTTTTTATTGTTTTTCTCATTGAATATTTACAGGAAATTTACAAATTATCAGCTTGTTATTGTCGTAACCAATCAGAAAAAGGCAAGGTATTTTCCCAGCCAGTCTACTATTGAGAATGGGGTTCAAAGTAAACCCTTGATATGAGGTTGGGATGTTATAGGTTCAGACCCAGCGCAAGTCACTTTTACAGCGCGAGTAAAAACAAACCCAACCATTTCCCCAATATATTATTACAAAATCCTGCATATATTTATTTAAGTGTATGAATGTAAAGCACAATTAATAAGCTATTTATCTATTTATTACAAAAACCCTCCAAAGAAACTTATGTTGCTAGTGAGTTGACTTTTCACCTCTGACCTGTATTAGGAGTTTGTCCACAAATCACCATAACATGCACGGCATGTCACTTTTATAAAAGCATGAAAATTACTCTCATAATTTAGTTTGACAAACTTTTTTTCCAAACTGTTAACGTTATAAAACCAATATGCTTTAAAATGTCCCAATTCCAAGCAATTCCTTTAGGGTGTTCCTGTTACACCTGACCTGTGTAATTTCCAGCAAGTATCATTAACCCTTACCCTCCAGGGCATGTTTGCTAGAACCCTGCCAGACGCATCAGATTGCATACTTTGTCACATTGACTTGTGTGGAGAGTCCAGCAAAGTGGAGCTGTCAGCACAGATGCACTGTGCTGTGTCTGGCAGGGTTAGGGTTAAAACTTCACACTATTTTTTACTTACTTGGCAGGTACTTTGCTTTACATAGAAGGCATTAACCTTAACTCCCTAATGTCTTTTACTAAGTACCAGTGTTGTAGTCAAGACCATCACAAGACCCTGCAAGACCCTGCAAGACCCTGCAAGACCCTGCAAGACCCTGCAAGACCAGCACAAGACCAGCACAAGACCAGCACAAGACCAGCACAAGACCAGCACAAGACCAGCACAAGACCAGCACAAGACCAGCACAAGACCAGCAGTCTTAATCCAAGTCTTAAGCTATTCAAATGAACCGTAACAAAAGCATTCCTTTGTCATGGTTTATGCTTGTTACTTGTGCCTGTTACAAGCTGGTCTTGTGCCTGGTCTTGTGCCTGGTCTTGTGCCTGGTCTTGTGCCTGGTCTTGTGCCTGGTCTTGTGCCTGGTCTTGTGCCTGGTCTTGAAATGGTCTCGTCTACAACACTGCTAAGTATTGCCAAAATCCATCACTGACCTTGCTTCACATAATGCTTTAGGACCAAATCCGCTGAAATCCACCACAAGACCACCACTACTAAGGTGGATTTTCATGGACTTGGTACTAATGACTTTCCTACCAAATTCCCCAAAATTGGGAAAAGGATTTTGATGGATTTGGTTAAAGAATGTGTCCTGAATTGCAAAATCTTATACATGTCACAATGTAACAGGGACACCAAAAATGTCACACTTTTGGAGCCCAAATTTATAGAATGACCCATGTGCATGGCTATCTTGGAAAAGGTCAGTAATGGTCCGTGTTTCAGTTAACTTTGCGAATAAACTCCTAATATGTCCGACACTGACACAACCAGAGAAAGTCCCAAAATACTGCTCGTCTTCAAAAGTCAATAAGTCACAAGGAACTTAGTGAATTTAAGGCTTATTGTATTAAAAGAACTTGTGAATTACACTTTCACATCAAACAATCTGAAAATCTTACAGGTCATTTTTGTCCAAATTTTCTTACAAAATTTTGGTCTAAAAATTATTTGGGTTCGTTCTTTTTTATTCATCCTGTATTTTGAAATGATCACACCATTACTTTTGGAAGCTTTTTTCATGAGCTTTGTCTCTCCATGGTTTCAACATTTCAGAATTTCAGAAAAGTTGATCCGCATAATCTACATTACCCAAACGTTGTCCTGCAATCACTCTTAGAGGTTGTAGAGTCTTTGAACGATCATCTTTAGACTACGGTTGGGGGTGAGGTTGGTGTGTACTAGCGGGGAGTTGGTCATGGGACTAGTCTTGTTGCTGCGGACCCAGGCTTCGATGGACGATCTCTCGTAGGAATAACCATCTAATGAACAGATAGAAGGAAGAATAAACAAACTTTAGGTTCATGTGAATAGGCCGTGTATTTGAGTGAGTTAAGACGCTGTAAAAATGTAATTTTAAAGGGCTCATGACTGCACAGTGATTAAATTGAATTTTTATATGTAGTAACCTTGAGATTGTTAACTGAAGTAAGGTTGCTATACTGATTATACAGTCCCTGCTGCTGCTGCTTTGGATTCGGACCGGCCAGCCGACACTGGCAAGCTCAGTGGTCAAGTGGTTAAGACATCTGCACTAGTAAGCAGGAGGTCATGGGTTCGAATCCCACCTGAGGAAGCTTGTGGTTTGTTTTTTTTACACAGGCTCTCGTCTCGGAAACCACTGAGCATACAGTGGTTTATATACTAAGTCGGGAAAGGGCAAAAAAGCTGTCTTCTCAGTAAAATTTGTTGAATTAAAACAGTATGAAAAGTCAGTCACTTGAATAACAATGAAATCACTCATGTTTACACCCCAAAAATGGCAACGTACGGTGCCTCATTCACTCACAAATAATTTCAATTGCTCGATGCAACTACAGCAGGTGGTACTGCACCACTGCTCGATTCACCTCTTGAGTTTTGATGCGCATTATGCACTCTGAGAGCGCAATATGCAAATACGCATATGCAGGCCATGTACACCAGAAAGTAAAAATCCTATCCTCTGTAACTGACGTCATTTGGAATAGGAAGTGATGTGTAAAATGGACTACGAGCAGGGGTTCTTCACGCATTTTCCACAGAACCCTACGTGTTTGGGACCTGCAAGATGAGTTTACTTACAATTCCTTTTTAAGGTTTTTGGAAGTCGCCCCAATACAATGCTAAAAGCCACTCTAGGAAAGGGTTGGCCACATATTAGGTTGCCGGCCCTACCACACTTATGGTACGTTTCCTGGGTCCAGATCTAAATAGAGGATAAATCTTCAATAGATATCCAAAAAAAATTGTCCCAATTTTCAGACCTACAGACCCAGGTGGGGTATCTTCTATCGTTCGTGAGACCAGCTCACCTCTAACTTTGAGACTGTTCACATATATCGTACAAATGAAACCTTATCAAAGGCAAGAGAATATTTATCTTGGTCGCAACACTGTGGCACTAGTATAATGCATAATAAGCATACTTTGGGTATTAACCAGTTCGCGTCGGAGGACGTGTTAACACGATCTGGCTGTTTATATACATGGGCACGGCTGACGGGTTAAAACGTCAAGCTTGCCTCGACTCACCTCCGGGTGACGTCTCAACACGCTAATCCCTCATTTGTTTTGTACACACACACAAAGTCTGAGAAGTCTGTGGAGGCGGACCGTGTGTTGAACTTGAACTTGGCCGCTGTGCACTGCCTGTTGTTTTACAATTGACGCTCCGGTAGGCGCACCCGGAGTATTGAAATATATGAGGTTTCGGCAAGATATATTGTACAAATACTGTTGAAATGACTCTTGCAAATCAGTATTTGTGGCGTTTGGCTGTATATCAGAAGTTGGCTACTATATTTTGCCTTTTTTGAAAATATACATTTTCGGCAAAAATAATCGCGGCACGTACTGGTTAAGAAACAAATTTCTAGGACCAATTGCATGGCTTTGCTTCCGGTATTAAAGGTAGTGTACATGATTGGTCATTGCTGCAATTTTCAGAAATGGGCAGATTTAGGGGTTTAGTATTTTATAGGAAATATCGTTACACTGACCTGTTCAAAGTTTTGCGTTCTTGGATGGCGAAAAAACTGAGAGAAAAACGGTGTTCGTTTTCAACCTTCAGGCGGCAGTTAACTGGATTTGATATAGCGCCGTCTTGTAAAATAAGGTCACATAACTACGCGAGCCGACTGGTTACAACCCGTCACTTCGGTACACTATGCGACACACACTTGTACTATAATTGCAACCTTGGGCCCGTTTTCGGATTGTTAACCCATTTCAGACGCAACGCGGTCTAACTACATTCGGTCAATAGAGGGCAGTATTTTTAAAATCTGTTATTTTTTCCAACGATTGTTACTGGGAACAATTGTTGAAAAACGATATAAATTTCAACTTTTCTTGAAAACGACAGCACACCAGGTGCCATCATTTCACAGGATGATTGAGACAGCTATTAACTTACAGTCTAGTAAGATATTTCGTAAAAATTAAGTACAAATCATTTTAGAGGATTACCAATCGTGTACACTACCTTTAAGCACATAAGCGTATTTTTTATATTTAAAGGAATTGTTCCTTATGTAAATGTAAAAATATCATAACTAATGATTCTGTGGTTACAGGGCGAAAGCAGGAATTTCTACGCCAGTGCAGAATGGTGATCGTAAGCGTCAAATTTCATGATTAGCAGAGTTATGAAATTGGTAATTAGTAATGACCAGCACAACAAAGAAGCTCACCCGCTGCAATAACGGGATCTTTCATGAGCTCCCGAGTGATTGGACATAGGTACTCATCAGGAATGCCGTCATCTGTCAATCAATGAGAAAAGAATGCCATCGTTTCCATAAATACACACATACATGTAAAGTTGCGGTCAAAAGTACACCGCAGTCCTGCAAACAAAATCCCAATTCATCCCAAAGCTGTGAATTAAACCCAAACGACTATACATACATGAGGAAGGACTTTTTGAAACACGGATTTATTGATATACTGAGAATTTACGATTGCAAGAAGCAGAACCACTCCCGGAACAATTGAATGAACAATTTCTAAAGTGTATGTAAACTTTTGACCGCAGCTGTACAGAATGAACACCGAACAACTTCTTAATAACCCTAACCATCCCAAATCCACCGAAATCCAACACCATGTTGTGTTGTATTTTGATGGGTTCAGAACTGTAGAGCCTTGGCACCATTACTTTACATTAGGGCTGTTCATTTTCGAATAATTTAGTATTCAAATAATTTAGTATTCGAATATTCGAAACTGGGTTTGACCGAATATTCAAATATTCGATACTCGCCAATCAAGTTTTTCAGTGCATGCCGCACCGGTAAAAAAACATTGCACATAAAAGCACACCGGTGTTTTACGTATAGTGATTGATATTATGGACCGTTCAAACGGCATTGTTTTGCATGCCCCTGTTGTATCAAGGGTTTTACGGACAGGAACAATAAACTTCTATCCGCAAAAAATTACGATTGACAAAAATTCGGCATTTGACACTGCTAAGCGCCGTAACTTTTCTGTACGTGCATATATATCTTTTTGAATATTTGAAATGGCAAAATGGTATTCGAATATTCGCTTGACGATCGAATATCAAATATTCGGTATATTCGGGACAGCCCTACTTTACATGGAGCTATGATGCCCCAATTTGTCTAAGTCCAAAGAATGTGCCATAGGTTTACTGCACAGTGTTGGATTTTGACAGGTTCAGGACACTTCTTAGTAAAAGTGCCACGGGTAAGGGTTAAACCTAAAAATACTGCCATTTGTTCTGCTGGAATCGAAAACAATCATTTGCGGAGAACTTTGCTGCCGCACTTTTATTGCTGGTATCTCAATGCATGACAGGTGCTTAAAATATTTTCAATCAAAATCTTTGAGTTTTGACAGCAGAACAACCAATAGATTTGTTTTTCATTGTAACATACTGCATGCCGATACAAAACTTTAACAGGATTGGTTCTGACAAGACCCTAAAGTTTATATTAACCACACTTGTCAAACCAATGTTCAAACTAGCCTTTTCAATAGATGTATCCTTGCAAACGGCTTAAATACCGATTCATAAATGGTTTTTTTTTTTTTTTTTTTTTTTTTTTTTTAACTTAGAAGAGGGTGATAAAAGAGTTATATTTTTAACTAAGTGGTTAAAGTACTATTCAGGGCAAAGCTCAAGAAACAGATATGACGTACCTGTTGGGTCTGCGCCGTTGCCTTTCTCTCGGATAACCTGAACTCCTCGTAGAATCTTCTGCCTGTGCCCAAGTGCCTCTGTACAGTCAATAACAATTTCCCATTCAATCATTTACCGTAATTTCCGGAATATAGGCCGCGGCTTATACGTTGATTCTCACGCTGAAAAATGTCCTTGCGGCTTATACTCCGGGCGGCTTATATTGCAACGTTTGAAGAATAAAATCAGTCACAGAAGCCGCGCCTCAGTCCGGCCCGGGCCACGAGTGCAGGCGGCGCGCGCTCCAGGCGCGGGGCCACAGGCAGTCATGTTTTCGTTGGTTGCCGTTTACGTTCGCTCTGCTCACTTGTTGGAAATAAAGGAACCCAGTCCAGAGGGACCGTACAGACTTGCAAATGTACCGTAAGTACCGTTCACACCTCACAAATCGTGTGGTGCATCTGTTCGTTTTTGTCCGTTTCATCGTTGTGTATGGTTAATGCCTTTTCACTAGTTCGTCGAATGAGGGCGCTGTCCACATGTTGAGGTCAGATGTCGTTAATGCCTTTTCACTAGTTCGTCGAATGAGGGCGCTGTCCACATAGAAACCGCACTTCCATGGACAGTACGTCGCTGGTATTACGCAAAGTCTTTTGTTTTAACCAGAGCCAGAGCCTGTTTATTTATTTACATATTTAAGGCTACAGATCGGCAGTGGGACTGGGGAATAGCTGGAGCCCAAGCCAAGGTTTGGAAAAGGGCCCGGTACTCGTATACCAGTGGGATTATTGCTTTGTCCGTTTGCCGACTCTCGATAATTGCGTTTTCAATAAGAATATCTTATTAGCGGGAACCAGACACTTAAATTGAAGTCGGGTAAGATGGCGTCGATATTGACCCCCCCCCCCCCCCCCAACTCGCCTTCACACAATAGGACTGATGACCTGGATGTGAATGAATAAATCGGAAGAAATCAAAGTGACTCGCCTCTTTCTTTGCCTTTAAAGTAAAGTTTGAAATGCCAAAGGGAGCACAAAAGAGGGCGCTGCGTAAAGCGCTTAATCGGGCGCTTAATCCGTTAGCGCATTAGCGGCATGCCGTTTGATAACGGACAGAGGGTAGGCTTACATGTAATTGATAGTCAGGGGAATAAAAAGGCCAGTCTGAAGCGAGATGCAGCTAGAATAGTCTCCAAGCTCATGGACAGCAAAGAGTTACCAGTCAACACAGCCGTTGGTTTTCTCATCAAACCCAAGAGAAGCACGTTTTATCATTCCCCAGGATTGGCGTAGCACAACGCTACAATATTGGCTTCCTTTTTAGAGGCAGGGATAAAGAGGCTGTGAGAAGAATTCTAAGCAAGGGATGCTTTTCTTATCACTTTGCTTGAGAGTTTATCATTGAATAAAACAAACAGTCCTTTTCAGGACTACCAAAAATACAAAAGAAAGATCATACATAAATAAATTACATTTTCATATTACTCTTTCACGTCGAAAAAAACATAATGTTTCTATTTTTCAAAATTAACTACATGTATTAGTTCATCATCCCCGTCCGCGTAACTTTTGCTGGCCGCTTGGAAAAAAGTTACCATTTTCTTTCCCCCCCCCCCGTCCAAAAAAAAAAGAACCAGAAGAACTGCCGCGCGGCCCACAGACAGGACACTCATCCAGCCCGCCAAAATTGGCAATTTTGAGGACATATGAAAGTTTATTGGGCTCCGTGCGCGTCGAATGAGGGCGCTGTCCAAATAGCAACCGCACTTCCATGGGCAGTACGTCGCTGGTATTATGCACAGCGCTCCTCGTTCATTTGATACTCGTATACCAGTGGGATTGCTTGTCTGTTTGCCGACTCTCGATAATTGCGTTTTCAATAAGAATATCATAGCGGGAACCAGACACTTAAATTGAAGTCAGGTAAGACGGCGTCGATATTGACCCGCCAACTCGCCTATTCTTTCCGCTGAGATGAGGGGGTAGTTAAGTTGTGCACGGAGCCCAGTGACACTCGTTCGCAAGCCGCTTACACATTTTTTACATACTAGCGCTTCAGCATGCAGCACGACTTTTGTGGTTGGACGTTGTAAGCGCCGCGGCTAATACGCCGGTGCGGTTAATACGCCAACTTTAAATCTTAAATAGCAGATTTTTGCGTGCTGCGGCTTATACTCCGTGCGGCCTATATTCCGGAAATTACGGTATACAGGGGGAATGATTCCTCTTGGGGATGCGGAATGCATGCATGCACCCTCCAGCCCCCCCAAAAAGATGACATATTTTAAAACTTCTTTTTTATGCAAGTTCACCCCAAACAAGGATAAAAGCCAATCAAGGTACGGAGCTACAAAAAGAAAAAGAATCAAAGATACAAGAGGTAGGAATTAAGATTCCTCTTGAAGCAGGAAAGATTGTAAGCTGAAGGGAAACATGCACCAGGCAAAGAATTCCATAGAGATACAGAACGAGGGAAAAAGCTACTGGCATAGCTTTTGGCTCAGGTAGAGTATTTTGGTGGGAACAGGCGGAAAGCCGAGTTTCACACTCAAACACCCTAACTGGAGGAACCAAGCTGGACAAGCCGGTGGAACATTTACCATGAAAATATTTGTAGAACAGACTAAAAGTAGCAACAGATCTTCAGTGAGAGAATAATTGTCAGGATGATTTTTTTTGGTGGTTTTTCTTTTACCGTAAAGAATAATGTACACTTCAACTCTTGTGTTGCATGGACATACGACTGAAAGCGCCACCACCTCACAAATGATACCGGAGCCCTTTACCTCGAGTGCCTTTTAGCCTTGCATAACAACAAAATCTAATAGAAATCAGTGTTGCATGAACAGAATTGAATTGAAGGACTGATAAAGAAAATTGAATGTCAAACAGAACAGAAGTCAAGTCAAAGAAAACCCAAGCCAAGAATCTTTCTTCAAGTTGGTCTGAAGTATCTGTCATGGTACTTACTGACTCCTAGGTCGTTGACCAGGGTATCTGTGTTCAACGACTGCAGCTCCCGTCCATCAATATGGTTGTCACGGAAACTCTGGAGGTACTCCTCCAACCCCTGGGCTTTCAGCCAATCACAGACGTCGTCAATGGTCCACTCCAAGAGCAAGTTCTGTGGTTGGGCACCAGGGGCACATGGCAGAGTACCAGTGACCTGTGTGGCACCAGCTGTAATGAGTAAGAACAAAGAACTAGTTGGTTATACAGTGCGAGTAAAAAGTATACAGGAATTTAACAGCAAATACATCACACACTAGCTTTCGGGTGGGACTCGAACCCATGACCTCCTGCTTACTAGTGCAGATGTCTTAACCACTCGACCACCGAGCTTATGATTTTTTTCACACAGGCTCTTGGAAAGCACTAAGCATACAGTGCTTCATACACTACGTCGAAAAAGGGCAAAAAATCTGTCTTCTAATTTACGTCATCCCGACACAAATTCCATCTTCTCATCACATCACACGCTACTCAAACTGATCAATCAAATTAGTATCGTTATGTAACCTTTTATTTTCTCTTTTGAAATGACGAGCAACTCGCCTAGATCAGGTCACAGATTACTGAGAATCCTGTATCTAACCACAATACATCTAAATTGTTTCTGTTCAAGGCGTGTAGGTTTGATCGATGTTGACTGCTGATCAGCGTGTGTTACAGAGGATGTTGATTGCTGAGAGAAGTCTGCGTCATTTTGTCGTTTTAGTCAACATCAGTAACTTTGATAAAATCAGTAACTTTAAGGTTTAGCTTACGGGGGAGAGACGGACTGGGAGATTCCCCCTCGGCATACAACTGCCAGACTTTGACCGTCCTGTCGTTGGACCCGCTGGCAAGGTAACGGCCGTCGGGAGAGAATGCAACGGTGGTGACGTAACTGCCAAAAAAAGAATAATGCAAATGATGTCATCAGTGGTGGGTAATTTCACAAATGTACATGTATGCAAGAATTGTAAGAACGGGTTTGAGCTATGCAAAAATTAACCTTTAACCCCTTGCGGTCAGCTGTTACTGATGGAATGCTGGGAAACAGCTGTGCAGCCAAAGCGTAAATGCAAACAATAGGCACCACACTGAAAGGACTGGTCCTATTCATCGCACACTGATCCCCCACCCCCCCCCCCCCCCCCCTTGTGTTAATGAAAACTTTTTTTGAAAAAGCTCCATCTATTCATTACACTCCCAATTAAGAACAATCTGTGCCATTCTTACAAGGAACCAGTCGGAAGTCGCATTCCTCCGTTTTGAGCTACAGGCAAAAATCCATTGAGGGTCGATTTATTGCTTAAGATGCTAGTTTATGAAAAAAAAATCATACTGTGTTTTCGTTTATTTAATTTTAGGACAATAAAATGTTTAAAAAAGAGATTTTTGTAAAATAACTCACTTATAATCACCAGAATTTGTGTTTATTTTTGGATTCGTGTATCGCCATTTTGAATGCAATCATGACAAACTCGGTATCAATTTAAAGCTTGTGATCTAAACTCTTCATTGATTGGCCGATCTGACCGATATTTCCACAAATAAACCAATGAGAGACACTTTTAGGAGATACCAAGACTACCCCCCTAATCGTGAGCCGTTCAGCGGTATGGAAATGAAGAACAAACTTTATTGCTTGATTTCTACAATAGTGCTGGATCATCTAATAAAACTAAAATTATCTTTTTTAATATCGCTCCGATTTTAATAATTTTTGCATCATTTTAAAGCTTATGTGTTCTTTCCAATGGCATATAAATCTAGAAATTAATTTTTGCGATAAGAGACTGTTCTTTATTGAGAGCGCCACATATACATGTAGTCGAGTAATTAATGTATGAGCAGGAATGCGGCTATTCATGTCAACCAGCCGAGGTGTCTTGCTTCACACTGCAGCTATGGCCGTCGTCCGGCTAAAAGGGGTTAAGGGCCGACCGACAAAAACTAGCTGAGCACAGAGTGATAGTGCAGCACGGGACAATGCGATAAAATGCCAGTCAGATGATATCAATGCAATTGATCCACAGCTGCAAGTTTACATTAACTGGCAAGGCAAGGTAAAGCAATTTGTATGTGGGTTATTCCATAAATTTGGGGTCAAAGTGTGACATTTTTGGTGTCCCAATTACATAGTGACATGTATAAGATTTTGAAATTGAGGACACATTCTTTAACCCCATGAGTACGGTATTTTACGGGAGACGTCAGGGTGCCGCGTCGGCTCTGGCAGCCAAGCGAACCGCTACAATGTGTTTGTGCAGTCAACCTATACACAATAATCCAACAATGGATTGAAACTGCACAAACAGCGGCCAATGGCGTCATCCGGCCTGGTGGCACTGTTTAATCCAACAATGGATTGAAACTGCACAAACAGCGGCCAATGGCGTCATCCGGCCTGGTGGCACTGGTTTTTTTTGCGCCATATGGCGTCATCCGTACGCAAGGGGTTAATGCCTTCTATCTCCAAGAGTGATTATGTAAAGCAAAGTACCTGCTTTCCAGACCAACAAAACAAAACTTACCGTGAGTGGTCCTCCAGTGTGAAAAGCATGCTTCCTTCCATCTATAGAGGGAAAACAAAGTACTGTAATTAAGCCATATTGCTGTGTTTTGACAGAGTATCACTGCACGGTTGTGTATGTTTATTAAGCAGAGCCTATGTGAGCACATCAGAGCAAGGAGTCAAGTAAATTAGTTTGCTTGCTTACCATAAAACTAATGTTGGGCCAAGCATGTGCTATCCTCATAAGTGGGACATCCTTTCAACATAAACCATGCCTATTTGTACTTAACCCATTGAGCCCGGATGACGTCTATAGGCGCTGATTGAAAATTACCACCCGGCCAGTTGACGGCTATACACGCATTCTCTGCATTTTCAATCCATTGCTGGGTTATTGTGTACATTACACTTGGATGCACAAGCCTCTTGTGTCCGTTTCGCTTGGCTGCACAAGCCGGCCTGGCATACTGGCATTCAGGGTTGTTTGATTTAAATCACTTGATTTAAATCATTGATTTAAATCAGGATTTAAATCACTGGAAATTTGTCTTTCTTAAATCACTAATAAAAATCACGTTTTGATTTGTTTTTAATTTCTGTAATTTTTTAAATGTAAAAACAATTTCTGTTATTTAGACCTGACTGTCATTATCTTTAAATCGCTTATACTCACTCTAAAGGGATGTATAAGGCCAGTATCCTGAAACAGTATACTACATTTATCTTGTGTACAATGCATATGATTCTGAAGTACATTGTGTGTGTAATGTACTACCTGCATGCATGATACAGTATTCCTCTCTTAGTTTAAATAACTCAATGCATGTAATGCGCCATCAATTGATACCCCCGACCTGACCTGACCTGACCCCCCCCCCCCCCGCCCCCAACCCGACCCCCAACCCCCCCTGACCCTGCCCCTTCCCCAACTCCCCCCCCCCCCCCCGAGTGAAATTTTGTATCCAGTTCATCAGGCATTAAGGACTTTCTGCTGAGTTGTATAAAAATGACAATTATAAAATGTTGTGTTGGGACTTTTAATGATTTTCAATAAATTTTTACATTTTCCAAAATTGTAAATTTTGCATCATCGTCTCTGCTAAATCGTCTATTTTTTAACATAGGCCTAAATCTTTAATGGTGCTCTGTCCATTGAAAGTTCCATTGTCTGGTTCCCATTCTACAGCTGCAAATGCAAAATGACGCCGAAGGACAATATTTCCACCGCAAAAATCGTAAAAACTTTTACGGGATCAAAATAAGGACAGTGCGTTAAAAAAATATGGTGGCTGAATCAAATAGTTTTATTCTATCATGGTTGTGTGTAGAGAGGAGGGGGTTCCTGTTATAAACTTGCATGAGAAATGTGCAGTATGATGGTGATGCTGTAACAGAGATTTTAAGACAAACTTTGTATTCTAGAAAAGAATATGATCAATGAAAGGGATTTCAGTACTGATTTCATAAACAATTGTGTGTGGTTATACTCGACTTTCAATGATGGTCATTTAAATTGACTTATTTAGAACAAATGTTTTATGCCAATGGTGCGATGGTAAAAATCGATTTAAATAAAAAAAATATGATTTTTGAATTTTTCTTTTTAAATCATGATTTTTATCAACCCTGCTGGCATCCTATTATAACATCCGGACTCAAGGGGTTACAGACTGGTTCCAATTATGATCCATTACCATGCCAAAGCCAAAATGCTCAATTATTTCCAGTCAAGATTTATGTACAAAGTGGAAAGCACATGACTTGTTTCCAACACTATACACTGCAAAGGCTGCATTTACTACGCGGTACGCACATCAATTTCTGTAGTATATTTTTGAAGAAGGTAAAAAAAAAATGAGAAAATTGGTTCACAGTAAATGTTTTTTCATTAATAAATTATCAAGCCTTGGAACTGGAAGTGACACAAATTTGCTCATGTATTTAATTATGCATCTTTTTTAATCCCCAACACAAGGCCAAAAGGCCACTCAAGGTGCGGGCTACAAAAGACAAGAAAAGACAGAAATCACAGAGATAGAAGGTATCTATTCACATTTTGTTTGAATTGTGAAAGATAACAGGGAAGCAGGTTACAGGTAAGGAGTTCCAAAGAGAGGCAATACAAGGGAAAAATATCTACTTACAAAGAGGATAGGGTAACCCTAAGAGTTTGGAGGGTCAAACTAGAGGAGGTTTTTTAAATAAAACCAAGTTTGAAAAAAGTACAACAAATTTCTTTGAAATAAAATAACTTTAAAAATATGTATTTACCATCCCAAGAATGTTATTATTTATTTTTAAATTTAAACTTAAGCTGCATCTTAACTTAGTCAGAAATGTTCCAAGATTTTGGAATGTTGCTCTGCAAGTGCAATGACCTTAACATGTTTGGGCAGCACATACACAAATTACTGAATTAACCCTCCCTCTCTCGGTGCCAAAATGGAACCAATTACCCTATCTATCAAAACCCATCGAGTGATAGGTTGTAACACACAAGCTGTGAGAGAGGAAGGTGTTGGTTTTTTTTGATAGGTTGTGATAGTTATAGTAGCAGGAGGGTTAAAAATCCTATCCACTGTACTACAAATTAGGGATGAATAGGCTCAATATTACAAATATCTCACCGGATCCCAGAGAATAACGACCTTGTCCACAGCTCTGCAGACAGAAACAAAAACACAGCATGATGGCATCCGTGTAGAATGCAGTACAGCAATCACAAAAGAGAAGCCCCTGAACCCTGGCGAATTGCCATGGTACATGGTACTGTTTTGTACAGTCCATTGTGCGGTTTTGATTTTTTATTACTAGTTCTATGTTCAAACATTGTATTAAAATATGGTATATCCCTTTAAACAATTGCAAATTTTTTGAAGAAAAAATGACGGAGTAATAAAAACAAAACGCACAATGGACTGTACAAAACAGTACCATGGCAATTCGCAGGGTTTTAATTAACAGCTCGTTAGTACAACACTTCATAAAATTGAATCCCAGATCCCACATACTTTAAGTTCACATTTAAACAGGTCGGGACATCCCCATTTATGAGACTAAAAGGATAACTTTTGTCAGCACCACACACTTCACACACAGCTGACCATATAATTTTTTGAGGGGGTGGGTCATACATTTTTTTTTGCTTAACAACTTTTGTAAAAAAATGTTTTTTTCATTTTTTGAAAAAAGGGGCGGGGGGTGGGAATGAGTGAGGACTCTCTTTTTTTCAAAACTGTTATCCATAACAGTCGGGTACGTAATTTTCGGAATATAGGCCGCGGCTTACATGTTGATTCTCACGCTAAAAAATGTCCCTGCGGCTTATACTCCGGGCGGCTTATACTCCGGGCGGCTTATACGGCAACATTTGAAGAATAAAATCAGTCACACAGGGTTCGAAATTCACGACGGCCACGGCCGTCGATGCCCTTTTAGTTGCCGTGATGTTGCTTGTGCTGTGCCCCATTAATACTTTTGCCGTTGTGCCCTTCTTGCCGAACCAAGCCCTACATTTTTCAGTACCAAACCGTTGCCGGATCTTACAAAACGGCGCTTTTCGATCGCGCTGGTAATTGCCCGTGCGCGTGATGAGCGATCGCGCAGCTAGCCGGGCCCGTGCCCCCCATGTAAAAACTTTCACAAAACCTCAATTCCCCAAGCAGACTGGTTCCCGTCCGTGCATTATTTTTCTTCTTTCTCACTGGGGCGGGAACCAGTCACAGCCTAAAAACAAGCTCTGAATCCGCGGCTAGCTTTAGCCAGGTAGCTCTTACTACAGTTGCCTGTTCAACTTAACACAACGAACTCCCCTCGTGCAAACGATCGTGCATAGTGCATGTGTGCTGCGATGTACGTGCATTGATGACTCGGACACATGGAAAACGAAGCGTTTTCTGTTTGCGATTTATTCGACAATTATGCCTTGCATCGCTTAATTAATTAAAACATTCCAGACAAATTGAACTCGACAAGCCAGCTATTAAGTGCAAGAATGACATGAATCATGATAAAACTCCTTACAAAAGGAGATCGACAATGTTGACGCTTTTTCTGCCAGCGATATAGCGCACCGTGATTTCCCGAATGGCCCATGCAGGGCGTGAACGCAACATGGACGGTGAAGATGGCGACAACGCACGGTTAAACCACTCATGCCATCGCGCGGCATGCCCGGCTTATACGCCGGTGCGGCTAATACGCCAACTTTAAATCTTAATTTGCAGATTTTTGCGTGCTGCGGCTTATACTCCGCGCGGCCTATATTCCGAACATTACGGTATTCCCCTCTTGGAAATTCCACTGATTTTGCTTTTTCTTCCCTGCTCACTCTTGTTCCTCTTTTTTCACTTTTAATTTTATATTTTATTGATAGTATAAAACTAGAACATTTGGCATTTAAAGAACAGTTGGGCCAGTGACTTTCTTTGGGCCACCCCCTAGCTACGTGCAAGTTTGCTCTTGTATAACATTGTTCATTAGTATTCGCATACACTTCTGTAACTTTAAGAATCAAAACAACTAGTCTATGCGTCTTTATTGAAGGCTAAATCTATTTTTTGTAATCATAAATGAAAGAAAGAAACCTACCCTGATGCTAGCATGGATCCGTCTGGCGAGAAAGCAACTGCCATGACCTTGGCTGTATGACCGGTCAGACTACAACGAAGTTTGGTCTTGCATTCTGTGAAAGACACCAAAACACTAATATCTCTATTTGTAATTAAGTTTGCTGTTCGGTTAACTTCAACAGAGGAGCTTCTTGACATTCTTAATGCGTTCATTTATTTCTGTTATTTTTTTTAAATCCTGGACAGCTGTATCACTGAATTTGTTTTTAAACCTACATGAGCAACCTTCCCAAATCCTCCAAAATCCTCTTTGCCAAATGGAGGAATTTGGAGGATTGAGGGTCTTTGAAACTCGGAAGCATTGGAGGATTTTGCAAGATTGAGAGCATTAGAGAATTCTGCCTCTGGAGGAAAATGGAGGATCCAGGTCATCAGGCTCAATCTGGTACTGGATGATTTCAGAGGATGGCGCAAATGGTGCAAGTTGTGTATGTATGTCTTACCTTAAAAATGCTTACCTGGGAAAATGATAAGATCCCAGACTTTGACCAGATTATCCCCACCACAGGAAGCCAGCAGAAAGGCCCTTCGCTCATTGTTGATATTAATGTTGGGATCTGAAACAAAATGTACATGTTTGTCAGAACTTAACATCTTCTCTTCCAAAGGTGCTTTCATTTTAGTATTAAACTGTTCTGCATTCTGGCTTTTATGTACAAACAAAATCTTCACCTATCCTCCCCCCCCCAAAAAAAGTAATCAAGGTCAAAAACTAAATTATTCCTAGCCTTCTCAGCATTTCGCCAAGAACAACTAGAATCTTCCTCAATCCTACACTCCGCAGTAAGCCATTGGCACAGTCATTCTAAATACGAATTAAAGCTTTACATGGTGGATACGATGACAAAGTAAATATGGAATTGCCGGTAACACCATGTTGAATTAATCTCTTCTAGGAAGAAGTGTGGTTCTGAAAAGAACCTGGGTGAGAATAAGCTCACTGTGCTCTGTCTGTCTTTTTCTGAGCACGCTGTCCAAAAAGTTGAGCTCATTCTCACCCTGAATCTTTTCAGAACCACTTCTCAAAAGAGATTAAAGCCCCTATGGTTCCCCAGGAATACCCTGCTAAATCCAACAGAATCCAACTGTGTCTTATTTTTCTGTTGTTTGCTGAATCCAACAGGATTGTAACATTAGGAGTTAGCTGCTCAATCTAACAGGGTCCAACAGAAATATCAAAGTGTTGGATCCTGTTGGATTCAGCAGGGTTAGGGTTACGTTCCGATGGTGTTACCCGCAATTCCATATTTACTTTCACAGTCATTGTACTTGAAGAATCG
Source organism: Hippasteria phrygiana (assembly GCA_037893225.1). Lineage (NCBI taxonomy): Eukaryota > Metazoa > Echinodermata > Asteroidea > Valvatida > Goniasteridae > Hippasteria > Hippasteria phrygiana. The sequence continues at coordinate 445,017 of JAZGUH010000131.1, forward strand.
CTGGACATCAAGCCCCACATAATAGTGTCTGGGCTTCCCCTGACATGGATCAATCAAAATCAAGGATTTGGAAGGGTTAGGGTTACCGGTAGTTAGAAATCTCTGCTTGGGTTGTTTTTTATAATGCAAAGCGATGGAATTTTATTTGACCATAATACAGTAACAATCAAAGTACATACAAGTATAGCTATGACAGAGGATTCCAAGTAACCTCAGTAATAGGGCTGTTCATTTTTGACTAATTCAGTATTTGATTATTCGAAACTGGATTTGACCGAATATTCGAAGATCAAGTTTTTCACGCGTCAGCTGCAACTGCATGCCGCGCCATTACGCCGGTGTTTTACGTGTGGCGATCGATATTATGGACTGCTCGATCGACACTTTTTTTGCATGCGCCCGTTGTAACGTAACGTTCTGATAAGAAACCAAACTCCAGCCTGCATTTTTGCAGGAATATTATTTTACAAGTGTCAAGGGTTTTACGGATGGGAACAAAAACCTCTGGCCACAAAAAAGTAACCTTCGACAAAAATGCGGCATTTGACACTGCTAATAAACTTCCTAACTTTTCTACTAAAATAGCATCAGAGTCGTATTTGTACGTGGATACATATTTTTCCGAATATTTGAACCGGCAAAAAGATATTTGAATATTCGGTTGATGATCAAATATTCAAATATTCGGTATATTCGGGACAGCCCTACTAAGTCAAACCACAACGGAAACTGACTACGTAATTTGAAAGAATTTACAAAGTAGAAAAAAGAAATGGCAGGAGCAGGATTTGAACCTGCGACCTCTGGAATACCGTACCGGTGCTCTACCAACTGCAGTTAACTGAGCTATCTTGCCATATGTTGGCGGTCTCCCAAATTGTCAGTATCTTTGTTCGGGTGGGCGTTAGTCAGAAGTCATAAACCCATAATGCCACATAGCCAGGGATCACGCCTCAACTTTACGATACAACCGGGGAGGAAAATTGTGGTGATTACTCAATGAGGATACAGCTTTTTAACTTATATCATCAAGTCCACCGAAACAAAAATTAATGGTTCTGAAGCAATAATTAATACACAAAAAATAAACAGTTTGATGTATGATACATGTAGGTTTTAGTAGTTTATCAAAATGTAGGCCAGAAAACATCATGGGGTGCGCCTTAACCCACAGAAACACCCCTTGCTGCCCGACTCCATCAGCAGTATAAAAGAAAAATTACTTGCCACACCCCAATGTTTGAGGCGATGTACACAAATCAACATGATCGTGTGTTAAGGCAAGCAATGTTTTGCCGCCATTACATCACAGGCAGAAAGAGGTAGTTTCGGTGGGTAGTTTTCTAACCTGGGTCTCGATAAATAAACCTTAACCTGCCTCAATCCTCCAAAATCAACCAGGCAGTTTTGAAGGAATCTGGAGGATTGGGGCTGAATTAACTTTGAAATGGCAGTTGATTTTGGAGGATTGAAGTAGGATTGCTATGTTTCACCAGCTATATACTGTACCTACAATTATGAACACACACAGATAAACATGTATCGACCTCCAAACGCGGACGTCCTATTGTTCCCTCTTTTGTTTGTACTTTAACTTTTTCGGAAGACTCCCATAGGTTTTGTACACGATCTCAATCGCGGACGTATTTTGGGAATCGCGGATGATATTGTTCCCTTTGTTATACGTCCACGTTTGTTTGAGAGAACGAACGCTAGCATGGGTCACATAATATACTGTACACTTCCCTACTGCCAGGTTACATGTACATACACAGTAATTTTTTTTACATGAGGCAATTTGAGGATTTTGAAGGATTGAGGATGGCGGATGCATCCCAGCCAAAAGCGTCTAGGGGTTAGGGTTAATAAAACACAAATACATCATTGTTGATCTTTAACCCTAACTCCCATTTTTACTAGGAGGCTTCCTCAACCTGTCAAAATCCAACACTGTGCAGTATAGTATACCTATGGCACATTCTTTATTGGACTTGGACAAATTGGGGCATCATAGCTCCATGTAAAGTAATGGTGCCAAGGCCCTACGGTACTGAACCCATCAAAATTAGACAAAACCTGCTTTTAGAGTTTGTAAGGCTTGGGGTAGTTGGGGTTAATATCAAAAACTAACACTGCCATTGGCCTTTGGTCTAGTGGTGTTCATCAACCAAACTTACTTGCCGATCCAAAAGTTGGGGAAATCACCAGGCAGGACACGCCCAGGTCGTGGCACTCAGGGTCAAAGAAGAGTGACTTGGTGCGACCATAGAGGGCATCCCATACACGGAGATCACCGGATGCACATGCCGAGACCACGTAGCTGCTATCTGGTGTGAAGGCACATGCCGTGATGACGTTTTCGTGACCATCAAAGGTCCTAAACCATCATAAAAAAACACATCAGTACAGTGGAACGCCGCTATAACGAACATGACAGGATCCACAGATTTTGTTCGTGATAGCGATCATTCGTTAGAGTGATTTTTTGCCAAATGCCCATTTTTCAACATGGCGTCTGTTCATTTGAAGTGCACCCTCTTTTGACCATTGTCAGTGTATGAAACCACTGTCCATTCATCATGGCAGCACGTCACCCTGCACGCCCTGGCGGTTGCTTAAGGATGACTTTGAACATGTGCCGGCCATTGAATCATGTAATTACATGTTCATACTTTTTAAGCTTACCGAATTCTAAAGCAACAGTTGGCTTTTCCCTTCTATTCTTTGGGGAAATAATAGCCACCTGTCACCCTTCAACATAAAGCTGCGGCCGTCCGTTGTTCGGTAAGTTTTGTACACAAAATTTGGGAGCCAAGGATGGTGTTCGTTATATAGCCGAATGTTCGGTATAGCGGTGTTCGTTATAGCGGTGTTCCACTGTATATGACCTGCCACCACAAAATGAGCTTAAAGTCACACTTTGGCTTTCTGAGTTACAAGCAGAAACAACAATTTTTCACTGAAAAGTCAATTTGGGGATTTTAACAACTGTATAGTTAAAAACCCTACTCTATCATATCCCAAAGTTTTAAAACTGAGTCGATTCTCAAAATATTTTTTTTGGGGCAATTCGTTTTGGTTTTTTTAGCTTGGGTTAAAGTGTGCACCGATCACAAATTTTAAGTTTTAAAAAACAAGGGGTTAAAGACTCTGATAACTCTTAAATGTTGTATCGGGGGCTAGAAATGAGATACAACACACAATATATCAAATTAAAGCTCTTTAACCTGTACTGTCGGAAAAACTTTGCTACTTTACGCCCAATTTTTGGTAACAGGTCACATATTAAAGGGAAAGGCACGTTGCCCCCCCCCCCCCCCCCAGCTGACATCTGTGCCCCCCGGGTACCCCAGCCTGCCTGCCTGCCCCCCCCCCCCCATTTGAAATATTGAAATGTACATACAAATTTAACAAGCTGCAGTTCATGTACGTTCAGTGCCCCAGGTGCCCCCCCCCCTCCTCCCCCAACAAAGAAATTTTGCCCAGTTACGCTACTTTGTGGAATTTACATGTAAGTGCTGTGTCATGTGGGTATGGAAAGAAAGTTTGAGTAATTGATTGCCAGAATTGGAAAGTGTGCCATGATTCTTAAAAATCCATTTCCAAATGCTCTGAATTTGAGACTTCATACACAGTACCATGCTCGAATGTTAACCCCAACCCTGCTAAATCCAACAAAATCCAACAATAGTAAAAAGCTGTTGGAATTTGTTCGATTTAGCAGTCAACACAAACTACATGGTGTGTTGATATTGTTGTATTTAGCAGGCTAGCAGCTAAATATACCTGTTGGATTTTGTGCTATTTAGGAGGGTGGAAGCAGACTTCTTGTAAAATTTCAGTTGGATGTTCTTGGATTTGGCAGGGCTCATACAAACAAATCTGTTATATTTTGTTGGATTCAGCAGTGTAGCTGCAAAATGCCAAGGCTGGTGTGTAAACGGTACACTGCAGAATCCAACAAAATTTACTGTTTAGACAGGCTTCTCATTTCACGTTTGTTTTAAACTGTTGGTTTTGAAAAACAGTCAAGGGGGTTAGAGTTAAAAAGGCATACAAAGGGCTTCACAATCAAGACAGATACCTGATCAGTTTCTTGCTCTGCACGTTCCACAAGCACAGAGAGCTATCCGCAGCGCCGGTCAGCAGCATCTCAGAGTTAGGAGAGAAGACGCAGACCCTGACGATAGCCTTGCTGGGGTGCTGCAGCACCACCTGAGTCTCCCCGGTCCGAGCGTCCCACAAGATAATCTTGCCATCAGTGGAGCAGGATGCCAAGATGGTACCAAAAGGGCTAAAGACGCACCAGTGTACATAGTAGGTGTGGCCTAGCAGGGGTGAGATTGGTAGCTCTTTGAAGTCGTCCAGGCTCCACAGCCGGACGGATTTGTCACCCGAGCAGGAAGCGACCGTGGTGGCCGAGAAACAGCAGCAGTTGACATCCGAGCTGTGGGATTTTAGGGTGCGGATAAGCGACGCCGATGCCATGCCTGCCGAATTGGTTGTCACAGTCTGTCTTCTATCTATCAGAATGAAGTGTACCAATAACACTTTCCTTCCTACATGTACATGTAGATGTCAAAGAGATCCCAACTTTCCTATCATGAAGAGACACATGATCATATTTAAATCCAGACTAAAATGAAAATTTAATATAATAATATCCCAGAGATAGAAACAATCCTAGTTTGAAAATTCAAGCTCTTGGCTCATGACATGTGAAATTCGCCGTTTAGAGCTGGAAGACCTTGCATAGGGTTCACAGCGTTTGGTTTTTTTTTAGCGCCGATATCTTCTGTTTTCCTGAATATATCAACCAAACACACTCAAAACGCAGAGTAGTCATTCATGGAGCGACTGATCCCCTCAAAATGAGAATACGATCAAGTTAAACCCGAAAAAAAATATGAATTTTTCATGCAACCCGGAGCATGCACAAACGAGTTGTGTACAAAACAATGGGAGTGGATTCTTCAACATGACATGAACGATGGTTGACCCTTATGCAAGGGTCAACCAGCCTTTTTGTGCGCGTTTCTTTCCAAAATCCCTAGTTACCATTGTGACGTCTCATCCAGGCGGTATTTGTGATAAGGTCTATGTGCCTAAAGTAATGATAATAGACCTTATGGCAAATACCACCTGGTTGAGACGTCACACATGGTTACAAGGGATTGTGGGAAGGAAATGCTTACAAAAATTGCAACTGTTTCCTTCCCACAATCCCTTGTGACCATTGTGACGTCTCAACCAGGCGGTATTTACGATATGTTTTATTCCCCCAAGCCATGGTCTATGTAAAATACTTGATAAAATGTACAGGGCGATTGTGTAGTGTAGGGCCCTCTTCCCTATAAAGGGAACAAAAATCCACTTTTAGGTTATTGGAACTGCCAAACTAGATAGCGACATTACAAACCAACAGGTACATGTATGCCGTAGATAAAGGGCAGGGTTTTAGTTTTTAGGGAAATTTTTGGGTAAAGCGGCGATGAGGACGACAAAACACAACGCGAAAATAAAGATGCCGATCACCGGGGTCATACTAATCACCGTCAACACGCACAAACACCGTCAACACACCGTCAACACCTCCAAAACACATTCTAAAAGTGCCAACAAAAGAGGCATAGAAATGTAATGTCTAGGCTAAATTAGAATTTCTGTCGGTTAAAAGTCACATTTCATTTATGAAAATTGATTTTTTTTTTTTCACGCGAAAAAAGATCTCTATGCAGCACGGCCGTTGGCCGCCATCTTGCCTTCGCACGCGCTGCGCGCCCACGACATGGCTAAGTGAGGCACGGCTGCCGATTTCGGAGCTGCATGGAGAGGTCCGTTTTCTTGAAAAGAAAGAAATCACATTTTCAGACGTTTAGCCTCCATTTTTAAACCCAAATCTCGTGTTGACCCATACTTTACGGTTTTGTACCGCATTTGTCAGTTAAGACACTGTAAGAATGTGTTTTGGAGGTGTTGACGGTGTGTTGATGGTGAGTTTGTATATGCCGGCAATCGTGGACCTAGGACAAAAGAATTCAGGCGTAGACAAAGGGGTCCACGTTTGACCTAACGTCCACGATTGAAAATCGTGTACAAAACCAATGGGAGGCCTTCCGAAAATGTTTTTTTAAAAAGAGGAACAATGGGAGGTCCACGATTGCACCCGTTTACATGACTGTGTGTACGTGCACTGTATATATCTCCGAGGACAAGAGAAGAAAGGAAACACAAAGAAACCTTTCAGTCCTCGAACGTAGAGTCTTTTGTTGAAATCGGTCCTCGAACGTAAGGATACGTGTTTAGTCTATGGGGGTTGGTTATATTAAAGGAACAATAGGAAACACAAAGCATTGTCCTCGGACATATTGGGGAAGTACGACTGTGTGTGTTGACGGTGTGTTGACGGTGTGTTGACGGTGTGTTGACGGTGTGTTGACGGTGTGTTGACGGTGTGTTGACGGTGTGTTGACGGTGTGTTGACGGTGTGTTGACGGTGTGTTGACGGTGTGTTGACGGTGTGTTGACGGTGTGTTGACGGTGTGTTGACGGTGTGTTGACGGTGTGTTGACGGTGTGTTGACGGTGTGTTGACGGTGTGTTGACGGTGTGTTGACAGTGTTTTGCGTGTTGACGGTGATTAGTATGACCGGATCACCGCGATGCACAGTAAACACGCAAAACCGTAATCATTCGCATAGTAGCAACTGCCGTAAAGCGCGTCAGCAAATTGCATTTTCTACCGAAATAAACTGTTCAAAATTACAAAAAACGATGTCAATAGAATTAAGAGAAGTCTGCTTTAGGTTGAAAAAGTCATTTTGGAATGAGAAAAAATACCCTTGAATCTAATTTCATCAAAACTAACGTTAAACAGGGGCCCTACACAGGCTACACTAACATTACTTCCAAAAATGTAAGGCGAGAGCCTTACATTTTTGGAAGTACACTAACATTACACAATCGCGTCGCGTCAAGAATGTACACATGGCGCTTTACAAACAGACAAAAGAACGGTGTACAGTAATCCTTCCTCCATGATCTACCTAACGACCTAAATTATATTTACTTACAAGCACGTTACATTCGTAAAAAAAATAATGAAAAGGCTCTCTTTTTTCAGCAGATGTCATCACTTCACAGATGTCATCATATCATCAGATTTCGTCATTTTTCGGCCGAGTCGGTGCAATTTCGCGCGAGAGGGCGCTATTCAATAAGGATTTCCATAAGTCGGGTACCCAGTCTCTTTAACCTTTGGTTGACACGTAAATAATTCACGTAGTTTAGGGTTTTCGAAACGCTGGCTTCGTCTCGTCTTCGGCTCCGTCTCCGTGTACGACTTCTGAATAACTGAGAAGCAAAGCAAATGGAAATATTATAAATGTTGGTGCATGTTCTGCTTCGGAAACATTCATTCTTTCGTTCGTTTGATTATGAAAGCAGAAATTAGAATACTTACATTTTAGTTTATTCACAGGGTCGTATGCTGCACTCGCACAGTATAACTTCTTTTGCTTTTGTGGCTACGGCTTCGAATTTTACCATTGTCAGGCTTCGGTGAAGATCCGTATGTAGCCGGCCATTGCATTGATAACAATGAGCAAGTTCGATCAAGGACTATACTATATATAGTTAACCATAGTTCGACTAACTCTGATCGAACGCACGCTAGTTATAGTCGACGATGGTAATTAGACAAGCTAGGCCCTTTTCCAAACCTTGACTTGTGCTTGGGCTTCGGCTTCGTCTCCAGCTATTCCCCAGTCCCACTGCCGATCTGAAGCCTTGAATATGTAAATAAATAAACAGGCTCTGGCTCCTGGTTAAAACAAAAGACTTTTTCTTTATGTGTAGCAAAAACAGCGTCCCACATGCATCGAGCGCGTGCGTAAAATACGCACGCGAGCGTGATGCCACCGCAGTAAATGCTTCTAATTTTGGTCGCCGGATTCGTCTCAGGAATTCGCCGACGCCATTTTTACAATGGTGCCGTCGACTACACTATGAAAATCTTTGCCGTGAAAATCCGTTTTGCCGTGAAATAAAATTTCACGGCAATTTCACGGCGAGAGAACACCATGAAAACGCCGTGAAATACTCTCAGGGTTTTATCGCCAAGAAAACGCCGTGAAAACGCCGTGATTTTTTGCGGGCAGTTTCTGCCCAGCTCATTAACTTGCTCTATTGTTCACTCTTTTGTATCGTGTGATTATCAACCATCAATAAATTGTAATGTAACTGTCGAAGCTGGCAGAAGTTGCGTGGTTTATTGACAGTTAAACATGACGGCAGGCTAGGTATGGCGGCCAAGCGTTCGATGTCCAGTTTACCGTCGATGCCTTCGTAACTAGTCAAGGGCCCCCTCGTAGAAATAATAACAAACCCGTAATAAATATTGTATTGGGGAATTCGATATATACCGAAGAATATCGCGATATGTTGCTTTTTGCAGCGTTTAAGATTTCTCTAACTATAGGCCTAAGCATGGTGCATTTAAGTGTGGGTTAGTCTAGATTACCTTACCCGAAGTTCCAGCTATTTCAAATAAAGTTGACGACAGAATAATACATAACGTATGATGTACCATGGAGGAATAAATAATACATTAAATGTGTCGTTTCTTTGATCGTTTTCTAAACCCCGACATAACTTATCCGTCATATCTCCGGAGTAGAGTCCGCACCACGCACGTACGTGCGTGCATGCATACGGGATTCCATCGTTGGTGTAGTCTTGGTCAAGTGCAAACAACCGCACTGAATGCTACCGTATGATTCCCAATGTACAATGTACATACACGCAGCTAACGTATTCCGAACTCCGCCTTAAAAAAAGGCTACTAAGACCTGAGGGGGTTACAGCAATTGTTCAATAAGGGTACCCCCTAAAGCGCATCTGCGCGTGCGCGATGCTTTGTTGCTAGCCTTGGTCAAGAGCAAGCAGCCGCACTGAATGCCATCGTCTTATTCCCAGTGTACAATGCACGCACATGCAGCTAATGCGCAGAGAAATTCATCTTGAGAAAAGACAAAACCGGGCGCTTCGCACAGCCAAAATTACTAGGTAGGCCTACGTAAAATTACCATGGACTTTTTTTTCTCCGGAATTCGACGCGGGAAATTCTTAAGATAATCATTTTTGCTATTTTTTTTTTCGTAGGAAATTCCAGACAGGGTCGGCGGGATAAAAAAAAAAAAAAAAATCGGTCAGGAGCCAAAAATAGGGTGGGTCGGAAATGAGAACCATAGAATTTAAAACAGGGACGCCCTAATCGTTGTAAGGTTCATAATGATGTACGGTAATTTTCCCAAAAGACTTTGTCCATTGAAAGCATACGTGGGTTTATTCTTGATTTTATGTTTCAATTTCAATCATAAATGTACCGGTACCGCTATGGTTTCCAGCTAATTTTATTTTTTGTGTTTTGCGTTGTTGGATGGCAAAAAAAACGAGAGAAAAACGGGGCCTGTTTTTAACCTTAGTCAAGGCGCGCGTAGCTACCTGGACGCGTGATGCGTCCCGAATGCCAGCATGTCCGGGGCGCGCCACTCGTCTGGGTAGCGCGAGCCAATGAATTCGGAACAAAATGTGGGCCTACATGTGCGGACAAAACAAACGCGGAGTCTTATAACAAAAACATACCGGGAAAACGAAAAGCACGGAAAACAGCGAAAAATTCACATGCCTGATTATTATAGTCGGATTTCACAAAATCCGTGTTTTAAAACCCAAATCCTTACTTCCGTATTCCTTATTTCTCATGAATTTCAGTACGAAATACGGAAAATCCGTACTGGTTGGCAGCTCTGAATTGTGCATTTTGCATCAAAACAGAACTAGCCTGGAGCCTAAGCCAGCTCATTTGGAAAATTAAAAGTGCCTGTAGAATCAGAAAAGGGCAACTCGGGCCGGGAGGCGAATTTTTTTCTACCAAGCGACATCCGAATGTGGTTAATGCTATGACGCATATGTCCTATGAGATTTCGGACTTTACTTCCCTTTTAAAAAAATCCTCCGGAGCCACGAATTAGAAAAAAAAAAAAATTTGAACGTAAGGAAATTTCGGACTTTATTTCCCTTAAAAAAAAGGGCTCAATCTCCTACCCCACAGTCGAACACCGTATCCACTGAACCATTTGAATGCTCGGTAGACAATGATAATTTATGGCATTATATACCCAGCCCTAGGTCCTATGCATCCATAACGTTTGGGGGAAAAAATAATTCGCGGCTGGGCCGCGCCGGGAGCGAGCAGAGACACCGCCCAGACAATCCAGCCAAACTCAACGCTGAGTGATGTGATTGGTTTAGCATGACTAGGGAAAATAGTTTCGACCAATCAAAGCACTCAGCGCAGAGGTGGAGCCGATCGTTGCGCGTTACGGAGTTCATGATTGGTCAGTCCGATCATTCACGACTGCATGCATGTAACTTTCAACGTGCTCGAGGTGTTCGTCCATTACAACTACGCGTATAGCGTGCGTTCGATCAGAGTTAGTCGAACTATGGTTAACTATAGTCCTTGATCGAACTTGCTCAATGGTGCCGCGCCCCGCGTGCAGGCTGCCCGCGTTCTTTAATTTGAGTCGCGTGCGCATTTTGGCAAGTTGTAAACACCTGTTGGGCATAGTCGAAGCTGCGTCGAGCGCGTGCGTCTAACACGCACGCGAGCGCCTCGCCACCGCAGTAAATGCTTCTAATTTTGGTCGCCGGATTCGTCTATAGACCATATCGCAAATACCGCCTGGTCGAGACGTCACAATGGTCACAATTATGGATTGTGGGAAGGAAATGGGAGCGATTTTGGTGCGCGTTTCTTTCCCACGTCCCTAGTAACCATTGTGACGTCTAGTCGACGATTTGCGACCAGCCTGGAGCAAGTTCGATCAAGGACCAATTAATGGTTAACTAGTGGTTGGTTCGTGACGTACGTAGCACATGAGCACTGAAGTTGAAGTGCGAACGACTCTATATAGTCGAACTATTGTTATGTCAACGCGACCATAAGAAAATGGCGGTGGCTAGTTTTTTTACGTTTGTGGACGAGTTCATAGATAAAAGCGACACAGACGATATTTGCTCAGTAGGCCCTATATCAACAATGTCACAAGTGGTAACAATTAGTGGTACATAACGTGTGCATTATTTCAACATGTTCAAAGAAAAATAAAGTAACAAAAAACGTTCGTCATCGTTCACTGCTGCTGAATATTTACGTTTTTTCGCCATTTTTCTGATAACTGGTCCTCTCTCACTGTGCTATTAAAACGGCTATTGGTAACCAGCGATGCGACCAACCTCGGTAGGCTGGTCGCGAATCGTCGACTGCGTGCGTTCGATCATACAGGGTTAATGGTAGAACTATGGTTAACTATAATCCTTGATCGAACTTGCTCCTGCAGGCGCATGGCCTACCGAGGTTGGTCGCAGCGCTGGTTTCCAATAGCCGTTTTATTATTAGCACAGTGCAGAGAGAACCAGTTATCAGAAAAATGGCGGAAAAAACGTATATATTCAGCAGCAGTGAACGATCATTTTTTGTTACTTTGTCTTTCATTGAACATGTTAAATTAATGCACACGTTACCACTTGCAACATTGTTGATATACTGAGCAAATATCGTCCGTCTCGCTTTCATCTATGAACTCGTCCAAAAACGTAAACAAACTATAGCCACCGCCATTTTCTCATGGTCGCGTTCATTGATCGACTGACTGGAGTTGAGTTTGAACTCGTGAATCTGACCCCAACAAAGTATTGCGCATCACTTCCGTGGGATTCGCATTCCTGTAAAAAAAAACCGCTTTCAAAGAAATTCATGAAAACTATGACAGCAACAGAGGAAATCAACGAATATCACTGCTTGTAAAAGGCTACCATGCAATCAATTTCGCAAATGCCACGCAAATAGGCATATCATTGATTAACAAAGGACTATACAGCATAAAGTCAAAGAAAATGCTGGCGTCCAATAATGAGTTGGACTTGGAGGACACCGGGCGTCCTTGCCGTCAAGCTATCAACACTGCGTGATGACGATATAAGTTCTCATTCGCATCTTTTTATATAATCTTTTTGGGTTTATTTTACCTCTTTTATTGTTGATTTTTATGAATTTGACGAAAGGGCAATTAGCAGCATTAAAATAAGAATTATTCTCACTTTCTGGACTGTTGATTTTTATATTCGAATGAAAAAATTGCAAACGTACAAATTACAAACTACCTATTTATGTGGAAAATGTTTATAACTTGAAAAGATTGTAATTTCCCCTGAATTGAAACGGGAACTAGCTGCTGATTGGCCTCTTGAACATTACCAGGGCATATCTTGTTCATGCATCTTCATAATTTTCTTAAATACATATACTTACATTTTTTCCTACCTCCATGCTTACATGTAGTATTTATAATAAATACAAAAAGGGGATTTTGGAGAGGAGAACATTGGGGGAAATATGAAGGGGGAACATAAGTAACAAGCAGACAGTATGATAAAATTAAACGGGCTGTCAAAAAAAAGTGGATAAAAAATCATCCAACGATTCAAAATAGTCGCTGGTACATGAATACATGAGGTATAGTAAAAAAAAAAAAAAAGGTATTGGGCAAAAGGAACGGACAGTATTTGGTAGCGTGCTTTGTGTGTGGGCGCGTTGGGGTATTCAAACCGTGGACGAAAAATGCCGGAGAACAAAAGAGAACAATATCGTCCGCGATTCCCAGCATACGTCCGCGATTGGAAGTGTGTACAAAACCTATGGAGGCCTTCCGAAAAAGTTAAAAGAGGAACAATGGGACGTCCGCGTTCGACGGTGGATACGTATACACGACTGTGTGTGTATAGTCGGACTCCCTATTATCGCGGCAACTCTATTATCGCGGCATCGGAAATTTCTTTTTTTGCGTTGCCAAAACTCCTTTGTGTGGCGATTTTTCATCCAGTTCATTAGGCATTAAGGACTTCCTGTTGAGTTGTATAAAAATGACGATTATAAAATGTTGTGTCGGGACTTATGTAATAATTTTTAATAAATATTCACGTTTTCCAAAACTTGTAAATTTTGCCTCACCGTGTCTGCTAAATATAAAAAGTACCGTCTATATTTTAACATAAATCTTTAATGGTGGTCTGTCCATGGATGTTCCATTGCCGGTCTGGTTCCCATTCTACAGCTGCAAATGCAAAATGACGCCGAAGGACGATATTTCCACCGCGAAATCGTAAACAAAATTACGGGATCAAAATAAGGACATTGCGGTAAAAAAAATAAAACGACCGGCGCACTGTGTAAAGTGAATGGCGCCCCCAATCGTCAGTCAGTAGACTTGTCTCAGTGAATGTTGTCGCTTTCCAGGGGGCCGGGGGACAGGGTGTTAAGAAATCATCCTGCAGGCCTAATCGTCTTTAATCAACTTGAACTTTACAGGGAAAATATCATACTTTATTCAGGGATGTTTTGGGCAAACATTAACTATGAATAAAAAAGTTGAGATCATTGTAAAAACCACTTCCCACATACCGCGATATAAATACAGAGTGTGTACTCCGCCGAGCAACGACGAGCATGTCTATTTTCACAGGCTTCGCATATGGGAATAAACCAAACCACCGTCGGATTTTTTGATGTCAGTGTAAAAAAGCAAGAGTTATACAACACAAAAGACAGGACAATTCGGGAAGGTTGGTGAGCAATCTCTATTCCGATCGGGAAACATGATAAGTACCGCGATAATACAGCGTCCCGTCCTACATGTATGTACATTGTACGTGAGTCAGATACGGGATCGGGAGTGTCGCGAGTCAGCTGCTGGTTCCTACAAAAAAATCTCTTGTAACTTTGGAAATACCTAGAATTGCAAATGATGGCTTTCGTTCGAGGGTTTCACTTGGGTGGTAAGTGTCAATCATGTCAATGCAAGTGATCATGGTAATGGATTTAATAAACCTTTTCGACATTCTCAATGCATTGTGATGAAGGCCAAACAAACCATGTAATTTATACACAAGCCTATGGCACTGTGAACCAGTCCAAATATTAATTGATTTTCTGCTAAATATCTGTCATGAGTTGAGAGATACTCTTTTCACATATCTTTGCATAGAACATAAGGAAAATAATAACCAGAAAAACCAATTTTAAATGGCAATAAAAATAAGGAAATAATTGGGGAATCCCTCTCAGGGTACCAGTTACTGTTGAATGCAACACTCTGGAATTGGAACAGCTAATAATGTCACATTATGTTAGTCAATCAGAAGAGGATTTTTTGCAACCATGACAACCAACATGTGACAACCGTCCGTTCTAATGCCAGTAAGGGCTGGTGCCGTTCCCATGATGCTTTGAGAATGTCGAAAAGGTTTATTCGCTAGACATGCCTCCCTAGTATAAGGGAACAAAAATCCACTTTTAGGTTATTGGAATTGCCAAACTAGTTAGCGACATTACAAACCAACATGGGAAAGATTTTACTTTAATACCCCCCACAAAAATCAGTCAGGAACAGCAAATCTTGGAAAATAACTATCAATCTGTGTTCTGAATTGTATAAACACTTGGCACAACCATGGAGAAATAAACTTTCTCCATGGCAAAACCTTTAAATTTAAGAATTTTGTTGGGAAATTTTTGTTGGGAAATTTTTGTGAAATATAGGGGAAGAAAGTTTGTGTTTTCTGTGTTAGATGTTCTTGGCATTGTGTATGGTCACTCAAAGTGTTCACATAGGCCTACATGTACATGTTGATTTCTGCCTCATTTTTTACAGTTTTTGCTGACATAAATCTTGAAATAACAGGTTGTGCCACATATTCAACTTCGCAAATACCGCCTGGTTGAGACGTCACAATGGTAAAAAGGCATTGTGGGAAGGAAATAGCAGTCTCATTCCTTCCCACAATCCCTTTTAACCATTGTGACGTACGTCTCAACCAGGCGGTATTTATATTTGCGAAGAAGTCTATGTTTACATTTTCAAAGTGAACAAAGAAACTGGCACGAGCGGGATTCGAACCTGCGACCTCCGGGTTACCGTACCGGCGCTCTACCAACTGAGCTATCTTGCCCTATGTTGGCGGTCTCCCAAATTGTCAGTATCTTTGTTCGAGTGGGCGCTAGTCAGAAGTCATAAACCCAGAATGCCGTGTAGCCAGGGATCACACCCAATTTTACGATACAACCTGGGAAGCGACATTGTGGAGATCGCTCAATGAGGATACGACTTTTTAACTTATAATTCGTCACACAATCCACAAGGGAAACTGACTAGGTAAATTTGAATACATTTTCAAAGTGAACAAAGAAACTGGCACGAGCGGGATTCGAACCTGCGACCTCCGGGTTACCGTACCGGCGCTCTACCAACTGAGCTATCTTGCCCTATGTTGGCGGTCTCCCAAATTGTCAGTATCTTTGTTCGAGTGGGCGCTAGTCAGAAGTCATAAACCCAGAATGCCGTGTAGCCAGGGATCACACCCAATTTTACGATACAACCTGGGAAGCGACATTGTGGAGATCGCTCAATGAGGATACGACTTTTTAACTTATAATTCGTCACACAATCCACAAGGGAAACTGACTAGGTAAATTTGAATACATTTTCAAAGTGAACAAAGAAACTGGCACGAGCGGGATTCGAACCTGCGACCTCCGGGTTACCGTACCGGCGCTCTACCAACTGAGCTATCTTGCCCTATGTTGGCAGTCTCCCAAATTGTCAGTATCTTTGTTCGAGTGGGCGCTAGTCAGAAGTCATAAACCCAGAATGCCGTGTAGCCAGGGATCACACCCAATTTTACGATACAACCTGGGAAGCGACATTGTGGAGATCGCTCAATGAGGATACGACTTTTTAACTCATTCTTGAAAATGACAGCACGCAAGATTTCATGATTTCTCAGGATGCTTGAGACTATTATTCACTTACAATCAAGAAACATATTTCACAATAATTTGGGAGTTTTAATGTTGATGTTTGCAAATGTATATTGCATTCAAGAAATAGATTAAGTTAGTAATATGACCTGACCAAACTTGAAGGTCTAAAGGCCAGGTCATACCCCAGGCCGCAAGAGCAAAAACAAACGAATTAGATATCGGAAATATTCGCTTCAAAATTTACCGGAGTTATTTTCTCCCTTTTCGTAGCGCATGCAGGAATAATTTCTGTGACATTAAAAATCTGCGTTCACTTTGGCTTTCTTGCAATAATATGAACTTGTCTTTAACTGAACGAATACTAGTGTGATGGAGTGTGTATAGTGTTGACAAAATATGTTACGGGTCTGGCCAAAGGCAATTGCGACGGGAGCCTTACCGGTTTTCAACATCTATGAAAGTCCCCCATCACACCATTATCCTCATAATAAATACCTTTTTGATCAAAAGATAAAAAGTCGACAAGTTGAAAAAAGTTGAACCATTTAATTCAAGTAACATACACAATGGTAAACATTTACATTGAAGCAAAATTATACAGTAGTGTCAGTTTGAACGTCGACAGGCTAGGGAGGTGAGTTTTAAATCTAACAAAAGAAAAAAATGACAACGTAAATGAAGTACACGTAATTTTTGAAGCCGTCCTCTGCCACTGGCATTCTATATAAAACATTTTTACATGATCGTTTTACAGGGTTTATGAAACTTGTAGGGCCTACATGTAATAGAAGTACAGATTTTCTTTTCGTGAAGGTATATCGGTTTTCAGTAAATTGCGAAAATTAAAGTTAAAACAGACGCATTTTAAAATGGCAAACCACAAAATGGCGTCTCGTAACTTTCATAAATTTCAAAGGAGTGTATATCTCTCTTAATGTAAAAGAGTGAAAAACTCACTCTCCAAAAGAGTGAATCCCTTCTCAAACCACTCCAAAAGAGTGAATCTCTTATAAAAACCACTCGAAAAGAGTGAAATTTCAACTCTTTCGTGGAACCGTATAAGGGACAACTCTTTTTTTTTTTTTTAGTTGTCCCTTATACGGCTCCACGAAAGAGTGGAAATTTCACTCCTTTCGAGTGGTTTTCACTCTTTTCGAGTGGTTTTTATAAGAGATTCACTCTTTTGAAGTGGTTTGAGAAGGGATTCACTATTTTGGAGAGTGAGTTTTTCACTCTTTTACATTGAGAGATTATTCAATGTGTTTTAAGAGTTAGGCTCTTTTCACAGACCGTTTAATAAGAAATTCCAAGACATCCAGAGAAGTGCAGGTTCGTTCATCGGCAAGGTTGTAAACATGGCACGTCCCTCATAATGACGGGATTCTGACAAACAAATAACAGGAACAAAATTGTATCAAATTATTATGCCTGACGGATGGGGCAGTAATTCTCTAAACTATTCCAAAACCAAGCCCTTCTCAGAGGATGACAAATGCCAAAAATCTATAAAAGTTTGTTTTTTCGATAAAACAAAACATACCGGTACCAATTGAAAATTGTTAGGGGAAAATAATTTTTTTTTAGAGCATGGTCAAGCATCTTTATTCAACACACGACTGGAAATAGAACACTTATTAATCACTTCACTCATTCCAAAAACCGTGTGCCTTTTGCACTTTTTAAAAGTTATTTTCATCCTCTTAACAGGAAATACAGATGTGATCGAAAAGTCAACTCTGTATGTACTTACGGAGAAAAACAAGAGATGATTCAAAAGCATCCCGCAAACGTCGTATGAAGTAGACAAGCAGTTCAAACATGTCACAGCCTGCCACCCATTACACTCAGATAAAGCATAACTGCAGTGTGGGGACAAATTACAAAACATTATGAGCAATTTTAAGATTAATATACCAATAGAAAATGAAAACGAAACACGGTTTGTTGTCCACATGGTCTTGAAGTAAACATTTTAAAAGCACTTTACAAAAGCTGTTACAAAAAGTTAGGGCAATTCTTTCATCTCTTAGCAACGCTGACCTCGCCACGAACCTTACCCAATCACACACAATTCTAATATTTAATGGGTCACTACAAATCACGGCAAACACTAGAGCTAACCTGAACATCCAATTTCCGTGTACTTAGACATTCCAGCGAAATATAGAGGACCGTTTACACTGGAATGATTTGGTGTCTGAACTTTTGGCCAGGCCCTGTGACTCAATGGTACACACGTAGCCATGACAACGACCTCGTTAATGTACAAACCATATGGTGCAGGCTTTATTTGGGGGAAAATCTTAACGGTTAACTGTATTATTTTGCAGTTAAATTTGCAGTAGGTCTACTTTCCTTTGAAAATTGAAATCAAATTACAAGATACCGGCACGTACCCCAGCTAACTGTTTCATGTTGTCAAAGCTGGTGTGGTTTGACCATTGCTTAATTGGAATCAAAATGGTACTGGTAGGCTACACTACAGAGGTATTCTCGGTTTTTTGTAAATACTGTCAGACATTTTGCCATTTGCTAATAAATCATATAAGATTCTTCCATGCACAGCTTTGTAAAACTAGCCAACAGTTTTTGTTTAAACCCTAGCAGTCCCAAATCCTCCAATTTTAATAGGATTGTAGTACATTCACCCTAGGGGGTTAGCTACATGTATGTCATTAATGCCTGAGAATCTGCCAGCATATATCCGTATCATACTCAGTTTCCTTTGGGCATGTTGGGAAAAATACGACTTTTTCAACTAAACAAGACTTAAAACGTTAGGGCCTACATGAACCTAATTTGTATTTTTTCCTCTAAAAATGCTCAAAATATACTGTATAGCCTACCCACCTTGATTTGTATTCTTCACAAATCTGAATCGACAGAACATTTTCAGTATCAACTAAAAACAAAGACTGTGTCCTTTCGTGAATTACGTTCGGAAAGTTGCCAGAATATTGAGTGATTTGCTTGAAAAAAGGTTTTACATGTATACGTAAGAATACTGAAAAATCGTATATTCCCGAATTTACACGAGAGAATGTCACTGATAATTTTAAGATTTATAGAAAATATACAATTCCTACCGTCTGAAGAAATGCTGCTCTATAAAGCTATACTATTAGTACGTGTGGAGCCTGACTCAGCCGGGCATCAACTGGAGGGCAACCGTTAATAGTGGCTGCTTGCTCCCGCTCGCTTGGTAACTGAGCACCGCAATTCAAGTGATGCGGAATTCGGTGCCGCGCATGCGCCGTGGTATTATGTTTCTCTGAGAACGGGCAAATTTATATAAGTTGGTACGCTCCATACAGTGCCGGAACACGATGCATATGGATGCAGGTACAAGGATGGGCGGAAAGGATATATGTCTAAGAATCGCAACATAAAAGCAAAATTTTGAAAATACCATACCACACTTTCACAATGTTGATTTGCAAGTTAACAACAACGTTAAGATAAAACCTTCATACAACGTCATCACTACGTCACATATTGCAACATCACAACAACGTTGTGAAAACACCGATATACAATGTTACCACAACGTCATTATAACAACATCAGAGCAAGTTTGTTTAAAATACTTAAGTATAACGCCGTAACAACGTGATTATTACAACTTAATGGCAACATTTATGAAATAAACTACACACGACTTAAGTACAACGTTGGTTATTACAACCACACTGCAACGTTATGAAATATTTAACTACAACGTCATGGCAACGTGAAATTAACAGCATAAACACAACGTTATAAAAACACTGAGATACAACGTTACTGCAATGTCATGATTACAACGTGATTATCACAACTTAATAACAACATTTATGAAATAACCTCCATACAACTTTATCACAACGTCATAATTACAACCACAGAGTAACGTCATGAATATACTTAACTACAACGTCAAGACAATGTGATATTGACAATTTAATGACAACGTTATGAAAAAACCTTCATACAATGTTAATGCAACGTGATATGATAACTTTTATACCACGTTGTCAAAATATCCAATATACAACATTTTTACAACCAATAAATGAACGGTCAAATGTTGTAGCAAAGTTGCTTTAACGTCCTCGTGAAACGTTACCAAATGACAACCTTTTCACAACTTTGCAAAACGTTGTAGCAACGTTATGTGTTAGCTGGGAAATGTTGTCAGTGTTATGAAATTCCCCTCATGGAATGTATACGCCCCTCATTCAGTATTATGTACAACCGTCACAAATGTGGGCGAGGCCACGCGTCACTTATTTGCATACGCGTGCGACCTCGGCTGACCCTTACTTGTGAATGAATGGGTCAAAGTTATTTATGCCAAGCCTTATACATGTGCGAGAAAGTTCTGTGTAGAAATCTTGTTCACGCTCGTTCTTTTGAGAAGATGTGACGTAATTCTGTAAGATTATATTTGGAAGCTGACGTGATTTGTAAGATACTTCTTGATTATAGTAATTTCTAGAATGTAGGAAATGTCTTTATATACGGGCTAACTTCAGAACAAAATCAGGACTTTAGACGGTGGACTTTAGACGGACGGAGAATTTTGGTTATCGAGTGCATCGAGCCGTTTCAGTCGGACCTGTGACCTGTATATGTGACTCGTCTGCTTAGGAGCGTCTGGTGACAGTTAGAGCTGAGTTTTATTTCCGGAAAAGAGACATTTATTTGTGAACTGTTGTCGGTTTATTATTTGGGGTCTCATATCCCCATACTTTCGCAACGGGAGCCAGTTTGTGTCGTCCCCTGCTGTTTTCGTCTCTCTTCGGCTGTTTTGGAGGTGAATTCGCCCCGTGTTCCAGCTCGCCAAAGAACTGTATTCACTCGCATTATTGGAGTCATCCTCGTCCGTTGCTGAGTGCCCAAGTTGTCCAAGTCATCGCCCAAGTCCTCACCCATTGCAGAGCTACCCAAGTCGTCTGAGCCCTCGCCCATGTATATAAGTTCTCGCCCGTAAGATCTTTTAAGTTATATATTGTATAAGATCTTTTCTTAATTCTACACTTGTTAAACCCTATTGATTCTCGAATCTTCTCATTATTAACTCTTTCACTACGGTATTATAATGGGTGCTGTGACGTAATTGTTTTACAGAATGTTTTACAACGAATGTTTTTTTCGAGCCGCTGTGAGCGGGGCGCCGTAGCGGAAGAGTTTTTAAATCCCATTGTTTCTTTGTTCTTTAATTATATCAGTGTGATCTTGTTTGATTTCTTAACTTTGTTGCATCTGAGAAAATTCAGGCTTTTTCTAGTAATTTATATTAACGGATAGTCTGGAGATTTTCAGACTGTAACAGTACCAAGACTATAGTGCATGCATTTGAGTTCCCTGCACAATGCAACATAATGCACTGCTGCATGCTGTTGTGGGAGGGGGGGGGGGGGGAGGGGGTCAGGTCAGGTCGGGGGTATCAATTGATAGGCGCATTACAACATGCATGAGTTATTTAAACCTATGTACATGTAAGAGAGGAATACTGTATCATACATGCAGGTAGTACATTACACACACATATGTACTTCAGAATCATATGCATTGTACACAAGATAAATGTACATGTAGTATACCGTTTCAGGAAACTGGCCTTATACATCCCTTTAGAGTGAGTATAAGTGATTTAAAGTTAATGACAGTCAGGTTTGAATAACAGAAATTGTTTTTACATTAAAAAAATAGAAATTTAAAAAAAATTAAACCTTTTTTTTTATTAGTGATTAAAAAAAATAATTCCCAGTGATTTAAATCATGATTTAAATCAATGATTTAAATCAATGATTTAAATCGAGTGATTTAAATCAAACAACCCTGGTTTGTGCAGTCAAGCATGACATACACATTAATCCAACAATGGATTGAAACTGCACAAACAGCGGCCAATGGCATTAACCGGCATGGTGGCACTGGGTTTTTTTGTGCCATATGGCGTCATCCGTACGCAAGGGGTTAACCCTCTTAGATTTCATGGACCACATCTCTGGAATAATATTGATGCTAGTATTAAATCACGATCATCTGTGGGTTGCTTTAGGAACTCCTACAAAAAACGGCCTTTTCTAGTTATCTAGAATAGCTCCTTCTCTCTCTATATTTTTGTACATGTATACCATTTTCAGCCCTTGTAATCATGTCTTTTTTCACATCTCATTTTATTTTCTCATCCTAGATAGTTTTCTGTATATGATATATGTGTTGGTTTTATTAGTACTGTCCGATGTTATTTGTCCTGTTTGATCGTCTTGTCTTGTAAATGTTAAACAAAAGGCATTTCTCCTTTAGATAGTGCCACTAGCATGTAAAATCCAAAGTGACGTCATGATGACGTCATCGGCTGATTTTCTATGAATTTTTTAATGTTTCAAATTTCATTGCATTCTCAAAATTTTACACTGTCATTGATCAGATTGACGTCATCATGGTCACGTTAGGTCATCTTAAAGGTGCAATTTTTAAGGTTCTATATCTAGACAATTGTACTTCCAATTGCATCAAATTGTGGTATGCTAATAGTAATAGGCCGAGTAGTGTTAAAGATGAAAATTGATGTGATGTCACGATGACGTCATCATACTATTTTGTTATTTTTAAAATATTTTTAAACCTTTAAGCTATATCTCTTTAACAGAACATGCTAATTTCGAAATTCTTTTTTTATAACGTTTGTTAGGTCATATATATACTTAAATACAAATGTGAAGAATGTGTGACGTCATCATTGTGTCATCAAAAATGTGTTTTTTTAACACATAGGTCCGATCATCATAAAAATTGGTGGGTAGGTAGATAGTGCCCTAGCATGTAAAATCCGAAGTGAAGTCATCATGACGTCATCGCTGATTGTCTATGCATTTTAAATGTTTCAAATTTCATTGTACTCAATTCTACACTGTCATTCATCAGATTGACTCCAATCTTGACATAGGCCAAGACCACGTTGCAAATGTTTTCTTTAACAAGTGACGTCCTGATGACGTCATCACATGTCACCTGACATCATCTTAAAGGTGCATTTTTGAAGGGCCCATATCTACATGTAGAGAGCCGTAGGTCCGATTACGTTAAAACCTAGTATGTTGGTAGGCCAGCATGTTATAGATGAACATTGAGATGACGTAATGATCACGTAATGATACGATTTTATATGGTTGTTTGTGTTTTTAAATTTTTTGATATTTTAAGCCATATGATGACGTTATCAAAAAAGTGTTTCTTTTACACATGTAAGGGTAGGTTCGATTGCCATGAAAATTAGTGGGCATTTAGATATTGTCACTAGTCGTTAAAATCTATGAATTGGTTTTTCATTTGAAATTTTTTCAAACTTTGGGGAACAAAAAACATGTTTTGGAGTATGCCACATACTTTGTAGACAACATAAACATATAAATTGTAACTGACACTTTCGTCTGTAAACAACCTCAGATTGTTTTTCACAATTGTCATAGACACACTGAAATTTAATGCTAAAGAGCCACGTCGTGACTTAATCATGTGTCAAGTGACACGAGCAAAAATGTCAAATACTGAGCATGAATTTTTAATCTCAGATTTTAAACAAACTTAGCATAGGCGCGGCCAGACATTTAGACTCTGTCATGAAGGTTTAGCTGGATCCATAAAAAAGAAAAATCGGAAAAGCCCTGCATTCTGTTCTATACAGATGCAGACCTCTATAATTTTATATTTTGTTTTATTTTTCTATTTTTTTGTTGGGGGGGGGGTCTTTTTCTTAAAGAATTGGTTCTTTCCCTTTGCATATGACATTTGAGAGAGAGAAAAAAGGATGCGGCCACTAGGAAGCAGGTGGGGATGCTAGACATGTTTGTTTTTGTTGTTTGTTTGTTGTTTGTTTGTTGTTTGTTTGTTGTTTGTTTGTTGTTTGTTTGTTTGTTTGTTTGTTTGTTTGTTTGTTTTTTGTTGTGTTGTTTTGTTTTTGTTATATAACAGCATATTTATGTACAGTGTAGATAGTGCATATGAAGGACTGGAGTCTACCAAGTCACTGAAAAACATGCAGTAGATTGGCTGGGGGCAATTTAAATGGATTTGATTAGGGGAATTAAAGAAAAAGGCATATGTGGCCTTTAAATATGAGGTAGTCATAGATTGTGAATTTTTTACTTGGCCTCATTCATTTTTCATTTTTCCCCCTACAGGTTTTCTCAATGTGACCCAAAGCCTATTATCCAGCCAGCGTATTGCTATTCATCGTGCCTTCGTCACTTCCTGTACCTGCAGAAATGCCGATACAAATACTAGTTCCAACAACAGGTGCACATCATTGCTTACTTTAACATCCGGCTCCAATTTCAATAGGATTTTCCACACCACCTACATGTAGGGTGTTAGGGTTAAGCACAATGAGAGGTGTAGTCGAGACTCTGCAAGTCCTTTCACAAGTCCTTTTGCAGGCCCAGTCAGAAGTCCTTTCATAAAGCCGGTCACAAGTAACTGGATGAACAATGACAAAGGAATACCTTTGTCAAAGCTCATTTGAATAGCTTGTGATTGGAATTAGGACTGGAGGGCTCGTGATGGACTTGCAGGGACTTGTGATGGACTCGACTACATCCCTGTGCACAATGGCCACTTTAAAGCGTTTGATAGGCAAATGAACAGCCAGATATTAAACAGGGCTTTTCTCTGTCAAATTTATGTAAATGTTAACATAAACATAATTGGTTGCTTCGTTCCTGTTGTTACTTTCAATAAAAAATTATTTGGAGTTTTAAAATTATTTTTTAACATTTTGTGTCATGTATGAGGGCACTGTTATTGTGAGTTCACAACAGGCACTGGTGTTTAAAAGCATTTGGTGGAGAACAAAAGGCAATTAAAGATTTAATTTATACAATGTGGAGGATTAAGATTTGTAACAACCCCTTGAGCCTGTATAGCCGTGGTTTGAAAAGACCACTTGGCCGGTTGACGGCAAAACCCGCATTTTCTGCATATTCAATCCATTAGTTCAGTGGTCATGCTTGGCTGCACAAGCCTCTTGTGTGCATTTTGCTTGGCTGCACAATCCCGTCTGGCATACCAGTGCCCCATTATAACACCCAGGCACAAGGGGTTTATAAGCAAATCAATAAATTTTGTTTCTTCTCAATTCTGTTGCTTCAGACCAGCTAAGACTGGTGTGATGCTGCTGAACATGGGCGGTCCGGAGACAGTAGATGAAGTTCATGGTTTCCTTCTCCGTCTCTTCCTGGATAAGGACCTGATACCTCTACCGGCACAAAAGTAAGTCTGCAATAACTTAGACTTGTAAAGTCCACATATCCACCATGATCATAGTGCTCAAGGTGCTACCTTATTACCCCTGCGCATCGGGCATATTAATCATTCCGGAAACCTTTTCAGCTCCCTGGGGAGTATACATCCTGGCTGCAAGTAAAGCACACATTGGCTAATCGAACACCTAAGCATCACTGCCCTCATAGTAGGCATCCGTCCGTCAATGCCAACGATGGACTGCGCCTGGAGAGTTATATTCTCTGCTGCAGCGGCGGCTGTGGCTGAGCAGCCCCACTCTTGCATGACAGTCTCTGCCACAGTTAGAGCAGACAAAGGGAGAGGGGCCTGGCATGGGGGTAGGTGCTGCTGCTTGCAATTTCCTCCTTTGCCACTTCTCCTGCAGCAAGGATGTGCGCCTCTCTTCAGCACGGCAGGTCACTGCCTCAACTGTCTGTGATCCTGGGCTGCTTCCTCCTAGCTGTTGGCGTCGATGCCTGCCTGCTTCATGTCGCGTTTGCAGATGTCTTTGAAGCGTAGGCACGGGCGACTAACATGCCTGGGGTCCCTACTGTGGACATGGCCAAGCCATCTCAAGTGGCGCTGGCTCAACATTGCGAACGTGCTGGTGGAGTGGGCACGTTCTAGGACCTTCGTGTTTGGGACTTTCTCCTGCGGTGTAGGCAGTGCAGGTAGAAGCTGTTTAGCCGCTTTTCTTGTCTGGTGTAGATGGTGCAGGACCCACTGCCGTACAGCAGAGTGCTAATGACACATGCTTGATAGACGTGGAGTTTCATGCGCACAGTTAGGTTCTTAGACCACACTCTCTTTGAAAGCCTGGCCATCACTGCGGCGGCCTTTGCAAGACGGGTGCTTAGTTCCGCGTCAAGAGACAGGTTGCTGGAGACTGTTGACCCGAGGTGTGTGAAGGTGTTCACCCAGTCGAGAGTGTTGTCATCGATGGAGATGGAGGGTGGGTTTTCAACTTCTTGGACCATGACGTTGGTCTTCTTGATGCTAATAGTTGGGGCGAACTCCTTGCAAGCAAAAGAGAGCCTGTCCATCAGCTGCTGGAGCCCTGTCTCGGTGTGGGATGCTAGCGCGGCGTCGTCCGCAAATAGCATTTCTCTGAGGAGCACACTGGTCACTTTTATCTTGGACCTCAGGCGGGCAAGGTTGAAGAGTTTGCCGTCAGCTCTGTTATGTAGGTAGACGCCTTCAGGAGATGAGCCAAAAGCAAATGACAGCAGGAGAGGGAAGAAGATTCCAAAGAGGGTCGGTGCGAGAATGCTGCCCTGCTTTACTCCACTGCGGATTGGAAAACCCTGTGAAGTTTCCCCGTCACAGCAGACTGAGCCTTGAATGTTGTCATGAAATGATTTCACGATGCTGAGGAGTTTTGGAGTGCAGCCGATCTTTACGAGCAACTTGAAGAGACCATCTCTGCTGATAAGGTCGAACACCTTTGTGAGGTCGACAAAAGCGAAATACACTGGTCTCCTCTGTTCCCGGCATTTCTCCTGGAGTTGTCGAAGGGTGAAGATCATGTCTACTGTGGATCTTGCTGCCCTAAAACCGCACTGTGACTCGGGGTAGACTCGCTCCGCCAGGAGCTGGAGTCTGGCAAGGGCAACACGGCCAAAGACCTTCCCCGTGATGCTGAGCAGAGAGATGCCGCAGTAATTGTTAGTCGCTGCGGTCGCCCTTATTCTTGTACAGCGTGACGATCTTGGCATGATGCATGTCCTGGGGAACGGCTCCTTCATTCAGTAGAGACAGAGGAGGTCGTGGAGATGTGGCAGGAGGGAAGATTTCCTAAGTTTGATGCCGTCAGGTGTTATCCCGTCAGCACCTGGGGCCTTGCCGCAAGTGAGGCTGTCGATGGCTTTACTGAGCTCCTCCTGTGTGGGTTCCCTGTCGAGCTCCTCCATCACAGGCAGGCTTGTGATGCCATTCAGAGCCTTCTCTGACACTCTATTCTCCGTAGCGTACAGCTCCATGTAGTGTTCAGCCCACCTTTCTATCTGCTTGTTGCGGTCAGTGATGCTTGTTTGATCCCCTTGTACGTGCCCCTGATGTCACCTGTGTCGGAGGCGGCTTGTATGCTGGAGGAGAGTTCGAGCCAGTAGTTGTTGGCGCAGCGTCGTGCCGTTTGCTGGGCTTTGCTCCTGGCTACTCTCAAAGCTTCAAGGTTCCTTGTTTATGGGTTTTCCTTGTGCTTGAGGAAGGCGGTACACTTGGCCTCGATGACTGGTTCCATCTCCGCTGCATTGGCCTCGAACCAATCTGCAATTTTCCTCACTTTCTTGCTATATGCTGCGATGGCTTGGTCATAGATGGTATCGTGTAGGCAGTTCCAATTGTCTGCGGCACTTTGCTGGTCGGAGACGGAGAGTGCTTGATCAAGGGAGGTGAGGAAGAGCTGGGTGACGGCTGGGTTGGTGGAGCGGCTGGCGTTGATGTGTGGGCATGCCTTCTGCTTGGTTTGGGGGATCTGCCTATGCTGTAGCTTGACCTTGCTGAGGACGAGGGAGTGGTCCATGTCGCAGTCCGCGCTATGAAAAGTGCGGGTGAAGTGGACGCTGTTGAGTGCCTCTCATCTCGTTATGAGAACGAGCTGGTGCCAGCGTTTGGATCTGGGGTGTCTCCAGGAAACCCTGTGCAGAGGCTTAGTCTGGTAGAAGGTGTTGGTAATGCACAGCTGGTGGTACCAGCACAACTCTAGCAGTCTCTGCCCATTCTCGTTTATGTTCCCCACTCCAAAGTGTCCAGGATTCGTGTTTGGCGCCAACCCTAGCATTGAAGCCCCCTCATAAGTACCCATTTACTCCTCGGTGGAGAGAAGCAACTTGTGACAAAGTGTCTTGCTCAAGGACATAAGCACCATGACCCCTGCTGATCTCGAATTCACAATATGTAGTACCACATTGATCGTGAGTCCAGTACATTAAACCACAAGGCCATGGCACTCCATGGCACATTTTATAAATTGTGTACTGATCCCAACGAAATGAGTCGTAAAGTCAATCTTTTGACTCATTTATTTTCCATGTGCATACACTGCTATTCATTTTGATATATGGCCGCGTCCAAATTACTTGGCTACGGCTTGCAATTACACACATGTCTATGGTAGTGGCTGCAGCCACATCACATAGACTTGTGTGTAATTTCAAGCCGTAGCCAAGTAATTCACTTAGTTTGACATCCTAATGAATATGGACATTATGTGGTGAAAACTTTGACAGATTCTATTGAATTCTATTGTTTAAGTCGAAGATATATTTGAGTCTGCAACTCGGAAGAAGTTGTGGTGGTTTCAGACTCATTTTGTTGGTTTGAATTACAATTAACTATGATTCACGGGTATGAAATTCTGAAATCCAATTGGTCAAGAACTGGTCACATGACTTGGTTACAAATGTTCAAATTCCATATCCACATCACAGTAGTCAATTGTTTTGATGAAGTATTAGTTCTTTTAAAGAGAATTGAAATCGTGCACAATGATGCAGATGTTGAGATATATGATCATTTCCACTTGAAAAGAGGTTGCCTTTTATTTTACAAAATATGTAAAACGGGCCAATAGGTTTGTTACGTCCTAGATATATGTAAAAAATAAATGTAAAATATGTGTGACATCATAATGATGTCATCAAAGGCATAATTTCTAGAAAGACATATAAGGGTAGGTCCCATTGTCATGAAACTTGGTGGGTAGGATAGATTTGTCACTAGTAAGCAAAATTTGAAGTGACATCATAAAAAATAATGCGGAAAAGCCCTATGTTCTGTTCATCGAAGACACATAGACCTCTAGCTTTACTTTTTGTAGTTCCGTACCTTGAGTGGCTTTTTTCTATCCTTGTTCGGGGCCAACCTGCTTGGAAAGAAATTTGAATGACTAAAAAAAAAATATTTTTATTGAAGAGAAAGATTCAAGAATGTTAGGGCTTCAAACTTGAACCAAAGGGATGTTTTAGCGATTCTGGTTACATGCTGCTGCACTGGATATAAACTGGCCCATAGACCCCAGCTTTAGTGGTCAGGTGGTGAAGTTTTCTGCCCCAGGAAATAAACATTTGTAAGTTTAATTTCCACCTGATGTTTGTTAAAAAGAGAACAATGCTTGTTCATTTCCACATCTGGCCACAGCCGACTTGCCCCATTTATTGCCAAGCGACGCACACCAAAAATCCAAGAACAGTACAAGAAGATCGGTGGCGGATCACCGATCAAAATGTGGACCAACAAACAAGGCCAAGAGCTGGTCAAACTTCTGGACAAGATGTCGCCCGATACAGGTTAGTATGACATGACATGTGTGGCTACAAATGTATATCATAAAAGATGCCCTCGGGCTAAATTCAGAACTTACTATTACATTTGTAAATAAAGTTTAAACTCCTGTGCAGGCTTGGATCTAGACCGTAATGCTTAATTTTGGAGGGAGTATGTTACTCAACTGATTTTTGAGAACCCAATTTATTATTATTTGGGGATGTGGAATGAAAATTTCAAAAAAAATAACACAGAAAATTAATATATAAAGAAGTTTCCTGGGCTGTGCACACTTGACTAGAATTGGGTAAAGTAGTGATCGTCTCAGTGAGTTACATGTCAAAAAGTCAAATGTCAAAATGGCTGTAGAGAAACAAGTTACTGTTCAAAAATTGATCAATCCAACCTTCACCCCTAAATTTCTCACCTAATTAAACTACGTTTTCTATTTGTTCTTATTTGTAACGTTTTGGCAGCACCACACAAGTACTACATAGGGTTCCGCTATGTGAAACCACTCACAGAAGACACTGTGGCTGAAATGGAAAGGTAATGTAGAACCTTGAGCGCCACCATCATGATGATGGATATGTGTACTTTTACCCTAACTCCCTAGGGTGCAGGGCTGTAGTTGAGTCCCTGCAAGTCCTTTCACAAGTCCTTTCGCAAGTCCAGTCAGAAGTCCTTTCATAAAGCCGGTCACAAGTAACTGGATGAACAGTGACAAAGGAATGCCTTTGTCAAAGCTCATTTGAATAGCTTGTGATTGGGATTAGGACTGGAGGGCTTGTGATGGACTTGCAGGTACTTGCAGGGACTTGTGATGGACTCAACTACATCCCTGGTAATGAAGAGGCCTATTAACTTGGCAGTGATTTTGTTATGAACCATCCACAAAGAGGCCATAGTTTTTAGCAAATGAGAGCACTTACAGAATTTACAGTAATTAAATGGTTTTAAAATTGCTTTAATAAAAAAATGACATTTTACACTCTATTTTTTAATTGAAATGAAGTACCTAAATATGAACATTTCCAATAAAAGTGAAGTCTGTATTGTGTGTACCCCAAAAAATATCAGCACGCTCAATCAAAACAATGGATTTTCCCCCATTCCTCTTTCGTCCATTCCTTCTACCTCCGCCCAATTTACAGCCTGGATAAGGCCCCCCCCCCCCCAAAAAAAAAACAATTGTGTTGCCCTCTATGACCGACCCTAAAAGTCACATAAGTCGGATCGCAAGTTTCATTAAAATCATTGTCTTTAAATACAGTTACGATTGCACAATCGTGCCTTTCACCATCTCACTTTTAAATAAGCATACTTTTTGGCTCCCGACTTCAGAGTTATATGACATGTAGTATTGCTTTCATGGATGTCTAAAAAGAATTTAAAAATTGACTGACCGACCCTCCCATCCGATTTTTCACATTTAAGGGCACCATAAGTTTGTTTGTTTGGCCTTATATATCTCTATGGTAAATATCTTGTTTTATTTATTTCAGGGATGGTATTGAGAGAGCCGTTGCCTTCACTCAGTATCCACAGTACAGCTGTTCCACTACAGG
Source organism: Hippasteria phrygiana (assembly GCA_037893225.1). Classification (NCBI taxonomy): domain Eukaryota; kingdom Metazoa; phylum Echinodermata; class Asteroidea; order Valvatida; family Goniasteridae; genus Hippasteria; species Hippasteria phrygiana. Next base: position 476,000 of record JAZGUH010000131.1, read on the forward strand.
AAGCAGCCTAAATGCCATCTATAAATATTATGCAAAGCATCCTGAGCTGGCAGCCAATAGCAAGATGCGATGGAGCGTGATAGACAGGTGGCCCACACACCCTGGACTCATTAAGGTGTCTCTACAAATTCCCTCTTTTTCCCCTCACAGAAAATCGGTGAATCTTTTCGGAACCCTAAACATACGCTAGAACAAAAAGCTTTTGTTCATTGTCATTGTTCAATTAATTTACATTTCTATATTGAAGACAGAATGCACTAAACACATGTAAATGCCATGAATGAAGACATGAATGAAGACATGAATGAAGACATGAATGAAGACAGGCATGAAGACAGGCATTGATCTTAACTGCTCTTTAACTAGTTTGTCAATTTTATTTGTTTTTCACTTCGCAGGCCTTCACACAACTCGTCAAAAATGAACTTGCAAAGTTTCCAGAAGATGTGCAAGATGATGTCGTCATTTTGTTCTCTGCACACTCGTTGCCAATGAGTGTAAGTAGAAATGCATGAAACAGAGTATGCTAATTTTGAATTATACCGTTAGCGTGGCATTGAAATCAAGATATATTGATTGTATTTATGTATCTGCTTTTGGCATGTACCATTCAGGTTGTGAATAGGGGTGACCCCTACCCTGCAGAGGTCGGTGCTTCTGTGCAGCGTGTCATGGAGTCCTTGGATTTCTCACACCCCTACAGATTAGTGTGGCAGTCCCAGGTTTGTCATTGGTCAATTGTTCTCATCACATACATTCTGAACCCCTTGAGTACGGTTATTTATAATAAGGCGCTGGGGTGCCCTGTGCAGCCAAGTTAAATGGACACAAGAGGCTTGTGCAGCCAAGTGTAACATATACAATAATCCAACAATGGATTGAAAATGCAGAGATTGCGTGTATAGAAGTCATCATTTTAAGGGGTGCCTTTATGCAAATACAAACCTTTGACTCTACATTGCTCTGGGGTCCTCAACGACTCCCAAACACTGCAGATTTTGTGGATTTTTCATTTTCGGCAAATCTCACCCCTGGTTCTGGACAAGAAACTAACTGGCATTCCTGGTCTTAGGCAGACAAAAATTATCGGGAAAAAAATGCAAAGTAATTGTATAACAGTTGGGCTTTTTTATTGAAGTTGCCCAATAAAAAAAGTTACATTTTATGTTGCCAGCCTACCACCCTTAAGGTTTTCGTGGGTCCAGATCTAAATAGAGAATAAATCTTCAATAGATACCAAAGAAATTAGCAAAATTTTCAGATCTATAGACCATATACACACCAGTCAAATTTGAGTAGGCCTTTGTTAAGGTATGTGCAAATGTTAATGCATGTACGTCAGTGGTTGTGGAAAGGTTAAATTGAAATCTGCATTTCCTTTCTCTTTTTTCTTTAAATTTTGTGTTGTCAGGTGGGTCCCCTGCCCTGGCTGGGTCCCCAGACCGATGCGGCCATACAGGGACTGAGTAAGAACGGTAATAAGAACATCCTCCTCGTCCCGATAGCGTTCGTCAACGATCACATCGAGACATTGCATGAACTGGACCTAGAATATGCGGATGAACTGGCCAAGGAGGTAGGCAGGATGAAAATGAAGAACTTGTGATTGGATGAAACTTGCGGCCATTTTTATTAAGAGAACCATACAGATTTGTATGACATGAATACATGTGACAGCATTATTCATTAATTGCACAGTTTTTTTTATGTTAATGCACATTTCATGTTCATGGGCCAAAGAATGATGTCATCAGCGGCACAATAATGGTGTCTCCAACAGTTTCTACATTTTTGTGTAGATGTTTCACTTGATGTCCTGTTAAAGGTAGTATACATCATTTGCAAACATCAAAAAACAAAACTACTGAATTATTACGAAATACCATGCTAGACTGTAATTACAAATAGCAGTCCCATCCTGTGCAATCATGGCACCTGGTGTGCTGCCGTTTTCAAGAAAAATGGACATTTATATAGTTTTCCAACGATTGTCGGGCGACAATCGTTGGAAATAGTCTAGTTCCCCGATTTGATAATTCCCCGACGTCTATAAATTGCTCCTTTTTGTCTCAAGTATGGTCAGGGAACCAGACTACTAGAACAGAATTTGTTCTCTGTTTTCCCAGCATCTATGCACACAAACCCTTAAACAGGTCAGTGTTGCAGTATTTGCTAGCACCCTATAAAATACTAACCCCCAAATCCATTTATTTCCGAAAATTACAGCAAAAGCAAATGATGTATACTTATACTACCTTTAAATTGCTTGAGAGAGACTGGGATTGCGGGTAACACCATGTGAATTAAATCTCTTCTAGCCAATGTTCAAATAATCATAACTCAAAAACTGTAAGAGTGCCCATCCCAAATCTTTCTAAAAATGTTGCCTACATCGTAAGCTAACAATTAAAAAAAAATTACACATTTTGAAAAAAACACATTTTCGCAAATACAGGTCATATATTTACGTAATTTGTTTGTGGTACGTGGTATAATTTTGATTTTATTTTATGAAATGAAGGCCATTTCAAGAGCTTTAAAATGATGTAAAGTTTATCTCTGTAGGTGCTTTACTTTTCGAGATATGGATGTCCAAACATAGCAGGTCATGCTAATTTGTCAAAAGTTCGTTAACCCGAATCTCAAAAACTAATTCACCGAATGACATAAAATTTTGGTTCTGGGGGTTTGTCAAGGAGTGTCCAATCAGCACACCAAATTTCGTTTGAATCCGTGACGGTCAGGTCCAAAAGCATGTTGAATTGACATGGAATGACCCTATGATGACACTGTAGCAAATCCAGTGTGCCAAAGTACTGAATCCATCAAAATCCACCAATCATTATGAGTGATTTTGTCAGGCTCAGTAGTTACACCTTGGCAGGGAGTCAGTTTACTATGATGACACTAGTAAATCCAGTGTGCTAGTACGTACTGAGTCCATTAAAATCCATCAAAATCCACCAAGCATGTATGAGTGATTTTGTCTCTCAGTAGTCACACCTTGGCAGGGAGTCAGTTTGCTATGATGACACTAGTAAATCCAGTGTGCTAGTACGTACTGAGTCCATTAAAATCCATCAAAATCCACCAAGCATGTATGAGTGATTTTGTCTCTCAGTAGTCACACCTTGGCAGGGAGTCAGTTTGCTATGATGACACTAGTAAATCCAGTGTGCTAGTACGTACTGAGTCCATTAAAATCCATCAAAATCCACCAAGCATGTATGAGTGATTTTGTCTCTCAGTAGTCACACCTTGGCAGGGAGTCAGTTTGCTATGATGACACTAGTAAATCCAGTGTGCTAGTACGTACTGAGTCCATTAAAATCCATCAAAATCCACCAAGCATGTATGAGTGATTTTGTCTCTCAGTAGTCACACCTTGGCAGGGAGTCAGTTTGCTATGATGACACTAGTAAATCCAGTGTGCTAGTACGTACTGAGTCCATTAAAATCCATCAAAATCCACCAAGCATGTATGAGTGATTTTGTCTCTCAGTAGTCACACCTTGGCAGGGAGTCAGTTTGCTATGATGACACTAGTAAATCCAGTGTGCTAGTACGTACTGAGTCCATTAAAATCCATCAAAATCCACCAAGCATGTATGAGTGATTTTGTCTCTCAGTAGTCACACCTTGGCAGGGAGTCAGTTTGCTATGATGACACTGTAGCAAATCCAGTGTGCTAGCACTGAGCGTTTAACCCTTTGAAGCCGGATGACGGCTATAGCCGCAAAAAAAATCAGTGCCACCAGGCCGGATGATGTCTATGCCATTTTCTGCATTTTCAATCCATTGTTGGATTATTGTGTATGTTATGCTTGGCTGCACAAACCTCTCGTGTCAGTTTTGCTTGGCTGCACAGGCTGTCCTGGCACCCCGGCGCCACACTATAAATAACTGACTTCAAGGGGTTAAACAGGTCTAATAGCTGTTTAATAACATTGTTCTGTGTTCTTTTCCAGTGTGGTGTTGAGAATATCAGGCGTGCTGCATCACTGAATGACAATCCAATTTTTATTGAGGTAAGTGTTAAAAACAGTGTAAGCCCATGAAGTTATATTAGTTATCCCACGAGCGCAAGTGGAACAACGGAATAATGTAGTGCGTCCGTGTCCCATATGCCACGGGGCCGAAGGCCGAGTGTCATATAATGAAATACGCAGAGTGTGATATAGACTGCAATATGGGATAATATCACAGTGTCAGTTGCCATGGATCGACCAATCATGATCAAGGATTCAAGTTTGCTTGAAGATAAAGTAATTCACTCGCTTCGGTTCTATGAACCTCACTTGCTGGGTTTTGTAAACCTTTTTTTTCTTTCAAAACAACTCACCTGTTGGCTGGTATAAATGTATTCTTAAAAACAGCCCCTAATCTTCCACTAAACATAGCTGCTTTTCAGTTATACAGTGTGTCTCAAAAAAAGGAAGACGAGGAAACAAATCAATATATTTCTCCATTATGGGGAAATAATGATTAAACCAAAGAATATCTACCAGAAAGATTGAGATCTCGGCTTTCATGCGACAGTGATGTAATTTGCCCTGTGAATTTGACTTCTGTCTGAAAATAAACAGCAAGGCATGGCAGCTTTGCTGTACACGTTTTTCTGTTTACAACGGTCAATATTTCATCCCATAGGCGATGGCAGATCTCGTGACCAGTCACCTTGCTTCTGGCCGAGTATGCTCCACTCAGCTGCCCCTCAGGTGTCCACTCTGCGTCAATGCCATCTGCGGCAAGACCAAGGAATTCTTTTCCAGTCAGAAGCTTTGAAGATAATCTCTGAACAACTGAAAGGTGCTTCCATAATCAACTTTTGTAATTTCTGCAATAAGGCACAGTGGAACGCCGCTATACCGAACACCGCTATACCGAACATTCGGCTATACCGAACACCATCCTTGGCTCCCAAATTTTGTGTACAAAACTTACCGAACATTGTTGTTTAAAAAAAGGCAACGGATTACAAAAATGTACTGGGCATTTGGGCTGTTTGTAATTCCCAAACGGCCGCAGCTTTATGTTGAAGAGTGACAGATGGCTATTATTTCCCCAAGGAATAGAAGAGAAAAGCCAACTGTTGCTTTAGAATTCGTTAAGCTGAAGTTAAGTGTGAATATGTAATTACATGATTCAATGGCCTTCACATGCTTAAAGTCGTCCTTAAGTAACCGGCGGCTGAAAATCGCTATACCGAACAAAATCTGTGGATCCCGCGATGTTCATTATAGCGGCGTTCCACTGTACTCAGATTGGAAGAAAGTATCATTTTTAAATAGGATGGAAAAGTGTGTCATTATATACAGAGCTTTGTTTAGCTTTTGCTTTGTAAAAAAAAGAAAAAAAGAGGAATTGAGGAAATTCTTCCATAGATAGACCTTTTCACACTAGACAAATCTTGGAGTTAACATGAGGTTTAAAGCAATCAGCGATTCCCACTTGACAATTTTCAATCCTACACCAACCTCACACAAACTCGAGATTGGTTTGGCCCGGGTTTGCTAAGTAGTTTGTCAAGCTTTCAATATTCGTCCTCGGCAGCTGAAAGTAGGTAGAGTACTAACAAATGGAAAATTGCTGTGTAGCGCTGTGTAGTGTCGGAACATCAGAATTAAATTTGTAAACGCCACTTAAGGAGTATTTGCCGTAAGCTCAGCAAGGTGCTCAGAAAGCACTGCTTTATCGTTAAGTGCTGTTTACAAATTTAATTCTGATGTTTTGCACTGCACTGTGCTGTGCAGCAACTTTTCATTTATAGATGTGTGTATATATTGCCAAAATCCAAAATGTGATTTTAATAATATTACACAGAACAATTAGGATTTGGAGGATTACAGTGGGTCAAGAATAGCAGGAAACAGTCAGGTTGTACTCTGAACTCCACTGCATTAGTAAAATCACCTTGGTAAGCTGTGGTGATCAGGTCAATTAAGGGTACGTTCAGACACCGTTTTTAATTCCCTTAAAACACTAGTTAAACTTGATTTGGTGTAACTTTTCTGCTAAAACTGTGTCTGAACGGTTTCAAAGTTAACCGAATCGGGTTTATCTCGCTGCTAAAACAGTGATTTAAAACACGTGGGAGGGAGGGTTTAGTACAAAACCAGAATGCTTTTATTTTCTAGTACGAAGTCTGAACGGTTTTAGCCAGCACAGTTGACCCGGTGTTACGTAACCCTTGTTGTGGCGCGCTATTTGTTGTGTAAACAATAGTGGTTGTCGCGTCCAGCGACACGTCCTATATACATGTACACGTATAGAACATGTAGCGTGGGCCATCAACCGTCATTTTTGCTAATAGACTTCACCTGCATCTTTCTGCTCTTGGTTTACCCTTACATTTATTCTTCCGTTATTTTTTGTCAATCATTGATTTCAAACAGTTCTTCAAAGTATTCCAAAACTGTTCACCATACTGGCCAAGGCTTTGTCATATGAGCACCCAAGAAGGGATTTAGATTGCGTGGGTCGAACGGTGGGCGAAAGAAGATACGTAAAGGGGCTCATAGTTACGAATGCAGCATTTGATTTGCCCGTCTCTGTTATAGGAGCCCTCTTAATCCGAATCACCAATAATGTGTGGGTTATCTAAAATTAGAGAACGCTACGCCGGAAACCAGTTGAAAGCTGTGCATTCATTATGTATTGGCGCGGCACACACTTAATTTTATGATGAAACACACGAACTAGTGTGCGCTTTATGTAAATGAATGGAAGTTTCTATGTGACCCCAGAATGGAGATAAACCACTTCGAGTTGAACTACCTATACTTAAAACTCTTTCTGAATGTTTGGTACGTTTTCTTTTGACAACCGGCCATCCGTGGTGAGCGACCGTTTTAGCTTTTAGCATTTTAACTAAAACGCTGTCTGAACATAGCCTAAGGGAGTTTCATACACTCCCTAACAACAGCACACAAGATTAGTAGCCAGTAAGATGTGTCAACTAGTGTTGGGCAGTTCCAGAATTTCTGGAACCGGTTCCGAGTCGGAAACCGGCTCCCGGAAAATTTAATAAAAAACATAAGCCCTTGAAATTACATGTAAAGTAAACGCCTAAACGGTGTCACCTTGTGAGATCTGTGCTCAGTGGATTTCAACGTGCAATACATGTTATTCCACTACATATTTAGCTTCAAATGTGTATTTTTCCTGTGAAACTATTGCGATTGTTATTAAAAGCAAACTTAGGGCCTGTTTGTTTCACACGGATCGGGAGGTGATCCAGAGCCGAACGAAAACAAACAGGATCGCGAATCCCTCTCGCTATATGTTGTATGCTGGGAGAATTTGTATTACACGACAATGTCGTCTGCTTCAGATTTTGTAGGGCTATTTTTATGATAAACTATCTAGTATTTCCAGAAAAGTAAATAAATCGTACATAGCTTTAATAACAAAAATACACTGTAAAAGAATTATGAGTAAATACTGTCACAATAGCTCGTTAAATGCTTCAAATCTACGAAAAAATACGGTCACTTTTCTCTGTCCGTCTCGCACGTCGCCATCTTGGATCATGCGAACCCACCTCGCGAGCAGGATCACTAAAAACGTGATCTGGAGCAGCTTTCGACGCTCCGGATCACTGATCGCGCTCCGGATCTGCGTGAAACAAACACGCCCTTAGTGTTGATTACTTTATTTTTTGTTCCTTGCCTAGATGATTTTATTTACCGCGACGACCGCCAACCGTAAAGAATAGAATGTTTCACTCCACACGTACACCCAGCCTTTAATGCACATTCACAACTGTGTACACTGTACGGGGCTGTACAAGCTTGACTCCCGTGACTGAGTGACACTCGATCTCTGCTGTACTTTGGAACCGGCTCTGAGTGCTCGAGTCAGCTCTGATGGACCCAGGTACAAAATACCCGGCTCCAAATGAGTCACGGTCTAGCCACGCCCCAGAAATTGTCATTCAATACATATATTATCAATGGTACAGGGTCAGTATTGGGTCCAATGCTCTGTGTAGCCTCGTGACCGCAAAGGGCTAGCTCAGCCAAGCGAGCGCGAGTGGTTTGTCTCCGACTCGCATTTATAAATCTGTGTGGTTTTCCCTGCCATTGTTTTGACTAGCAAGAGTGAATGTCCCGGGCCTTAACCAATTCTCGGCTCTGGGCTTTGTGCACAGAGAATGGGTAATTTACTCTGGAACCGATTCTTTTGGAGCCGGAACCGAGCATAGGAGGGTAAGATTGAAAAGATTGGACTCGCGATTCCGGTTCCAAATATTGGGACGGAACCGGGGAACCCCCCAATACTAGCGCCAGCCAGGCCTCTGCTGGGAAAGGGAATGGACTTTTTATTGATTTTTTTTTTAATGGATGTCGGGGTCCATCCAGGTTATATTTTTTAAGGGGCAAAGATTCTCATAGTGTTAGTTCTTAGTTAACACGTTGACTGCCGAGTATATTCGTAGTGACGGGTGTACCGGATTCTGTTACTACGAGTATACTCATAGTGAACCAAACGCTATTGTTATGGTAATTGAATACTCTGGCATCACCGAAGACGCATCAAATACGCTGCTGGCAGTATGAGTACATCAATGTATGGAATGGTTGTGATCGATAGAGACAGCTTGAAAGCACCTCATCAGTATGGACGCATGCGCTGTATGTCTAGATTGCACAATGGCAATGTGGTGGCGCCCTATAAATTATGGCTGGCAGTCAACGTGTTAAGAGCATCATTATTTTATTTTTTTATAAAAATCGAGTGCAGTTTGTAAATCAATCTGAGCTTTGATTTGAGGGTACAGTGGCAGAAGAAAATGCAACAATTGTATTCTCACTCAGAGCTTTGTCAAAAAACATTAATTTTCAATGTGTGACCATTGAATATATTTTCAGTTTTTTGTGTATGTTTTGAAGCTAGAACACCCACTAGGGAATTTAGAAACACACTGCCTTCAGAATTCCTTAACAATTATTGGTTTTTAGTCATATGGGGATAGGTTTCTATACATGTAGGCCTGTAAGAAAAGTTTGTTAGGCATAGCTGTTGATATAGCCAAAACTTAGATTTCGGAGAAAAAAATGAAACATTTCTTATCTTTTGGAAAAATGTCATTTACTGATAAAAAGGGGAAAGCAAAATCAGTGCCATACACCCTTGTTTCGCACAAGAAAAACATAGAAAAGGGCAGCTTTTCCCACCCCCACTTTCAAATTTTCCACCGCATCTGGCTCAAATCGGAGTTTCACCTGGGTATGATAACAACGGATGTGGAAGTTCAAAAAAATCATTTGCTTTTCCCCCTGTCTACAAGCGTTTTTTCCCGCAATTTTATTTGAAAATCATGACAATAAATTCCACCTTGCGTATATCTTTAGGTGGTTTGAATAAAAAATCATTTTGCCATAAATTACATACAGCAGGTGAAAGCGCTTCGGAAGCCCGCCGCTTGACCTTTACATCAAATCCGAGTTATTCAAAAGAGCAAAATGGTCAAGTATGTAACAAAAATCACTACAAGTGACACATGAAAGATCACACTGCCATCGTTTCAATTTATTGGGTTAAATTTCAGTTTGTACAGTAGATGAAATGAAACATGAAAACAATACAACGCAAATGTAGGGAATAAATAGAGACAAATATGCAAATGTCAATATGTGCACAAAATATAAAAAAGAAGGTTTCACCTTATTCTAAAAAATACCATTCAATCCAAATAATTCTCTCTATTTCACTACCTTAGGTCTCACAAAAATCTTAGAATATAATAAGTTTCTGCAGCATATTGAAGTGTGAAGTCACGTAAGGGTGCAAAAAAGACCATAAAATAATGGCATATAACACCCGACATACTTTCCAATTATACTTAAATATGAATTCTAATACATTGGATACTGAAAAAGATCCTTGCATGAAAATGCTGAATTACAAGGCACAGAAATATTAGTTGCTTTCCCTATTACACAAGAGAATTTAAACAAATTGCTAACTATTTTTCCTGGCACACAAAACGCAGTAGACTTTTTTTTTTCACCCACGTGGACCGCCACGGAGCAATCTTTGAACATGTATCGAATGGGACAGGTAAACCACGCTTGACATGGTTTACTTGAATAAGCACTTCATCAGTAGCACTATAAAATGTGGTCCATGACGACACGTTAAAAAGGTATGCAACAAACTTTTCTATTTACTGTAAGAGCAGGGGCAGATCTAGCTTTTCATTTAGGGAGGGGTTGTACCCACCTATACCGGTACAGTGTATGGACCAGCGGTATACCCACTGGTAACAAGGATGTGGTTTAGCATTGCTTATCACAACTTTGCTCAGCCCCTAAAGAGGAAGGTGACCATTTTGAAGTTTTGCCAAAGTTTTCTTTTCAAGCACGCGCGCCAGGTCAGATTACAGTTGCAATGACTGCTGCATGCATGATCCTGTAGTTATGATACATACTGCATGTACAAGTATTCTGTATGTGTTTGTGCCACCAAAAATATACGATAGGCCTACAGTCGAACATGGTCCGTGCCACCCACCCGCCGGGCAAACGCCAAAATGTACCGTGGCAGAACCAAACGAAAATAAGTAAATAAGTAAATCTGTATTTATAATTGTAAATAAATAATGTACCAGCCCCTTCCTATACAAAAATAAAGTTGTAGGCCTATGTATCTAAATAAATTTTGACTAAAATCGGCTGTGCGTGCAATGATGAGCAGATCAAAGTAAAACAGCTATATATACTGATGGTGATATTGAGTCCACGACCTTGTTACATTTGACGGCAGGACTTTATGGAAAGTTACATCATAACAGTTATTTCAACACTATCAAATAATAAACACAATAATAACAGTTATTACAAATAAATAATATACGCCAATGAAATGAGATTTCACCACTGGCGAGTAAATCCATACTGTCCCCATCCCACTAGAGCTTTCCGAGTTAGAAGGCCCTAATTACTCGGAAAGGAGCACTGCCTTTTTGAGATTTTATGTTGTTTACATTGTTTATCTTGTGTCAATAAACTTAAGATACTATCAGTTAATCCTTTGTTGACTTAAGTTCTTAGCTGTATGAGTTATATTTAACACAGAAACATCTGCAAGAATTCTTAGTTATATTGTAAAAAAAATGCCTCAGTTCAGATTTTCTATCCTGTGTAACTACTTTAAAAACTTTGAATCATGAAAAACGGCCGCTGGAAAGCTGAGAACGATAATAAACTTAAACGAATCGGAGAGGTGATTTGTACGCTGTGAGTAGTACCAGCAAATCCCAGCCTGGGAGTGTTTACTTATGGATTACAAAGATAAGAAGCTGGCAGTGGAGTTGCCTGTTTTGGCTCTAGTGGGATGTTTCCCTCATGCGTGTCGAAAAGTGGGGATGATTATTGAATTTGTCGACGAAGTACTGCATCTTGAACTGTTCTCAACGAGGGATACCCCCGCCCCAAACACCGCTTGAAATTTTAAACATCACTTTGTGTACAATTTCCCCCTTCTTTCTATTTGTTTAAGAAACAAAAAATAATTACAAATCGGCGGGCCCCTGAACTCCTTCCCCGTGTTTACGCCACTGGCGCACAGATCCCCACATCACTATGATAAAGATGACTACCGAAGAAACAAAGAAATAAACACCCCGACAAATATTCAAACAACCCTAATTTTCACCTGTTTTGCACGAATTATTCGCTTATTATTATTACTTTTTATGACATGAACAATTCACATACCGAGTACATGGATCGGATGTACTGTACATTCACATGTACATTACATGTATAGACTTGATGTGCGGAAATATTGTTTCACACAGCGAGTTGTTGACAAGTGCCAGTGGAATAGCGACCAAGTGAAGTTGTTTCACAGGCCATTGTTTATGCCAGGAAAGAATAAAAAAAAAAAACTTTTGAGAGCTGTTTTCATAAAGTCCCATATAGCCCCCTGATGCCATTTGTCTAAAAGGCCCTGCTACAGGCAGCAAACAAATCTGACGTCATAAGACAGAGTCCTCTTTTTGTCTTTAGCACTAGGCACAAAAGATGAATCTCTCTTATGACGTCAGATTTGTTTGCTGCCCGCAGCGGCGACTTTGAGACAAACGGCACAAGCGGGCTAGACAGGACTTGATAAAAAATGTTTTTACATCTCTCAGAAGTAACTTTTTTATTATTTCATGGCAGTACTTAATCTACATACAACTACAAAATGAAGAAGATTTCTCTCTGCAATCAGCATCTCCTTTCATGGCCTAAATGTAAATATAAACAGTATTATACATGCAAATTAGAACAGAGATGTTTTCTCTTTTGCCCTGTCCCGACGTATTATACTCAGTGCTTTCCGAGAGCCTGTGTGAAAAAATTCACAGGCTTACTCGGGCGGGATTCGAACCCACGACTTCCTGCTTACTAGTGCAGACATCTAATTTACATCATCCCCCGACGCAAACATTCCATCTTCTGATTGATTACGCAGTACCCGCTGCTGCATTGGATTCGAATCGGCCAGCCGACCCGGGCAAGCTCGGTGGTCGAGTGGTTAAGACGTCTGTACTAGTAAGCAGGAAGTCGTGGGTTCGAATCCTGCCCGGGTAAGCCTGTGAATTTTTTTACACAGGCTCTCGGAAAGCACTGAGTATACAGTGCTTCATATTACGTCGGGACAGGGCAAAAGAGAAATCATCTCTGTTCTAATTTACATGTATAATAATGTGTATATTTACATTTAGGCCATGGAAGGGGATGCTGATTGCAGAGAGAAATCTTCTTCATTTGTTTGCTGCCTGTAGCAGGGCCTTTTTAGGGGCTAGATGGGACTTTATAAAAACAGCTCTCAAAAGTTTTTTTTTTAAATTATTTCCTGGCATAAACAATGGCCTGTGAAACAACTTCACTTGGTCGCTATTCCACTGGCACTTGTCAACAACTCGCTGTGTGAAACAATATTTCCGCACATCAAGTGTACATGTGAATGTACAGTACATACATTACCTATACAGTACATCCGATCCATGTACTCGGTATGTGAATAGTTCATGTCATAAAAAGTAATAATAATAAGCGAATAATTCGTGCAAAACAGGTGAAAATTAGGGTTGTTTGAATATTTGTCGGGGTGCTTATTTCTTTGTTTCTTCGGTAGTCATCTTTATCATAGTGATGTGGGGATCTGTGCGCCAGTGGCGTAAATACGGGGAAGAAGTTCAGGGGCCCGCCGATTTGTATTTCTTTTTTGTTTCGTAAAAAAATAAAAAATAAAGGGGAAATTGTACACAAAGTGATGTTTAAAATTTCAAGCGGTGTTTGGGGCGGGGGTATCCCCCGTTGAGAACAGTTCGAGATGCAGTACTTCGTTGACAAATTCAATAATCATCCCCACTTTTCGACACGGATTTACTCGCCACTGGTGAAATCTCATTTCATTGGCGTATATTATTTATTGTAATAACTGTTGAAATAACTCTTATGATGTAACTTTCCATAAAGTCCTGCCGTCAAATGTAACACGGTCGTGGACTCAATATCACCATCAGTATAGCTGTTTTACTTTGATTTGCTCATCATTGCACGCACAGCCGATTTTAGTCAAAATTTATTTTGATACATAAAAGAAATCGTCGCCCCCCCCAGTCGCCCCCCCCCCCACTGAAAATTCCGCAAACGCAGAAAATAATAGCATTATAAAGAACAATCACTGTGAGCGCCCCCCTACTGTAACATCCAGCCCCCCCCCCCCCCCCCCCCCCCCCCCCCAATCGCCGGCCTATGGAGACAACCCTGGCTACGCCGCTGCCTACAACTTTATTTTTGTATAGGAAGGGGCTGGTACATTATTTATTTTACAATTATAAATACAGATTTACTTATTTACATATTTTCGTTTGGTTGTCATGGTACATTTTGGCGTTTGCCCGGCGGGTGGGTGGCACGGACTATGTTCGACTGTAGGCCTATCGTACATACAGAATACTTGTACATGCAGTATGTATCATAACTACAGGATCATGCATGCAGCAGTCATTGCAATTGTAATCTGATCTGGCGCGCGCGCAGTCGTGGCATCTGCGTTCATCTCAGTTCGGGATTCAGTGTACAGCCTCAAGCCGGCTATGATCGTGACGACACAGCCCCTTTAAGTGCGTTAAAATTTCTGCTAAATCTGGGTTTGCATTGTTTTTGGACCACCCTGTTAAGAGAAAGAATTTGCGATCTTGGCATTCTATAAACATTATTGCATCAATACCTTGCACATAAAGTTATCAACTTCTCAGGCGTTAGACAAGTGATCTTATTACATAAGATCAGGATGGAGGGCCGACGAGGCCAATAGACTCAATACTGGAACACCCAAACAGCTGCCATCATGGCCTACAGTGAAAAATAGAACACTACAAATTCAGCTTTGTAATCAACATTACAAATTCTAAAATTTCTGATTACGTGGTACCCACTGCTACATTGGATTCGAAAGGGCCAGCAGACTCCAGCAAGCTCGGTGGTCGAGTGATTAAGACGTCTGCACCAGCATAAAGTGTGGGGGGGGGGGGGGGGTCTCATAGGTTAGAGCATGGAGGAAGGAGTCCCACCCGAGTAAGCCTGTGATTTTTTTTTACACAGGCTCTCAGATATACTGCTTTTATGGCTTCATACACTACGTCGGGAAAGTGCAAAACAAATCTAAGTTACATCATCCCGACATCCTCCTAAAATCTAAAATTTCAACAGCATAATGTATTATGTTAATTTTGAGAAAGTGTCTATTTAAAAAAAAAATATCTGTACAAATGTTCTTTTCTTTTCCTCTTGGAATACTTGACAGCGCATTCTAAAGACTGATCATATAGAGTACCGAAGTCTGACGTCAGTTGCCGCGGCAACTGGTTCCAAACATTGCATTGATTGACGTCATCACTTCGGTACTCTATACCCTGTCCGGAAAGATAATTGAAAGGGTTGAGGAAATACATAAATAAATTACATAAACAGGACGTGTTGTCTTAGGCCCAGATCATAGATTTCCTTTGATAATTGTTTTTATGATGTAGGCCTTGACATCATTATAACTGTTACATTATTTTCTGACAACTGTAGGCTGGGGCAAGTTTAGTGTCTTCTACATTGTGAATGAATATACTGCATGCAGCAGTGGCAAAGCTGTTTTTATCCTTTATTGCCAATTTGCCATTCTCGAGCATGGAAAGCATTGACTTGTTCCCGGTCCCTCCATTACTGTTCTGCCTTGGAATATGCTGACTAGTAGCGGTAGTACTAATTAGCATACACTAGGAGGAATTACGGGTAATTAGGGTTTCTATATTGAAATAACCATAATGCATTGTAATGTTCACAAAAACATGTCAAAACACATGTATTCAACATTTACGAGAATGAAAACAGTTCAACTAGCAAAGTGGGAACTAGGGCCAAGTGCCCTATCCATACTTTTTAGCTACCAGTCCCCATATTATACGACACTGGTAGAATATTTCACTTTATACTGAACATCCGACTGGCTGGAAACAATCTTGACGCTCTCATTTACTATTTTTATTAATTTTTGGGGTTGAGGGTATGGCCTCCAATCAAATGTTTCTAATCAACACTTATTACTGCTCAAAGATTCTTCCCTGTTTAAAACACTCCTAAAAGACACCTTGTTTACATTCATGTTTTATAAACCAAGGCAAACCAACACTGGATTTTTCGGCAAGTTTGGGGATAATAATCGGATGGCGTTTAACTATTTAATATTATTATTATTATTATTATTATTATTACTATTATTTTTCTAATTCGACCGGAAAGGGGAAATGGAGTTGTGTAAAAGTGCACGTTAAGGGGAAATTGTAAGTTAGGGCGAAAACGTGATTTCGCCTTAACGTCTTAGGTACCTTTTCTAGGCAGAATTTTACCGTCGCAAATGTTTTTATTTTGATCTTTGTGTTCTAAATAGCATAATTCTGAAGTTTGGTCGAATTAGGTAAAGTTTGGTTACAGTAAAAAGAAATTTGTGCACAACTCTATGGGATTTCGCCTTTACATCGAACCTAGCGTAATATATTATTATTATTATTATTATTATTATTAATTTCATCATTCCCTTAGAGTGGTTAGGAAAACAAAATTAACCAATAATAATAAACCTAGCAATATGTGAAATTACCACGAACAAAATATAGATATATAGGCCTATTGCCAATTAATTGGTTCAATGTAACTGCCTCAAAAAGAAAAAAAGAAAAAAATCGGAAATAAATTATTGAGCCACAGTAGGCCTAAACTTTGTAACCATAAGCGACGGAGGAAAATCAGTCGGAGTTTAAAGGTACGATACAGCACTATTTAACATACACCGGTACATGAAATAAACCTGTGAAATTTTGAGCTCAATCCGTCATCAATCATGAGATAATAGTGAAAAATCAAGCTTTAAAAGTGATTGCGTGCACGTTTATTATGTGTCTATTTCGATTATTGAAATCGAAATATGCCACAGCGTTTTTGATTGTCTTCAGATTTAATTTTAAGAAGGAGGCATTTCAGATGGAAATATTCTTCATCACGATTGGTACTGGTGCAGTCTTTAACAGCAAACTTTCAGATTGAAACTAATCATTGGGTCATTCTGTGCCAAATCACTTAAATTTCTGAAAAGTTGTCAGGGGTCCGACTCGGATTTTGTTGAAACTTTTCTTAAAAGTACCTTAACATGTCTCATTGAACACATGCAAAATGTTAGTGTCAAACCTCCAAGTGGTTCCCCTGAAGTTTCCTACCCTGCCCTATTTTTCCCATTCATAGTTGCGCCGATGAAGTTTTCCTGCATTTTTGGAGGCCCATATCTCCAAAATGCATCAGGGTTTGTACCTAGAAATTGCTCCATAGGATGAATGCCATCCATTCTGCAAGATTCTGCTATCAAAAATACCATACCAGGTTTCGTTTGCAAGCTACAGGTCTACAAATACCCGACTTGGGATGATCGACGTCACTTTTTTGCAAGTTCCCTGTGCTATTGACAATTAATCCCACCAAACTGGATATTATCTAGTTAGCTAAACAGTATTTAAAACAAGAAAGATCAAATGAATACATGAAACTCATGTTAAACAAAATTCATTTACCAGAATAAAAAAAGCACCAACTTAAAAACCATTCCAACAATAAGTTTGCGACCAAGGAACCAGTCTTTGAAGCACCAACACCCCGCCCCCCTTCACTTGTTTTCCTTTTTTTTTTTTTATCGCTATTTTGTAGCGATAGAAAAGTTAACTTTTTAACTGAAAAACTCACCCACGTTTAGTTATCAAATAATTACATTACAACTATCAAATTATTTGCGAGTTGCGACCCGACAATAATTCAGATGCACGAAAGCAACCAAACATAAAAGCTGTTTTTGGAGGGTTGCAGACACCCACAAGAGCAAAAACTCAGGGGGGGGGGGGGTTTTCTCACTAAAATGCAACATGCTACTGTTAGTGGGATAAACCCCGTTAACCAAAATAAACATATAAAAATATACGTTTGAGTTTCCACTCCTTGAAAATATAGAGTAGAAAATACCTCCATCATCAGAGAGTAAGAAAATAGAAACTTCTTTTCAAGTTTGCCCTGAACAAGGCTAAAAGCCACTCGAGGTACGGATCTTTAAAAAAAAAAGAAAAAAAGAATCAAAGATACAAGAGGTAGGAATTAATATTTCTCTTGAAACTGGTTTTCTTTCGGAAAACAATTTAACCCCCTTCTCCACAATTTCAATCTGGAATCGCCCCGGCCTTGCGTTTTGTTGGCCTTAGACTTTCTCCGTGGCAACGTCCTGGACGCCATTTTGATTGTCTGGATCCTCTTTTTGCAGCGATGCATAAGGCCGTTTGTCCATGCTGACATTGTCATCAGTTGGTTCGGATCCGCGTCTGCATTTGCGCAGCCACAGACAAGCCCTCCCCTCTATAATACAAAAAACGCGAAAATCAAAATGGTGGAACTGGCCGACATTAAAGGTTAACAGACAATAAAAATACAGAAAATGCTTAATGGCTTTGAAACAGGAAACAAACGCAAAAAATAAACGTTTCAATGCATTTTTGAATTTTTGTTTTTTATTGAGATATATTATGACAAAAATCATCGGCGATGCCCCCCACACACAAACAAAATTCCTTTGAAACTGTGATGCCATCAGCGGGTAAAAAATATCACTTGCCAGGTTCCTGCTAATTAAGCCCGTGATTTTCCGTTTAATTTTCTAAGCTTTCAAAGTGAACAAAGCACACTGGCAGGAACAGGATTTGAACCTGCGACCTCTGGAAAACCGTACCGTCACTCTACCAACTGAGCTATCTTGCCCTATTTTGGCGGTCTCCCAAATTCTCAATGTCTTTGTTCGGTGGGCACTTGTCAGAAGTCATAAACCCAGAATGCCATACAGCTAAGGATCACACCCAACTGGGAAGCGACATTGTGGGGATCACTCAATGAGGATACGACTTTTTAACTTATAATAATTCATCAAACAACCGACAAGGGAAACTGACTAGGTAAATTTATGGTTTGTTGACTAATTTTCTAAACGTATAACTCACATTTTGAAAGCATTTAAACATTTAAACTCAAATCGCACATTTCCACAATACGACAGCAATCCATTGACACAAAGGAGCTCATACACCAGTATGGAAGGGTGTTTATATGTTTTCTGTTTGGACTTGATTAATTTAAACACTTGAGTTTCTCCATTATGTAACAGAAAAAAAAGTATTCAATCACTTTTTAGAACCCAAAATCACCCTTCTGATTAATATTCCTCGCCTTCCTGAAAGGTAGTGTACACGATAGGTAATTCTCCAATTTTGTTTTGACTGAATTATTACGTTAATAGTAGTCTCAATCATCCTGTGAAATGATGGCACCAGGGCCCAATTTCATGGCTCTGCTTACCGTTAGCGAAAAATCCTCGCTTACTGTAGCAGAAAATTCTGTGCTTACGCAAGCGTATTTCACGCGCGCGTTAGCGGGGATTTTTTGCTCCTGAGCATGCGTACATCCCGTAACTAAGGATTCTGTGCTTACATGGTTAGCGCAGAATTTTAATGCTAGCGCTGTTAGCGCAAAATGTTGACCGTGAGCGCGGAAAGCTGTGGTTAGCAGAGCCATGAAATTGGGCCCAGGTGTGCTGTCGTTGTCAAGAAAAGTAGAAATTGATATCGTCTTCCAACGATTTCCAGCTGAAAAACGTTGGGAAAACTGCCCTGTAGCCTTTAGTCAAGGCGCGCGTGGCTACCGGACGAGTGGCGCGCTGGACATGCTGGCATTCAGGGCGCATCATGTGTCTAGCTGGTAGCCACGTGCGCCTTGACTAAAGGCTATCATCCGCCCGACGGTTGAAAACTAGCGCAGTTTTTCTCTCGTTTTTTTCGCCATCCAACAAAGCAAAACTTTGAACAGGTCAGTGGAACGATATTCCTATAACATACTAAAAATAACCCCCAAATCCGCCCATTTTTGAAAATTGCAACAATGACCAATCATGTACACGGCCTTCAAAGAACTACTAGCACTTCAATATTACAGGAATTCAGGAAATGTCTTAGAAAAAGGATGGTTCCTAATTTTTACTGTAAGCTTTGTGTCTTGTTTTTTTCCTCTAAACCGTTTACAAGTTTTCCCTTGTGGATTGTTTGACGAATTATAAGTTAAAAAGTCGTATCCTCATTGAGTGATCCCAACAATGTCGCTTCCCAGGTTGTATCGTAAAATTGGGTGTGATCCCCGGCTATACGGCATTCTGGGTTTATGACTTGCGCCCACCCGAACAAAGATACTGACAATTTGGGAGACCGCCAACATAGCTCAGTTGGTAGAGCGCCGGTACGGTAACCCGGAGGTCGCAGGTTCGAATCCCGCTCCTGCCAGTTTCTTAGTTCAATTTGAAAATGTATTCAAATTTACCTAGTCAGTTTTCCTTGTGGATTGTTTGACGAATTAAAGGTTTACAGGTTTAGAAATCCCAGCACATACATACACCGTGAGTTTTAAACACAGCTCCAGGCATTAGGGGAACCTCCCAAAGCTTTGCCAAACCTTTCCCCCACCACATCCCGCAGACATACAAAAATTACTTCCACTCTCAAGTGGAGGTGAATATTTCCAAAGCCTTTCCCGGCAAACAAAGTTGGTCAAGTTTAAAACAATTTTATCCACCCCCACCCCCCACCCCCACAAAAAATGAAAAAATTGGTGGTTTAATTATCGGTTTTGGGATACTCACTGCCAATCTTTTCTGCATCCTCCAAAGTCTCCGGTAGTGGTTTGTTGCGAGTCTCTGGCAGTAGGAGAATCAAGAGGCCAGAGGTGATGGCAAATCCACCAAAGATGAAATACGGCAGAGAGAACCAGACGGTACCCAGGTCAAGGATAAACGGGCAGAGGATTCCACTGATGCGAGCTATCATTGATGACAAACCCATACCCTGACTCCTGCAAATTGCAACAAAAGAAAATCCTGAATACCACTTGAGAACTTGATACAAAAATGTGATATCCCCATGCAATTCAATTGATTCACAACTCAGTGTGCCGCCAGCGGCAAGCTGGGAAAGGCCAATTTCCCACTTTCGGGGTTGACATCACGTCTACAGAGATGAAACTGGCAAATGGAGAAAAAAAACGGAAAATTGGTCGGACAAAAATATGTGTCTGAAATCTGGGCCGCGCTGCAGTTACACATGTACAATACACTTCATGCCCAATTTCCGGACACTGGCTCCTGTAAATTTTACGACGAGAAAAATGTTAAGTGTTTTAACAAAATTAAAAAGCCTTAATTACGGTTAGTCACGGACTAATAAAAAAGTTCACTTCTTACTTGAGAAAGTCGAGAAAAAAGTTAGGCAGAAAAGGGCACCATTCGTGACACCATTCAATCATGTCCATGATTCAACCAAACTCCACTTACGTAGGCCTACGTGGGAAAATTCTCGTCTTTTTCTCAAGTTCCAACAACTGTCGGTGAAATGTACAGTCGGAACACCTTTATAACAAGGTCAATTTACTCGACAATTTACCTTGTTATAACAGGTACCTTGTATTATCAGTAATTCATAAATGCCTCAGCGAGTTTCACTATCCCTATTGGTCGAGAGCCTGTCACGTGGGTGTGTTTAAACGGTTGTTTAAACACGGCTGGAAGTTGTTTAAACACGGCGCGTCATACAGCTGTTCTCAGCCGATACGCAACAGCCGGGAGAGCGTAGTAGGTGCGCGCACAAGATGTACTGAACTTCATAATGAGACAACGCTAATAAAGGGCCGGTCACACTGGCCACGATAACAAAGACGATAACGAAAACGGTGAGAATAAACGGCACTGATTGGTGGACGGTCGCGCGTGTAATACGCGCGCGTTCCATCTACCAATAGGGAGCGTTCATTCGCATCGTTTTCGTTTTCGTTATCGTGGCCAGTGTGACCGGCCCTTAATGCACGCGTATAAAACGCTGCATCCCGTGCGTGTGCGTACGCGCACGCGACAGACAGGCGCGGAGCGCCTTCACGCGCATGTGTTTTGTACTGAGCAAACGGGAGAAAAAGTGGGGTGAAAAAGCTTCGAATTTTGTCCTTTTTACGGGAGGTTTTTGCATTTTTCATAAGAAGGCATTTAGAATGGGGATAAAAATGTGATGACCCAGTCTTTACCAGTCAATAGTAACCTTGAAGGGTCGTGACCGCTGTTAATGGAACACATTCCTTCCTCCATGGTACAACCTACACCGCGCCGCCCGCTGTGCTAGCGGGCGGCGCAGGTTGTGGCACTGGTACCGTTGCACCACACACTGACGCATGCACAGTAATTTTTGCATGTCACAGGTCAATGTTTAGCCTTTTAGCCAGCCAGAAAAGGCTCCGATCAGTGTAGACCTCAGTGTTTCTACCGTAGAAACACTCCATTTATGACTGGTGAAAGAGATTAAAACTACGCTCGCGATAATTTTTACGTGCCGTTTTCATCGAAGTTTTCTTCTCAAATATAATTCAAATAAAATCGCACAAAAAGCAAACAAAAAATATCATACCCTGTAATTTGTTGATGAAGAAAACATGTTGGGGTATAATTTTCACTCGTTCATCTCAAGGTCACGCGATCCACAAGGTCAAAGTAAGGGTCAAAAGGTTATCCAACAAATCGCTCCTATAATGGAAAATTTGGATTGCTTATGCAATTACCTTTCCAAAGACACAAATATCAACAGATTTGGCCCACTGGTGACATATGTCATTTTGGCCAAAATCGCTCAAGAAGGGTGTGTCATAGCATGAAAACCGTTGGTCCGATGAGGCCAAAACTAGAAATTTCAGCTTTTTCTGCCTCAAATACCCCAAACACCAAATTTGAGCCACGTTGAAGGGGTTCGGGTTTGAATTTCCATTTTGTTTGGATGATTTGACACGGAATGACCCATTAATCGATATGAAAATTGTCGGAGATTTGGTTTCCGCATTGAATTATAAGTAATGTGATTGGACGAAATTTCACAAAATGTGTTCACACGATTCTACCGCGACAAGCCAATTAAACATTTCAAGTAACATTTTTAACAGTTTGCAACACATTTATTTTCGAGCTCTTTTTTTATGGCTTTGTTGGCTCCAAAATTAACCCCTTTTGCAGAAATGTCAATGGCTTCTTGATATTGTAACATCGCAGATAAAACACTGTTTGAAGGCCATCAATAATGACTTCACTTCGAAAAGGTTCTTTCAATATTTGGATAGATTAAATCAATCAATGCAAGCTGGTAAACATTCAAACATGATTAGTCATTATTGATCCCAGGATGAAAAACAAATATTACAGAGAGGACGTTTAACTTAATTAGTGAGGCGTCACAAGGAAATGCATGCCTGTCATTGCAAATTGCGTAGAATGTGGACTTGGCGACTTGGTGAAATGTTCGCGCGATCGTTTATCTGCAGCATGTGTACCGTATAACTTAATTAATATGTGCTTGACAATATTCTCAAGCTGACAATAAACATGTCCGTGATTGATATGACAAAACATTCCGAGACTTAAAGGTTGAATGGCTCACAGACTAGTTAAGATTAGAAATTGGAAATCTAAGATGTCGGATATAAGAGGTGGGTAGATGTACATACAAGTGAAACTCTTGGGGGTTATGACTTCTGCCCTCTGAACAAAGATATTGACAAAATTGAGACTGCCAACATAGAGCAGGAAAACTCAGTTGGTAGAGCGCCAAATCCCACTCCTGCCAATTTCTTATTCACTTTAAAATAATTGATTATATTGTCGTCAGTTTCCCTTGTGGTTTGTTTTACCTTTTTTAACCTAAAAAGATAATATATTTCTAAAAAATCGTTTTTCGAAAACTAGATGCCTTAACAATGTTGAAGACCCTACACCCTTCCACACAAGGTCACCACTGATAACTCAGACTACATGTGTATGATTCGTGTACATCTTCTACATTTTCCATGTCTTCGCAATTCTCTTTCCATGCGTATACCTAACATCATCAGCGCTGCACATAATGCTGAACCTGCTGATCTGTTTTCATAGCACCTCTTAATGAGGAAGAGAATTTCACGCAGGCTTCTCCTTGCAGCCGTTATAGGAGAAGCAAATGGGTCATTTGCCGTAGCCCAAGGCATCTTTTCTCATCTTCCGCTCTCCTCGGACCAATATTGCAATCACAGGACAAGCCGCTGATGCTGACAATATGTACTCATTAAATTTCATATGATCTTAACCCCAGTGACACCGAGAATTGAATGTACATGTACCAGTGCTGTAGTCGAGTCCACCCAATCCGAGTCCTAGTGTGAATCTCAAAGTACATGTACAATGTTCTCATTGACACCGAGATAGTACACAAATACTACACAGCATGGTCAAAAAGGGTATTTACGGTAATAAGAGGATTTTATTTTATGGAGAGCTGATGAGAACAAAATCAGAAAGAATTTAATAAACTTAATACATTTTAAAAATTTGTATTATGTCATTTAATATTGTCAGCAATACTGTACTTTGGGGGAGGCCTGTATTGCTTTTGTCATGACCAATCCATCATATCAATCAATCATGTTCAACATGCCATGGTCTAGAAATAGCCTACCCCTTCAATTATAGTATTTATACAGATTGTATTACACTTGAGAGTCAACAAAACTAACCCACATTTTTCTCCATAATTAGTTAAAAAATGTTTCTCATGTTTCTTTTTATATAATTTAATGGTTTTTTGCACTGAACGAAAGCTCATGGGTTACAATTTCATGAGGGCTTGTATGGTAAAAAGATACTTAACAAAATATAGTAAAAATTTGCAAGTAGAACAGATGGTCGGTATATGAAACTTGTTGTTTGTCTAATTCTCTAACTTTCTAAGCCAGCGAGTATAGATCATCTGTACTAACGGGCAACTGGAAACATTTGGGATCATTTTTTTTCAATTGCCCAACTTCAGACTCTATAAAATTACAGGCGCTTTAAAATTACAAAATTCCTGTACGCTGTATAGTAGGCCTACCGGGATTTGTGTACTCGCTGCAGATGATGGGTGAAGTTGGATGTCGTTCCACTAGATCGTAGCTTTGCAGAATTTACAGATCACAGAATGTTTTTTCTTGCCAGTTTTGGGGCATGAATATTCCTTGTGATTTGTAAATCCATACTTAATCACACAGGACAGTGCCGACATGATGGAAATTTGGGACGAGCAGCAGCAGTATACATGTATCGATGTTCGGAATTTGCTATGCATGTACAAGTTGACCTCAAAGTGGTAGGTCAAACTTTAGCTTTAACATAATGTTGTAATGATTTTTATTGAAATTGTAATACACGAACTATTTTAGCAGACAAAACAAAATATGAGAATGTTTCTATGGTGCAGAAATTTAAGAAAGTACTTCACAATTTTGAAATGTAGAAGATTAATGATGTCATGAATATCAGTTAGGACGTATTGCTGGTATATAATAGCCTACTAGCGCGAAATAGATTTTTATGAATGAATCACTTTCGGCCAATCAAAACGCGCACCACATACTACAAGTAAAACCGGTATTCCGTCTCCGAAGCGTATTTGCAAGTAAGCACGTCGAGCACCAGCCGTTGCGGCTCGACTGCAGTGCTCGACTGGCAACTACACAGACACCGCGCCAAACAGCGTATTCGATCGCAGGGACCGGTACTGATTTGTACGTCTCACGCACGTGCGTACGTAGAGCGTGCGTATGTAGAGTGTGCGTACGTAGAGCACGCGAGCAAACGGCTAATTGTACCCGGTCTCCACGCCGCGCGTCGCGCGCTGTTGGACCAACGTCTCCTCAGGCAACCGTCCATACCTCACCAACCTCGTTACCATGGGTACGATCTTGCGGCGCCATGTTTTCCCACCATGCCTTGCGCGATCTTAACCCCTGGAATTGTGTAATTACCATATCCCACATAGTGGGATATGGTAATTAGGACTGCAGTCGATGTGTTTAACGCGCGACGCAGTGTTTTTAGTAGGAAGGTTTTATTTGTAGAATCAATCTTTTGGAAGGATGTGATTAGCTCCTAATAATGATGCCTAATGTTTTTCCCGCCTGACGTTAAATCTAACACTGCACTGAGTATAATAGTAACAGCCGGCCTGGTGGGATCGGGAGGAAGGAAAAGTATGACAACCGTCATGACCGTTTCCGCCCATTATCGCCGGATGTCAGTTGTGTAATTTTCCAAATGTTTTTCTCAGCTGTTTTCGCAAATTTGTCAAACCTTTCGATGCATCTTCTGCAGCGGCGGCAAACACTGTCATTGAGAATGAGCTGCTTTGTTGAATTGGATAAATGAGTAAATTTATTATCGATTGGAACAATTTTGATTTCCGGCCTCGACTCGAATTTATAATATGTGTGCCTTTTCTATCTCTGTTTAAACATAAAATACATGTATTTCCTGACCAGAAAAAATCCATATCGTTTATCGTAGCCACCAAGACTAGTGGCCTTGTCTTGATAATGGAAAAAAAGTGCTCGGAGTCGTTTTGCTGATGTGACGTGACGAACAGGATGTTAACGCGGACGCGAGCGCACACAGGGCGTTCAACATTCGGATTACGCGCGCGGTTCACTTTCAGTACATAATAATTCATTTCGAATAGCCAGTCAGCGTCGTTAGCGTATTCCTCACGGCCAGGGGTTAGTGAAGGAACGCACACGCGCCCATGGAGTCGAGGATGATACCTCACGTACTGAACGTACTCAACCTCATCCCCAGGGTCTACTTTCATCCTGGTTCTGGAAGCGTATTGCTCGAACACCATGGGGACGAGGTTTAAGCGTGCTGTACTACGTACATGTAGGCTACTGACAGGATTTGCATACTGAACACTCCGACGTCGTTAGTCCTTATTGTCTGAGTCCGAGTCCTCCAGCACTGACATGTACCATGCCCACGCCAGATAGGTACTAAAATAAAGTATACTTTTTTTTAGTTGAGCACTTTTTCCCTTCATTTCCTAAAATGGCTGCCTCATTATTTTTCAAATGATTTTATTTGCTGAGACTATTTGGTATGACTTTGGATTTTAGTTAGAGAAGATTATCATATTTCACGAAGATTCCTTGCAAGATTTGGGATTGCCTGATCACATGAATTGAGAAAAAAAAACCTGGGGGTTTATATAATCTCTCGCAACACTCAGTGCTGCCAAACATTCCACACTGTGTCTGTCAACAATGTCGTTTTTCATATGAAATATTTGTAAAAACATGTTTATCTGTCTATGTCTGGCAAAGCCATCTAGTAGCATTGCATGGAGACAAAAATAATGAAGTGAAAACATGGCTGTGATAGTTGTAAGTATAGGAGGGTTAATGACTTTTGCATACCTCAGTGGTGTCGGGTAAATTTCTGCAGAGTAAGTGTATACCATCCCAAAAGAAGCCGTGATGAAGAATTTGCCGATCATGGCTACAGTTGCCTTGCCAGCCCCTGGCGCTAAAAGAAACAAACGGTTTAAAAAAAAAAAAATTGCGCATGTTGGGATAAAAGAAATATTAAACATGCACTGTCTTATTTTAACCATAACTTTTTGTGTTAATATATAACCCATTCATGATACAAATTATGCATTTTTCTAAAGGTTAACATTAATCTTAAAGCTGCTATATCCGTATTCTGGTGCCGCATCACTTGGAAGAATACATGTTCAAATCGAATTGCTAATTTGTTTGCATTAGGTAGATTAAGAACATTTCAATGATGTATTCCACAAACAAAATTGAACAACGATAAGAAATAAGGGAAAATCATTAAAAGGTAGTAGGCCTATACAACATTTGCTTTTGCTGTAATTTTCAGAAATGAATGGATTTGCCGGGGTTAGTATTTTATAGCAAATACTGTAAACAGCGACCTGTTTTGTGTGCCTAGATACTGGGAAAACAGAAAACAGGGGTAAAAATGCTGTTCTCGTAGTCTGGTTTCCTGACCATACTTCAAACAAAACGGAGCAATTTATAGACGTCGGGAAATTATATGGGGGAACTAGACTATTTCCAATGATTGTCGGCAGACAATTGCTGGAAACTGATAATGACAGCACACAGGATGCTTGAGACTATTATTTACTTACAGTCAAGTAAGATACATTTATTTGATAATAATTTGGTAGTGTGTTTTTTTGTTATGTTTTCAAATGTTGTATATTACATTTAAACTGAAAAATTCAGTCAGAGTAGGGGGACATAGCAATTTTAACTAACCCCCTTTATGTATGTATTCTCTAGGCACTCTGCTGATTCCAACATAATTCAACGAGAAAAGTGAAGACTGCTAAATCTATTACAGATTCCAACAGAATTCAACAAGAGAAAAGTATGAAGCCTGCTGAATCCAACAGCTGAACAAAAGACATTTTGTTCACAACCCACATCAGCATCAGATTAAAATGATTAAAAGATTAAAATGATTAAAAGATTAAAATTACAGCATTAAATATTATAAATTATGGCATTGTTTACTCTACAAATATACATAAAAATACATTAAAAATTCGGGAGGTTGGGGAAAGTATGCCTAAACATTTCAGTGAAAAAAATCTTGAAACACAGTTCATTATAAGAATACAATGTGACAAGAGTGTTCATACAGTCATACTTCCAAAGAGAGGCCTTGTGTTTCCTATTGTTCCTTTAAAGAGCAACTAAAACGCTGATTAGAATTTGGACTTTTTTGATAGTTTATGCCTCCCCAAAACTAATGTAACAAGTTTCATGATTCTGAAAAAACAAAAAATTGTTAGACTTGATTCAGAAAAGGCAGAGGTCAACTGCGTGCCGTATCGCGCAAGTGATGACATACGTGTAGAAACATATGACGTCACTGTATTATACGACAATGTTTTATGTAGAGTCTGTACGTATTTTGTTTGTCTAAGGCTAGTATTACTTGCTGTGCTTTTTGCATGATGATTCATTTGTAACACCACGGTAAACATATTTTAAAGTGTTGACATCTTTGTGAGACATTTGAATTGGGGTTGTAGGCTTGTTCTCGCTGAAAAGTCAGTTATGAGTCATACTTTCCTTTGTTTGCAGTCGGCTTTTATTGGGACCTGCGCGGTGAGTTGTGTGTGAACTGATGCTATACTCTAGTCTGGCGACTTTGCTTATGCAGCCCTCATAAGGACCCGCACCTTCTCAGAACTACACACACAATTTCTGTTATAAGGTACCAGACTCAATCGCATGCAGCCTATACGGTACCGTACGTGTACAATGCATGTTGAGTCAAGCGAGCGTGGACAGGGAGACGGCCGGGGCTCAGGCTGCTCGAGCCGGCAACTGCAGGGAACGTCGTCGTGGTCTGGGGCGCGTGAGTCCGGGACAGGATTGGAATGCTCGGTGCCTTTAGAGTTGGAATGGCTCCAGCCTTCAAACAGAATTGTGCCTTCAAACCCAGCTAAGTTTTCATACTAATCACTATCATCAATAAAGTCTTTGGCAAAATGTTCTGCACATATTTTCGACCATTTCGACAGCCGAAAATCAGATATTGTATTGTCTACAAAGCGGACCCACTGTCGCCTTTTAACTCCATTCAGCACTGGGAATTGCAGAAAGGTGCAACCCTCGTGCAACCCCCAACTACACACGATCGAGGCATAATGAACCATGCTCATACTGAAATAATATCAAAATTAGACAAAATAAACAGGAAAACGGAGGAGTTATGTCGACAAAAACTCTTCCAGCAGCATCAACTCCACGTACGTACATGCACCAGTGTTTGGCTGTACCATCAACCGACTCTACACGTGTACGTCACAGGGTCACGTACATACATTTACATACATAATGAGCTTTCACGAAACAGGATAAATGGTTCAAAACAACAACCCTTTTTTTTTTTATAAAAAAATCCCTCTCGTCTGCAAACTAATCTCATCATTTAATAGAGTATTTAAACTGTCGGAAAAGTCCAAACTGTAATCGGCGTTTTAGTTGCTCTTTAATATAACCCAACCCCATAGACTAAGCACATATTTTTACGTCCGAGGACCGATTTCAACAAAAGACTTCCGAGGACAAGAAAGGTTCCTTTGTATTTTCTTTATCCCCTTGTCCTCGGATGTATATACATCTCATAGGGTACCGAAGTCGGACGTCAGTTGCCGCGGCAATGGTTCCAAACACATGCAGTTTAAAATGTATTCTGGTTCCAAACATTGCATTGATTGACGTCATCACTTCGGTACTCTATTGTAATGTAAAACTTACAGAAGAATGTCGCTACCACACAGGCGACGCCACTAGCCACTAAGTAGACACACAGTGGCAATCGACGACCGAGGTACGTCATACAGATTATTCCTGAACTATAAGCAGGAATCTCCACAGCGCCAGAGACAAAGGCAGCGAGGTAATGATTCACGCCCAGGTCAGACGTACTTAGAGATATGCCATAATACACCATGTTGTTGACAAACCTAAAATAAAAGAAAAACTTATCATCAGGACATATTGATACAAATACAAAATGAAGCGTAGGCCCTACATCAAAAACAATAAGCCAGGGGTGAGATCTTTGAAGAAAATAATCCATGAAACACTTGGAGGCATTCGATTTGTATGGCGTTGCTGAAAATGTACAAGAAAACTGCATTTTTTTACCACAAGATACGGTTCAAAATTGAAAAAATTAGGGTCGGTAGAACTAACAGAAGACCGTTTGAGGTTGTAGAGATCATTTTGGAATGATAAAAACAATTTAAGGACAAAAAAAGCTTCTGCAAGACGCTCACCAAAAATCCTGAAATCGGGAAAAATCTTGAGAAATCTCACTTCTGAATAAACCACAATCTTGGCAGTGTATTTGAGTGGGACACTCTTGTCAATAAGCCAATTCGATGTCTCAAAGGTCAAAGTTTATTCGGGATAAAATTGCTGACGTAATGTCACGCAATATTACGCGAACGCCCATTCAGTTTGAATTTAACACGTGCGCATTGTGCAACCACCTTTTGCTATCACACGCACGCGTTAGGTCACGCGGGTCATTTGGGATAAAATGTCATTGTGCATATGCGCAGTTGAAATACCAAACTGGCTTATACAAACCACTTTTCAAAATCTTAAACCACTCTAGGAGCATCGCCTAAGACGATAGCTGAAGAAGCCAGAAAGTCACATTCCAGGAATATTTTTATACACCTTCATGGAAGGTCTTCCAGTGGCCAAACTTTTAGGCACCCTACTTGCCTGGCTGTCTCACCACATCCTTTCACTGTTGTTCCAAAGGCTAGTACTGTGAGACACTCCCAAGTTTTTTCCCTCGTACTGCCTCTCTTTGGAACTCCTTACCTGTAACTTGCTTCCCTTCCACCTATATTCTTTCACAAGATCCCGAGTTTTGGCGGACCAGACCACTCAGCCATGGCAGTACCCATCCCCCCAAAAAATTGTCCAATTGAAAAACAATTGAAAGACCAATCAGATTATTAAATGGCCCAAGTTATTTCAGAGCACTAATAAAAAGAAACAATTTACCAACAGGAAACTTACCAGCAGAGTAATAGGTTGAAGGTTTTGCATCGCAGATTGGGCGTGCGAACCAGGTCCAAATAGGTATGTCTGCGAATGGTAGCAGACTGGTGCTGCTACAAGAAACAATCAAAAGAAAAACAAGTGAGACATTCATTACACACCTACCATACTGGTCTAGTTCCCAGAAGGTGAGCCAATGCCGAAAATAGTGATTCCTAAATACAGAAATTTGAATACATGTAGCTACAAAATTCATGTATCTGGGTCTATAGGTCTGAAAATTGGGATAATTTCTTCACTATTTATTGGAAATTTTATCTTTTATTTAGATCTGGACCCAGGAAAACCGTAAGGGTGGTAGGGCTGGCAACCTAAAATGTGGCCAACCTCACCACCTCTGTTGTAGCTCTTTACCAAGTGTGGCTTTTAGCCTTGTATTGGGAACTTCCATTAATTTAACCCTCCTACTATTTAAAAGGTCGAAATCAGTCAAAATTTCCTTCCACCTGATCCCCTGCTATACTTTTACACAGACATGATCAGATTACATGTGGTTTTGTACTATGGCAGGAGGGTCAAAAACAATCACCTTGACTGATTTTGACCCATACAACAACATGGCTCAGAATGTATGTTTGTATATATTATAAATTATAAAAAAAAATATTGATCTAAAGAGAAAAAAGCAGCTGCGGATAACAAAATCTGTTTTCCCCGTTCCTGAAAGCAAAATAAGGATTCCTATAATTTTGTATGTTGTTTGCATTGTTTATCTTGTGTCAATATACTTAAAATACTATCAGTTAATCCTTTGTTGACTTAAATTCTTATCTATATGAGTTATAGTTAACACAGAAACATCTGCAAGAATTCTTCGTTTTATTGTAGAAAAATGCCTCAGTTCTGATTCTCTATCCCGTGTAACTACTTTAAGAACTTTCAATCGTGAAAAACGACCACTGCAAAGCTGAGAACGATAATAACTTGAACAAATCTGAGGCTGGCGGTTTAATTCATGATGGGTGTGATTTTTATGCACGGTGATACGCGGATGAATATGAGGCTGGTATGGAAAATCGTATTGAAATTGGAGGATTCAGGACAACTAGACAAAGTACAACTATGCAAACTGCACTGGAGAGCACAGTACCCGTACAGGTGTATGTACATGTATGAGCATGGAGAATGGTATGAGCATCATTCTACATGTACAATGGTACAAAGTACATTTCATGCATAACTGCTTGCAAGTAGTACCACCAAATCCCAGCCTGGAAGTGTTTACTTAAGGATTACAAGCAATTGTTTGGCTAATGGTTACAAAGATAAGAAGCTGGCAAAGGTGTTGGTGTGTCAACAACAAAAGGCAGTGGAGTTGCCTGTTTTGGCTCTAGTGGTAGTTTCCCTCATGATACCCGTATATGTATACACAGACAGACTGTTATTTTTTGAAAATATCTTCTTTATGGATTTTAACAGAGGTGAATTAATCTTTGAATTTCCTTCTAAAACAGAGGGGAAAATTGTTCAACAGGCTGAGATGTAAGGGATATCACTGTGAAACACTGTCTCTCTCCAGGAGGAATACATTATGAGGATTCATGGTTGGAGCTCATATTCTGGACAGTTTGAATAACAAAAAAATCCCACCGAATTCAACCCCAAATATATGTGAACGAAACTAATATCACTAATTACTATCATTACAAACCCCACGTTCTCATCCACATCAGATTATGTATCATGAGACATCTGCCAAACAAGACAAAGTCTCATGTTCAAGTCCGTATAGGATCGGATGGATGTTGGGTGGGGACCGGGGCAGAATTTCATTTGTACTTCATGAGCTAGCAAGGGATTATGCTTTGCGCGCATGGATATGTGCACATCCCGCAACTAAAGACTGCGCTTATGGGCTTATGGGCTTATGGGGTTAATAATTTCTCCGCGCAGAAATGCCGGCCGTTAACACAGATTCCAACGTTACTACGGTTTCCAGGAAATTGGGAACAGTGCAAGTATTCACCTGCACCGATAACCAGTCAACATGCTTAATCCTACAGGAATTTGTACACGGTAAATATGGGAATTTACGTTTAATTTGATAAACGTTCAGCAAAACTTTCCCGTAGCGTTTAAACGTTTAATCGTTTAGTCAATTGCAAAAAGGCTGCCACCCATCCCAGTATTTGTGTAGGATGTGACTAAGACAGGTGCCGTCCGCGTTGAGCATTGATCGTGGCCCAGCGGCGTATTGAAAACATAAAACACAAACAATTGTATACACTGTGTAGTACTAAAAGGCATTTGTATTTCTTTGTAAATTAAATAAATTTACAAAGATCCTAGATTCTTTGTAAATAAAATGAAATGTAGATTGCATAAATACAGGGTCCAATTTTAAAAATTTGAGTTCCGTTTAAACGTTTGGGAAAATTTCTAAACGGATTTGAATTCTTTTTCTTCGTTTAAATGTAAACGTCCCATCCTTAGTACACGGAGAGTTTCGACTTGTTTTGGTTAGATATCTCATATTCCGTATAAATTCATGACTTGATCTTGACAGGCATCCTATGACTCCTGTCATTTCAAAGACAGGACTTTGATAAAAAAAAATCTAAAATAACTGAACCAAATTACTTCACAATTTACGAAATCCTGTGTTTGAATAACAAAACAGGTAACAGGATTTCTTTCAGCACAAGGGGTAGGCGAGTTGGTCTCACCGATGGTGGAAGTTACCCGGCCTGGGTCTACAGGTCTGAAAAGCCATAAATTAGATCTGGACCCAGGAAAACCGTAAGGGTGGTAGGGCTGGTAACCTAAAATGTGGGCAACCCCACCACCTCTGTTGTAGCTCTTTTATATACAAAGAGTGGCTTTTAGCCTTGTATTTGGCCACTTCCATATAACAAATATTTAAAGAAAACATCCAAACAAGTCATCTTTTGGGTGGGTTATTGATTTGTCAACTAATACCATTTTTTACAATGTCCAGTAATATTACTGCGACTTCTACAGCTCGTCATTTTCAGCAATTAATATTGCAAGGTTTGAAAAAAAGGAGACCACTAACTTCTATTATTTAGTTTATATATCTATTTTTCACTTCTTATCCAAGGCAATGCTTTGTCCTTCCATCTGTATGGCCATCCTGATGAAGGATACTGCTCTGTGTTTAAGAGCTATATATAATACATCTGAGACTGAAATATTGTCAGTCTTCAAAAGTCAGTAACTAGCTGACAATAGGGCCTGAAAGTTTCCTAGTATTTTAAAACTTTTTTCATTCATTGAGTGTTAAAGATATTCACCGACTAAAATGGCCTTTATAAAAATGTTTCTACCATATCAATTTATAAAACATTTTTAAATCAGCCGAACCGAAAGACAAATATTGTGCTACAAAATTGACCTCACTTCCGGAAATCTCTAGAATGCATGCAGTATCATTTTTGGGCGCGGTTTACAACTTGTGCGTACCTACAAGTGTGAAATCTCACATGCATCTGAAAATAATGTCAGAGTATTTGAAAGAAAAACACCAGTCAACTTTGGTCTTTGGGTCTACCAGACTAATGCCTAGTGGACTCTGCACACTGGTTCAGCACTAATTGGCAGTCAGGGAAAGATTTGTTAAAAATATTCTTTCTAATACCCACTTCAGAAACGTAATGGTTGACAACATTCTAAAATAGCGATCATTTTTATGGGGACTGAGTGGATCCTACGAAATGAGTCTCAGGATATTTTTGGTCTTTTTTTTGCCTGCATTAGAAAGAACAGTATTGGCTTTTCACTGACAAATCACCGTGTTTTAATGATAGAATATTGACATTACGTCGGTGTAAAATTGACAGTTCTGACCTATTTCCAATGTATAAGTCACATTTTAACTTTAGAGTTACAGACCTTTAAAGGGTTAGGTCACAAATGTAATGTGGTACCATCACATTCCTTCAATCTCTATGAAGTTTGAGGTCCCACCTTCTCTTCCAGCTCTTTCTCCTCATCAAAAAAATGTGCCGGCAGCTCCACCTTGTTGACCTTTGCCATCTTCCTCATGATCTTTTCGGCTTCTTCGCATCGGCCATGGGAAATTAACCAGCGGGGGGACTCGGGAAAGAATCTGCAACATTGAGACTTAAAATGTTGTAATATTTACAGTGGCTTTCACATAAACCCAACAGAATTTTATGCCCAAGTCCAGGTATAAATCAGGAATAAATTTGTAAAACTAGTTAAGTATATGATGTATAAAGTGTGGAAGGTTTGTAGTAACGCCGAGTGAAATTAATCTTTTTTGAGTTCTGTGTGGTTCTGAGGACAGACTGTTCCTTCAGTGTGCTCTGTTCCTAACCAGTCTCCTGATGACGAACAGATCATATTGTTTGAAATGAGTTGAAACAACTGGTTCTTTTCAGAACCACACAGAACTTTAAAAAAGAGGTCAATTTCACATAATGTAACTATATACAAACCTTCCATGCTTTGTTTATGTCCACCATGCAAACCTTCAAGTCCCATATGATGTATAACTGAGGGATGCATTTTTCATACTTAAAAAGGTAATACAACATTTGCATCAAAAAACAAAACTACCAAAGTATTACAAAATACCTTTTACTTGACTATTAAAGTAAATTATAGTCTTAAGCATCCTGTTAAATCATGGCACCCAGTGTGCTGTCACCTTCAAGAAAACTTGACTTTTTATACCAATTTCCAGCGATGGTCAGCCAACCATCATGGGTTTTTTGGGTTCAAATACTGCCACCAATTTACCAACTTTAGTTAGTCCACATTTTGTTTGGCAATTACTTACACATCCGTGAACAGGTGCAAGCAACTTGTCTACTTCCCCGACCTGATCCCTGACGTCAAGGACAGCATTTATTTTCTGTTTTCCCAGCATTTATGAACACAAACATTTAAACAGGTCAGACTTACAGTATTTGCTATAAAAATACTAACAACCAAATCCATTCATTTCGGAAAATGACGGCAAAAGCAAGTGTTACAACATTGAAAGATGTTAAATGTAGTGTACATGATTGGTCATTGTTGCAATTTTCAGAAATGGGCGGATTTGGGGGTTAGTATTTTATAGGAAATATCGTTCCATGAAAACACTGACCTGTTCAAAGTTTTGCGTTGTTGGATGGCAAAAAAAATTAGAAAAACGGCGTTCGTTTTCAACCGTCGGGCGGATGATATCCTTTAGTCAAGGCGCGCGTGGTTACCCGGATGCGTAATGCGCCCCGAATATGCCAGCATGTCCGAAGCACGCCACTCGTCCGGGTAGCCACACGACTTAACTAAAGGCTACAGGGCAGTTTTCCAACGATTGCCGGCCGGAACGCGTTGGAAAACGATATAAATTTCCACTTTTCTTGACAACGACAGCACACCTGGTGCCATAATTTCACAGGATGATTGAGACTACTATTAACTTACAGTCTAGTAAGGTATTTCCTAATAATTCAGTTTAAAAAACACTGGAGGATTACCAATCGTGTACACAACCTTGCAACTGTACACGTTGTGCATGTGCATTATCATTTCTCAGTTGAGTTGGCAAAGGGCCAACACTCAAAAACATTGCTCACCAAATTTAGGGTGCGAACAAAAAGCAGGCAGCTGATAGGAAGCAGTCACACAGCATGTTGGCTGGTAACCAATTACAAGGCCTGCTGTGCCTTTTAGAAATGGTATGCAAATCATTTGGCAGGACTCCAACCACAAGGCACCAAAC
Source organism: Hippasteria phrygiana (assembly GCA_037893225.1). NCBI lineage: Eukaryota > Metazoa > Echinodermata > Asteroidea > Valvatida > Goniasteridae > Hippasteria > Hippasteria phrygiana. The sequence goes on from JAZGUH010000131.1 coordinate 512,813, forward strand.
AATATTATCCCAAACTATGGGTGCGTTCGGGTAGCTTACCCAGATCAACTCGGGTGAGACGGGTCAGCCACAAGAGCTGGGCTAATAGAACGGTCAAACGCCCTCTCCTGTTGATGTCACCTTGCACTTGAGTCGGCCATGGAGGAATAAGAGTCGGCGATTGTGTAGTTACGGACCCCTCTTTATATTTGATCCATTTCGAGTCAACGTTGTTTTTATCATTCCAAAATGAATTTATCAACCTAAAGTATACTCCTCTCAATTCTAATGACATAATTGTTTGTAATTCTGAACAGTTTCCTGCGGGAGAAAATGAATTTTTCTTACGTGTTTTGCGGTTAGTGTCTTGCGAATCAGTGCGGTCTTCGCCATCTTTATTTTCGTGTTGCGTTTTGTCATCTTTCCCACAAAATGTTAAATTCTGCCCTCTATCTACGACATACCTGTCGGTTTTTAATGTCGCAATCTAGTTTGCTAAGTCCAATAACTTAAAAGTGGATTTTGTTCTCTTATAGGAATAGTCCTTAACTACACAATCGCCCTTGAGGTCAGCCATTTTTACATTGTAATTCCCTGCTCCAGTAGAATTTGACGTATTCCACCAGTGACTTTGCTCCGCGAGCAGGGTCTGTGGTGGTTGACCCGAGTGAGCCCCGGGTATGACGTCAGACCTAATCGAACGGCGCGGGGCTGTGACCGAGTCGACCCGGGTGAGCTACTCGAACGTACCCAGTATGAGTCCTCACATGAGCAGCTCCATGAAATCAGGTCTACCAATAAACTGATGACCCTACATGCAATTTTTTTAAGCCACAAGAAAAGGCGACCTCAATCTATTGCTGATAAATGAAAAGTTAAGACTAGGCCAACTAAAAAAAGCCATCGACCACGCCTCCAAATTTGCTCCTTGGCTATAACTAGCACATTCTGTCTATTTACTAACGGGATGAGAAGGATGAAAGGGACAAAGGTCATCGTGAGAGCCAGCTGCAGCATCTTCCAATCACGAATTAGGTAGGCAAAGAGAGCCAGTAACATGTAGCCAATGGCGTAGTAGATGTTAATGAACTGGCCAGCAAACGCTCGGATGGACGGACCAACAAACTCAGTGCCTTTAAGAAAACGGGGAGCAAAGTAGGGAATAGAAAATGAGTCTTGATCAGCCGAGCCGTGTTGATGTTTATGGAATCACCATGGTAAATACCTAAGAACAAAAGAATGACATAAGAGAACAAAAGGTCCTTGATTGGTCAGATGTCTAGTCTCTGCAGTTGGGAATTCTGTACAAAACCAACGAGGGATTACAGAAAACAAACAAAAGAAGCAGTCACAAGGACAATGGGGAGTCCTCCATTTACACCGCATAAACAGTTGGGTGCGCTGTAGCGTGTTAAAACCTTCTGGCTTATATTATTACATGTACTTTTTATAACATTGTCTTGTCACTCGTAAAGTTGTGAAGCTTCATGCATGTAGAGGAAGACAGTTTTCTCACTGTTTTCAGATCTGAACACAAGTTGACTTTACAATGACAAGTTACAAAACATGTGCAGGCATGCAACTTTGAATTAAAAAAAACCGAGGAAATTCCAATCTTTACAAGACTCTGTACAGTGTTTTTCAATTTTCAATGGCATATTGAAGTGTGAAGTGAAAAATGAGGAAATCAGCCGATCCGAGGAAAAGTTGCATGCCTGTGTTTAAATAGAATTTAAATTGTATTCAATACTTTTTCAAATACATTTGACACTTTGCCAAAAGGGTTGTTCCACACAGGGTTATATAGGGGTAGACAAAATTTTAAACATCTTACCGGTCTTACAAGTTAAGTGCTGTAATGTTAGCCCTGTTGTCGACAACATTTTAACATACTGCTATTTTAGAACATCTAATCGAAATTTGAATAATGGGATAAAAGCGTTATAACCAGAGCTCAGAGCTGCCAACCTTTTCAAACTTATTTCAGTATTCAGAAAGCAGAAAATCAGTATCTGTGTTATTTTTCCATGAAATTTAAACTTCCTGAAAATTTGTTTTCGCGCAGTATATTCCACACCGCTGAAACAATGGTTCTTAATAGGAAGAATGAAATTCAGCATACTTACATGGTTCTCCTCAAAAAAGGGGGGGAAAGGGGGGTATTTTGTTCTACTTAAGGTAAAGTTGCATCCGTTCGGTTGGGATCGCAATAATGAGCTAGTCTATGGAATAGCCGCTCGTGCAACGCGACGAGCGTCTATTATGTGTGCAGATCTGGCGATTAATTATGCAAGACAACCGCCTCTTGACCTCTAGATTTTGACCAATCAGCCTGCTCGTTTTTTGGACCTTCGGGAAACCGCTGATCAAGGTGCTTTGAGAAATGTAAACATTTCTGCACGCGCACGGAATCATGTTGCAGTCGTACTGTGTGTAGTATAGTACTGCGTACCGCGTGCGCGTGCTTTGAATTATTTTATAACTGCCATCGCGTGCTACATACGCGCCATGATGAATACAGAGAAACTGGGTCAGCTGACACCTACCAACCAATCAGTACCGGAATGTCTTTGTCACAGCTTACTTGAATAGCTTGTGATTAGAATTAGGACTGAAGGGTTTGTGATGGACTTTCAGGGACTTGCAGGGACTTGTGATAGACTCGACTACAGCCCTGATAGTGAGGTGACAATAAGATAGAGGTTTGCAGTAACACTATGTGGAAATTCAGTCTCTCTTTGGAGTGAATTGGTTTTGAATAGAACCAGTGACTCAACAGAATGCTGTGTTGGTCGTCAACACATACAGTTCTTTTCAGAACCAAATGTCACCGGCAAAAGAGACAATTTCCACACGCTGTTTAGAACCCCAAACATGTCAATTAATGGCAGCCATGTCCCTCCTTGGCCGTTATCAGGAGCTACATTGGTGACAATCCCAACCCAACCTCATGCAGGGGGGCCATCACTAGACCATCTTGAATAGGGGATGTCGTCACAAGAATTCCCGAGAAACAAATCAGTCAACTAATATTAATATAGTATTGTACACCCCACATCATATCAATTTGTGAGCGCTCCTTTTCAAGCATTCATGCAGTCACTGATTTTTTCCGCTATGGGAAATGCCATCAAAAACTGCGCCTCATACTTTTTTGTACACCATTAAAAAGAAGATTTCTTAAAATGTAAGGAAATCATAGTTTAAGCACAATTTATCACCATTTTGTTTGTAAAATCGCGGTTATCAGTAGACCAACGTCTCTTCAACTCACTGTAAATAGAAACAGCGCTACCGTATGACATTCTTAAAAAACTATTGTTAAGGGAGATTCTGGTCTATAATAACATTAAAACTTTTCTGACTGGACCTTGTTCAGGCTTGTACTTCTAGGGTTTAAGAATATGATCACCAATCATATTTCCACTTTATACGCGAGCATTCAAGCTATTGTTTATGCGTGCTGCTATAGTTGAGTCAAGCCAGCCGCAGACTACACTGGGTTTTTCTACAAACAATGTACATGCTCCTATCCTTTCCACACACACACAGTCTGCATGCGTGTACACATACAGCTCTGTTTCACATACGCAGTGTGGACATTCCCTTTAATTGTATTCGTGTAGTTAAGAATTCTCGGCCAAAATCCTCATTTTTCTCACATCCAGAAAAACATTTCAACCCCAATTTTTGATAGTGGCCCCCTGAGGTAATTATCTTTATTCTCCCACAGATAACACTAACCCCATTTTTCCTCTAAAGCCCTTTTTCCAGAGAGAGTGAAACAATATGTGGACCTGACCCAGGTCCACAGTGTCTCTCATCTATTGTTCACGCCGAAATCTTTTATTCACAGGTCCACACAGTGTATGCACCGCTAACACACAACTGTATTACATTTTTTACAATCGCGACACGCGCAAAATCGAGTAAAAAATATACACGTAGGAGCGGTTTGGCCCCAAACAAATTGATATACAGTCGGGACTTTCCTCAGTATATGTATATTTCTTCACTATCACAACTGACAGCAAGAGAATTATGCTGACACAATTGACTAATGTGGAGTGTTTCACCCCACACACAACCTCTAGCGACAACCGTGTCCTCATCACGTCCATACGTCAAGACGACTGTTTTTCACAGAACCCCTGTACTCACCAATGATAAAGGCCATCATGTACAAGCCCATCTTGAAGACTCCTACGAAGAAACGTACCACGATGAAAACGGCCATGTTTGGTGCAAAGGCTTGGGCGACTCCAGCGACAAAGGAGCAAAGCAGACTAATGAAAAATGTTGGTTTCCTCCCGATCCTATCACAGCAAGAAAACATTATGATAAGTTATGATTCAATTTCCACGTAAAACGCGCTAAATCTAAGACTAACCTGGACATTAATGCACAAAATTCAATAGGGTTGTCCAAGGGGTGTGCACGAATGCTATCTAGATCAAATAACCCTTATTAACAGTACTCAACCCGTCAAAACCCAACAGCATGTTTGGTTGGAATCTGTTAGGATGGGTACCGAGTTTGGCATACATGTACCACCAGAATCGGAGTCCAACAATTTGTGTGTACAGTTTACCAAAAGGTATTAAACGTTTTATTTTTCATTAATTAAAACCCTAACCCCAATCCAACACTGTACATCACTACATCTAGTATGCCTTCTTTGGCCTTGGACAAATTGGGGCATCGATCATAGCTCTATAATGGTGCCAAGGCGCTACAGTTTTGAACCCATCAAAATTCAACACAAACTGCTGTTGTAGTTAGGGTTAGGGGTAGTATATCATTAGCAGAACTGACAACACATTCAAAGACATCGTTCACACTTTGTGAGATTTAACATACAAAATATCCAACCTGTGAAAGTTTTCACTTAACTTGAATACAGAAGACAGCCATATAGCTGTGGTTTAAAAAAGAACACCTCGCTGGTTGTCATCTACATTTGTTTCCACAGTACTCGATCCATTCATGTTTCAACTATATTGTTCTTGAATGGGATGGAGTGCGATGAATAGATGGAGCTTTTCTAACAAAGCTTTCATTCACACAAAAGGGATCCAAGTGCGGTGAATAGGACCACTATATTCAATGTGGTGCCTATTGTTTGTGTTTACACCTGGCTGCACAGCCTGTTCTTGGCATACCAGCACCCTGGAGTTTGGTTTCTTGTTATCAGAACATTACACATGTACCCATAATTATATGTACCTGTAATGATACAAAACTAGACGCATGCAAAAAATTGCGATCTGGCGGTCCATAATATCGATCGCCGCACATAAAACACCAGCGTACTTTGCGTGCAACTTTTTACTGTACAAGGCACGCGGTTGCAGCAGACGCGTGGAAAACTTGATCGGCTAGTATCGAATATTTGAATATTCGGTCAAACTCAGATTCAAATAATCGAATAGTAAATTATTCGAAAATGAACAGACCTATGGCCTAGCCTCAAAAATTTGTGGTGCTTTTCCCACTTCCATGTCCTGTGGGAAGCCTTATAGGGAACTTGCTTTTATTGTTTGGGCATAACTGGCCTGGCCCAATCACAAGCATGATTCATCTGGTCAGCATATGGAGAAATGTATACAAATTCCCGGACCTCCTCGCCCAACATGTAGCCCCAGCCCTGAAATTGCAACCATCGTGATTTTCTAGTTTATGGCCAACTTCCCAATCCCCTCTCCAGTTGATAATTGTGACCTGCTTTTGAAGCACTGTGTTGCTATAGCTCATTCATACATAGGCCCCACTATTGAACCTTCTGCAGTTGTTATAACCTTGACCCCTTATTTTGAGAAAATAAGCTCTGTGAACTGTGCCCCCAGTAGCCTGAGTTGATTTTTAAAAGAAATCAACCCTCACACCGAAAACAAACTTGAGATTGAATTCAGTTTTAAAACTTTGGGATACATTGTGTGATAGAATTTGGGTTTCCAATGTTGCAACGTTAAAATCCCAAAAATCAATTTCTCACTGAAAAATCGGTAACTTTTTGTGGATGGAGGTTTATTGTTTCCGTCCGTAAAACCCTTCACACTTATTACTGTCCTAAAGTCGGACACGGGTGGCCACTGCTTGGGTGATCCACATACGTGTACATGTACCAACTTTTTATCAACCAACTTTGGCTTGGTCGGATTCATCTGTAGAGTGCTTAATATGTCAAGAATAGGCAGTACTTCTACAATCAAAATGAAAATGTCCTTATATCTCAAGAGCCAAATTTCCTTATTTTTGTTCAAACGCCTGCCTAATTTCCTTGTTTGCTACAGGGTATATAAAGCAGAGGTCAGTACTGTGTTCAAAATATCCAGTCTCTTTTGAAGAAATCAAGTTGTGTGATGTGCAGTGTAATATTGGTTAAACATAAATGACAACATACCAACTTGTGCGCATGCACAGCATGTTTTATTCTACTGGTCTTGCTTCAAGTCATTCTGAAACTGACAGGATATTCAATAAAACAACTTATTTTGGATAATATTGTATTATTTGCTCAGAATTTAATAATCTCCTTAGAATTTCTTATTTTGTTTTCATTTCCTTAGAAATTCCTTCAAAAGTAAAAATGTCCTTAAAATGAGGACATTTCCCTGAAAGTAGAAGCACTACGGCTGTTCATTTTCTAATAATTTAGTATTCGATTATTATTAAAAACTGTGTTTGACTGAATAAGTATTTGAATATTTGATACTCGTTGATCAAGTTTTACATGCGTCACCTGCAAATGCATGCCGCATAAAGTTGCACAGTACAAAGCACGCCGATGTTTTACATGCGGTGGTCGATATTATGGACCGCCTGATACTTACTACGGACTAACATTTTGTTTTGCGTGCGCCTGTTGAATGTTGATCATAACAAAGAAAAACTAAATCCAGCCTAAAACTGGATCAAGCCACAAACACTTACCAATCTGCCAGGAAGCCCATGACAAATGACCCAGTCATCATTCCGGCAAAATATGCAGACTGGGCATACTTGGATTGCCCTGCATGCTCACACACCAACTCGAACTAGTACAACCAGGGGGAAAAGTTGACATATGGGTCATTCTGTGTCAGATCACCTAACAGGTTAAACCTGACCCTCTTTAAAGGCCGCGTACATAATTGGTCATTGTTGCAATTTTCAAAAATGAGCGGATTTGGGGGTTATTAGTATGTTATAGGAAATATCGTTCCACTGACCTGTTCAAAGTTTTGCGTTGTTGGATGGCGAAAAAACCGAGAGAAAAACAGCGCTCGTTTTCAACCGTCGGGCGGATGATAGCCTTTAGTCAAGGCGCGCGTGGCTAGCAGCTGGACAAGTGACGCGCCCTGAATGCCAGCATGTCCAGCGCGCCACTCATCCGGGTAGCCATGCGCGCCTTGACTAAAGGCTACAGGGCAGTTTTCCAACGATTTCCAGCTGGAAATAGTTATAAGACGATATAAATTTCCACTTTTCTTGACAACGACAGCACACCTGGTGCCATAATTTCACAGGATGATTGAGACTACTAACTTACAGTCTAGTAAGGTATTTCGTAATAATTCAGTAAAAACAAATGGAGAATTACCAATCGTGTACACTACATTTAAATTGGCTCAAATTTGGTGTGTGGCATAATTGAGGCTGAAAAAGCTGAAATTTCAAGATTTATCCCCATCAGATTAAACGGTAAGGACACTTCACAGTCAGATAGTAAGAATGTTCCTCGGTGGACAGAATAAGGCTGAGCATTTACGTAGGGAATCGTTGATGTGGCATCATCATTGGACTGAAGGCATTTGATCGTCTAAAGCATTTGATCGCATTAATTATTGCAATTTTTTTATTAAATTGCTGGACAGACACATTCTCCTTAGTGTTGAGATTGCTGTTGCATATGTATACTAATCAGGTTCTTCAAGTAAAATGGGGCGAGGCTGTCTCTGGCAAATTTACAGCTTCTAATGGTGTTAAACAAGGTGGTGTCTTATCTCCTATTCTGTTTTCTCTATACTGGATGGTTTGATTGAAGAATTACAAAATAGTGGTGTTGGTTGTCACATAGGGAATAGTTATGTTGGATGTTTAGCTTACTTTGTTGGCACCTACTAGACAGGGTCTGCAGTGTGTGAAAATTATGCGAAGGATTTTGATATTATTTTTAATGGTTCTTGGAGTCAATTTTTGGTTTATAAAGGGCGTGACTGCAAAGATGTAAATTGTACAATTACAGTTGATAATATTTCAATGAGTAACATCAAAGAAGTTATGCATCTTGGACATAATATTTCTATTCATAATACAGACAATATTTAAATGTGGATCGTCCGTGGATCAGTAGCCAACGAGGCACTAAATAATCCTTGTTCGGTTTTTTTGTAACAACTCCATTGAACTTAAGGACTCTTGTGACTTATGGTATGATAGTGTATCCATGAGTGTGAAATCAAATGTGTCTGTCCTTAGGGATATGATTAATGTCAGAGACGGCATTGTCGAATGTAGACTTTTAATGACGATGATCATAATGGGTTTTTTTTATTTCTTTAATCTGTGCGAATGAGGTCCCTATGCACTGACATGAATTCAACATTTATACAAATTGAACAGATATGTTTTAACCCGGGTTTTGAATTGTTCTGTTGTTTCGGCCTGTTTGACAACATCTGGTAAGTTGTTCCATAACTGAACTGCAGCTGATTGGAAGGAGCGGGAACCATAGGACTTAGTTTTAATAACTGCGGGAGTCAACAAAGATTTATGGGTAGAACGCAGATTTCTAGCTGGTTGGTACTCCTGAACTAAACTTTGAAGATAAACCGGGGCTATACCATGTATACATTGATATGTAAGAACCAAAATTGTAAAATCTATTCTTGCCCGAATCGGCAACCAGTGCAATATTATTATTTTTGTTTATTAGTTTATTGATTAAAAATCATGTTGCAGCCAAAGGCTGAATTACATGACATTTTACATTTCACAATGACATTAAAACAAATACAATTATATATAATATTTATTAACAATTAAGATTATCTCAATGGTGGAATAAGAAAAAAAATGCTCTATTTCCCATTTTCCCCATTCAACAACACGGTCATGTAAGGCAGGGGGCTTGTTCTGAATCTTTTAGTATTGCACATATATGGCTTATATTTAAGTTGGGTCCTAAGTGTCATTGAGGATTTATACTCGGAGGGAGGGAACCATTCCGAGAACTGTGGAGAGTTAGAAGCTTTTGTGGCAAACTCTGTGCAAATTTGCTCTCTCCTTATATGAAGAGGCTCAATTTCCAATGTTGTTAAGGAATCTGGATAAAACATATACTGTGTGCCAAGAATGTATTTGCAAACACGCTTTTGAATTTTCTCAATTTGATTACTTTGTCTCTGAGTGAGACCCGGATGCCACAATGGAACAGCATACTCTAATACTGGCCTGATATAACTTTTGTACACGCTCAAAAGTTCATGATCACTGAACCCTGCTCCTTTTAATTTTCGCAACATGAACATCTTCCGATTTGCTTTAGCATAAATACTCTCCACCTGGGAATCCCATTTTAAATCATCCTGAATAATAACACCCAGGAGTTTAACTTCACTAACAACCTCAAGGCGTTTATCAAAAATTCTCAGGTCAACATCAGGAATATCTTTTTGCCAAAGTATATACTTGCATGGCGTGGCATTTGGTTGGATTTAGTTTTAATATATTTTGAACTGACCATTCCTGCAAGGTATTCAAATGTTGTTGCACATCACTGGCATCACCAACTCTTCTATTTTCACCAATAGTCAGGTCATCAACATACTTCCACACTGATGGTCTGCTAACATCATCCAAAGATAGGCTTAATGCATCATTTATCATACCCAAGAATGAAACAGGTCCAAGGATGGTACCCTGTGGCACCCCCCCGTTAAACCAATCCAGTCAGAGTATACATTTTTATATTTTACTCTTTGTCTCCTGTTGGTGAGGAAATCACTCACCCACTGCACAAGACCAGCAGGAGATACACCTAACATCAACAGTTTCCCAATAACAATATGGTGATCTATCAAATCAAAAGCTTTTGAAAAATCTGTCAGTACCAAGGTACTAATGTTTCCAGGTGTTTCAACTGCAGAAATGGAATGATGATAGACATCAATCAGACAGTGGGTTGTTGATTTGCCCTTTTGGTTACCATATTGTCTGTGGTCAATATTTATAGGTTGAATTGCGTCATTTATCCATTTGCAAATTCTGCCTTCAGCTACTTTGGCAAGACATGATGAGGTCAAGGATATTGGGCGCAACTTGTCAAGAGTAGGGGGGTTTGCTTAGGAATAGGAATGACTCTAATGACTCTAAGTTGAATGACTCTAATAATCTGCTTAAGTCAATAGCAAGACAAAATAACTGGGGCTTCATTGACAATGGAAATATAAACCCAAATCACCTTGTATCGGATGGCGTGCACCTCAACTCAACAGGAGTGCGTCTACTTGCCGTGAACATTATCCAACACGTCGCAGGACCACATAAGACCACTGCTAGCCGCATCACACACCAGAGGACCCCGTTCGGCAAGACCTTGTACTCTGATGTCGTGAAGGAGCGGACTACAGCGAATCGTGATGTCCCGACGGGTTTTCAAATGGCAAATCAGTACTACCCACACCCGTATCAAAAACAGCATCCAACCCATCTCCGTATCAAAAACAGCATCCAACCCATCTCCGTCAGCCACTAACCCAGACACACTATCGAAGCCAGGAATGGAACCAATACCTAAAAACGGTCAGAGAGCTGCTCAATCCACAAGGCAAAAATCTACGATAGACTTAACAGATGGCGTTATCTACAACCGAAGCCCCGGGGGATTCTCATTCGCCCATCTTAATGTGAGAAGTTTAATAAACAAATTTGACCAATTTAAAATTTTAATGTCTACAAATCCATTCGATATCATCTGTCTAAATGAAACTTTCTGCAATGCCTCAATCTCCGACGATGAAATCACATTACCAAATTTTTCCATTGTCAAAAAAGACAGGAATCGGCATGGTGGTGGGGTTGCCATGTACATCCGAAACAATTTAACTTTCACTCGTCGTGAGGATCTTGAAACAGATGATGTCGAGTGCATATGGGTTGAAATTAAGTGTAAACAAAGACAGCCTGTGCTTATTAGTTCTATTTATAGGCCACCTTCAAGCTCTGTTGAATTCATTGATAAACTAAGTGATATTATTAATAAGGCCTCCTGTGAATGTAAAGAAATTATTGCAACTGGGGACTTTAATTATGATGTTTCAGTTGACGATGATAGTTTGAACTCAAACCCAATTATTTCTTGTTTTGGTTTATTCCAATTGGCGCAACTCATACATGACTCAACACGTGTCACTGAGTCCACTCAAACAATAATCGATCTCATTTTCAGCTCCCATCCAGAGCTAATAAAGGAATGTGGTGTATTACCAGTCCTAATCAGTGACCATTATCTTGTTTATGGTCAACATAGTTGGAAAACGCCAAAAATTAAAGGTCGCTCAATAAATTGTCGATGTCTCACAAATATAGACAATGATGCATTTAAAGACGACCTCCTTAATGCACCATGGCAAGATGTACTGGACTCTTATGATGTTGATGAAGCGTGGTGCAAATGGCACTCCATATTTATGCGTATTATTAACTTTCATGCGCCAATCAAAACTAAACGTATTCGGGGTGCCTCTTTACCTTGGCTCGATTGCGAAATTCTTAAACTTATGAGACAGCGGGATCGTGCACACAAAATCGCAAAACGCTCAGGCTCACAGATCGATTGGGACTCTTACAAAAAGCTGCGGAACAATGTAACTAATAAAATCCGCACTAAGAAGAGCGAATACTATACATCAGCCATAGAAGAAAATAAAAGCAATTCATCTATGCTATGGAAAAAACTAAAGGAGGTACTTCCTAAAAAACAGAAAATTGCTCCAAATTCTATCACTTCCCCAAATGGAGAAAATATTGACGATCCCACTGACATTGCTGATACATTAAATGAACACTTTTCTACAATAGGAAAACGCACAGCTAGAAATTGCCCATCGGGCGAACTTGAAAACAATGATACCTACGCCTCTATCGTTGATTCTCTACATGAACTTGAAGAATGCACTGTACCTAATATTACAGAAGAGTTCGTTCAAAAGCAAATATCATCCATGTCGGTTGGGAAAGCAACAGGTCCGGATGGCATCAGTGTTAAAATGATTAAAATTGCTTCCCCTTATATTACTAAATCTTTAACTTATATTTTTAACCTCTCCATAACATGCGAGCAATACCCTAAGGATTGGAAACACGCCTTGGTAACACCAATTCACAAGGGAGGAGATAAATGTAGTACAGGTAATTATCGGCCTATTTCTATACTGCCAATTATCTCTAAGATTCTAGAAAGATGGGTGCACTCGGCAGTATATAGCTACCTCGATGATAACAATTTGATACCTAGTTGCCAATCGGGATTTAGACCCTTGCACTCAACTGAAAGCACTCTACACGATTTAACAAACAAGTGTTTTGAGGCTATGGAGCAAGGTGAAGTTACAGGTAGCGTGTTCATAGATCTTAGTAAAGCTTTTGATTGTGTGGATCATGTAATCCTACTAGGCAAATTGAAGAAGCTGAATTTGTCATCTTCTGGAATTAATTGGTTTAAGTCGTACCTGGGCGGTCGTAGTCAGTCTGTAAATATTAAGGGCACAATATCGAAGGTCTTGCCCATAGACATAGGCGTTCCACAAGGGTCGATCTTAGGGCCACTTTTATTCATTGTTTATAGTAGTGATTTTCCATCCTGTATACCCCAAAATTGCAACTTATTTATGTATGCAGATGACTCCACGTTAACTTGTAGCTCCTCTAGTATTAACGAAATAGAAAGGAACTTGAATGTAGCTCTTGCTAGTATTCACAACTGGTGCCAAAGAAACAAACTAGCATTAAATGCCAACAAAACCAAATGTATGCTTATTGGTTCAAGGCAGAAAATATCCAACGTCGACCTAAACGTGTGCATTGCTGATAAGGTTATCGAAAAAGTGAAATCTTGTAAATGCTTGGGTGTAGTTGTTGATGAAACATTAAGTTGGGGTACACATGTTGAATACGTAAGGAAGACTGTTTCGTCTAAATTGGGTGTGTTAAACAGAATTCGTGATTACGTTCCCCAAAGCAGCCTGCACACACTCTTTGTAAGTTTAGTTATGCCATCTTTAGAGTATTGCTGTACGGTGTGGGGAGGAAGGTACATATCTCACGACAATACCCTCAACAAATGTCTAAAAAGAGCAGCACGGATAATCCTTAAATGTACCTCCCTCACCCCCTCAGCTGATATGTTTGCCAGACTAAATTGGATTCCTTTTAAAGAAAGAGTTCAGTTCAAAAAGGCTATCTTTGTTTTCAAAAGCCTTAACAAAATGACTCCTTTGTACATGACAAATCTGTTTACACCACTTACAGTGATTCGTGAAACACGACAATCGACCCAAATGGCACTGAAAGTTCCTTTCGCCAAAAAGGAATGCTATGTGACAAGTTTCGCTGTGAGTGGTGCCAGTATATGGAATAATCTGCCTGAACAAATGAGAACCATAAACTCTTTAAGTACATTTAAATCGGAGCTACGTAAAGCCATCTATCAGTGATATTTCTGTATAATTTACGCTGAACTGCGGAGTTATAAACTTGGTTGCCAAAATACTTTGGAGCCGGATGGGAATTTCCCCTTGTTTTTCACCCTAAAAGGGTTTGTTTTTTTCGCGGGTTTTTCGCCCATCCCGTAAATCAGCAATAGGCTTCTACTGGAGAGTTGAAAAGTTAACCGAAGATATATTTATTTGTGTAAACATTATTGTATTTGTTTAAATACTTTGTATGAATGTGTAAATATTCAATTTTAACTAATAATATGCAGGACCCCAATGGAAACCAGTTTTAAACTGTTTGGGCACACCCTGGGTAAAGAAATGTAATAAATAAATAAATAAATAAATGACATTTGCCTCTTTCCATTGCATAGGCACCTTAATCTGATTAATAGAGGCATTAATAATATCCGACACTGGTCTACTGCATTCATATGCGAATTCCTTCAGGAGCTTTGGTGGAACATCATCTGGCCCCCTAGCTTTTGCGACAGAGATTCTTTTTAGATCATTGTATATTTCCCACGGTTGGACTCTGGGTGGTGGGTCAGGGCTAGGAAGATATGCAGGCAAGGCATCCAAACTCAATGGCTGATGGGAATTTGGGAAACTGGCTAAATGTGAATTAATCACATTGGCAATTCCGACGTGATCAGAGGGAGCCACACCTGCTACATGAATCGTAGTTTCCACTTTTTTCATGTTAGCTAAATTTCTAATTTCCCTATGCCACCGTCCCGGGTCCAACTTCTGCAGTTTGCGAACTCTGGTTACATTATAAGTTTGTTTCGCTTTCTTGATCGCTCTGATAATTCTGTTCCTAATTTGATTCTCATTGGATTATCATTCTTAGCAAAAGCTTTCTGTCTTTGATTGATGAGCTTTTCAATTTGATCAGTCATCCATGGTTTATCATTTGGGTGCATCTGAACAATTTTAGTTGGGAAATATGATGTAATACCCTCATTCAAAATTTGATAAAAAGCAATTGCTTTAGATTGAACATCCACTTCACTAAGTACTCCAGACCATGTTTGGTCTTGTATCCACCGTCCAAACGCACAAATCTTAGAATCAGTCATAGGTTGAACTGTTCTCTTCACCTTAGTGTTAAGTGATTTCAGCTGCTTTGGTAAAACCCTAGTCACACTAGAGGCGGAATGAGCCGGAATGCCGTCGGAAGGAAAATTCTTTGTATATTCTTGGATATTCGAAGTGCATTCTAAAAATTCTGACTGCATTCTGAGTGCATTCCAAATATTCGGGCCATTCTTGTGGCCTGCCCGAATGTTTTGCTCATGCTCAAAACTTTCGAGGTGCATTCGAAGTGGAGAAATATCGAACGGCATTCGAAGTGTATTCTAACTGCACTCTGACTGCATTCTAAATATTCTTACGGCATTCCAACAGCATTCGAAACATTCTGATCGCATTCGAGGGAGAACCGAAACGGCAAGCCACTTCAAATCCTGCCAGAATGTCCCGAATGCGCCTCGAATGAGCCGGAATGCACCTCGAATGCATCTCGAATCTCGAATGCGGCTCGAATGCAGTCGGAACGTCCCGATTGGCCCTCGAATGAGTCCGGACGTAATTCAGAACACCGCCGAATCGCATAAAAACGCGGCCAGCTGCCGCTGGAATGTCAGTCGGCATTGAGGAGTCGCCTGGTCAACATCACGTCATGCCGCCAAGGAAGAAGGGAGCCAAGGTCAAGAACTCCACCACTGGCCGCGGCCATGGACGGGGCAGAGGTGCTGCCGCAGTCCAAGGAGCCCCTGAAGAGCCAGCTCCTGTTGTTGAAGATGCCCCAGCACCTTCAGAGTCTGAAGCTGCATGAGTCCACAGCCCCTCCCCCTGCTTCCCAGATGGACATAGTGGCCGAGGTCCATCAGCCAGCAGCACAGTCCTCCTCTGACAGTGATGATGAGCTTCCTCCCAGTGAGGCTGCCAAGTCCCAGAAGAAGCGCAAGAGGGAGCTGGTGACGGCTGACTTCACCGAGGAGAAGGAGCAGGAGATGGTTGACTGGCTCCAGGCCCCCGAGCAAGATTGCCTCCTCAACAAGAATCACCCTAACTACATCAAGAAGGACCTGAAGGACGCACTGTGGGAGCAGAAGGCCAGGGAGATATGCAAGACCAGTGACCAGCTGAAGAAGTGGTACGCCAACATGAGATCAAGGTTTGGCAAGCTGAAGCAGACTCCCTCAGGTTCTGGCAACTTGCCATCTCTGGGCCAGGATTCCAAATGCATTCTCCACCACACGTCGGCCCCTGGAGATCCTGTAGTTGTAGATCCTCTCGTCCCTCTGGAGTTTCCTGTGACCATATGGCTTCATCAAGAAGGTCCTTATTCCAAAGGCATCATCTCCCAGGATAAAGTATGGCATAGGCTCGTCATCTTGGGGTAAGGGGGATGGCTCAGGAAATCCTATGCTCCCGTCTTCAAGGCAGTCCTTGAGCTCAGACTCGTTGAAGATCTGAGCATCAGACATACTTCCATATGCACTGATGTCCACCCACAGGAACTTGTAGTCTCCATCCACAAGGGCCATGAGGACCACAGAGAAGAAGCCCTTGTAGTTGTGGTACAAGGAGCCGCTCTTGGCAGGTTTCATCAAACTGGCAGGCTCCATCCTGAGGTAGTTGAAGAAGGACTGTGGGTCTTCTATATATACTCTGAGCTCCTCCATCAGTCTGGCGTAATGTCCATACAGCCTCCTCCTCTCCTCTGCCAGGCATGGTCGGGTCTGATATCTTCTGGGTCTTCTCCTCCTGTTTCTTCTCCTGGCCTCCTCCACATCTCTTTCAAGCAGGTCTTGCTGGAGGACAGCAATCTGGAGCAAAGCAACATGGTCCAGGGGGTCCATACTCAATTGTGGTTGGGCTGAGACTGATGAAAATGCTAGATTCGGCAGCATTTTATACCCTATCGGGGACCATTCCGGCGGCATTCTTGATACACTCGGGACATTCGTGTTACATTCTAAGTACATTCGAAGTACATTTTAAGTATTCGAGCTGCATTCTGTTTGAATTCTTGAACGTTCGAACCATATTCGGCGGCCATTCCGGGAGCGTTCTGACTGCATTCGAGGTGAATTCGTACAGCATTCGAGGCACCTTCCGACCAGACTTCGGGCGGTATTCGGGCAGCAATCGAACCGCACACGTACGGCATTCGAAGTGCATTATAAATATTCTGACTGCATTCTAAATATTCCTACTGTGTTCCAACTACATTCGAGCTGCATTCGAGAGCTAATACACCCGGAATGTGCAAGAATCATTCGAGGCGGGTTCGAAGCGCATTCTAAGTATTCGAACGGCATTCTTACAAAGCTGTAAGAATTTAGGTCAATTTGAAACTCCCTCCCAAATGTGGCGCGAATTTTGAAAATTCTTCATTCCGGCTGGTTCTGCTTGATTCCTGCTGATTCCGAATAAGTGTGACGGGGCCATAACCAACTGACACATTTATGATCACTCATTCCCAGAGGCGACATGACTGTCGGACTGTTATAATGCCCATTCATATTAGTTATGATCAAATCTAGAATGGCATTATCTCTTGTTGGGGAGTTAACAACCTGTGTCAGATTATTGCCAGAACATACACTTGTTACACTAGTCCGGTTAAAATCACCAAGAATACTAATACCAGCTTGGGATTTATGAGTTCTGATGTGATCCACTGTTGAGATCAGATGAGAGACAAGCAGCTGTTGATGAGGAGAGTCAGACGCTATGTAGACAGCACACACTGCCAAGTAAGGAAATGCCCTTGGGAACTTGGGATGTGAAAGCAGCAACCAGTTCACTTCAAGTTCAGGGGGGATATCAACATCAGTCATCTCATCAACTTTGATGGTGTCACGCACGTAAACCAGGATACCACCACCTCGTCTATTTTCTCGACAGATGCTGAATGTGTTGTAGCCCTCAATTTCGTACAGTTCTGGTGGGGGATAGCCATGATTCAGTAATGACTACAATATCTGTTGAATTCTGGTTGACAACTTCAGTTATTTCATCAACTTTATTTAAGACTGAGCGAGCATTGGTCAGAAGAAACTTTGGCAAGATGGATGATGGTCTGTCGTCTCTACTGGTGCAAGGCCTACAGGCTCTCTGGATGTTCACCAGTGTTCTTGATCGAACGTTATGCCTTTGATAACACACAGCAGGTCTTATCGATCTTACTATTTGTATTCGTCTGAGTTTACATTTCCCTCCACGACATCCACGCTTAGTAGTTCTAGCAATGCCCAAAGATTTCAGTTTGGCCCACAAATCCCGTGATAGTGGATTAAAGCATCTTCTGTCTCGGAGGCGTTCATTTATAGATGTTAACTGATTTGGAGTATACTGGATGCATACCATGGCATTGCATTGAGTTTTGTACACAGTCAGCTATGGGTTTCCACACAATGTTAAGTTTACTTCTAGAATTCCACCATTCGTTCAAAAAAATCACCAAATATTTAACAGAAGGAACACATACCAACTAAGAAGATAATAGTCACTGAAGACACAAATATTTGGGTCCAAATCACAAAGATGACCACGATTTAAAATTTCAAAATGCAGAGCACAAAGATAAACATGGCAGCTACTGAAGAGCGCCATAGAGAATAGGTGTAATGGATTCACGTGTGCGAGTCCTGGTGACAAGTCTAGCTGCAGAGTTTTGTATACGTTGCAATTTACTAATTTGAGTATCATGCAGGCAGTCCATACAGTAAGCTGTTACATGTATCTATACGAGACATAACCAAAGAATGAATCAATTTTTCAGTGGATTTTGTATCCAAATATTGTCTAATGGTAATTTTTTATGAAGGGCAAATGAAGCAGCATGACACACATTACTAATATGCTTATTCATCGAAAGATTAGCATCAAATATAACTCCAAGGTTGCGAGCACTTGAAACTTGGCATAGGGCCTATGGAAGTAATATCTAATGTGATACATGTGATAGGATTACAAGATCTATGGCGACTAGAAAAATGAATAAACTCAGTTTTATCGTTCATTTTCAAACAGTTTTTTGTTGACCACGTCTTTATGTCTTTCAAGCAGTCTTGAAGCTGAACAATCCCTGATGTTCTTTTATCTTGTTTGAGAATGATGTAAAGTTGGGTGTCATCAGCATACATCATGTTGGATATGCCATGGTGATTAATGACATCCTCTAGCGGTGATGAATATAGTGTAAAGGCTAAAGGGCGGAAAGAGTTCCATATCCGGCCATCACTTATAGACCTTATGCACAAAGTCTATGGGCTATGACAGAAAAAGTCAAAGTATTTTCAAAGAATAAGTTGAAATTTTAACTTTAAATTTGCTATTGGTCTGTAGCTTTTAAGCTCTTCCGTGTCAAGTTTGGGATTTTGTAACAGCGGACAAATATGCGAGTGTTTCAGTGGATCCAGAAAATAGCCCCTTTCCAACGACATGTTAATTATATGAGTCATTATTGCAGCAAGTTCATGGGCACAAAGCTTTACCAGGGAGGTCGGAACATCAGGATCAAGTCTGCAAGTTGTTGATTTTGATTTAGCAATCACCCATCAAAAGTTTCCTCTGATGTTCGAAATGTTATTCCAGGGATGTCACAGTTGGGGGTTTGTTGAAGATCAATGACTTTCTTTTCAATCTTGCCAGAGAAATAGCTTGAAAAATGTTCTGTGAGAGGCATGGCCTGGTTAGTGGTTACCATCCGAAGAAAGGTTTTTTTCTGCTGAAATAGCTGATCAATTCTCTGGAAGAATTGACGCGAATCACAATCTTTCAAATTTTGAGTGATACATGTAGGCCTACTTCAGTTTTTCTTCCTGTAGAAGCTGATTGTATTTCCGACTCCCATCTCTGAAGAACTGACGATCAATTTCAGACTTGGATAATCGCCAACTTCATTCCAGTAGTCTAAGCTTCCGCTAATATTTTACGTAAGTTCTCACCAAACCATGGCGCATGTGGTCCACATGTTATAAAGGGGCATGATTTTCCAATATTTTGCGCAGTTCGGTTTCATATTGTAAAACGAGTTGATTTACATCGGAACTAGTTGGAATCAGATTCAAGAATGTCGTTACGGAATGCTTCAATGTCAATGTTGCAGATTTTGGCCATGTTGATGAGTGGGCAAGTTTATATGCTGTTTAAGATTAAATGAGTTGACAAGGTCTAAAAAGACACCAATGTCAACAGATTTGGCGCAATGGTTACAGATGTATTGTAATTTGAAAATTGGCAGACGTGCCCATTCAAGTTAACCAAAATCACCAGAAGGCATGCCGTAGTGCGAAAACCGCTGGTCCGATGAGGCTTAAACTTGAAATGTCAGCTTTT
This sequence comes from Hippasteria phrygiana, assembly GCA_037893225.1. NCBI lineage: Eukaryota > Metazoa > Echinodermata > Asteroidea > Valvatida > Goniasteridae > Hippasteria > Hippasteria phrygiana. The sequence continues at coordinate 532,846 of JAZGUH010000131.1, forward strand.
TCAGACTCAATCACTCCATACAACAAATTTTAGCAAATTTGAAGGTTTAAATACGGGGGGGGGATGATTTGACCACATTAAGGCCCACAATTTTAAGTCTAACATACCAAATTATTAATTCAAATTGGCAAGGGAGTAGATTTTAGTTTCTGCCTGTTGACATCAGATGTAAAGCATCTACCGCCGTGAGCTCGGGGAATCAGGTGTGTGGCAAGTTTGGCACAAACCTTTTACAAACGGTAGATACGATTTGAAACTTTGCATGCGTCCACTGCCGTGACCGTCCCACTGCCTTACTTTTATTATTCAAACTGTGACCGTCCACTGCCGTGACCGTCCCACTGCCTTACTTTTATTATTCAAATTGTGACCGTCCACTGCCGTACTTTTATTAGTCAATTTGTGACCGTCCCACTGCCTTACTTTTATTATTCAAATTAAACAGTGCTAATAACAGGGCAAGAAGTTTCAACTCGTCCTTCGGTATACAAATCAGAATAACAAAAGAGAATTCCACTCTGTAGCGTCTGGAACAATGAAATGGAGTTATGTACGTTTTTTTCCTACTGGATGTTATTGGCCTATGGCTTTATAAAGGAATGCATTTTAAATACTACATGGAGTCAGTACACTACCCTATCTCATGTTGAAATGTTTCAAAAAAGTTTGTCTACCATTTTTGTTACCAATAAAAGTAAATACAAAACAATCTTATAGGTATACTTTCATCGGAATCATATTTCTTTAATCTCCGTCAAAAATGAAATAAATGAAATAAATATCCCATGTAAATGTTGTCTTTGATGAAGGTCTTACTTTAGACCAGAACGGAGGCCAGCTAATTTTGTTAAGTACATTTTGGGTTAATCCAAACAGTATGTATAGTTTCCAGAAATATGATCAGCATACGGGAACATGAAGGTTATACAGTGTCGTTGCAAATTTTGTTAATATTTCAAGGTCCTTGAAACTTTAGTCTGTTTACCAGAGTGACAGTACTTAATGTTTGCATTTATTTATTTATGTATTTCCTAATGTCGTGCTGTTCTGAATACTGAAAATACCCTTCGAAAGCCTTTGTAAAGCTTACGTACTGTTGTAATTGTATACCGGCCATAGTCTACGTTAATTAACCCTAACATATACTTGCGTTCCAAATAAATTGTTTTTTATGAATTATGATACCCTACCTAAGCCTTTAAAATCCTGCGTAGTTTCTATTGTAAATATAAGTAGTAGGCCTAACCGTACCCCACCTTAGCATTATTATTCCCTTACATTCCAAATTCTAAAGACTGACGGTACCATACGTATAAGCCTTTCAAATCTTACGTACTGTTCTATTGTAAATCTAAGTACTGCAGTAAACGTACCCCGCCTTATTAGCCTTTTCTTTCCCTCAAAATGCCTTGTTATTCTAAAGACTGACGGTGTCTTACGTTTAAACAAATTTAAGATAAGGTTTTTAACCTTTTCCACGACCGAGACCTTGTGTCAAAGCTTTAAATAAAGGCTTTGTTTATAAGCGTACGAATTTGTTGCTGCTCAAATTGTGATTATCACAGATAACTTTATCTTTATACAATTTTATGTAACAAGGCATTTTGAACAAATTGATAACAAGGTTCAGGCAGGGTACGGTCACTAGACACAAAGTTTACTAAACAAAATTAGCTGGCCTCCGTTTCGGTCTTAAGATTAGTGAGACCTTCATCAAAGACAAAATTTATAATTATTTATTTGTAATACATGTGATATTGTTGATAACAATTTTTGGCGGAGATTAATGAAATAGGATTCCAAAGACAGTATACATTAGATAGATTGATTTTTTTTTTTTTTTATTGGTAGGAAAATGGCAGACAATTTGGTTTGAAAATGTTCAGCATGAGAGTGAGTCGTCCATTAATAATTACCCCAGGTTACGTTTCAAATGCATTCCTTGCAATTTGAATAATAAAGGTAAGGTAGTGGACGGTCACGGTGGGCAGCAAGGCATTTCATTGGCTGAGACGTAAACGACCGTCCTGTGTACGTTCAAAACGAATGAACACTATTTAGACAATATTATACAACGCCTGAATAAATCCCTGCCATCTGATTGGTGGATCGTCGATCACGTGCATTGAATTATTCGTTCCATCGCACGCCGCGAGAAGTTACATCACATGGTAGGCGTGTGATGTAACTTAGCGAATTTCACGGTCATTAGGTGGCGCTATATATGACGGCTGTCATTCATACAAACTGGCGGACGATGTTCCCGAACCGCGGCTAACAGACGACGAAATATTGGAACTCTTATAGGTGATGCTGACGCTGCTAACACAAAGAGACAATGCAGTCAAACGATTAGAGGAATTTGCAAGACACGCAGGAATAATAATTGAAGCTCTGATTCGGAACTTGACAACTTTTTGTCGCGGTTTTATACAGGACTGAGAAGGGAAAACGGCACGTTGCACACAAAGAAATCCATGCATGCAATCCGACGAAGATTTATTCAATCAGGTGTTGTATATAAAAACAAATAATGAATGTTTCACATTCGTGCAATGGTAAGATTAATTGGAAAGAGTTCCATATCCGGACATCACTTATTTTCCCTAATATGACTACCAAAAAGTGTAAATCTGATGAAGAAACACGAATTTAGGAAGGAAAAATTTCAACTTTTTCTTTGAAAATACTTTTTCTGTCATGGCCTATAGACTTTGTGCACGAGGTCCAAGTGATGGCCGGATATGGAACTCTTTCCGAATAATTTCATTCAGTGGCAGATGGAATGCCCCATTCTACTCGGCTTTGCCTCGTAAAATGGAACATTCAATCTGTCACCTTATGAAATTATTCTTACTATCGCACTCGTAAACATTCATTACTTGTATACTGTAATCTACCTGATGGTTGATGGTTCTTTGGTACTGAGACGTGTCATACTCCCACCCAGCATCACAGAGAATGTCTTGGACAGATTCAACCCCCTCCAAAGACTGATTGTAGGCAGGGCCTCCGTCAATGATAACTTCAAGTTCAACATCAACATCATTATCTTCATCACCGATAATCAAAGGAGGCTGGGCTAGGAGCACACTCCTGTCATCCTCGACATCCCACCCCGTCAGGTTGAACCGTTTACACTGGGAGTAGCTGATCTTGCCCGAGTCGGCATCCACCTGCCAGGGAATGGTTAGGTTCTTCCGGAGAGCCAGGCAGTCTGGAGGGGAGAGACCGGGGCTGCCCGGTGGGATAAGAGCGCTGCAGTTCTCGTAGCCGTCCAGCTCGGGCACGGCGCACCAGTGGTCCGTCTTGGCGCTCAGGAAGACAGGACTGAAAGTGTGGAGAGCGCTGGGGATGGCTACCAGACACATCACGAAATACAACCGACGCTGGTAGGGGCCGAACTTACCCACGTGCTCCAATATAGCGTCGAACTTCATCTTTGTGGCCAAACTACTAGCCAACTGGTGGGGTGAAATGTGTTGGTACTGGTAGATTTAAGGAAAGTTGCGAGGAACGTTACTCAACGTTCGGGCCAATTGAATGAATTGTATAGCCTATACCACCACGGGTTGCTCGCTGCAACCATGCATGGAGGATGGAGGCCAGCCACTTACATACTACAGTAGAGATCAGTGCTAGTGAGGCCAACCACTATATAGCCTACTACATACAGTAGAGATCAGTGCTTGTGAGGTCAGCCCTATGCTAATGACGTGCACGTGCCTGCTTTATGTTGTAAAGAGGACATGTGCTTCAAACTACAAAAAGCGTACTATGTTTGTATTATATGGTTGAATACTAGAATATATTAACACAACCACCCCCTGTAAACATGCGCCTTTTGTCTGAAAATCAACAAGTCGTGAATACGGAAAGGTCTGACCCTGGAAACCGGATAGTAGGCCTATGCGTAGTTTCATTTGTTCGTTAATATTTTCAAGAAGCGCATTTTCAAGGGTTGGTCGTGTCAACTATAATTTCAAAAAGACTTAAAACCAGTTCACGCCGGGATAAAAAAAATCTTTCGCAAACAAAACAAACAAACAGATTATCTTTAAATCAAAAACAAAAAGTAGTTTTCCATCAGAATACTCAAAAACTTCAAAGACAATTTAAATCAGGGTCCAACAATCAATTAAATAAATCGTTTGTGGTCTGAAAGTGAAAGCGCCAGCGAGGCCCAAACCGTTCGAGGGTCTGAAGACCTAATTTGCATACCGTCGAACGATTCACATAGGCCCTACCGTTTGTATTTCGCCCACACGCCTTGGGAAATAAACTTGCAGAACAAAAACACACAAAAATTTCACACACAATAAAGAAAACCCACACAGCACTATTGGTAAATCAGGCTCTAACAATACAAAAAAATTAAAACTAAAAACGTTACAATTGGCTGTGGGAGGCAAGTAATAGTGCTATAGCCTTTATCGTACCACTCTCCAGCATAAAAAAGAACTTAATTAGCCTGACCATTAAATTCAAAACGTACGGCTTGCATTGATATCATAATCATTGATTATTGATTTCCAAATTCACCATCATGATGCTGTCAGCCCACACTAATACCGCCGCGTTGATAGTATGAGCCTATATAATTTGCTGGGGGTGGGGGACGAGGGTAGGCCTACCCCGATAATCAGGGCGGATTAAGTGTTTCGTAGGCCCTCCGCCCTAGGCACGTCAACACCAATTTCATGATGCTGGCCGTATTGAGGTATTTTCTCAAAATAGGAAATTAGGAAGGCGACGCCCAAAACTTTTAAAAACTCTCCTCGCGTGTGTCGGTGCGTGCGCGTTCGTAGGTCTGGTTGTATAGTCGGATATTATCGCGGCAACTCTATTATCGCGGCATCGGAAATTTTTCTCTTTTATGCGTTGCCAAAACTCCTTCGTGTGGCGATTTTTCATCCCGTTCATCAGGCATTCAAGACTTCCTGCTGAGTTGTATAACAATGACGATTATAAAATGTTGTGTCGGGACTTTTAATTATTTTTAATAAATATTCACGTTTTCCAAAACTTGTACCTACATTTTGCCTCACCGTGTCTGCTAAAAAGTACCGTCTATATTTTAACATAAGTCTTTAATGGTGGTCTGTCCATGGAAGTTCCATTGTCTGGTTCCCATTTTACAGCTGCAAACGCAAAATGACGCCGAAGGACGATATTTCCACCGCGAAATCGTAAAAACATTTACGGGATCAAAATAAGGACAGTGCGGTAAAAAAAAATAAAACGACGCACCGTGTAAAGTGAATGGCGCCCCCAATCGTCAATCAGTAGACTTTTCTCAGTGCATTTTGTCGCCTTCCAGGGGGGACAGGGTGTTAAGAAATCATCCTGCAGGCCTAATCGTCTTTAATCAACTTGAACTTTACAGGGAAAATATCATACATTATTCAGGGATGTTTTGGTCAAACATTAACTACGAATAAAAAAGTTGAGATCATTGTAAAAACCACTTCCCACATACCGCGATAATACAGAGTCTGTAATCATTTTTAAAAAGGGAACAAAATTGAGACATCAGTGTACCTTATATTTAGTCAGCCTCGTATCCCCTAACACTGAACATCTAACAAAAGAAAACCCACGCAGTCCTTTGTTACAAACAAAGGACTGCGTGGGTTTTCTTTTGTTAGATGTTCATAGTGTAATGTGACAGTAGACATTCAATAGCGGCAATCTTCGAAAAAGGTTCAAGTACATTTGGCAGACAATGGTATAATTATTTAGCTTACGCTGTTACTAATTTGAATGACAAAAGAAGACCTGAAAGATGGCCTCTATAGATGCAAAATGTCTATAGGCCTACTGAATCTTGCATAATTTAGACAAAAGGCTGACAGGCTAAGGGGACAGGGCAAGGGAGAAAACATCTCTGTTCTAATTTACATCATCCCCCGACGCAAAACATTCCATCTTCTGACTGATTACGCGGTACCCGCTACTGCATTGGATTCGAATCGGCCAGCCGACCCCGGCAAGCTCGGTGGTCGAGTGGTTAAGACGTCTGCACTAGTAAGCAAGAAGTCGTGGGTTCGAATCCCGCCCAAGTAAGCCTGTGATTTTTTTCACACAGGCTCTCGGAAAGCACTGAGTATACAGTGCTTCATATTACGTCGGGACATGGCAAGGGAGAAAACATCTCTGTTCTAATTTACATCATCCCCCGACGCAAAACATTCCATCTTCTGACTGATTACGCGGTACCCGCTGCTGCATTGGATTCGAATCGGCCAGTCGACCCCGGCAAGCTCGGTGGTCGAGTGGTTAAGACGTCTGCACTAGTAAGCAGGAAGTCGTGGGTTCGAATCCCGCCCGAGTAAGCCTGTGATTTGTTTTCACACAGGCTCTCGGAAAGCACTGAGTATACAGTGCTTCATATATTACGTCGGGACATGGCAAGAGAGAAAACATCTCTGTTCTAATTTACATCACCCTCCGACGCAAAACATTCCATCTTCGAAGCCAAGTCTACTTTAATTGCCAGTCAGCTAGACCACAGCGGCCATCTAGATAGATGCCTTGGAAGTCATGGACAGACCTTTCGTGCTTACGTTTACATTGTTATAATTTTTTTATAAGATTTAAAGTTTGCGGCAGCAGTACCATGTGGCTTTTCAGAACCCGAACGCACAAAAGAGGGAGTTGCCACATGGTGCTACCGCAAATCTTTAAAATTTATTTAATTTGAATGACTGCACACCTACCTACCCTACGATAGTACGAAGAATGGCGCAATGTATGAACCACAGATGAACCAATGACCTGCCAATAAATCCACCAACTTCGCAGTGAAAAATCCTTATCCAGGAGTCTCTCAGTTTTTGTGACACAACTGAAAATTATAGTTTGATTATTAATCTGTCAAATTCTTTTCAATTTTTGGCAGGTCAGCTGTTGATTTTTTTGCTATTTGTCCCCAGAGAGTACAACCCCCCCCCCCCCCTCCCCCCCCCTCCCCCCCCTCCCCCCCCCCCCCCCAAATGTGGTTGGTTTTCCTAAACCGGCTAGCTACCATTTTTCATAAAGCATCCCTCCACTTAATTCACAAGCCAAATAGGACCAATTTTAAAGCCAAAATTTATCAAGTCTTCACAAAAGTTGAAGCACAGAACCCCCAGGTTATGATAGCTGATCATCATTACACAATCTATCAGTTGCATGACCCCCAACAATTTATTATTCAAAAAGTTGTGGGTTACAATTTATGCTAATCAGTTTGGCGCAGCCATTTTGGCCTATTTAATGTGGTGCACCCAGAATTAAAGCTCGAAAGCCTCGGGTGCCGCTCCGCGAATTTTTTTCTTCAGTAGGTGGGTGTATCAATTTTCATGAATAATTCAGTGTTGCATTGATCACTGCACAGCTGTCACTTAGGTTCTCGGTCTCTTTTTCTTCTTAAATAAAAAATATCCCAAAGATATCACAGTCAAGAAAAATGGGTACAGGTGGATTTGAACTAGGGACCTTTTTATCCATGAGCGGAACTTAGCCGGCCGGTTTAGTTGACCGCCACGTCCTTACAAAAATGTCCTTGGACATTGGACATTTTTGTAAGAGCGCGCGCGTGTGTGAACTTATGCGAAGCGAATTTATGTCGTCAACGCCAAAATTAATATTCCCGCAAATTTGCAAATTTCAACTCTTTGCACATTTAAACTTGTGTGCATCTTCGCCGCGAATGTTTCATGACATTGTCATATAATAATAATAACAATGTCCTTATATAGCGCTTTATACAAAAGCGCTTCACAATTATTACCCCTGGTCACCAGGCCATGAGATCAGTTCTATGCAGCAGTTCGAGATCAGCGCAATCTGTTCTCTACCCTCACAGGTACCCATTTACAAATGTATACTCCTGGTTGGAATGAGGCAATTGTAGTAAAGTGTCTTGCCCAAGCCCACAAACACCATGTCTTGCCCACGCCCACCAACATCTTTACCCATGATGCATTGCATCACAATAGCGCTTTAATAATTAACACAATAATTTTTGGCAATGGCATAACCTTTAACCTCATCCTAACCATGACCCTTTCCCTGAAACCCAACCTACTGTCTTATTATACGGGGCCCGGCCTACTGAACATGCGCAGTATAAGCAGCATGTCGAAGAGTCTGCATGGTCTGCATGAGAGGGCGAGGCCGTGTCCGAATTACTTGGATGCGGAATTGCATACATGACTATGGTAGTGGCTGCAGCCACATCAAATAGACTTGTGTGTAATTTCAAGCCGTAGCCAAGTAATTCGGACACGGCCTGATATTCAAGCGACAACGTCAAATTGGGTATAGTTCCCCTACCAAAAATGCTTCTTGAACGATTTTTCTTATTTCCCCACAAGTGGAGGCTGTGGAATTTTAACGTATCCCTCAAAATAGGATAATTAGTGATTGTTTTATTTTATTTTAATGTTACCGCCCGAATAGATAAACAGATAAATAAATAAAATACAAACATGTTTTGTCCAGAACCGCGCCTGGAGTATTTGAGCTCTGTCGCACGACGCTTTACCAGCACGACAACCCCCAAAGTGTATGAACAGGTTGCCGTCGCTGGGGGTGGGAACTGCACCCCTCTCTATTTAGTTTTTTGTTGTTGAGGGAATCGTATTGCTAGCTGTCTGCAAAAATCATTTTGCCATCGGCAAAAAAGATGGAAAGTGAAACAAAAATTAAAGGATGCATTACAGTACACGAGTAGAAAAATGTCCCAAATTGAATTACGCCCTCAACGTCAACCCCAGCTTTTCGAGAAAAAAAATCCTACAGAGAAGCTTGTTCCCAGTGCGGTCGCCGCATACATTCATAAAATATGTTATATTTTAGCCAATTTATTTAGGAAATACAAACAAAACATGCAATGGATATCCAGTCCAACTTGTTTTCACAAAATATTTACCATGTGTTACAAAGATACAAACAGGATCTGGAAGCTTATGTTCATTGGAAGTGAAAGCAAGATGTGTTTTGTTTGTTTGGGTGGTTGGTTGTATGAGGTTTTTATTCTTACGAGAAAAATCCTTTCATCAGTTTGTGCATGAGAGGCGTTATTTTTCAAAAGTCTCCCTTAATTACTAATTATAGAGCATATAAAACTGTGGGGGTTTTCGAAACCTTTGCTCGTCTCCAGCTTCGGCTTCGTCTCCGACTTCTGAATAACTGAAAAGCAAATCAAAATATTCCAAATGTTGGTGTATGTTCTGCTTCAGGAACATTCACTCAGTTGATTATGAAGCCAGGGTTTCGAAAAACCCCAGTATAAGCCTACACGACACTCCATGTTCTGGATTCACGGTGTTTTAAGTCTAAGGTCATTGAATAGTGGCATCATCCGTAATCGAGATTTTGTTTGTTTTAAACCCCGTAAAAAAAATTTAAGACGAGCTATCAATAGACAAAATTGACGCAACAGCAACTTCAGAGCCAATGTCTTATCGAGGTTGAAGGGGACTCTAGGACCCTTCACACCCCAGCAAACAAAATAGGACCCCAAAACTTTAAATTATGTATTGTGTATAATACCCACCAACGTCCGTGCTTTTTGACCGTGGCACCCCGAAAGTTCAAATTGCATTGCTGTTTTGTTAAGTGGATGAGACAATCCACACAAAAAATCGATTGAAGATAAATAACACAATTATTAGACATAATCGGATATTCACAACTTGAGGGCGCTGTTCAACTTGTAGGTATTCAATAATATTGTAGCGTTGACAGTGCGCGGGACTATAACACACCTAGAGAAACAACTCCGGCACTCTTTCTCTGTTTTTTAGGTGCTCTAAAGCCGTTTAAACACACAAAGACTTCACAAACATTCCGGGGGAAAGCACATTGCTTGTTGCTTATGGCAACGGGCCACTGCGCATACGCCGCCCAGCAACGGGTCCCCTCGGTCGACCAGCTCTGCTGTGGTGCTGTGCTAGTGCCCTCTACCGGCCTGTCAGCTTGGGCTCCACCGCAACCGCTCCGCCGTGGATTTGTGCTAGCGCCCTCCGCCGACCGACCTGCACAGGCGCTACATCTCCCCCTCCGAGGACCTTTGTTCGTCCCCGAACAAGGCGACGGGCACCGATGACTGGACGCCCACGAAGAACCGATCCGGACGGCACCCACAGCAGCAAAAACAAAAAAGGGGCAATCACAAACAGTTCTGGGGAAAAGAAACAACGGGGCGACTGAAAAGGGAGGTCACCCGGTCCTCAGTTGGTAGGTGGAGGCTGCCGCTGGACCTCCGTCTACCGGAACAGTTCTTCCCAAAAATGGCGGAAAACGTTGCTGGGGTAGCGGGGAGGTGAAGGCGCTCCGGGTGGCAACAGTCCCCCCAGGGAGGGCTGGGCAGACGCGGACAGGTCCACAAAGTACTGTCCGTGCTGCTGCCCCTGGTACGTCTGGAGAAGGCGACCCGGGACCTCATACGTGTGGACCACACGGTCTGGGGGGGCATTCCGGGTAGATGCGACCCCCCCCCCCCCCCCCCCCCCCCCGACCCGCTAGAAGACTCGGGGATCCGATGGTCCCCCTCAAGAGTAAGGTGCGGTGGCGAGGGCGACTGCCCCGCATCCGGCGTGACTAACGGTGGGGGTGTCGCTGTTTTAAGTATCGGCACACTCTGAAACTAGACTAGATTCAGCTTGTGTACAAGGCAAGGCAAGGCAAAACTGGCCGTGAAGATGGAGATTTTGTGTGGGGCACCTCGGCCAGTAAGAAGGCAATGACGGCACTGGCCATCATGGCCATCGTTCATTTCAAGCCCTGAGGGCCCTGTCACAAATAGATGTGGAAGCTTATCGTGTGTTTACACTCCTAGAAGCTTTTCTGTTATCCCGACAATGATGTAATGGCATCATCAAAGGCGTAGGTTTGGGGGACTCTAGGCAAGAGTCGACTCATCGAAACCGCGATTGCAGTCGGAATCGTGATTCCAATATTTTGAGGAGTCGACTCTTTCAGATGCCGATTCCTGCTCCGTTTGAGTCGATTCCAGGCAACACCAAACAATTGTGAAGATTTTTCCGAGTTCGAAAATGTTGTAATTCTTTAAAGACACCGACGCTATTACAGGCTTTAACAAACAGCACATTACACAGCTGCCGGTCTGCCTGTTTAGTCAGTCTTCCAGTTCCTTGCTGGCTACTGTCGTGCTCATCAATCCTGGCCATGCCCACCAATCAAGCAAAGATCGAGCATGGTTTTCATGCTGCGGCACTCACCCAAGAAGCTTTTTTTTTTACGAACTTAAGGCACATGTGAAGGCAGTGATAGCACAAAGGCAGCTTTTTTTCTGTGGAATCTAAGCTACAGCGTGTCTTCTGCGGGTATGAGTGCTCTTGTATTGTACTACATTCGAGGACAAGAGGAGAAAGAACACACAAAAGAATCTTTCTTGTCCTCGAGAGACGGTCTTTAGTTAAAATCGGTCCTCGAACGTAAGGATACGTGCTCAGTCTATGGGATTGGATTATATTAAAGGAAGAATAGGAAACACAAAGCATTGTCCTCGCGAGTATAGCAACAACCGACTGGGTGAGTTTGTATTTGCTATTCAAACCGTGGACCTTTAACCCCTTGCGTACGGATGACGCCATATGGCGCAAAAAAACAGTGCCACCAGGCCGGATGACGCCATTGGCTGCTGTTTGTGCAGTTTCAATCCATTGTTGGATTATTGTGTATATGTTACGCTTATGGGGGCTGTTCGGAAAAAGTTAAAGTACAAACAAAGGGAACAAAAGAAGGGTTCCATTCATGGTCCTCATAAGTATAGGAAAACGCACATGTGGGTGTACGGCTGGAGAGATATACCGTACCCTGTGGAGACATGAAAACAATAGAGACAAAGGGACTGAATAGGTCTCCACTAGGCAATTCCATGGGTTAGGTTGTATCCACAAGGAATTTTGTGTACAAAGTCTATGGGGGTTTGCTTAACCCCTTGCGATATGTGCAAAAAAAAGTGCTACCAGGCCTGATGACGCTATTGGCCACTGTTTGTGCAGTTTCAATCCATTGTTGGATTGTGTATAGGTTACGCTTGACTGCACAAACACATTGTAGCGGTTTGTTTGGCTGCCAGAGCCGCCGCCGCACCCCGACGTCTCCCGTAAAATACCGTACTCAAGGGGTTAAGTACAGGGACAAAGGGGAGAACAATGCCGTGTCTCCACAGGGATGCAAAAACGCGGACGTGTGTGTGTGTGAGTTTGTTTTTGCATTCAATAGGGGACCTTTAATAACAAAAGAGGACAATATGGTCACCGGTTAAGAAAGGTCCCCGTTTGAAAATCATGTACAAAACCAATGAGGGCCCTTGCCAAAAAGTTAAAGTATGAACAATAGGAGGACAATAGGAGGTCCCCGATTGCAGGCATTTACACACTTGTGTGTGTGTGTGGCCTGTCTGTCACGGACACATGTGCGTGCCAACTTGCCCTGTGTAGCGTGCTTTGCGTGCAACTTGTTTTTACCGGCGCGGCAAGCTGACGCGTGAAAAACTAATCCCCGACTTGTCCTCTGACTTACCATTTTTATTTTCCTTCAGGTCTTCCCCATACAGTGCAGCTAAGACACATGATAATGACTTGAGGTTCCGATTGATATTGGTTGAACGCAAACTGGTGGGGGGAAAAAGGAGAGGAGAGGAGAAAAGAGAGAGAGAGAAACAAATGGAATATTGGAGAACACTCTTTGAAAAAATAAATGTACAATGTACACTGTAAGTTGCTTTTGTTTATTATGTCAAACAATGATTGATGATCAACATGGATTTTAAGGTAGTATACAACATTTGCTTTTGTTGTAATTTTCAGAAATGAATGGATTTGGGGGTTAGTATTTTATAGCAAATACTGTAACACTGACCTGTTTAAAATTTCGTGTGCATAGATGCTGGGATAACAAACAGAAAAAATGCTGTTCTTGTAGTCTGGTTCTCTAACCATACTTTAGATAAAACAGCAATTTATAGACGCCATGGAATTATCAGGTCGGGGAACTAGACAAGCTGGCTTGCACCTATTAACGGATGTGTAACCAATTGCCAATTTCCAACGACGGTCAGCCGACCATCACTGGAATTGATAATTCAGCAGTTTTTAGTTTTTTTTTTAATGTTTGCAAATGTTGCATATTACCTTTATGTGCCACCATACAAAGAAATGTTCAACTGAAGCAAAATCATGGGTATATGACCCGTATAGTGGCACTGCTATTTGTGACCGGCTCTACAAAAAATGGGTATTATGTCGCAAAAAAATAATACAAAGTTGAATTTGTCACATCCTAAGCTTTAATTTGGTGTAGGTTTGACCCCTGTGGCATTTTGTGTTCTCGAGATATCTTGACATTTGTATACTCATATTTTCCAATTTAATGGAAGTGCATTTAGAGATACAGCCCTTTAAACACAAAATTTGTCATCTTTATTCATCAATATTAATGTTTCTGAAAACACATTATGAAAATATAGATATAATAGAAGCCAACAATTTCACATAGAACAGCCCTGTGTATGTTTTCACATAGTGCGACATATAAATACCCTTTTTTGTAGAGCGGGTCACATTTATGCAAAGGTATTGCACTCAGTGGCTTGTATTATAGCTTTTGAATAGAAATCACAATTTATCTGAACGGCAGAATAAAGATGGATGACAAAAATTAAGCATAGACCTCATGAACTCTTTGTCGGTTTATAAATATGAAATATTCAATGAGGAAACTGAATATCAGAATGAGGTCAATATCAGAGCCACTTGGTGGGTTGTACCGGTACCTAAAAAAACCCAGTGGTACCACTATTAATACCGCATGTTTAATTATGATGTTTTCCCTAATGCAATATGCCTTTTTTAAGGACGGAAGCATTTGAAAACAGCGTGTAACCATTTCTACCTGTCAAGCAAACTGTCAGCTACTTACTAGATTTCATCGCTCTTAAACTCCGGGGACAGAAATTCTAACTTTTCCATGTAGTGTTTCCTGAAGCATGTACCCAGCTCGTAGGTTTGCCTCATGCCTAACGTTGTCAGCTGACCCCGATCGATGAGCACCACCCTAGGAAATAAACAAGTATGTAAAGATGCAAGGCTTTGCAGAGCAGGTAAAACCAAGGTTTTGTTTTTTTTAATCCGGAATTGGTACTAATCCGGAATTTTGTTCTACCTATCAAACTGAATGCAATATCTTTTTACACTCACGTGTCAAGCTGAAGGTACGTACATGTAGTATGTTTGGAATTGACACAATATGAGAAGCACTGTGTTTCCATTCATTAAATCTCCTTCATTTTTAAACTGAAGGAAGAAAAATGGCAAGAATTAGACTTTGGTCTTTGACCAAATACGACAAGACACACCGAGCTCATCAGTTGGTAGAGCATCGGTACGGTACTCTGGAGGTCAAACACTCAAGTCCAGCTCTTTTAAATTTCCTGAGTTCACTCTGAATAAAAACCCCCAAAAACCCTAAATTTCCAAGTCAGTTTCCCTTGTAGTTTATTGGATGATATGCTGTATAATGTAATTTGTTAATTCTGTCAAGTTTCTGGTTTCAGTAAGGTATTTTAAGATGTTATTTGAATGAATAAAATGCATGATCTTATTTATCTTTAAACTAGAACCACCAAAAAGCAAATGCTCAGGTAGTCTGGTACAACAGTGAACAAACTCACTTGCCTAACAGAGCAAAATGGTGATAAAAAAATCAGTCTGCTTTTCATTTTACTAATCTAACTCGACATCAAATTTATGCCAAAATATTTATGCACATCATTTCCTATGCAACACTGTAGAATGCAACATGGGAAAAGCAATCAATAAAAGTTGATGACAACATCTGGGCCAATTAAATATGACTGCAACACTTCACAGGGGTAACCCTGCCATTGTAGATACGCTGTTCCTGCTCTTCAACAAATTGGTGATTATTCTTCTGAGGGATCTCCAAATTGTATGTTTCTATTTTAACCCTGTGATGCGCCATCTCATTCTGTGACCACCAATGCACCACACAGCGCTAAAAAAGAGTGTGCGTGTGAATAGCGTGTAATAGCTGCACTGTTGTTTGTTTGTATAGCTCCATGGGTGAACACAATACTCTCACACACTGTCTAAATAGATTTTAAGCCCCAAAAAGTTGTATACATGTACATGCCGACATTGATGTGTCTTGTTGCAGGGTAAAAAAAAGAAAAGCAGACTCTGTGACAAAGTGCGCCGTGGCTCAGAGCGCAGGGTTAATGAAAAAAATACTTTGGGCATCTAATAATAGGGCTGTGCATCTGAACCGAGTACCCGACTGCTAATGTCAGGAACCAGTTCTAGATTATGGAATCGAGTATCCGTAACCGAATTACCATATTACTCAGTAATTTCTCAGACAAAGAAAGTTTTTGCATGTCATTTGTGGGTAATTTTTACAACGAAAATCAGGGTACATGGAAAAACAAAACAGATTACCCTCCCTCTCCAGGTGCCAAATTGGAGCCAACTACCCTATCTATCAAAACCTATCGAGTGACATGTCGAGACACACAAGCTGTGGGAGAGGAGAGGATTTAGTTTTTCGATAGGTTGTGATAGTTATAATAGGAGGGTTAATGTTTATGACGCTTGTGGAAATGCAATTTACACTATAATTATCCCTAACCCTGCCAGACGCAGCAGAGTGCATCTGTGGTGACAGCTTCACTTTGCTGCACTCTGCACACAAGTCAATGTGACAATGCAATCTGATGCGTCTGGCAGGGTTTCTAGCCAAAACACCCTGGAGGGTTAGGGTTGTATAGAGCAATTTCCGAGATTAAATGTTTGGGTACCCATGCTTTTTTTCAATCGGGTACCAGATTCCCGTACTACCCGTAAATGCACACCGCTATCTAATTTTTTTTTTTAGGTCCAAAGTCTACATAAATTGTGACCCAGCACTGTCCATGACACAGGTGTAAATACAATGTAGCAAAAGTTTATGGTATTTCCAGAAAATACATTAAATAAAATTAATTTTGATGTATTGTGTGTTGCTGCAACTGGGCTCTGCTATTACCTTGTGAATTTCTTACAGTCTCGACCCCTTGTTATGAGAAATGAATCTTAAAGTTTGTGACCTGTGCAGAGTACCATCTGCGTTCAGAAAAGAAATCGCCCCCAAAAATTCTTGAGATTGAATTCCGATTTGAAACTTTGGGATATAATAAAATATGGCTTTTCAAATGTAAAACTGTTACAAAAATTGACTTTCCGATGAAAAGCTGTTCAGCTCACAAAGTTAGTCCTATATGTACATCCCACTCCTTTTGTGCTGTCAGGTCACAATTACAACAAACACAAAAATACATCGAAATCGTAAGAATTTATGTATTTATCAAATGTTGCTGGGTATAACATTTCTTTGTATGGTGGCACATAAAGGTAATATGCAACATTTGCAAACATTTAAAAAAAAACTAAAAACTGCTGAATTATCAATTCCAGTGATGGTCGGCTGACCGTCGTTGGAAATTGGCAATTGGTTACACATCCGTTAATAGGTGCAAGCCAGCTTGTCTAGTTCCCCGACCTGATAATTCCATGGCGTCTATAAATTGCTGTTTTATCTAAAGTATGGTTAGAGAACCAGACTACAAGAACAGCATTTTTTCTGTTTGTTATCCCAGCATCTATGCACACGAAATTTTAAACAGGTCAGTGTTACAGTATTTGCTATAAAATACTAACCCCCAAATCCATTCATTTCTGAAAATTACAACAAAAGCAAATGTTGTATACTACCTTAAAATCCATGTTGATCATCAATCATTGTTTGACATAATAAACAAAAGCAACTTACAGTGTACATGTACATTTATTTTTTCAAAGAGTGTTCTCCAATATTCCATTTGTTTCTCTCTCTCTCTTTTCTCCTCTCCTCTCCTTTTTCCCCCCACCAGTTTGCGTTCAACCAATATCAATCGGAACCTCAAGTCATTATCATGTGTCTTAGCTGCACTGTATGGGGAAGACCTGAAGGAAAATAAAAATGGTAAGTCAGAGGACAAGTCGGGGATTAGTTTTTCACGCGTCAGCTTGCCGCGCCGGTAAAAACAAGTTGCACGCAAAGCACGCTACACAGGGCAAGTTGGCACGCACACCAATCCGTGACAGACAGGCCACACACACACACACACAAGTGTGTAAACGCCTGCAATCGGGGACCTCCTATTGTCCTCCTATTGTTCATACTTTAACTTTTTGGCAAGGGCCCTCATTGGTTTTGTACATGATTTTCAAACGGGGACCTTTCTTAACCGGGGACCCTATTGTCCTCTTTTGTTATTAAAGGTCCCCTATTGAATGCAAAAACAAACTCACACACACACACGTCCGCGTTTTTGCATCCCTGTGGAGACACGGCATTGTTCTCCCCTTTGTCCCTGTACTTAACCCCTTGAGTACGGTATTTTACGGGAGACGTCGGGGTGCGGCGGCGGCTCTGGCAGCCAAACAAACCGCTACAATGTGTTTGTGCAGTCAAGCGTAACCTATACACAATAATCCAACAATGGATTGAAACTGCACAAACAGTGGCCAATAGCGTCATCAGGCCTGGTAGCACTTTTTTTGCACATATTTGCGTCATCCGTACGCAAGGGGTTAAGCAAACCCCCATAGACTTTGTACACAAAATTCCTTGTGGATACAACCTAACCCATGGAATTGCCTAGTGGAGACCTATTCAGTCCCTTTGTCTCTATTGTTTTCATGTCTCCACAGGGTACGGTATATCTCTCCAGCCGTACACCCACATGTGCGTTTTCCTATACTTATGAGGACCATGAATGGAACCCTTCTTTTGTTCCCTTTGTTTGTACTTTAACTTTTTCCGAACAGCCCCCATAAGCGTAACATATACACAATAATCCAACAATGGATTGAAACTGCACAAACAGCAGCCAATGGCGTCATCCGGCCTGGTGGCACTGTTTTTTTTGCGCCATATGGCGTCATCCGTACGCAAGGGGTTAAAGGTCCACGGTTTGAATAGCAAATACAAACTCACCCAGTCGGTTGTTGCTATACTCGCGAGGACAATGCTTTGTGTTTCCTATTCTTCCTTTAATATAATCCAACCCCATAGACTGAGCACGTATCCTTACGTTCGAGGACCGATTTTAACAAAAGACCGTCTCTCAAGGACAAGAAAGATTCTTTTGTGTGTTCTTTCTCCTCTTGTCCTCGAATGTAGTACAATACAAGAGCACTTATACCCGCAGAAGACACGCTGTAGCTTAGATTCCACAGAAAAAAAGCTGCCTTTGTGCTATCACTGCCTTCACATGTGCCTTAAGTTCGTAAAAAAAAAAGCTTCTTGGGTGAGTGCCGCAGCATGAAAACCATGCTCGATCTTTGCTTGATTGGTGGGCATGGCCAGGATTGATGAGCACGACAGTAGCCAGCAAGGAACTGGAAGACTGACTAAACAGGCAGACCGGCAGCTGTGTAATGTGCTGTTTGTTAAAGCCTGTAATAGCGTCGGTGTCTTTAAAGAATTACAACATTTTCGAACTCGGAAAAATCTTCACAATTGTTTGGTGTTGCCTGGAATCGACTCAAACGGAGCAGGAATCGGCATCTGAAAGAGTCGACTCCTCAAAATATTGGAATCACGATTCCGATTGCAATCGCGGTTTCGATGAGTCGACTCTTGCCTAGAGTCCCCCAAACCTACGCCTTTGATGATGCCCGGGATATAGCTTGGGAACATGCCCGGGATATAGCTTGGGAACATGCCCGGGATATAGCTTGGGAACATGCCCGGGATATAGCTTGGGAACATGCCCGGAATATAGCTTGGGAACATGCCCGGAATATAGCTTGGGAACATGCCCGGAATATAGCTTGGGAACATGCCCGGGATATAGCTTGGGAACATGCCCGGGATAGCTTGGGAACTCAACGTATATACTCTGCCCGTCATCAGGAGTTTCCCCCGGTTCTTTTCAGACCCTCACAAACGAGAGCCTGCCACATGGTGCTACCGCAAATCTTTATCTTACTGTTAAATAGGTTACTGTTCTCAATTGATCATACTGTGTTTCTATATTCTCATTCAGTCAGCACAAGTTGCATCTATTCGCTTGCCACGACACGACACTCATCCCTCTTCTGATGGCCCTGGATGTCTATGATGACACGTGGCCGGGGCTGTGTTCAGATTTCATAGTTGAGATGTACCAAGACAGCAACGAACAGATTTTTGTCCGGAGTCTGTATCTGGGAAAGGTAGACAAGAGTTTCACTTCAGACTCAAATCACAGTGGCTCGTCACTCACACTTGGCTCAGAGGACTAACGACATTTCATTTCAACAACCACACCACTTTGTCATGTAAATTTGGCTTTCCATTCGGCTGTCATTGAGTACAGAATGCATGAGAAACAAAGTGACTCGAAGACTTGAACTCAAACAAGGGACTTGAGACCAGTGTTGTAGGTCTCGAGACCTGGTCTCGGTCTCGAGACCGTCTCGAGACCTTTTTTTGAGGTCGAGCTCTCGGTCTCGTCCTAACAAAGTCTCGTCTCGGGAGGGCTGGTCTCGGTCTCGAATGCTCGGGTCTCGGTCTCGAATGTTCGGGTCTCGGTCTCGGTCTCGGATGCCACGGTCTCGGGTTTTACCCTCAAGACCCGTCGAGACCACAGCAAAAATATGTGCAAGTTTTCATGGAAAAGAATTAGATTAAAGCTGGAAAGAAGACCAGTATATGCGGCTTGTTTATTTGGAGTACTGGACTACTGGTACCCGCGGATGTGCATCGCCCATGTACCGTATTTCACTATTTTCCCCTACATTACTGCTCTAAAGTGAGTTTTTGTAAAAACCCAGTGGTCACTGAATCCTGCAAACTATACCCAGTCATTGGGAGGGCATTTTATGCGGCACCTCACTCATCACTTTTTGTTGGCGTGACTGTTTATAGCTGGATGGGAACTTCAGATGAAATCAAATACTTGTTATTCGGTAAAAAAAAATAGGAAAACTGGATTTTAACATCTCCTATTTCTCCCAGTCAGGGTTGTGTTTGAAATAAAACTGCACGTGATGCCATCAAGTTATTTTAAAATAAATTTTTCACTAACATTCTTAAAGCAGTATTCCACCTTTTGATTTGATTTGATTTGACTGCACAAACACATTGTAGCGGTTCGCTTGGCTGCTAGAGCCGCCGCGGCACCCGATGTCTTCCGTAAAATACCATACTCATGGGGTTAAACACCAAGGTTTTTGTTCGTTTTTGGTCTCGGCCTGCAAATGTCTCGGTCTCGCAAGTGTTGGTCTCGGTCTCGAAAGCCTTGGTCTCGGTCTCGAAAGTCTCAGTCTCGGTCTCAGTCTCGGTCTCGGTCTTGGACATGAAGGTCTCGACTACAACACTGCTTGAGACTCAGTCTTGAAGCAAGTGGCACAAGACTCAAACTCAAATATGCAACTTGAGACTGACTCAAACAAAGTTCCTGGGCACCTTTGAAAAACAGAGCCATCTCTGAAAGATCTCCCCAGGTTAAATAAATAAATAAAATAAATAAACTCATGACTCAGGCTCAAACTAAGTGACTCAAGACTCGCGCTCAAATTAAGTGACTCAAGACTTAAACCAAAAATCCAAGTGATTCAAGACCTATATATACAAACCAAGTTACTTGAGACTCGCACTCAAACCAAATGACTCAAATTAAACCAAACAACTTCCAAATGCCCTTGTTCATTGAAACGCAGTAGCTGAATGCACAGCAAACACTGTGCTTCAACTACAGTGTTTACGTCCATTCATGCACATGAACACTTGGAGAAAAGTTGTCTTGAACAAATCCAAGACGGCTCCGATCAGAGATACGGGCAGCAAACACTTTACGAGTACTATACATTGCACCTTTATACACTATATTGGACGTGTAGCGTTGTCCAAGAATTTGCAAAAGACATTAGGCCAATTGTTGGACTTGCATTGCCCGATATTTGGCTTATTTTCCCGCATCTAGAAAACCACCTGGAACAAGCATATACAGGACTTGCTAAACGGTAACCAGTGAAGGGGGAACCATTGACACAATAATACAACTTACTATTGACGTTATTTTGGAGGTGAAAGGAACATCACAAATAAACCAGGTTCAAATCCCACTACTGCCAGTTTTCTTGGTTCACTTTGAAGATTCATTCGAATTACCTACAGTAGTCAGTTTCCCTCGTGGTTTGTTTGACAATATTAAAAGTCTAAAAAGTCGTATCCTCATTGAGTGATCCCCACAATGTCGCTTCCCATGTTGCATCATAGAGTTGGGCATGGTCTTTGGCTATACCAAGAAAGACACTGACAATAAGCCAGTTCGGTATCTCAAAGGTCAAATGTTATTCGGAATAAAATTGCTGACGTAATGTCACACCATGTTACGCGAACGCCTATTCTGATTGAATTTAACACGTGTGTGTGTGTTTTGCGACCACCTTTTGCGTTCACACGTATGCGTTAGGTCTCGCGGGTCATTCGGAATAAAATGTCATTGTGCACATGCCGTTACGGTATTCCGGAGGTCGTAGGTTCGATTCCCACTCCTGCCAGTTTTCTTTGTTCAATTTGAAAATTCATTCAAAATACCTAGTAGTTTCCTTTGTGTTTAATTTGATGATAAATAAACCACTAGTTAGAACATTTTCATTGGTCAAACTTACTAACACTAACAGCTGTCTGAGCAGCAATGCTCAAACATCTAAACAAAAAATACTCAAAGGTAGTATACATCATTTGCTTTTGCTGTAATTTTTAGAAATAAATAGTATTTTATAGCGTGTGAGCAAATACTGTAACACTGACCTGTTTAACGTTTACGGTGTGCATAGATGCTGGGAAAACGGAGAAAAAATTTGTTCTAGTAGTCTGGTTCCCTGCCCATACTTTAGACAAAATGGAGCAATTTATGGAGTCGGGGAATTATCAGGTTGGGGAACTAGACTATTTCCAACGATTGTTGGCCGACAATCAGGTGCCATGATTTCACAGGATGCTTGAGACTTCTATTTACTTACTGGTAGTCTAGTACGGTTATTGCGTAATAATTTGTTTTATATTTTTTTTTAATGTTTGCAAATGTATTTTTCTTCCTTGCCTCAGGAGCTGAACGTGGGTCCAAACCAAAATTCTCTCTTATCTCTAGACCAGTTCAAGGAGTTTCTCTCTCACATCCTCATGACCCCAGAAGAGTTCAGAGAGAGCTTGATAAACGTGGAAACCTTTTGATGAAGGCCTGTCACCAAGGAGGGTCTCACTGTCAAAGGTAAGTCGTTTTTTATTCTGCCATTATGGCATTTTTTTTGCATACAGCAAGCATTGGTATTTGGCAAAGTTTTTGCGTATAAAGGACTGTGATACATGTATGTAGTTTAACCCACTGATCTCCATGAATAAAAATCTGGATTGCGCATTGGTCGCTGCGCGCTTTACGCACTAATGTCGCCAGCAGCCACCATATTACCACTCCCATTACCATTACCAACGTTGAGGGCGTGCAATGGAGATCAATGGAAATAACCTATAGGTTATTTTTAAATAACCGTGCGTGCGCGCGCGCGTGCATGTGTGGAACATCCAAAATAAACATTGTGATGCCTCTAGTCCTAGCGCGCGCCTGCCTGCCTCTGTACATGTGAATACGTACGTAGATCAGTGTTTAACCCCTTGAGTGCGTGTGTTATAATGGGGCGCCAGGTTGTCATGCCGGCTTGTGCAGCCAAGCGAAACGGACACAAGAGGCTTGTGCAGCCAAGTGTTACATACATAATAATCCAACAATGGATTGAAAATGCAGAGAATAAGTGTATATAGACGTCATCCGGCCAGGTGGTAATTTTCTATAGACGTCCTCCGGACGCAAGAGGTTAAACATTCCAATGTTTACTTGTTAGTGTAGATAGTGGCATATTCGAAATACACTGTTTAACAAGAACTTGCTTATTCAAGTTCGAAACGTTAGGCCAGCTGATTTTGTTGATTTTCAGTTAGCAGTTTGCAACTGTTTCAAATCAATACTGATTATGATGTTACCATTTCATTCCAAATTGTGTTCCATGTGTTCTGATTCTTGTCAAATATTGATCTTTGTTTCGGATTATGCACATCGGCCTAAGAGTGTCATCTTATACAAGGGGACCCCGCTGGAAATATGTTGTCAAACTTTTATAGCTTAATTTATGTTTTTATATTCTTGTTTGTATTTTGTGTAATTAATTGTTATCTCGGGGGAAAAACCCAAGCAAATCAAGTCAATGTTTTAACACCAATTGGACCAGTAATACTCAATTGAACAGACACAGAAAGGTGTGACTCGAAGTCTTAAGGATATCAAGAGAAAAATGCCTGATCATAGGAAATATCTGCTGTCTTAGAGAATGAACCATAGTCCTTAGGCCCGTGGAATTAAATATATGGACCTCTGTCCTTTATTTTGTGTTTCTTATGAATGGGCAGAATTTTGATCGTATCTCTGTGATAGTATGCAAAGTGTACTCATCGGTGATGCTGCATCGGCCCTTCATAACATTTCCTGGGGTGTACAATGTACCTCAAGGCTCGGTGTGTGGTGCGTCTTTGTTTACCTTTTACACAGCTCCACTCAGCGACATCATGGCGCGGTATGAACATCAACCACGTCAAGTACGCTGATGACACGCAAATGTACGTAGTGTTCAAGCCATCTAATGGCAATAGAGCCATTCATCACTTGGAGCTATGCGTGAGCGAAATTAAAAGTTGCGCCACCCCTAACAAGCTGAAGTTGAACGATGAGAAAACCGAAATTCATCATTAAGCTCTCGTTTTGTTGATTCTGTGAGTCGTCCACCAGTTGTAATAGGCGAATCAATGGTCAAGTGTGAAACCTTGGAGTAGTTTTTGACACCGAGCTACGCATGAAAGCCAATATCAGGAACATCTGCCGCTCATGGGCATTTATCCAGGAAATTGGAAAGATCAGAGGATATTTTGACAAATCTTCGACAGAGAAGCTGGCAGGGCTGTAGTCGAGTCCATCACAAGTCCATCACAAGTCCCTGCAAGTCCCTGCAAGTCCATCACAAACCCTCCAGTCCTAATTCTAATCACAAGCTATTCAAATGAGCTTTGACAAAAGCATTCCTTTGTCATTGTTCATCCAGTTACTTGTGACTGGCTTTACGAAAGGACTTGTAAAAGGACTTGCAGGGACTCGACTACAGCCCTGGAAGCTGGTTCATGCTTTTATAACATCACGCATCGATGGTTGCAACAATCTTCTTATCTGTCTTCCAAACTCTGAGATCCAGAGGCTTCAGCGGCTGCAAAATGCTGCAGCTGGGTTAATTTGCCGTAGCAAATGTAACACATAACCCCAATCCTGCAATCACTCCACTGGCTTCCTGTCTCACAACGTGTAATTTATAAAACACTTATTCTCACATTTAAAGCAGTGCATGGTCAAACACCTTCATACATCAAAGAACTCATTCAGCGTTCATCAACCTATGAGATCCTCATCCCTCACCCTTCTCAGTCAGCCCACCCCACCTCCTAGGACTACATGTAGTTACTATGGTGGCAGGGCCTTTAACGTTGTGGCCCCTTCCTTATGGAACGGTCTCCCAACTACTATCAGGGAACTACCCACTATTGAACTGTTTAAGAATCGTCTTAAAACTCACCTTTTTAAGGAGTAATTTTTAGTATAGTTTTAATTCATTTTACTGCAGACTGGTCATTGTTTACTTTTAATTGAAGTAGTTTATAGCTTTGTAAATAGATTTTTATTGTAACATTTATTTTTGTTGAACGTGTCTTTGTATATAGCGCTTTGAGGCTGTATCCCGGCAATTATTGCGCTTTATAAATATCTAAATATCTTATTGTATTATATTATATTATATTATATTGTGCCACAAGTACCTGTTGGCCATGCAACTCCTGGAGATGTTTAAACTAAAGAGGGCGCTTGTCAATAGGACCATAAATTTGTTTTTTTATGGTTTTCTCTTCACATTTTCTTTGAACATGTACAGCAATAGGGATGTTGACTGTCTTCTGAAATCCAAAATTATTACCATACATTTTTCTTCGTTAAAATAATACTTGGTTTTTTTTTGCCTAAGTGATCTTTTTGTTTGTTGTTTTATGAAGAGTAGGCATCAATAATACAATTCATGTATCAACTGATGTATCTAAGGCTATGTCTGAATTGGTGGCTATAGCTGTTGCTAAGGAGTTGCTAAGGGCAGCCATTTTGAAGGCTTAGCAATCCCTTAGAAACAGCGATAGCCATAGCCACCAATTTGGACTTGGTTTTACGAAAAAACCTTAAAACTTATTTATATAATTAGAATGTTTAAAAAATTGCACAGAACTCTTTCGTCATCGCAAACCTCTTGTAAATAGAAGACTTGACCCACTTATGCATGTAGGTATTTTTTACAAATTATGACATGGCCTGGTCATAAATTCTGTACATGTAGGTCACATCATTGAGGTTTGAATTGAACTTAATTGAATTTAATTGAATTGAATTGAATTAAATTGAATTGGTAATTGTTTTTGTTTGTTTTTGTTTTTTGTTTTTTTATGCTCTAAGATGCCCCGCAGAATTCAAATAACAGCCAATAAAAGTTAACTCCTAACTTTTTTTAAAATTGCTTATTTGATTTGTATACCATTTCCAAATAAGGTCGGCTTGCCAATTGAGGACTTTTTGTCCTCTGATGTCGTTCTTTTGTTCCGTGTCCTTCGTTCCATGTGCTATACACTATAAACACACACCCAGACTTTTTTTTTTATTGTAGTTGAGCAAAACGGAGAAAAAGGCGAATCCCTCTCGCTATATGTTGTATGCTGGGAGAATTTGTATTACACGACAATGTCGTCTGCTTCAGATTTTGTAGGGCTATTTTTATGATAAACTATCTAGTATTTCCAGAAAAGTAAATAAATCGTACATAGCTTTAATAACAAAAATACACTGTAAAAGAATTATGAGTAAATACTGTCACAATAGCTCGTTAAATGCTTCAAATCTACGAAAAAATACCGTCACTTTTCTCTGTCCGTCTCGCACGTCGCCTTCTTGGATCTTGCAAACCCACCTCGTGAGCAGGATCACTAAAAACGTGATCCGGAGCAGCTTTCGACACTCCGGATCACTGATCGCGCTCCGGATCTGCGTGAAACAAACACGCCCTTAGTGTTGATAACTCTATTTTTTGTTCCTTGCCTAGATGATTTTATTTACCGCAACGACCGCCAACCGTAAAGAATAGAATATTTCACTCCACACGTACACCCAGCCTTTAATGCACATTCACAACTGTGTACGGGGCTGTACAAGCTTGACTCCCGTGACTGAGTGACACTCGATCTCTGCTGTACTTTGGAACCGGCTCTGAGTGCTCGAGTCGGCTCTGATGGACCCAGGTACAAAATAGCCGGCTTCAAATGAGTCCAATACTAGTGCCAGCCAGGCCTCTGCTGGGAAAGGAAATGGACTTTTTATTGATTTTTTTTTAAATGGATGTCGGGGTCCATCCAGGTTTTTTTTTATGGGGCAAAGATTCTCATAGTGTTAGTTCTTAGTTAACACGTTGACTGCCGACTAAGAGTATACTCATAGTGAACCAAACGCTATTGTTATGGTAATTGAATACTCTGGCATCACCGAAGACGCATCAAATACGCTGCTGGCAGTATGAGTACATCAA
Source organism: Hippasteria phrygiana (assembly GCA_037893225.1). Classification (NCBI taxonomy): domain Eukaryota; kingdom Metazoa; phylum Echinodermata; class Asteroidea; order Valvatida; family Goniasteridae; genus Hippasteria; species Hippasteria phrygiana. Next base: position 559,605 of record JAZGUH010000131.1, read on the forward strand.
TGTATGGAATGTTTGTGATCGATAGACAGCTGTATGTCTAGATTGCACAATGGCAATGTGGTGGCGCCCTATAAATTATGGCTGGCAGTCAACGTGTTAAGAGCATCATTATTTAATTTTTTTATAAAAATCGAGTGCAGTTTGTAAATCAATCTGAGCTTTGATTTGAGGGTACTATGGCAGAAGAAAATGCAACAATTGTATTCTCACTCAGAGCTTTGTCAAAAAACTTTAATTTTCAATGTGTGACCACAGTTTGTAAATCAATCTGAGCTTTGATTTGAGGGTACTATGGCAGAAGAAAATGCAACAATTGTATTCTCACTCAGAGCTTTGTCAAAAAACTTTAATTTTCAATGTGTGACCACAGTTTGTAAATCAATCTGAGCTTTGATTTGAGGGTACTATGGCAGAAGAAAATGCAACAATTGTATTCTCACTCAGAGCTTTGTCAAAAAACTTTAATTTTCAATGTGTGACCATTTAATATATTTTCAGTTTTTTGTGTATGTTTTGAAGCTAGAACACCCACTAGGGAATTTAGAAACACACTGCCTTCAGAATTCCTTAACAATTATTGGTTTTTAGTCATATGGGGATAGGTTTCTATACATGTAGGCCTGTAAGAAAAGTTTGTTAGGCATAGCTGTTGATATAGCCAAAACTTTAGATTTCGGAGAAAAAAATGAAACATTTCTTATCTTTTGGAAAAATGTCATTTACTGATAAAAAGGGGAAAGCAAAATCAGTGCCATACACCCTTGTTTCGCACAAGAAAAACATAGAAAAGGGCAGCTTTTCCCACCCCCACTTTCAAATTGTCCACCGCATCTGGCTCAAATCGGAGTTTCACCTGGGTATGATAAAAACGGATGTGGAAGGTCAAAAAAATAATTTGCTTTTCCCCCTGTCTACAAGCGTTTTTTCCCGCAATTTTATTTGAAAATCATGACAATAAATTCCACCTTGCGTATATCTTTAGGTGGTTTGAATTAAAAATCATTTTGCCATAAATTACATACAGCAGGTGACAGCGCTTCGGAAGCCCGCCGCGTGACCTTTTACTTTCAGGATCTTTACATCAAATCCGAGTTATTCAAAAGAGCAAAATGGTCAAGTATGTAACAAATCACTACAAATGACTAAGTGACACATGTAAGAAAAGATCACACTGCCATCGTTTCAATTTATTGGGTTAAATTTCAGTTTGTAAAGTAGATGAAATGACACATGAAAACAATACAACGCAAATGTAGGGAATAAATAGAGAAAAATATGCAAATGTCAAAACGTCAATATGTGCACGAGATATAAAAATAAAAGTTTTCACCTTATTCTAAAAAATACCATTCAATCCAAATAATTTTCTCTATTCCACTACCTTAGGTCTCACAAAAATCTTAGAATATAATACGTTTCTGCAGCATATTGAAGTGTGAAGTCACGTAAGGGTGCAAAACAGACCATAAAATAATGGCATATAACGCCCGACATACTTTCCAATTATACTTAAATATGAATTCTAATACATTGGATACTGAAAAAGATCCTTGCATGAAAATGCTGAATTACAAGGCACAGAAATATTAGTTGCTTTCCCTATTACACAAGAGAATTTAAACAAATTGCTAACTATTTTTCCTGGCACACAAAACGCAGTAGACCTTTTTTTTTCACCTACGTGGACCGCCACGGAGCAATCTTTGAACATGTATCGAATGGGGCAGGTAAACCACGCTTGACATGGTTTACTTGAATAAGCACTTCATCATACACTATAAAATGTGGTCCATGACGACATGTTAAAAAGGTATGCAACAAACTTTTCTATTTACTGTAAGAGCAGGGGCGGATCTAGCTTTTCATTTAGGGAGGGGTTGTACCCACCTATACTGGTACAGTGTATGGACCAGCGGTATACCCACTGGTAACAAGGATGTGGTTTAGCATTGCTTATCACAACTTTGCTCAGCCCCTGAAGAGGAAGGTGACCATTTTGAAGTTTTGCCAAAGTTTTCTTTTCAAGTACAAACTGGTGAGCCCTGTCGTTTAAGTCCACAACTCTATGACCCTGGAAGCATGATATGCAAAGTGGTTCAAAATGGCGGAGAACCCCATTTGGCAGATATTTTGACATACTTCCCACAAGTTTTCTGTACATATTATTGAAGTATAAATCTTTAGCAGAAATAACATGTTATGGCTTACTGGAACAAAAGTGACGAAATTCCACTTTGTCTACCGGTAACTCAGTTTTATTTTGAAAAACCCAAAACCTATCACCCTCAAGACCCATTGCCTTATTTGAAAATAATAGGAGACTATGTTAATTGCCCAAAAGAGCTTTGGGTTTAAGTTCATTGTGTAACATTACTAGAAAGAAATTACACTGTTTTGTTTAAAATTTTTAAACTGATGTTCAGTCAAGTGAGTGGTATAGGCTTCCCTGGACAAACTGTTTCTTTAAGCTACTTTGGGACAGTGACAAAATGTGCAAACAAAACGATTTTTCATTACTCGCCCTGCAAGGTCTATACTTTGAAGAAAATTGCTAAAACGTTTAATTAAGTGCATTAAAATTTCTGCTAAATCTGGGTTTGCATTGTTTTTGGACCACCCTGTTAAGAGAAAGAATTTGCGATCTTGGCATTCTATAAACATTATTGCATCAATACCTTGCACATAAAGTTATCAACTTCTCAGGCGTTAGACAAGTGATCTTATTACATAAGATCAGGATGGAGGGCCGACGAGGCCAATAGACTCAATACTGGAACACCCAAACAGCTGCCATCATGGCCTACAGTGAAAAATAGAACACTACAAATTCAGCTTTGTAATCAACATTACAAATTCTAAAATTACTGATAACGTGGTACCCACTGCTACATTGGATTCGAAAGGGCCAGCAGACTCCAGCAAGCTCGGTGGTCGAGTGATTAAGACGTCTGCACCAGCATAAAGTGTGGGGGGGGGGGGGGGGGGGGGTCTCATAGGTTAGAGCATGGAGGAAGGAGTCCCACCCGAGTAAGCCTGTGATTCTTTTTTACACAGGCTCTCAGATATACTGCTTTTATGGCTTCATACACTACATCGGGAAAGTGCAAAAAAAATCTAAGTTACATCATCCCGACATCCTCCTAAAATCTAAAATTTCAACAGCATAATGTATTATGTTAATTTTGAGAAAGTGTCTATACAAATGTTCTTTTCTTTTCCTCTTGGAATACTTGACAGCGCATTCTAAAGACTGATCATATAGAGTACCGAAGTCCGACGTCAGTTGCCGCGGCAACTGGTTCCAAACATTGCATTGATTGACGTCATCACTTCGGTACTCTATACCTTGTCCGGAAAGATAATTGAAAGGGTTGAGGAAATACATAAATACATTACATAAACAGGACGTGTTGTCTTAGGCCCAGATCATAGATTTCCTTTGATAATTGTTTTTATGATGTAGGCCTTGACATCATTATAACTGTTACATTATTTTCTGACAACTGTAGGCTGGGGCAAGTTTAGTGTCTTCTACAGTGTGAATGAATATACTGTAGCGCCGGTGCCGGTCGGTTGGCGGAGGGCGCTAGCACGGCACCACTAGCGGAACCGTTGCGGTGGAGCCCCAGCTGACCGGCCGGTAGAGGGCACCAGCACGGTCCCACAGCGGAGCTGTTGCAACGGAGCCCCTGCTGGTCGGCTGGGGAGGCCCGTTGCGTGCGGCGCACGCGCAGTGACCCGTTTCCCTAGTAACAAGCATTGTGCGATCCTCCACCATTTTGTGTGAGGCCTTGTGTATTTTGCTACCCGAATAAACGGCCTAGAGCCCTTCAGAGCTTGAGCAAAGTGTGCCGGAGTGTTCTTTCAGGGTGTACGAGAGTCCCGCGCACGGTCGACGCTACATTGGAGGCAGCGGTGACATACCAGGAAAGAGCAAATCAGGTAAAACCTCAAGTTCTTGCGGCATGAATCCACCGGGTAGGGACAGTCTGGTGTCCGACTCGCCACACGGCGCGGACACAGACGGGGATATAGCTCCACACGACGCAGGCCAATCGGGAGATAGGAATGGCGGACCGTTCGTTACCTTGAGCGAATTAGAATCCTTTTTGAGGGATAATCAAGGGAGTCTTCCTCGGGATAAGAGGGAGACTGGGGGGTCATCGGGATCGGAATCTCTCATGTGGGAGGACGGTGAGAAAATGAAGCCTGAGATGATAGATCAGGGGGGGCGAATGTGTTACATTCCATGTCGCATTTGCATCGATTCCCCCCAGACTAGTTATGAGTCCCTCAGTGGGCCGTCCCACGCCGCTGGCGTCGGGGTGACAGACGCTCCGTTCCACCCGGAACGTTGCCGAGTCGCACTGGCCGGAGTGGCGGGGACGGTGCTTCACTGTGGGACAACCCATGACCCTTATTCCGGCGTGTCGAACGCCGGACCCCGCGAGGGGCCGCCCGGTGCTGTGCACGGCGACGGCGCAGACGCTGCGTTCCACACGGAACGCCGCCGAGCTGCGTTCGCTGGGGCAGCGGGGGCGGAGCCTCGTGTGGAGACGGCCTGTGAGTTTCACACCGGTGCGCCCGATGGGGGGCCTCGCGGGGGGCCGCCCTGCGCCGTGCACGGCGGCGAGGCAAACGCTGCGTTCCACTCGGAACGCCGTCGGGCCGCGTTCGCGGGGGCGGAGCCTTGCATGGAGGGGGCCTTTGGGTTTTGCACCAGTACGCCCAGCGGGGGACACCGGGAGGGACCACGCCGTGCTGGGCAGGGCGGCGGGGCGGATACGCCGCTCCACACGGAGCGCGGTCACGCCGCGTCTGCCGACGCAGCGGGGGGTCGTCCAGAGACACCCCACTTTTTCTACACCGGCGTGAGCACCGGGAGCCACGAGGAACTGACCACCAGGGCAGGCCCTGGCGCAACGGGGATTCCCCAGCCTACACGCCCCATGACGGTAACAGTAGAGCCCCCTCAACGGTGCCGGTGTGGCCAGCCACTCCGCGTGGGAGTCTATGGAGAACCACTCCGCGTGGGAGTCAATGGAGAGCCACTCCGCGTGGGAGTCAATGGAGAACCACTCCGCGTGGGAGTCAATGGAGAGCCACTCCGCGTGGGAGTCAATGGAGAGCCACTCCGCGTGGGAGTCAATGGAGAGCCACTCCGCGTGGGAGTCAATGGAGAACCACTCCGCGTGGGAGTCAATGGAGAGCCACTCCGCGTGGGAGTCAATGGAGAGCCACTCCGCGTGGGAGTCAATGGAGAACCACTCCGCGTGGGAGTCAATGGAGAGCCACTCCGCGTGGGAGTCTATGGGGAGCCACTCCGCGTGGGAGTCAATGGAGAGCCACTCCGCGTGGGAGTCAATGGAGAGCCACTCCGCGTGGGAGTCAATGGAGAACCACTCCGCGTGGGAGTCAATGGAGAGCCACTCCGCGTGGGAGTCAATGGAGAGCCACTCCGCGTGGGAGTCAATGGAGAGCCACTCCGCGTGGGAGTCAATGGAGAACCACTCCGCGTGGGAGTCAATGGAGAGCCACTCCGCGTGGGAGTCAATGGAGAGCCACTCCGCGTGGGAGTCTATGGAGGAGAGCCACTCCGCGTGGGAGTCAATGGAGAGCCACTCCGCGTGGGAGTCAATGGAGAGCCACTCCGCGTGGGAGTCAATGGAGAACCACTCCGCGTGGGAGTCAATGGAGAGCCACTCCGCGTGGGAGTCAATGGAGAGCCACTCCGCGTGGGAGTCTATGGGGAGCCACTCCGCGTGGGAGTCAATGGAGAGCCACTCCGCGTGGGAGTCTATGGAGAACCACTCCGCGTGGGAGTCAATGGAGAGCCACTCCGCGTGGGAGTCAATGGAGAGCCACTCCACGTGGGAGTCAATGGAGAACCACTCCGCGTGGGAGTCAATGGAGAGCCACTCCGCGTGGGAGTCAATGGAGAGCCACTCCGCGTGGGAGTCAATGGAGAGCCACTCCGCGTGGGAGTCAATGGAGAGCCACTCCGCGTGGGAGTCAATGGAGAGCCACTCCGCGTGGGAGTCAATGGAGAACCACTCCGCGTGGGAGTCAATGGAGAGTCACTCCGCGTGGGAGTCTATGGGGGAGAGCCACTCCGCGTGGGAGTCTATGGAGGAGAGCCACTCCGCGTGGGAGTCAATGGCGTGGAGCCACTCCGCGTGGGAGTCTATGGGGGAGAGCCACTCCGCGTGGGAGTCAATGGAGAGCCACTCCGCGTGGGAGTCAATGGAGAGCCACTCCGCGTGGGAGTCTATGGAGGAGAGCCACTCCGCGTGGGAGTCAATGGAGAGCCACTCCGCGTGGGAGTCTATGGGGGAGAGCCACTCCGCGTGGGAGTCAATGGAGAACCACTCCGCGTGGGAGTCAATGGAGAGCCACTCCGCGTGGGAGTCAATGGAGAGCCACTCCGCGTGGGAGTCAATGGAGAGCCACTCCGCGTGGGAGTCTATGGGGGAGAGCCACTCCGCGTGGGAGTCAATGGGGAACCACTCCGCGTGGGAGTCAATGGAGAGCCACTCCGCGTGGGAGTCAATGGAGAGCCACTCCGCGTGGGAGTCAATGGAGAGCCACTCCGCGTGGGAGTCTATGGGGGAGAGCCACTCCGCGTGGGAGTCTATGGAGGAGAGCCACTCCGCGTGGGAGTCAATGGCGTAGAACCACTCCGCGTGGGAGTCAATGGAGAGCCACTCCGCGTGGGAGTCAATGGAGAGCCACTCCGCGTGGGAGTCAATGGAGAGCCACTCCGCGTGGGAGTCTATGGAGGAGAGCCACTCCGCGTGGGAGTCAATGGCGTGGAGCCACTCCGCGTGGGAGTCTATGGGGGAGAGCCACTCCGCGTGGGAGTCAATGGAGAGCCACTCCGCGTGGGAGTCAATGGGGAACCACTCCGTGTGGGAGTCTATGGAGGAGAGCCACTCCGCGTGGGAGTCTATGGGGGAGAGCCACTCCGCGTGGGAGTCAATGGAGAACCACTCCGCGTGGGAGTCAATGGAGAGCCACTCCGCGTGGGAGTCAATGGAGAGCCACTCCGCGTGGGAGTCTATGGAGGAGAGCCACTCCGCGTGGGAGTCAATGGCGTGGAGCCACTCCGCGTGGGAGTCTATGGGGGAGAGCCACTCCGCGTGGGAGTCAATGGAGAGCCACTCCGCGTGGGAGTCAATGGGGAACCACTCCGCGTGGGAGTCAATGGAGAGCCACTCCGCGTGGGAGTCAATGGCGCAGAACCACTCCGCGTGGGAGTCAATGGAGAGCCACTCCACGTGGGAGTCAATGGCGCGGAGCCACTCCGCGTGGGAGTCTATGGAGGAGAGCCACTCCGCGTGGGAGTCTATGGAGGAGAACCACTCCGCGTGGAAGTCAATGGAGTGAGACAGCCCAGTCGGGAGGGGAGACCCGGGATCGCGGGGTGGCACCACACGGAGCCCCCATGCGGGACCGAGGCACCATCCACCACCAAGGGGGCACAGACTACCCCTGGCACCTGCGGTGCCGCCGGACGAGCGGGGGACATGCCAACACCACCACCCGGGATGGGAAGGGGGACAGCGGGACCTTCCGACCCGGGGGGTCGGAGGCCAATGATGTTTCCCGACAGGTTCGACGGAGGCTCGTCGTGGTCCGATTACCTGATCCACTTCGAGAGCGTCGCGGCAGTCAACCATTGGAGCGAGGCCGAGAAGGCGATGTTCCTGGCTTCTCATTTGAGGGGCACGGCCCAAGAGGCACTTGCGGATATGGCGCCGGAGGGGCGAACGGAATATGCCTCCATCCTCGAGACCTTCGAACAGCGGTTCGGGGTGGCTGCCCAGATCCCCTTACACCGGGTGCAGTTGTCGATGCGCTTGAGAGGCCGCGACGAGTCACTCGGCAGCTTGGGACAGTCGATTCGAAGACTAATTTACCAGAGCTACCCGAAGCTGCCCACGCAGGCCCGCGAAGATCTGGCGGTGGAGGCGTTTCGCAACGCCCTGGGGAACGAACAGCTGCAACGCCACATCTTCTCTAGGAGGGCGGCAACTCTGACCGAGGCAGTCGCCCTTGCGGCCGAGATGGAGGCCTTCCTCGAGGCACAGGCGCGCCAGAAGGGGAGGTCAGGGACCAAGGACGTCCGGCTAGTAACTCAGCCCCCAGCCGAGGAGCCCGGGCCTGCCGCCGGGACTGGGGATGTGCAGGCCGCCCGCCCCCGGGTGGAGTGCTACGGATGCCACGAGTTCGGGCACATACGACGGTCAAGAGAGCAGGGCCAGGAATGCTACACCGGGGAGGGCCAGAGTAGTACCGGGGAGGCACAAGTGGACGGACTGGTGGGAGCTGTCGGCGAGTCCGGACGGAAACGGGCCACTGCCTCAGAACAACTCCTGGAGACATGGGACCCCGAGGAACTGGCGCGGGAGCAACGCAGCGACCCCGAACTGGGCAAGCTCATGCAGTGGCTGGAGGAGGCGGTCCCCCGACCCGGCTGGACGGATGTCTCGGCGCTGGACGAGGGTACCAAGTTCTGGTGGGCCAAGTGGCAAAGGCTACGGCTGGCCCGTGGGGTCCTACAGCTAAGATGGGAACAGCCCGGCGGGGGACCCCCGACGTGGAAGGTCGTGGTCCCAAAGGGGAAGGTGGAGGACGTCATGAGGTTGGTCCATGACAACAGAACCTCGGGCCACTTGGGGGTCGCCCGGACGGTCGCACGACTGAAGCAGGCCTCCGTGTACTGGAGAGGGATGCAACGCCAGGCGGAAGAGTGGTGTCGGAAGTGCCACAAGTGTGGCTCGAAGAAGTCGCCTCCCAGACCCCGGAAGGCCCCACTCCAACAATACTTAGTAGGGGCCCCGATGGAGCGCCTGGCAATTGACCTGACGGGCAGACTTCCGAAGACGAGGGCCGGGAACACGGGCATCATGGTGGTCGCTGACTACTTCACGAAGTGGGTGGAGGCCTTTCCCATCCCCGACAAAACGTCAGAAACCGTCGCCAGGGTCCTCGTCGAACAGGTTGTCACGCGGTTCGGCACCCCCCTAGAAATCCATACGGATCAGGGGAGGGAGTTCGAAGCCGGACTGTTCCAGGGAGTCTGTAGGCTGCTCGGCATTCAAAAGACCCGTACTACGCCGTTCCACCCCCAGTCAGACGGGATGGTGGAGCGGTTTAACCGCACGGTCAAGACGATGCTGAGCCTGTTCGTCGACGAGAACCAGGACGACTGGGACGAACACCTGCCGTATGTCATGATGGCGTACCGTTCCTCTCAACACGACAGCACCAAACTCACGCCGAACCTGCTCATGCTCGGCCGGGAAGTCAGGCTCCCCCTGGACCTCGTGGTGGGGCTCCCGGAAGAGCGATCGGCACGCGTGGTAGTACCCGACTACGTGGATGGGCTGAGGAGGAAGATGGAGCGTGCCCACGAGTTCGCCCGGCGTCACCTACAGAGCAGCCAGACCTACCAGAAACGACAGTACGACCGTCGGGCCGAAGGGGCTGGGTATGAGCTAGGCCAACCGGTGTGGCTGTACACCCCCGCCAAGAAAGTGGGTCGCACGCCCAAGCTGCAGTGTTGGTGGGACGGACCGTTCGTGGTGACGAAGAGAATGGACGACGTCACTTACCGGGTCCAGAAGTCCCCTCGGGCTAAAGCCAAGGTGATCCATTACAACCGGCTGAAACCATACCTGGGCGACGCCGATGTGGGCTGGTGGGAGCGTACCACTCGGGGATCTCGGGCGGAAGAAGGCAGTACCACCACGGAGGGACCGCCGGGGACACCGGACCGATCGGGGGTCCCATTATCGGACCCGGCGAACGAAGCTGCCCCGGACGACCAGGCGAACAGCGGGGAAGGTCAAGACCCCGGGATGGCCCCGACTCCCTACGGGGAGGGGACACCACCACCGGCCGAGACGACGGCGACGACCCCCGACGAGCCGAGCGGGACGGAACCGGAGTCCGGCGAAGTGGCCGGCGAGGCGGCGGGGGAAGGCGAGCCGGCACCTCCTACGCCATCGGAACCGGCTACCGGCAGAGTCACTAGGGCCGGACGGAGAATTATCCGTCCCAGTCGATATTGCCTCCACCTAACTGACCTTCCTTCTTTTCCCCCCTGCAGGATGGATCAGGTGAGATGTCCCCACTGCGACAGGACGTTCAACCAGCGCCATAATCTCCGGAGGCACCTCCGGACGGCGTGCAGGGTACTCCACCCCGAATGTCCCTACGCTTGTGCCCGGGGGTGCGGAAGGACCTTCTATAGGAGGGACGTCCGGGAGCGACATCACCACTATTGTGCGGGGAGTTTTGTGGGATCGGTGGGTGCGGAGGTCGACGAACTCGACGTCCACGCCAGCGACGAGGAGATGGACGCCGCTCCACCCCCTCCGCCGCCGACGTCCCACCGGGGGGGCCGTAACCACCCGGAACAGCCCCCCCACGCTACCACACCACGCGCGGGGCGGTCGCCCTCACCGCCACGCCTCACTCGGCAAGGGAGTCACCAGGTCCCGGGGTCTCCCAGCCGGTCGGGGGACCGCGGCCCCTCGGAACGCTTCTCCCCACCACCCCATTCGGAACATTCCTCGGACGGACGCCCTCTTCTTCTTCCGGCCGGTACCAGCGTGCACTTCCCGGACGGGAGGCGACTCCAGCTGAGCAGAGCCGCGGCCGTCCGGACGCCTAGCATCACACGGGACTCCGCCACCCACATGGAAACGGCCCTCTGCGAACACCTCAGGGAGGAGTGGCGGTTAGAGCACACGCCCCACGGGGTGGATGCCCGTGGCCACCGGCTGGGGCGGACACGAGTGATCCATACCTACGAGGCCCCCGTCCACCTCCTCCAGACGTACCAGGGACTGCTACCACCCGGAGCGCCGCCACCCCCGCGCTACCCCAACAACGTACCACGTCGCTTCTGGGAGGAACTGTTCCGGCAGACGAAAGTCCAACGGCAGCCTCCACCTACCAGCTGAACTGGATGTTGTTTTCCCTTCCCCCCCTGGACTTTTGTGTAACCCCCCTTTTTTTTTTTGTGTGTGTGTGTTTTGGTGGTCACTGCGGGCGCCGTCCGGCTCGGGCCTTCCTGGGCGTCCGGTCATCGGTGCTGGTTGTCTTGTTCGGGGACGAACAAAGGTCTTCGCGGGGGGCAATGTAGCGCCGGTGCCGGTCGGTTGGCGGAGGGCGCTAGCACGGCACCACTAGCGGAACCGTTGCGGTGGAGCCCCAGCTGACCGGCCGGTAGAGGGCACCAGCACGGTCCCACAGCGGAGCTGTTGCAACGGAGCCCCTGCTGGTCGGCTGGGGAGGCCCGTTGCGTGCGGCGCACGCGCAGTGACCCGTTTCCCTAGTAACAAGCATTGTGCGATCCTCCACCATTTTGTGTGAGGCCTTGTGTATTTTGCTACCCGAATAAACGGCCTAGAGCCCTTCAGAGCTTGAGCAAAGTGTGCCGGAGTGTTCTTTCAGGGTGTACGAGAGTCCCGCGCACGGTCGACGCTACAATACTGCATGCAGCAGTGGCAAAGCTGCTTTTATCCTTTATTGCAATTCTCGAGCATGGAAAGCATTGACTTGTTCCCGGTCCCTCCATTACTGTTCTGCCTTGGAATATGCTGACTAGTAGCGGTAGTACTAATTAGCATACACTAGGAGGAATTACGGGTAATTAGGGTTTTTATATTAAAACAACCATAATGCATTGTAATGTTCACAAAAACATGTCAAAACACATGTATTCAACATTTACGAGAATGAAAACAGTTCAACTAGCAAAGTGGGAACTAGGGCCAAGTGCCCTATCCATACTTTTTAGCTACCAGTCCCCATATTATACGACACTGGTAGAATATTTCACTTTATACTGAACATCCCACTGGCTGGAAACAATCTTGACGCTCTCATTTACTATTTTTATTAATTTTTGGGGTTGAGGGTATGGCCTCTAATCAAATGTTTCTAATCAACACTTATTACTGCTCAAAGATTCTTCCCTGTTTAAAACACGCCTAAAAGACACCTTGTTTACATTCATGTTTTATAAACCAAGGCAAACCAACACTGGTTTTTTCGGCAAGTTTGGGGATAATAATTGGATGGCGTTTAACTATTTAATATTTTTTTTTTTTTTTTGAGGTACAGTGAAGCCACAAAGGCTTCATTTATTTCATTATCTCCACATATGTTTACAATGAGAACAGATATTTACAAAATTGTAGCAAAAACAGAAACGATTATCTTTATACAATTAAAACAATAATTGTCGGGGAAAATAATTTAAAATAAATAAAAGATGAACAAAAATCAAAAACTTTCCTCTCATCGGACTTAGATAATTATCTGAAGCAAAACAGTTTTTACAAAACCTGAAACCCTGGAGTAGTTGTTTACAAAGGAATTATTTTGCCAAAGAGTTGCATGAAATCTAGGTTGGATAACCTTGTTTTTTCCGTAACAAGCGAAAACTTTAAAACTTGTTTATACATATGTAAAATAAATTCGTCGGCAACCGGTTTATCCACGTCTAAATTCTTGCACCTTACCTTCCAAATTGTATTATGACATTTAGCAATAAGAAATAAGTGAACATCAGACAGTGTATCTCCATATCCCAATATTCTGTTACAATCATTAAGATAGAAAAATTTGTTAGCGGTGTGACATTTAATTTTGTTCTCAATGTAAATCCAACAAGAGAGGGTTTTTCTACAATATATAAACAAGTGCTCTAAGCTTTCAGTTTCTTCTTTACATAACCCACATTTAACATCTTGAACTTTCTTCATTTTAAACAGCAAATCTTTAGTGGGTAGAATTCTATGCCTTAATTTATACCAAAGATCTTTATCATTGTGATCCAACAATTTACAGTTGGAATTTTTCCAAATCTCTAACCAATTAAAGGGTTTAACAACTTTTAATTTATTTTGCCACATAATTTCTGCCTTAGGAGGAACATAAGCTTTTTTAATCAAATTATTATACATTTCTTTCACAATGATTTTACTAACATGCAAATCGTCGTCGTCACTCGAACAGATATACATGGAATCAATAATTCGGTTAGCCGGACCTTCTCTGTTTTCCTCTAAATAGTCCGAGGCTATATTCCGTTTAAAATTAGCTAATATTCTACCTGCATTAATTGGTCTAATATTACATTGTTTGGCTAAAGCTTGTGGAGAAATTATCTTGCCTTTTTCCATAATTTGTCCAAGATGAACAATACCCAGTGGAATCAAAATCTTTGAAACCATCTTTTTTTTGCCTTTCGTAATAACGGTATTGTGAAATAAAGGAATTTCTAGCGTCTCGTTGATACAACTTATGCGGATGTCCACTTTGCCATGCATATTTCTGAAAGCTAAAAAAATATCCCTGTAAAAGGGAGGCGTACAAGGATCCAGTTGTTTGGGATTATTAAAAATGAACCAATCTAACAATTTACCCCCACTCGCTTTCTTTATCCAAAAATCAAATAGAATGCACCATTTCCCACTGGTTTGGTGAAATCGTTTTAACCATCTTAGTTTGAGGGCTTGGAGTTTGAAGTCAACATTAATAACTCCAGTACCACCCAAATTCGGTGGACCTTGAATGGTATTCCTTTTTATTTTATCTTTCTTACCCTGCCAGTAAAAATCCCAAATAGAGTGATCTAATTTCTTGATCAAGTAATCGGGGCAGGAAAGTATACTACCATAGTACGCCAAAGTACTCCCGACCACCGAATTAACGGCTACAGCCCTGCCTTTCATGGTAAGGGATCTTCCCTTCCACCTTTTCAGCACATGACTAATTTTGCTAATTTTCTCATCCCAATTTTCTTCTGGGCGAATGTAATTGCCAAAATAAATGCCTAGAATTTTGAGTTTATCTCTTTTCCACTGGAAATTACCTGGGTTGTCAGTTCTATTTTCCCAAGACCCAAGCCACAAACCAGTTGTTTTCTGAAAGTTGATTCTGGAACCGGAACCTTCACTGTACGTATACAAAATTTTGTCCAACACTTTAAAATCTTTGTCGTCATTTATAAAAACACTGGTATCATCAGCGTGTTGTATAATCTTAATACACTCATTAGTAGGTAAGACAATTCCGCTAAGAAACTCGTTATTTTTAATTAACTTACCCAAACCTTCAACGCATATAGCATACAGCAGGGGAGAAAGAGGACAGCCCTGTCTTATTCCCCTTGTTGCTTTAAAGGGAGCCGTGAAAAAATTATTAACATTAATGGAAACTAAGGGATCAGAATACAGGATTTTGATCCAATCACTTAAATAATCAGGTATGTTGAGTTTATCTAGAATAGCGTATAAATATTTCCATTCTATTCTGTCGAATGCTTTTTCTTGATCGAGACTAATAATAGCTGCCCCTTGATTCGTGTGGTTGACATAGTCTATGGTATCTCTGATAATCATTAAATTATCCTGAATATTCCTGTTTTTTACTCCGCAAGTCTGAGCCTCATCTATCATACAAGGCATAAGATGAGATAAACGTTTGGTAATAACTTTTGATATAATTTTGTAGTCAACGTTTAACAAACTAATTGGTCTCCAGTTTTTAAGATCTTCTCTTTCCCCTCTGTTTTTATAAAGGAGTCTAATAAGAGCCATGTTCATAGTGTGAGGAAGCATGTTATTAGTTTTACAGAAGCTGACTACCTCGTGAAAATCATGCTTAATTAGATCCCAATAATGGGTGTAGAATTCCGTGGTTAAACCATCCATACCAGGAGCCTTATCTCTAGACATGTCTTTCAGGGCATCTGAAAGCTCATCTATACCGATGTCTTTATTCATATCCAGAAGTAAATCGTCCTCAAAGTGAACTGCTTCAAATTGGTTAATGATTTTGTTTAAGTGAAAATTGTTAATACCTTCGGAAGAAAACAATTTGACATAGAAATTTCTAACATGGTCCAACATTTGGTTGGGGGAATGAAAATTTTCCCCTTTGTCGTTCTTAAGATTAAATATCGTATTATAACTCCGCTGTTGATTAACTACCGAAAAGAAAAATTTAGTTGGTTTTTCACCGTCAATTTTTTGTTTATTATGATATTGTATTTTTGCTTTCTTCCATTCCCTGAATTCGTGTTCCTTGAGTTTTCTCTCGATGTTAGAAAATTCTGCCTTAGTTTTGGTTTGTGGGTTATTTATCAAATTATCATATTGCTTTTGAAGGTTCATTTTTTCTTGCTTCTCCATATAAAACTTACATGAAGTGTAATCTCTGATAATTTCTTTTAATCTGTTCTTTCCTATGTCCCACCATTCTAAAATGGAGTCGTGCTTAGTTTTTTTAGTTACCCAAAAATTCCAAAAATGAAAAATCCTCCATTCTAAATCATCGTCTTGTAAAGACTCGTTATCACATATCCAACGACCTGGACCTAATTTCACTTTACTAAAATCGACACGAAGAATAATAATGCTATGGTCGGAAAGACCAGAGTTTTCAACAGTCAAAGCTTTGATGTAAGGTATTAAATTTTCTGAAGCCAAAAAATAGTCAATTCGACTAGATTGATGGAGACCTTTATGAAAAAAGGTATATTTAGTCTCATTACGGTTGAGACCTACATCATATAAATTGTTGTCGTCCAAAAATTTCTTAAGACAAGACGAATTGGGGGTGATAACATTATCCGCAAGAATCTGACAATTGAAATCACCTGCAACAATGCAATGATTATCAACCATATGTTTATGAAATATTATGCCAAAATGCTGAAAAAATGTATTTCTGATAGCGGGTGTATTTGGAGCATACACCGAATAAAAGGTAATTAAATTATTATTGAATTTAATGTCCCCTTTAACCCATCTACCGTCATTATCATGCTCACAGTTAACAATATCAAGGCCGCTTTTACTTGAAGTTAAAATAGCAACTCCCTTACTGTTTCTAATGCCGTGACTGAAGGCAATGGAGCCTCCCCATTGTTTCTCCCAATTTCGTTCATCATCCACTTCACTATGAGTTTCTTGTAAAAGAACAATGGCAATTTTCTTACGAGTAAGGTAATTGAAAATCATATCCCTTTTCTGACTATTTCTCAAACCATTTACGTTGAGGGAGGCTATTGTTAAGGCCATAAGAAAAAATAAACTGAAAGTGAAAATTAACACTTTAGGTTATGAATCATAACTTTTTACCTCGTCCCCTTCCTTTGCCTGGTTGGGAAAACGAAGGTTCACGGGTCTGCTGAGCCGTAGATCCAGTCCCCCTTTTTTTCCTGTATCGGCGAACTCCGTGGCGGACATACGGAACGTAGTCCCCTTCTGGATTGTCCGTGCTTTCAGTGTCCCCGTCGTGGTGCATATCTGATTCGTTTTCTGTTTCACTTATCTGGTCTTGTTCACTGTCATCCGAGTGTTCGTTTTGAAGTTTTCTTTTCCTCCTTTCTTTCTCCTGCCGGTCTTTCGCCTGCCGGTCCTTCGCCTGCCTGCCCTTCGCCTGCACGCCCTTCGCCTTCACGCCCCTCACCTGCACGCCCCTCACCTGCACGCCCCTCACCTGCACGCCCTTGACCTGCACGCCCTTCACCTGCACGCTCTTCGCTTTGCCCGGAGTAGCCTGGCCCGGAGTAGCCTGGCCCGGAGTAGCCTGGCCCGGAGTAGCCTGGCCCGGAGTAGCCTGGCCCTGGTCTTGGGTCGCCTGGCCCTGGTCTTGGGTCGCCTGGCCCTGGTCTTGGGTCGCCTGGCCCTGGTCTTGGGTCGCCTGGCCCTGGTCTTGGGTCGCCTGGCCCTGGTCTTGGGTCGCCTGGCCCTGGTCTTGGGTCGCCTGGCCCTGGTCTTGGGTCGCCTGGCCCTGGTCTTGGGTCGCCTGGCCCTGGTCTTGGGTCGCCTGGCCCTGGTCTTG
Organism: Hippasteria phrygiana; assembly: GCA_037893225.1. Lineage (NCBI taxonomy): Eukaryota > Metazoa > Echinodermata > Asteroidea > Valvatida > Goniasteridae > Hippasteria > Hippasteria phrygiana. The sequence goes on from JAZGUH010000131.1 coordinate 576,477, forward strand.
GGTCGCCTGGCCCTGGTCTTGGGTCGCCTGGTCCTGGTCTTGGGTCGCCTGGCCCTGGTCTTGGGTCGCCTGGCCCTGGTCCTGGGTCGCCTGGCCATGGTCCTGGGTCGCCTGGCCATGGTCCTGGGTCGCCTGGCCATGGTCCTGGGTCGCCTGGCCATGGTCCTGGGTCGCCTGGCCATGGTCCTGGGTCGCCTGGCCCTGGGTCGCTATCCCATCTACCCGCTGCCCTGGCGTTGCCGGTACATTCGTTACCTTACGTTGTGTTGTCTGCTGCCCCGTTGTCTGCTCCATTGGCTCCCCACCCATTGTCTGTCCGCTAGCGTCTCTTCCCTCGTAGAAACGGTCCATTTTCTCAGACCACTGTTCGTTGGTGTCGTACTCATCGCTTGGGATCACTAGAATAGGAATGTGATCGCTGACGGGCTCGTCATGTTCGGCAATGCCTTCACCTCCTGTGGATGAGCATTCGTCGTCGGAGGGGGTTGCTATCAGATTGTGGTATTCTGCCCTATGACTTGTTGCGCCACAGACGAAACACTTCCTTCTGGCCGGACAGTCTCTTGCAAAGTGTCCTGGCTCGTTACACAGCCTGCATGTTTTTTGTTGTCCTCTGTGCCTGACCGTAAGCGTGAAAGAACCTATTCTTACGTAACTGGGGATGGCTTTCTTTATGTTTCTTAGGAGCATGCTGCGAACGCCGTTCTCCACGCTTTTGTCAAAGTTGTGGTATTGTCTCCTTATATTGGCGACAGTTCCAAATTCCATCATCGCGTTGATTACGACATTATCCGTCATCTCGTAGGGTGCCTTGATGTATACTACCGTAGAGTTTAGCACGTTTGTTCTTTCACAATGGATGAGCATTCCTTCGATGGTGAGACCTCGGCTGGCTATTCTTTCACAGTCTTTTTCATCTGTGAAAGTAACATTATACCAGCCGTTGTTTAGCTCAGCGATGCATTTGGTCGCTTTGTTGGTACCAAGCTCCTTGCATATGGCGTTATACACCTCCTCCGGTGTGATGATTTCGTCATGGCTGACGAACCTTACCGTGTTAGGCCGCTTTAAAGACCCCATTTCAAGATGGCGCCTGAGGTTTCCTGAGCCACCCGGTAACCGAAGAAGAGAAAGCCTCCAGAAGGCTTCTCACTTCGACTTTCGTTGCCTGCTTCAGCCAGAAAGACCCTATATCTTGAATTAAAGATGGTACCAAAGAAAAAATGGCAAATTTCCCTTCAATAAGGGGCAAAAACCGTCGATTTCGCGGGAGCTGTTGCAACATACGTGTTGCTGGACGATTATTATTATTATTATTATTATTATTATTACTATTATTTTTCTAATTCGACCGGAAAGGGGAAATGGAGTTGTGTAAAAGTGCACGTTAAGGGGAAATTGTAAGTTAGGGCGAAAACGTGATTTCGCCTTAACGTCTGAGGTACATTTTCTAGGCAGAATTTTACCGTCGCAAATGTTTTATTTTGATCTTTGTGTTCTAAATAGCATAATTCTGAAGTTTGGTCGAATTAGGTAAAGTTTGGTTACAGTCAAAAGAAATTTGTGCACAACTCTATGGGATTTCGCCTTTACATCGAACCTAGCGTAATATATTATTATTATTATTATTATTATTATTAATTTCATCATTCCCTTAGAGTGGTTAGGAAAACAAAACTAACCAATAATAATAAACCTAGCAATATGTGAAATTACCACGAACAAAATATAAATATATAGGCCTATTGCCAATTAATTGGTTCAATGTAACTGCCTCAAAAAAATAATAAAATCAGAAATAAATTATTGAGCCACAGTAGGCCTAAACTTTGTAACCATAAGCGACGGAGGAAAATCAGTCAGAGTTTAAAGGTACGATACAGCACTGGCACAGATTGCAACAGTTGCATGAAGTTTTCATACTTTGTGCTATTTAACATACACCGGTACAATTTTGAGCTCAATCCGTCATCAGTCATGAGAAAATAGTGAAAATCAAGCTTTAAAAGTGATTGCGTGCACGTTTATTATGTGTCTATTTCAATTATTGAAATCGAAATATGCCACAGCGTTTTTGATTGTCTTCAGATTTAATTTGAAGAAGAAGGCATTTCAGATGGAAATATTCTTCATCACGATTGGTACTGGTGCAGTCTAACAGCAAACTTTCAGATTGAAACCAATCATTGGGTCATTCTGTGCTAAATCACTTAAATTTCCGAAAAGTTGTCAGGGGTTCCGACTCGGATTTTGTTGAAACTTTTTCTATAAGTACCTTAACATGTCTCATGAACACATGCACAAATTTTAGTGTCAAATTCCAAGTGGTTTCCCTGAAGTTTCCTACCCTGCCCTATTTTTCCAATTCATAGTTAACACGTTTACATTTAACTGTCGTTTTTCATAAATACTTTTCTATTGTTAGGTTACTCGTGGTTTTGCATGCATGTCTTATTTGGGGTCAAATTTGAGGCTACATTGCCTGATATCGATTTTTTGCCAAGACTTTTTATTTTTACGGAAAAGTAGCCACATTTTGATCTTATATCTTTAAAAAGGCAAAACTGAAAATCAACAGTTAAATATGAACGTGTTAGTTGCGCCGATGAAGTTTTTCTGCATTTTTGGAGGCCCATACCTCCAAAATGCATCAGGGTTTGTACCTAGAAATTGCTCCATAGGATGAATGGCATCCATTCTGCAAGATTCTGCTATCAAAAATACCATACCAGGTTTCGTTTGCAAGCTACAGGTCTACAAATACCCGACTTGGGATGATCGACGTCACTTTTTTGCAAGTTCCCTATGCTATTGACAATTAATCCTACCAAACTGGATATTATTTTCTGCTCCACTTGTTAGCTAAACAGTATTTAAAACAAGAAAGATCAAATGAATACATGAAACTCATGTTAAACAAAATTAATTTACCAGAATAAAAAAAAGCACCAACTTATAAAGCATTACAACAATAAGTTTGCGACCAAGGAATTAGTCTTTGAACCTAAGTATTAGAAGCGCCAACATTGGGTACTCGCATCCCGCCCCTTCACTTGTTTTCCTTTTTATGGGAAAATTATTAAATATATATATATATTTTTAACTTTTTAATGAGACAAAATAAAACACTCAACCCACGTTTAGTTATCAAATAATTACATTACAACTATCAAATTATTTGCGAGTAGCGACCCAACAATAATTCAGATGCACGAAAGCAACCAAACATAAAAGCTGTTTTGGAGTGTTGCAGACACCCACAAGAGCAAAAACTCGGGGGGGGGGGGGGTTCTCACTAAAATGCAACATGCTACTGTTTGTGGGATAAACCCTGTTAACCAAAATAAACATATAAAAATATACGTTTGAGCTTCCACTCCTTGAAAATATAGAGTAGAAAATACCTCCATCACCAGAGAGTATAAGAAAATAGAAACTTCTTTTCAAGTTTGCCCTGAACAAGGCTAAAAGCCACTCGAGGTACGGATTTAAAAAAAATCAAAGATACAAGAGGTAGGAATTAATATTTCTCTTGAAACTGGTTTTCTTTCGGAAAACAATTTAACCCCCTTCTCCAGAATTTCAATCTGGAATCGCCCCGGCCTTGCAGTTTGTTGGCCTTAGACTTTCTCCGTGGCAACGTCCTGGACGCCATTTTGATTGTCTGGATCCTCTTTTTGCAGCGATGCATAAGGCCGTTTGTCCATGCTGACATTGTCATCAGTTGGTTCGGATCCGCGTCTGCATTTGCGCAGCCACAGACAAGCCCTCCCCTCTATAATACAAAAAACGCGAAAATCAAATGGTGGAACTGGCCGACATTAAAGGTTAACAGACAATACAAATACAGAAAATGCTTAATGGCTTTGAAACAGGAGACAAACGCAAAAAATAAACGTTTCAATGCATTTTTGAATTTTTGTTTTTTATTGAGATATATTATGACAAAAATCATCGGCGATGCCCCCCACACACAAACAAAATTCCTTTGAAACTGTGATGCCATCAGCGGGTAAAAAATATCACTTGCCAGGTCCCTGCTAATTAAGCCCGTGATTTTCCGTTTAATTTTCTAAGCTTTCAAAGTGAACAAAGCACACTGGCAGGAACAGGATTTGAACCTGCGACCTCTGGAAAACCGTACCGGCACTCTACCAACTGAGCTATCTTGCCCTATTTTGGCGGTCTCCCAAATTCTCACTGTCTTTGTTCGGTGGGCACTAGTCAGAAGTCATAAACCCAGAATGCCATACAGCCAAGGATCACACCCAACTGGGAAGCGACATTGTGGGGATCACTCAATGGGGATACGACTTTTTAACTTATAATAATTCGTCAAACAACCCACAAGGGAAACTGACTAGGTACATTTGTGGTTTGTTGACTAATTTTCTAAACGTATAACTCGCATTTTGAAAGCATTTAAACTCAAATCACACATTTCCACAACACGACCGAGGCCAAGCTAATGACAGCAATCCATTGACACAAAGGAGCTCATACACCAGTATGGAAGGGTGTTTATATGTTTTCTGTTTGGACTTGATTATAAATTTATACACTTGAGTTTCTCCATTATGTAACAAAGTATATTTGATTACAGAAAAAAAGTATTCAATCACTTTTTAGAACCCAAAACCACCCTTCTGATGAATATTCTTCGCCTTCCTGAAAGGTAGTGTACACGATAGGTAATTCTCCAATTTAGTTTTTACTGAATTATTACGAAATACCTTACTAGACTGTAAGTTAATAGTAGTCTTAATCATCCTGTGAAATGATGGCACCAGGTGTGCTGTCGTTGTCAAGAAAAGTGGAAATTTATATCGTCTTCCATTGATTTCCAGCTGGAAATCGTTGGGAAAACTGCCCTGTAGCCTTTAGTCAAGGCGCGCGTGGCTATCCGGACGAGTGGCATGCTGGCATTCAGGGCGCATCATGTGTCTAGCTGGTAGCCACGCGCGCCTTGACTAAAGGCTATCATCCGCGTGACGGTTGAAAACTAGCGCCGTTTTTCTCTATCCAACAACGCAAAACTTTGAACAGGTCAGTGGAACGATATTTCCTATAACATACTAACCCCCAAATCCGCCCATTTTTGAAAATTGCAACAATGACCAATCATGTACACGGCCTTTAAAGAACTACTAGCACTTCAATATTACAGGAATTCAGGAAATTTCTTAGAAAAAGGTCTAATTTTTACTGTAAGCTTCGTGTCTTGTTTTTTTCCTCCAAACCGTTTACAAGTTTTCCCTTGTTGATTGTTGGACGAATTATAAGTTAAAAAGTCGTATCCTCATTGAGTGATCCCAACAATGTCGCTTCCCAGGTTGTATCGTAAAATTGGGTGTGATCCCTGGCTATACGGCATTCTGGGTTTATGACTAGCGCCCACCCGAACAAAGATACTGACAATTTGGGAGACCGCCAACATAGGGCAAGATAGCTCAGTTGGAAGAGCGCCAGTACGGTAACCCGGAGGTCGCAGGTTCGAATCCCGCTCCAGCCAGTTTCTTTGTTCAATTTGAAAATGTATTCAAATTTACCTAGTCAGTTTTCCTTGTGGATTGTTTGACGAATTAAAGGTTTACAGGTTTAGAAATCCCAGCACATACATACACCGTGAGTTTTAAACACAGCTCCAGGCATTAGGGGAACCTCCCAAAGCTTTGCCAAACCCTTCCCCCACCACATCCCGCAGACATACACAAATTACTTCCACTCTCAAGTGGAGGTGAATATTTCCAAAGCCTTTCCCGGCAAACAAAGTTGGTCAAGGTTAAAACAATTTTATTCACCCTCCACCCCCCCCCCCCCCCCCCCCAAAAAAAGGAAACAATTTGTGGTTTAATTATCGGTTTTGGGATACTCACTGACAATCTTTTCTGCATCCTCCAAAGTCTCCGGTAGTGGTTTGTTGCAAGTCTCTGGCAGTAGGAGAATCAAGAGGCCAGAGGTGATGGCAAATCCACCAAAGATGAAATACGGCAGAGAGAACCAGACGGTACCCAGGTCAAGGATAAACGGGCAGAGGATTCCACTGATGCGAGCTATCATTGATGACAAACCCATACCCTGACTCCTGCAAATGCCAACAAAAGAAAATCCCGAATACCACTTGAGAACTTGATACAAAAATGTGATATCCCCATGCAATTCAATTGATTCACAACTCAGTGTGCCGCCAGCGGCAAGCTGGGAAAGGCCAATTTCCCACTTTCGGAGTTCACATCACGTCTGCAGAAATGAAACTGGCATATGGAGAGAAAAAAATCGGAAAATTGGTCGGACAAAAATGTGTCTAAAATCTGGGCCACGCTGCAGTTACACATGTACAATACACTTCATGCCCAATTTCCGGACACTGGCTCCTGTAAATTTTACGACGAGAAATGTTTTAGTGTTTTAACAAAATTAAAAAGCCTGAATTACGGTTAGAGTCGCGGACTAATAAAAAAGTTCACTTCTTACTTGAGAAAGTCGAGAAAAAAGTTAGGCAGAAAAGGGCACCATTTAATCATGTCCATGATTCAACCAAACTCCACTTAATTACGTAGGCCTACGTGGGAAAATTCTCGTCTTTTTCTCAAGTTCCAACAACTGTCGGTGAAATGTACAGTCGAACACCTTTATAACAAGGTTCTTGGGACTTGACAATTTACCTTGTTATAACAGGTACCTTGTATTATCAGTAATGGAAAACAAAGAAAAACAAAGACTTGGGACCTATTTTTTTCCCTGGTTATAAGCAGGATGTTGTATTAACAGTGCTCTTATTATCAGGGTTCGACTGTATCACTTTTGCTCTCTTCGCCATCCTCAAGGTAATCATTGTGATTTTTAAAGCATTGCATTTTATACAACTAAATCTGAAACCTCAGAAAATCGCACAACAGGTTGGATTTTATCCATAGAATCGTTCATGTCCCTACCCGTGGCCGGCCAGTCGGCACTATGCAACGGTACCACCGTACAACCTACACCGCGCCGCCCGCTGTGCTAGCGGGTGGCGCAGGTTGAGGCACTGGTACCGTTGCACCACACACACTGACGCATGCACAGTAATTTTTGCATGTCACAGGTCAATGTTTAACCTTTTAGCCAGCCAGAAAAGGCTCCGATCAGTGTAGACCTTGGTGTTTCTACCGTAGAAACACTCCATTTATGACTGGTGAAAGAGATTAAAACTACGCTCGCGATAATTTTTACGTGCCGTTTTCATCGACTTTTTTATCAAGTTTTCTTCTTAATTATAATTCAAATAAAATCGCACAAAAAGCAAACAAAAAATATCATACCCTGTAATTTTTTGATGGAAAAAACATGATGGGGTATAATTTTCACTCGTTCATCTCAAGGTCACGCGATCCACAAGGTCAAAGTAAGGGTCAAAAGGTTATCCAACAAATCGCTCCTATAATGGAAAATTTGGATTGCTTATGCAATTACCTTTCCAAAGACACATATCAACAGATTTGGCCCACTGGTGACAGGTGTCATTTTGGCCAAAATCGCTCAAGAAGGGTGTGTCATATAGCATGAAAACCGTTGGTCCGATGAGGCCAAAACTAGAAATTTCAGCTTTTTCTGCCTCAAATAACCGAAACACCAAATTTGAGCCACGTTGAAGGGGTTCGGGTTTGAACTTCCATTTTGTTTGGATGATTTGACACGGAATGACCCATTAATCGATATGAAAATTGTCGGAGATTTGGTTTCCGCATTGAATTATAAGTAATGTGATTGGACGATATTTCACAAAATGTGTTCACACGATTCTACCGCGACAAGCCAATTAAACATTTCAAGTAACATTTTTAACAGTTTGCAACACATTTATTTTCGAGCTCTTTTTTATGGCTTTGTTGGCTCCAAAATTAACCCCTTTTGCAGAAATGTCAATGGCTTCTTGATATTGTAACATCGCAGATAAAACACTGTTTGAAGGCCATCAATAATGACTTCACTTCGAAAAGGTTCTTTCAATATTTGGATAGATTAAATCAATCAATGCAAGCTGGTAAACATTCAAACATGCACAGCTGTCCACTAATGTATTTCGTCCATGATTAGTCATTATTGATCCCAGGATGAAAAACAAATATTACAGAGAGGACGTTTAACTTAATTAGTGAGGCGTCACATTGCAAATTGCGTAGAATGTGGACTTGGCGACTTGGTGAAATGTTCGCGCGATCGTTTATTTATCTGCAGCACGTGTACCGGATAACTTAATTAATATGTGCTTGACAATATTCTCAAGCTGACAATAAACATGTCCGTGATTGATATGACAAAACATTCCGAGACTTAAAGGTTGAATGGCTCACAGAATAGTTAAGATTAGAAATTGGAAATCTAAGATGTCGGATATAAGAGGTGGGTAGATGTACATACAAGTGAAACTCTTGGGGGGTTATGACTTCTGACTGCTGCCCTCTGAACAAAGATATTGACAAAATTGAGACTGCCAACATAGAGCAGGATAACTCAGTTGGTAGAGCGCCAAATCCCACTCCTGTCAATTTCTTATTCACTATAAAACAATTGATTAAATTGTCGTCAGTTTCCCTTGTGGTTTGTTTGACCTTTTTTAACCTAAAAAGATAATAAATTTCGAAAAAATAGTTTTTCAAAAACTAGATGCCTTAACAATGTTGAAGACCTATCCCTCTTCCACACAAGGTCACCACTGATAACTCAGACTACATGTGTATGATTCATGTACATCTTCTACATTTTCCATATCTTCGCAATTCTCTTTCCATGCGTATACCTAACATCATCAGCGCTGCACATAATGCTGAACCTGCTGATCTGTTTTCATAGCACCTCTTAATGAGGAAGAGAATTTCACGCAGGCCTCTCCTTGCAGCCGTTATAGGAGAAGCAAATGGGTCATTTGCCGTAGCCCAAGGCATCTTTTCTCATCTTCCGCTCTCCTCGGACCAATATTGCAATCACAGGACAAGCCGCTGATGCTGGCAATATGTACTCATTAAATTTCATATGATCTTAACCCCAGTGACACCGAGAATTGAATGTACATGTACCAGTGCTGTAGTCGAGTCCACCCAATCCGAGTCCGAGTCCTTGAGTCCTTGAGTCCTTGCCAGTTTTGGGTCATGAATATTCCTTGTGAATTGTAAATCCATACTTAATCACACGGGACAGTGCCGACATGATGGAAATTTGGGACGAGCAGCAGCAGTATACATGTATCGATGTTCGGAATTTGCTATGCATGTACAAGTTGACCTCGAAGTGTTTAACTTTAGCTTTAACATAATGTTGTAATGATTTTTTATTGAAATTGTAATACACGAACTATTTTAGCAGACAAAACAAAATATGAGAATGTTTCTATGGTGCAGAAATTTAAGAAAGTACTTCACAATTTTGAAATGTAGAAGATTAATGATGTCATGAATATCAGTTAGGAAGTATTGCTGGTATATAATAGCCTACTAGCGCGAAATAGATTTTTATGAATGAATCACTTTCGGCCAATTAAAACGCGCACCACATACTACAAGTAAAACCGGTATTCCGTCTCCGAAGCGTATTCGCAAGTAATGCACGTCGATCACCAGCCGCATGACGTTGCGGCTTGACTTGCAACTACACAGACACCGCGCCAAACAGCGTATTCGATCGCAGGGACCGGTACTGATTTGTACGTCACACGCACGTGCGTACGAAGAGCGTGCGCACGTAGAGCGCGCGAGCAAATGGCTAATTGTACCCGGTCTCCACGCCGCGCGTCGCTGTTGGACCGACGTCTCGTCCGGCAACCGTCCATACCTCACGTACTAAACGTACTCAACCTCATCCCCAGGGTCTACTTTCATCCTGGTTCTAGAAGCGTATTGCTCGAACACCATGGGGATGAGGTTTAAGCGTGCTGTACTACGTACATGCAGGCTACTGACGGGATTTGCATACTGAACACTCCGACGTCGTTAGTCCTTATTGTCCGAGTCCGAGTCTTGACTGTCCGAGTCCTTGAAAATCAGGACTCGAGTCCTCCAGCACTGACATGTACCATGCCCTCGCCAGATAGGTACTAAAATAAAGTATACTTTTTTTAGTTGAGCACTTTTCCCCTTCATTTCCTAAAATGGCTGCCTCATTATTTTTCAAATGATTTTATTTGCTGAGACTATTTGGTATGACTTTGGATTTTAGTTAGAGAAGATTATCATATTTCACGAAGATTCCTTGCAAGATTTGGGATTGCCCGATTAGATGAATTGAGGAAAAAACAACAGGGGTTTATATAATCTCTCGCAACACTCAGTGCTGTCAAACATTCCACACTGTGTCTGTCAACAATGTCGTTTTTCATATGAAATATTTGTAAAAACATGTTTATCTGTCTATGTCTGGCAAAGCCACCTAATAGCATTGCATGGAGACAAAAATAATGAAGTGAAAACATGGCTGTGATAGTTGTAAGTATAGGAGGGTTAATGGCTTTTGCATACCTCAGTGGTGTCGGGTAAATTTCTGCAGAGTAAGTGTATACCATCCCAAAAGAAGCCGTGATGAAGAATTTGCCGATCATGGCTACAGTTGCCTTGCCAGCCCCTGGCGCTAAAAGAAACAAACGGTTTAAAAAAAGAAATTGCGCATGTTGGGATAAAAGAAATATTAAACATGCACTGTCTTATTTTAACCATAACTTTTTGTGTTAATATATAACCCATTCATGATACAGATTATGCATTTTTCTAAAGGTTAACATTAATCATATTAAGCTGCTATATCCGTATTCTGGTGCCGCATCACCTGGAAGAATACATGTTCAAATCGAATTGCTAATTTGTTTGCATTAGGTATATTAAGAACATTTCAATGATGTATTCCACAAACAAAATTGAACAACGATAAGAAATAAGGGAAAATCATGAAAAGGTAGTAGGCCTATACAACATTTGCTTTTGCTGTAATTTTCAGAAATGAATGGATTTGCCGGGGTTAGTATTTTATAGCAAATACTGTAAACAGCGACCTGTTTTGTGTGCCTAGATACTGGGAAAACAGAAAACAGAGGTAAAAATGCTGTTCTCGTAGTCTGGTTTCCTGACCATACTTAAAATAAAACGGAGCAATTTATAGACGTCGGGAAATTATATGGGGAACTAGACTATTTCCAATGATTGTCGGCAGACAATTGCTGGAAAATGATACAAAATTTCTGCTTTTCTTGAAAATGACAGCACACCAACTGCCATGATTTCACAGGATGCTTGAGACTATTATTTACTTACAGTCAAGTAAGATACATTTATTTGATAATAATTTGGTAGTGTGTTTTTTTGTTATGTTTTCAAATGTTGTATACTACATTTAAACTGAAAAATTCAGTCAGAGTAGGGGGACATAGCAATTTTAACTAACCCCCTTTATGTATGTATTCTCTAGGAACTTTGCTGATTTCAACGAGAAAAGTGAAGACTGCTAAATCTATTACAAATTCCAACATAATTCAACAAGAGAAAAGTATGAAGCCTGCTGAATCCAACTGCTGAACAAAAGACATTTTGTTCACAACCCACATTAGCATCAGATTAAAATGATTAAAAGATTAAAAGATTAAAATTACAGCATTAAATATTATAAATTATGGCATTGCTTACTCTACAAATATACATACAAAATACATTAAAAATTTCGGGGGTTGGGGAAAGTATGCCTAAACATTTCAGTGAAAAAAATCTTAAAACACAGTTCATTATAAGAATACAATGTGACACAAGAGTGTTCATACAGTCGTACTTTCCAAATACTTCCGAGGACAATGCTTTGTGTTTCCTATTGTTCCTTTAAAGAGCAACTAAAACGCCGATTAGAATTTGGACTTTTTGGACTTATCTGATAGTTTATGCCTCCCCAAAACTAATGTAACAAGTTTCATGATTCTGAAAAACAAAACAAATTGTTTGACTCGATTCAGAAAAGGCAGAGGTCATCTGCGTGCCGTATCGCGCAAGTGATGACATATACGTGTAGAAACATATGACGTCACTTTATTATACGACAATGTTTTACGTAGAGTCTGTACGTATTTTTTTTGTCTAAGGCTAGTATTACTTGCTGTGCTTTTTGCATGATGATCCATTTGTAACACCACGGTAAACATATTTTAAAGTGTTGACATCTTTGTGAGACATTTGAATTGGGGTTGTAGGCTTGTTCTTGCTGAAAAGTCAGTTACGAGTCGGCATACTTTCCTTTGTTTGCAGTCGGCTTTTATTGGGACCTGCGCGGTGAGTTGTGTGTTAACTGATGCTATACTCTATAGTCTGGCGACTTTGCTTATGCAGCCCTCATAAGGACCCACACCTTCTCAGAACTATACACACAATTTCTGTTATAAGGTACCAGACTCAATCGCATGCAGCCTATACGGTACCGTACGTGTACAATGCATGTTGAGTCAAGCGAGCGTGGACAGGGAGACGGCCGGGGCTCAGGCTGCTCGAGCCGGGAACGTCGTCGTGGTCTGGGGGGCGTGAGTCCGGGACAGGATTGGAATGCTCGGTGCCTTTAGAGTTGGAATGGTTCCAGCCTTCAAACAGAATTGTGCCTTCAAACCCAGCTAAGTTTTCATACTAACACTATCATCAATAAAGTCTTTGGCAAAATGTTCTGCACATATTTTCGACCATTTCGACAGCCGAAAATCAGATATTGTATTGTCTACAAAGCGGACCCACTGTCGCCTTTTAACTCCATTCAGCACTGGGAATTGCAGAAAGGTGCAACCTTCGTGCAACCCCCAACTACACACGATCGAGGCATAATGAACCATGCTCATACTGAAATAATATCAAAATTAGACAAAATAAACAGGAAAACGGAGGAGTTATGTCGACAAAAACTATTCCAGCAGCATCAACTCCACTTACGTACATGCACCAGTGTTTGGCTGTAGCATCAACCGACTCTACACGTGTACGTCATGGGGTCACGTACATACATTTACATACATAATGAGCTTTCACGAAACAGGATAAATGGTTCAGAATAACAACCCTTTTTTGTTTTTATAAAAAAATCCCTCTCGTCTGCAAACTAATCTCCATCATTTAAAAGAGTATTTAAACTGTCGGAAAAGTCCAAAAAGTCAAAATTTTAATCGGCGTTTTAATATAACCCAACCCCATAGACTAAGCACATATTTTTACGTCCGAGGACCGATTTCAACAAAAGACCGACTACCGAGGACAAGAAAGGTTCCTTTGTATTTTCTTTCTCCCCTTGTCCTCGGATGTATATACATCTCATAGAGTACCAAAGTCTGACGTCAGTTGCCGCGGCAATGGTTCCAAACACATGCAGTTTAAAATGTATTCTGGTTCCAAACATTGCATTGATTGACGTCATCACTTCGGTACTCTATTGTAATGTAAAACTTACAGAAGAATGTCGCTACCACACAGGCGACGCCACTAGCCACTAAGTAGATACACAGTGGCAATCGACGACCGAGGTACGTCATACAGATTATTGCTGAACTATAAGCAGGAATCTCCACAGCGCCAGAGACAAAGGCAGCAAGGTAATGATTCACGCCCAGGTCAGACGTACTTAGAGATATGCCATAATACACCATGTTGTTGACAAACCTAAAATAAAAGAAAAACTTTTCATCAGGACATATTGATACAAATAAATAATGAAGCGTAGGCCCTACATCAAAAACAATAAGCCAGGGGTGAGATTTTTGAAGAAAATAATCCATGAAACACTTGGAGGCATTCGATTTGTATGGCGTTGCTGAAAATGTACAAGAAAACTGCATTTTTTTACCACAAGATACGGTTCAAAATTGAAAAAATTAGGGTCGGTAGAACTAACAGAAGACCGTTTGAGGTTGTAGAGATCATTTTGGAATGATAAAAACAATTTAAGGACAAAAAAGCTTCTGCAAATCTGCAAGACGCTCACCAAAAATCCTGAGATCGGGAAAAATCTTGAGAAATCTCACTTCTGAATAAACCACAATCTTGGCAGTGTATTTGAGTGGGACACTCTTGTCAATAAGCCAATTCGATGTCTCAAGGGTCAAAGTTTATTCGGGATAAAATTGCTGACGTAATGTCACGCAATATTACGCGAACGCCCATTCAGTTTGAATTTAACACGTGCGCATTGTGCAACCACCTTTTGCTATCACACGCACGCGTTAGGTCACGCGGGTCATTCGGGATAAAATGTCATTGTGCATATGCGCAGTTGAAATACCAAACTGGCTTATACAAACCACTTTTCAAAATCTTAAACCACTCTAGGAGCAGTGCCTAAGACGATAGCTGAAGAAGCCAGAAAGTCACATTCCAGGAATATTTTTATACACCTTTATGGAAGGTCTTCCAGTGGCCAAACTTTCAGGCACCCTACTTGCCTGGCTGTCTCACCACATCCTTTCACTGTTGTTCCAAAGGCTAGTACTGTGAGACACTCCCAAGTTTTTTCCCTCGTACTGCCTCTCTTTGGAACTCCTTACCTGTAACTTGCTTCCCTTCCACCTATAATCTTTCACAAGATCCCGAGTTTTGGCGGACCAGACTACTCAGCCATGGCAACCCATCCCCCCAAAAAATTGTCCAATTGAAAGACCAATCAGAATATTGAATGGCCCAAGTTATTTCAGAGCACTAATAAAAAGAAACAATTTACCAACACTGGAAACTTACCAGCAGAGTAATAGGTTGAAGGTTTTGCATCGCAGATTGGGCGTGCGAACCAGGTCCAAATAGGTATGTCTGCGAATGGTAGCAGACTGGTGCTGCTACAAGAAACAATCAAAGACAAACAAGTGAGACATTCATTACACACCTACCATACTGGTCTAGCTCCCAGAAGGTGAGCCAATGCCGAAAATAGTGATTCCTAAATACAGAAATTTGAATACATGTAGCTACAAAATTCATGTATCTGGGTCTATAGGTCTGAAAATTGGGATAATTTCTTCACTATTTATTGGAAATGTTATCTTTTGTTTAGATCTGGACCCAGGAAAACCGTAAGGGTGGTAGGGCTGGCAACCTAAAATGTGGCCAACCCTACCACCTCTGTTGTAGCCCTTTACCTAGAGTGGCTTTTAGCCTTGTATTGGGAACTTCCATTAATTTAACCCTCCTACTATTTAAAAGGTCAAAATCAGTCAAAATTTTCTTCCACCTTTCCTGCTATACTTTTACACGTACACAGACATGATCAGATTACATGTGGTTTTGTACTATAATGGCAGGAGGGTCAAAAACAATCACCTTGACTGATTTTGACCCATACAACAACATGGATCAGAATGTATGTTTGTATATATTATAAATTATTTAAAAAAATAAATATTGATCTAAAGAGAAAAAAGCAGCTGCGGATAACCATGGAGGAACTGTTAGTGTTCCTTCCTCCATGGGATAACAAAATCTGTTTTCCTCGTTCCTGAAAGCAAAATAAGGATTCCTATAAATTTTTATGTTGTTTGCATTGTTTATCTTGTGTCAATATACTTAAAATACTATCATTTGAACCTGCGACCTCCGGGTTACCGTACCGGCGCTCTACCAACTGAGCTGTCTTGCCCTATGTTGGCGATCTCCCAAATTGTCAGTATCTTTGTTCAGTGGGCGCTAGTCAAAAGTCATAAACCCAGAATGCCGTGTAGCCAGGGATCACACCCAATTTTACGATACAACCTGGGAAGCGACATTGTGGAGATCACTCAATGAGGATACGACTTTTTAACTTATAATTCGTCAAACAATCCACAAGGGAAACTGACTATAGGTAAATTTGAATACATTTTCAAAGTGAACAAAGAAACTGGCACGAGCGGGATTGTGTGTCACCAACAAAAGGCAGTGGAGTTGCCTGTTTTGGCTCTAGTGGTATGTTTCCCTCATGATACCCGTATAATTATGTATACACAGACAGACTGTTATTTCTGAAAATATCTTCTTTATGGATTTTAACAGAGGTGAATTAATCTTTGAATTTCCTTCTAAAACAGAGGGGGAAATTGTTCAACAGGCTGAGATGTAAGGGATATCACTGTGAAACACTGTCTCTCTCCAGGAGAAATAAATAATGAGGATTCATGGTTGGAGCTCATATTCTGGACAGTTTGGAATAACAAAAAAATCCCACCGAATTAAACCCCAAATATGTGTGAACGAAACTGATATCACTAATTACTATCATTACAAACCCCACGTTCTCATCCACATCAGATTATGTATCATGAGACATCTGCCAAACAAGACAAAGTCTCATGTTCAAGTCCGTATAGGATCGGATGGATGTTGGGTGGGGACCGGGGCAGAATTTCATTTGTACTTCATGAGCTAGCAAGGGATTATGCTTTGCGCGCATGTGCACATCCCGCAACTAAAGACTGCGCTTATGGGCTTGTGGGGGTTAATCATTTCTCCGCGCAGAAATGCCGGCCGTTAACACAGATTCCAACGTTACGGTTTCCAGGAAATTGGGAACAGTGCAAGTATTCACCTGCACCGATAACCAGTCAACATGCTTAATCCTACAGGAATTTGTACACGGTAAATATGGGAATTTACGTTCAGCAAAACTTTCCCGTAGCGTTTAAACGTTTAATCGTTTAGTCAATTGCAAAAAGGCTGCCACCCATCCCAGTATTTGTGTAGGATGTGACTAAGACAGGTGCCGTCCGCGTTCAGCATTGATCGTGGCCAAGCGGCGTATTGAAAACATAAAACACAAACAATTGTATACACTGTGTAGTACTAAAGGCATTTTTTTTATTTGTAAATTAAATAAATTTACAAAGATCCTAGATTCCTTGTAAATAAAACTAAAATGTAGATTGCATAAATACAGGGTCCAATTCTTAAAATTTGAGTTCCGTTTAAACGTTTGGGAAAATTTCTAAACGGATTTGAATTATTTTTCTTCGTTTAAACGTAAATGTCCCATCCTTAGTACACGGAGAGTTTCGACTTGTTTTGGTTAGATATCTCATATTCCGTATAAATTCATGACTTGATCTTGACAGGCATCCTATGACTCCTGTCATTTCAAAGACAGGACTTTGATAAAAACAAAATCTAAAATAACTGAACCAAATTACTTCACAATTTAAGAAATCCTGTGTATGAATAAAAAAAACAGTTAACAGGATTTCTTTCAGCACAAGGGGTAGGCGAGTTGGTCTCACCAATGGTGGAAGTTACCCGGCCTGGGTCTACAGGGTCTGAAAAGCCATAAATTAGATCTGGACCCAGGAAAACCGTAAGGGTGGTAGGGCTGGCAACCTAAAATGTGGCCAACCCCACCACCTTTGTTGTAGCTCTTTTAGGAGTGGCTTTTAGCCTTGTGTTTGGCCACTTCCATATAAAAAATATTTTTAAAAAACACCCAAACAAGTCATCTTTTGGGTGAGTTATTGATTTGTCAACTAATACCATTTTTTACAATGTCCAGTAATATTACTGCGACTTCTACAGCTCGTCATTTTCAGCAATTAATATTGCAAGGTTTGAAAAAAGGAGACCACTAACTTCTATTATTTAGTTTTTATATCTATTTTTCACTTCTTTTCCAAGGCAATGCTTTGTCCTTCCATCTGTATGGCCATCCTGATGAAGGATACTGCTCTGTGTTGAAGAGCTATATAATACATCTGAGACTGAAATATTGTCAGTCTTCAAAAGTCAGTAACTAGCTGACAATAGGGCCTGAAAGTTCACCCCTGGTGGCGCACTCTCGGAGACCTCGAAATTAACATGTAAATTTCCTAGTATTTTCAAACTTTTTTCATTCATCGAGTGTTAAAGATATTCACCGACTGAAACGGCCTTTATAAAAATGTTTCTACCATATCAATTTATAAAACATTTTTAAATCAGCCGAACCGAAAGACAAATATTGTGCTACAAAATTGACCTCACTTCCGGAAATCTCTAGAATGCATGCAGTATAATTTTTGGGCGCGTACCTACAAGTGTGAAATCTCACATGCATCTGAAAATAATGTCAGAGTATTTGAAAGAAAAACACCAGTCAACTGTCTACTTTGGTCTTTGGGTCTACCAGACTAATGCCTAGTGGACTCTGCACACTGGTTCAGCACTAATTGGCAGTCAGGGAAAGATTTGTTAAAAATATTCTTTCTAATACCCACTTCAGAAACGTAATGGTTGACAACATTCTAAAATATCGATCATTTTTATGGGGACTGAGTGGATCCTACGAAATGAGTCTTAGGATATTTTTGGTCCTTTTTTTGGCCTGCATTAGAAAGAACAGTATTGGCTTTTCACTGACAAATCACCGTGTTTTAATGATAGAATATTGACATTACGTCGGTGTAAAATTGACAGTTCTGACCGATTTCCAATGTATAAGTCACATTTTAACTTTAGAGTTACAGACCTTTAAAGGGTTAGGTCACAAATGTAATGTGGTACCATCACATTCCTTCAATCTCTATGAAGTCTGAGGTCCCACCTTCTCTTCCAGCTCTTTCTCCTCATCAAAAAAATGTGCCGGCAGCTCCACCTTGTTGACCTTTGCCATCTTCCTCATGATCTTTTCGGCTTCTTCGCATCGGCCATGGGAAATTAACCAGCGGGGGGACTCGGGAAAGAATCTGCAACATTGAGACTTAAAATGTTGTAATATTTACAGTGGCTTTCACATAAACCCAACAGAATTTTATGCCCAAGTCCAGGTACAAATCAGGAATAAATTTGTAAAACTAGTTAAATATAAGTGTGGAAGGTTTGTAGTAACGCCGAGTGAAATTAATCTTTTTGAGTTCTGTGTGGTTCTGAGGACAGACTGTTCCTTCAGTGTGCTCTGTTCCTAACCAGTCTCCTGATGACGAACAGATCATATTGTTTGAAATGAGTTGAAACAACTGGTTCTTTTCAGAACCACACAGAACTAAAAAACAGAGGTCAATTTCACATAATGTAACTACAAACCTTCCATACTTTGTTTATGTCCACCATGCAAACCTTCAAGTCCCATATGATGTATAACTGAGGGATGCATTTTTCATACTTAAAAAGGTAATACAACATTTGCATCAAAAAACAAAACTACCAAAGTATTACAAAATACCTTTTACTTGACTATTAAAGTAAATTATAGTCTTAAGCATCCTGTTAAATCATGGCACCCAGTGTGCTGTCACCTTCAAGAAAACTTGACTTTTTATACCAATTTCCAGCGATGGTCAGCCAACCATCATGGGTTTTTTGGGTTCAAATACTGCCACCAATTTACCAACTTTAGTTAGTCCACATTTTGTTTGGCAATTACTTACACATCCGTGAACAGGTGCAAGCAACTTGTCTACTTCCCCGACCTGATCCCTGACGTCAAGGACAGCATTTATTTTCTGTTTTCCCAGCATTTATGCACACAAACATTTAAACAGGTCAGACTTACAGTATTTGCTATAAAAATACTAACAACCAAATCCATTCATTTCGGAAAATGACGGCAAAAGCAAGTGTTACAACATTGAAAGATGTTAAATGTAGTGTACATGATTGGTCATTGTTGCAATTTTCAGAAATGGGCGGATTTGGGGGTTAGTATTTTATAGGAAATATCGTTCCATGAAAACACTGACCTGTTCAAAGTTTTGCGTTGTTGGATGGCAAAAAAAATTAGAAAAACGGCGTTCGTTTTCAACCGTCGGGCGGATGATATCCTTTAGTCAAGGCGCGCGTGGTTACCCGGATGCGTAATGCGCCCCGAATATGCCAGCATGTCCGAAGCACGCCACTCGTCCGGGTAGCCACACGACTTAACTAAAGGCTACAGGGCAGTTTTCCAACGATTGCCGGCCGGAACGCGTTGGAAAACGATATAAATTTCCACTTTTCTTGACAACGACAGCACACCTGGTGCCATAATTTCACAGGATGATTGAGACTACTATTAACTTACAGTCTAGTAAGGTATTTCCTAATAATTCAGTTTTAAAAAAACCAGAGGATTACCAATCGTGTACACAACCTTGCAACTGTACACGTTGTGCATGTGCATTATCATTTCTCAGTTGAGTTGGCAAAGGGCCAACACTCAAAAACATTGCTCACCAAATTTAGGGTGCGAACAAAAAGCAGGCAGCTGATAGGAAGCAGTCACAAGCAGTGTACATCACACAGCATGTTGGCTGGTAACCAATTACAAGGCCTGCTGTGCATTTTAGAAATGGTATGCAAATCATTTGGCAGGACTCCAACCACAAGGCACCAAACAATATTATCCCAAACCCAAACTATGGGTGCGTTCGGGTAGCTTACCCAGATCAACTCGGGTGAAGGCAGACGGGTCAGCTACAAGAGCTGGGCTAATAGAACGGTCAAACGCCCTCTCCTGTTGATGTCACCTTGCACTTGAGTCGGCCATGGAGGAATAAGAGTCGGCGATTGTGTAGTTACGGACCCCTCTTTATATTTGATCCATTTCGAGTCAAGGTTGTTTTTATCATTCCAAAATGAATTTATCAACCTAAAGTATACTCCTCTCAATTCTAATGACATCATTGTTTGTAATTCTGAACAGTTTCCTGCGGGAGAAAATTCATTTTTCTTACGTGTTTTGCGGTTAGTGTCTTGCGAATCAGTGCGGTCTTCGCCATCTTTATTTTCGTGTTGCGTTTTGTCATCTTTCCCACAAAATTTTAAATTCTGCCCTCTATCTACGACATACCTGTCGGTTTTTAATGTCGCAATCTAGTTTGCTAAGTCCAATAACTTAAAAGTGGATTTTGTTCTCTTATAGGAATAGTCCTTAACTACACAATCGCCATTGTAATTCCCCTGCTCCAGTAGAATTAGACGTAGGCCTATTCCACCAGTGACTTTGCTCCGCGAGCAGGGTCTGTGGTGGTTGACCCGAGTGAGCCCCGGGTATGACGTCAGACCTAATCGAATGGCGCGGGGCTGTGACCGAGTCGACCCGGGTGAGCTACTCGAACGCACCCAGTATGAGTCCTCACATGAGTAGCTCCATGAAATCAGGTCTACCAATAAACTGATGACCCTACATGCAATTTTGTTTAAGCCACAAGAAAAGGCGACCTCAATCTATTGCTGATAAATGAAAAGTTAAGACTAGGCCAACTAAAAAACGCCATCGACCACGCCTCCAAATTTGCTCCTTGGCTATAACTAGCACATTCTGTCTATTTACTAACGGGATGAGAAGGATGAAAGGGACAAAGGTCATCGTGAGAGCCAGCTGCAGTATCTTCCAATCACGAATTAGGTAGGCAAAGAGAGCCAGTAACATGTAGCCAATGGCGTAGTAGATGTTAATGAACTGGCCAGCAAACGCTCGGATGGACGGACCAACAAACTCAGTGCCTTTAAGAAAACGGGGAGCAAAGTAGGAAATAGAAAATGAGTCTTGATCAGCCGAGCCCGTGTTGATGTTTATGGAATCACCATGGTAAATACCTAAGAACAAAAGAATGACATAAGAGAACAAAAGGTCCTTGATTGGTCAGATGTCTAGTCTCTGCAGTTGGGAATTCTGTACAAAACCAACGAGGGATTACAGAAAACAAACAAAAGAAGCAGTCACAAGGACAATGGGGAGTCCTCCATTTACACCGCATAAACAGTTGGGTGCGCTGTAGCGTGTTAAAACCTTCTGGCTTATATTATTACGTGTACTTTTTATAACATTGTCTTGTCACTCGTAAAGTTGTGAAGCTTCATGCATGTAGAGGAAGACAGTTTTCTCACTGTTTTCAGATCTGAACACAAGTTGACTTTACAATGACAAGTTACAAAACATGTGCAGGCACGCAAAGAAAGTGACCGAGAAGCTACCAGAGCAAAACAATATCGGTACATCAAAAGAGAATGATGAGTTATCATTAAAATTTTGGAAAAATCTGTCTATGATCAACTATATGCATATATTAATGACAATGAACTTATGCATGCTAATCAATCCGGCTTTCGACCTTTGCACTCTACAACAACCATTTTAGCTAAACTTGCCAATCAATGGAGTAGTAATATTGAAAACGGTCAACTTAATGGAGTGGCTTTTATTGACCTAAGGAAGGCATTTGATACAATTGACCATAATATTCTTCTCATAAAATTGAAAGCACTTGGTTGCTCAAATCGTACACTGAATTGGTTCGCCAGCTACTTATCAGACCGGACTCAAAGGGTCTGTTTTAAAAAGGTTTTATCTGATCGATTAAAAGGTAGTTAGCGGAGTTCCACAAGGCTCAATTCTAGGTCCGCTATTATTCTCTATATATGTGAATTCCATGCCGTCTGCAGTTACTGATGGTATAGTAGACATGTTTGCTGATGACACTACTGTTACTGTCAGCGGCAAAACGGCGAATGAAGTTGCAAACAAATTATCTGTTGCGACAGACCAAATAAGCAGATGGTTAGTGAATAATAGACTTGTGCTAAATGTTGATAAAACGAATGTTATGATAATAGGGACAAAGGCAAAATTGAAGAATTCGAGCGAAATTACAGTGTCAGTTAACCAGTGTTTAATTAAACGGGTCAAGAGTATCAAATGCCTTGGCGTATTAATTGATGAAGAGTTAAAATGGACTGACCATGTCGATCATGTTGTCAAGACGGTACGGACAAAACTTGCAATCTTGAGACGCGCAAAACCATGTATTCCATTTAATGTACTAAAAACAATGTATAATGCTTTCGTTTTACCACACTTCGACTACTGCTCACAAATATGGTCGGATAGGTATCAGATGCACAATGATAAATTAATTAAGTTACAGAAGTATGCAGCCCGTTTAATCTTGTCTAAGGGTTTTGACACTCCATCAAGTGAACTTTTTAAAGAATTAGGATGGTTGCCATTACATGAACGATTTTATTACTTAAAGGCAGTTGTTATGTTTAAATGTACTCATGGACTTGCGCCGTCGTATTTAACCAAAAATGTAACACAACTTTCAGATGCACACGATTACAATACTAGAGGAGCTACTGCTAATAATTTGATTATCCCAAAGTACAAAACGGAGTGCTACAAACACAGTCCAATCATTAATTGCACCAGAATATGGAATACCCTAAGTACTAAAATTCGTTCGGCGCCATCTCTATCACATTTTAAATCACTTCTGAAGACAAGTCTTTTAGCTTCTGTCTCTTAATTATTTTATCTTTTGCTGTTTTAATTTTTATTTGTATAAACCCACCCAGTTTTATTTATATAATTCTATTTGTATTATTTTAACTATTACAAATCGAAACCTTTATATATTTTGACGGATTTTGAAATTAGTTTTTATTATTAGTTTTATTCGGATTCCTGTATGTATCTATGTGTACTTTGATGGTAATTTACCTATTTTATTTAATTCTATTTTAATTTTATTTCTGTATATTATTGTTTTAACCTTTCTGTTCTTGTGTTTTGTTGTTTTACCATTTTATGTCTGGTGTACATTTTTATTAGTATATTTGAAACTCTATTTATGTTATATTTATTTTAA